>CP125836.1:33854844-34479844 GCA_030408175.1 Trifolium repens | reverse complement strand
GATGACTTTCTGGATTCTGAACCTGACCTCGACATAATAGTAAATGTTGTGTCGATTCTGCCAAGAGAGTTCGACGTCTGTTCTGAAATAACAGATGACGAAGAAGAATCTGGAATGCAAATGGCTCTTCACAGGCCAGTCTGTTACTATGTGATGAGCAATGGTGCTTTGGAAGACCAAATGGCTACATTTGAGAGGCCAGATGAAAGCATGAAAAGTCACTTGAAGCCTCTCTTCATACAGGCCAAAGTGAATAATGTAGGGATCAACAAAGTACTAATTGATGGTGGTGCTGCTGTTAACCTCATGCCAGAATTTCTGCTGAGAAAGATTGGTAAATCTTTGGTGGATCTTCATCCTCGCAACATAGTGCTCTCAAACTATGAGGGTGAAACTGGTTTTTCTTTAGGAGCAATCCAGTTGGATGTAGTTGTTGGAAGTACTGTAAGGCCAACCTTATTCTTGGTTGTGGCCTCTAAGGCAAATTACAATCTGCTCCTAGGTCGAGAGTGGATTCATGGAGTGGGGGCAGTCCCATCTACCCTGCACCAGCGCCTTATTATCTGGCGAGATGATGGTATAGTGGAAAATGTTGAAGCAGATCAAAGCTATTTCAAAACTGAAGTCCATCATCTGACAAAGCACTCATTCGACAAGAAATTAGCAACAATCTCACCATGTACTGAGAGAGATTTTGCACACCCTCCAGTGAGAAATGTTCAACACTCAATTAAATTAGACCCTACTCATGGTTTTTTGTGGGAAAGGGAAGATGGAAACAGTGAGGATGGCGAGTATGAAGGCCACAACTGCCCAACTGGGTGGGATATCAAAGAAAACTACTATGTCTGAGTCCCAAACTTGGGCAAAGATTACGGCCTACATGGCTGAAAATAGAATCAAAATGGCTTTAGAGGCCAATTCATTGTCAGAAAATATGGCTGATGCAGCCAATGACATAAAAGTTGGCAAATATAAGCCAGAATTGCAAAAGCTGGATTGCATTTATGATGACGAACCCTTAGGATTTGAAAAAGATCCAATCAGTCAAAGTCACAAGATGCAAGCACAGGACCCTTTGCAAGAGATTGACCTTGGAGATGGTTTGACAAAAAGACCAACGTACATTAGTGCAAACATTCCTCCAGATCTGAAGGCGAAAGTGGTGCAACTTCTGTTGGAATTCAAAGATTGTTTTGCTTGAGATTACAACGAAATGCCAGGTTTGAGCAGAAAATTGGTGGAGCATGAACTACCAGTTCGACCAGATAAAAAGCCAGTGAAACAGTTACCTAGAAGATTTGCACCAGAAATAATGTCAAAGATCAAGGAAGAAATTGAAAGGCTGCTGAGGAGCAAATTCATCAGAACAGCAAGGTATGTCGAATGGTTAGCAAATATAGTGCCTGTAATTAAGAAAAATGGTTCTCTTAGAGTATGTATAGACTTTAGAGACTTAAATAATGCTACACCAAAAGATGAATACCCCATGCCTGTAGCAGAAATGCTAACTGATTCAGCAGCCGGGTTTGAATATTTAAGCATGTTAGATGGCTATAACCAAATTTTCATTGCTGAGAATGATGTACCCAAAACTGCCTTTAGATGCCCAGGAGCATTAGGCACATATGAATGGGTAGTGATGCCCTTTGGTTTGAAAAATGTCGGGGCTACGTATCAAAGAGCAATGAATTTAATTTTTCATGAATACATTGACACTTTCATGCAAGTGTATATTGACGACATAGTTGTCAAATCCTCGTCAAATGATGATCATCTAGATCATTTGAAAAAATCTTTTGAAAAGATGAGGAAATATGGATTAAAAATGAATCCATTAAAATGTGCCTTTTGTGTTAATGCAGGAGATTTCCTTGGGTTTGTTGTGCACAAAAAGGGCATTGAAATAAATCAAAACAAAACAAAGGCTATTATGGAGACCAAATCTCCAACTACAAAAAAGCAGCTTCAGTCCTTACTTGGGAAAATCAATTTCTTGAGAAGATTTATTTCAAACTTAAGTGGTAAAGCTCAACCATTCTCACCACTGCTTCGACTCAAGAAAGAAAGCGTTTTCACTTGGGGGCAAGAGCAACAACAAGCTTTTGACGAAATCAAGAGTTATTTGTCAAAGCCACCAATGTTAATGCCTCCAATAAGGAACAAATTCATGAAGTTGTATATTTCAGCATCAGATTCGACGTTGGGTAGCATGCTTGCCCAAGAAGATGAAAATGGTGAAGAAAGAGCCATTTATTACTTAAGTAGGGTTTTAAATGATGCTGAAACTAGATATAGTAGTATTGAAAAATTATGCTTATGTTTGTATTTTTCTTGTATGAAACTCAAGCATTATATAAAGCCTGTTGATGTTTTTGTTTATTCTCATTGTGATATCATTAAGCATATGTTATCTAAACCAATTTTGCATAGTCGAATTGGAAAATGGGCCTTAGCCTTAACAGAATATTCATTAACTTATAAACCTTTAAAGGCAGTTAAAGGCCAAATTGTGGCTGATTGCATAGCAGATCATTCTGCATTAGAAACTCCACAAAATTATGTAGATTCAGAACCTTGGAACTTATATTTTGATGGTTCTAAACATAAACATGGAGTTGGAATTGGGATTTTAATCATTTCTCCCTCCAGAATTCCCACCAAGTTCAAATATAAAATTAATGGGTTCTGCTCAAATAACGAAGCAGAATATGAGGCTTTGATAACAGGCTTAGAAATTTTACTGGACTTGGGGGCAAAAAATATTTTGATCAGAGGTGATTCAGAATTGGTTTTGAAACAGTTGACAAAAGAATACAAGTGCATAAAAGAACACTTGATGAAATATTTTGTCATAGCAATTTCTTTGTTAAAACGTTTTGACCAAGTCATCTTTGAACATGTGCCTCGTATAGAAAATCAAGAAGCCAATGATTTGGCTCAAATAGCTTCTGGCTATAAAATTTCTAGTGAGAAACTAGAAGAGTTGATTGAGATTAAAGATAAACTCATTGTTGATCAACCTCCTTCTATGGAATTGTCAATGCCAAAACTTGTGGGGGCATGTAGCGGGCTGGAAAATCACTTCCATTTTTCTTACAATGAAGTCGCCATTGACGTTTATTTATCCCGTGAGGGGAAAGGAAAATATCACGAAAACCTTTGGTTTTGGTTCGGGAGTTGGTTATGCGAGAGGAAGGTGTTAGCACCCCTCGCATCCATCGTACTCGATGGGAACCGTTTAGGTGGTTTGGGGTTTGTTTGCGTAGGTTTGAATTAAATTGCCTTTTATCTCTTATCTAATCTCTACTTCGTTTCCAAATAAATTAAAAAAAAAAAGGGTTTTTATTAGTTGAGTTTGACGGTTGTAGGAGCCCGCTCCTACGTATTCCCCGGTGCAATGGGAAACTCAAAACTCACGTAGTTCTGGTAAAAATGTTTGTGTGGTTGGTTGATTTTAGTGGATAACGCTTATTTCGTATTCCGCTGACACAACGACGCTTGTATGCTCTATCTAATCAGAGGCTTAAGCTGTGTATGTGTCAGAGGAGTAGATAAAACGTATATCCATTGAAAAAAGAATGTTGAATAACGGATGTTGCTTATTTCGCATTCCGCGGATACAACGACGCTTGTATGCTCTATCTAATCAGAGGCTTAAGCTGTGTATGTGTCAGAGGAATGGATAAAGCGTATATCCATGTTTTTTCTGAAAAGGAGTTTGAGTGAGTGGAGGTTAGTTTTAACGTTTGATTAGGATGAGGATGGTCCCAAGATCACGAGTCATACGTCAGGGATAAGAACCATCCGGGGTGTGAAAAGTCATACGTCAGATCAACCCCTTTTCATCCTTGTTTATTATGAAAATCTTAATTTAATTTGATTAAGAAAGTATTTCAAAAGGAAAAAGTCGAATGTTGGTTAATTTTAACATTTTAGGATGAGAATGGTCCCAAGATCCCGAGTCATACGTCAGGGATAAGAACCATCCGGGGTGTGAAAAGTCATACGTCAGATCAACCCCTTTTCATCCTTGTTTATTATAAAAATCTTAATTTAATCAATAGTGAGGATAATCCCAAGATCACGAGTCATACGTCAGGGATAGGGATTATCCGGGTGTGAAAAGTCATACGTCAGATCAACCCCTTTTCACTATGTTTATTATGAAAGGAAATCTCAAATTTAAACCAAACAGTTCAAGAATAGAAGAAAGATGAGAAGTATAGAAGTTCAAGATGATGGTAACCAATTAAGGACAAAATGCATGAAACATTAAATAATGAATGCAAATACTTGAACAAGAATGAGATATGATGTATAATTAAATAAAAATGCATAAACTAAAGTAGCGTACAATGAATTAAATAACATAAACATGCTAAATTAAATCAAAGTAAATGAGATGAGTTAGAATGAATTGAAATAAAGCTAAAGAGCTGAAGACAAGCATGAGGAATAAAAATAAGCAATTAATCATAATTAAGCACTTAAGTAAATAAGCTAAAAAGCTAAAAAAGGTGGTTAAACAACAAGCTAAGGGAAGCATGAACATAATCTGAAATCAAACAAGATTTAAGCAAAGAAAAATGGTCCAGTAAGCTAAAACAGCTCAAGTACCAAATAAGTGCTTATGAAAATAAGCTAAAAAGTGATTAATTAAGCTAAAAAGCTAAACAATAAGCTAAAAAGCTAAAATAAACAACTCAAACATGGAGAGAAAAATTTAAGCATAGCAAAGTGACTAAAATAGCTTAAATAAGCTATTAGTCACTTAAGTGCTTTTGGAAATAAGCTAAAAATCAATTAAAATCATAAACAGGGGGAGGGTGCAAATAAAGAAGAGAAGTAAACAAAAGGGGGTGCGAATAGCGCTTCTGGGCCTGAAGGCCCAGCCCGTGCGCGGAGTCAACAAAAAAAAACAAAGGTCAACATAAAAAAGATCTGGTGCAACGCAGCCTTGCAGCTCTGGGTGCACCTTGGGTTCTGATCCGTTGGATCTACTGACCAGGAGGTCAACCCAAATCCAACGCGTATAAACCAACAATGATCCAACGCGCCGGATTCATCCTCGCAATCTAACGGTGGAAAAAAAAACGGAATAAAAATAGATAAATAACAACCTCTGATGATCCGGTGCAGCACAAGAGCGCGCGCCATCATCATCGTCACCGTCAGATCTCATTTAAATGAGATCTGACGGTTGTGTTTTAAACATAAGATCAACGCACAGGATTAAAACAAGAAATCAAACGGCCAGAATTCAAACGCAGGGAAGAAGAAGATACACGGTGAGGTTGTCTTCTCCGGTGACCCTGGCCTCGCCGGCGACGGCGCCGGTCACCGGAGTTCATCCAAACCTCCACGAAACCTACCAAACTTTACATGGTTTTGTTCGTTTTTTCACAAGGAATTCAAATATGGAAATAGTTTTTACTGATTCCTCACAGAAAATGAAAAACGACGAAGGGAAGGTTTGAGAGTAAAAACGCAAAGTTACGATACAGGCAAAATTGAGATAAACCAGCTATGGGAAAAGCTTCAGAGTGCCTAGAGAAGATGAATGGTGTAGAAAACTACCTGAATAGATCTCTGAACACCACGATTTGAGCTTGCTTTTCTCCTGGCCGCCGTGGCTCTTCTCAGGTACGATTCCTTCACCTTTTTGCGTGGAAAATGAAGGGTTCTTGCTCCTGGAACTCGGATGAAGGTGTTTTGATGGATAAGTTATGAGCTTGAGGTGAGATTGTGAGGTTTGAAATTTTAAGAATGGAAGAAAAAATGGAGTGTTTTCTCTTACTGTAGCAGCGCCGTTTTTGAGTGTTCTTGGCTAACCTAGGGCTCTGAAAACAATGCTTCTATTTATAGGGTGGAATTAGGTTAGAAAAGTAGTGATTTGTGAGAGTTAGTGAGGGTAAAATGGAATTTTTGTTCTTGAGATATTTTGTACTATTTTTTGTGATTTTTGGGTACTAATGGTGAGGTGTCATGCAAGAAGGGGATAGAACCTTCTATTCCCTTGATGAGGTGTGCCAATGATTGGGACAATTTTGTTCTCCTTTTGATTTTCTTTTTGGGAATAAAACAAATTAAAATAATATATGAAAATAAAATAAATATGTCAAGAAATAAAAATATGCATGATGAAATGTGATTATGTAATAGGTTTATGGATTAGAAATGAAAGAAAAAGAATTGAAACTTGATGCTTAAAAAAGTTTCTTGAAATGCAAGTAACTAATTAAAAAAAAATAAATAAAGAAAATGTGAGGGCAAAATGGTAAAATTTTGTCTCTTATGATAATGCTAAGCCATAATCATGCAAGAAGAAATAGTTCCATGTGTTTTTGTGTCAACATTGATTTTTAAATTGAAAAAAAAAGGTTTTGTTGACTTATTTAGTCAAAGTGTTGACTTTTGGTCAAACTGTTGACTTTTTTGATCAAAATGTTGACTTTCTTGACTTATGCAAAAATGAGAGAGGTTATGGGTCAAAATTGGAACAAAAAATGCATGAGGGGCAAAAATGGAAATAAAAAAGTGTGGGGCAAAATTAGGGTATGACAGCTGCCCCTATTTAATTAGCTTGGACCGTAAGAATGCGAATAACCTCGGTATTCGTATTCTTTCGGTAATAGATAATTAAATACAGAATGCCCTAATTTTGCGGCATGAATGATGATAGGAGAGAATAAACCTGCCCGGTATCTTCGATATCCTTATCTCCGGATTCTGTACCTGAAGGAACTAACGCCTAAACCAGGAGTTGTACGTCCTTGAGACAAACAAATGTAACACCTCGGTGTTGCACTTTGAAGAGAAATCACCACCCTCGGGCCTACGGATTCCACTGAATACCCTTCTCTCAGGATTCTGTATCTGAAGGAACTAACGCCTAAACCAGGAGTTGTACGTCCTTGAGACAAACAAATGTAACACCTCGGTGTTGCACTTTGAAGAGAAATCACCACCCTCGGGCCTACGGATTCCACTGAATATCCTTCTCTCAGGATTCTGTATCTGAAGGAACTAACGCCTAAACCAGGAGTTGTACGTCCTTGAGACAAACAAATGTAACACCTCGGTGTTGCACTTTGAAGAGAAATCACCACCCTCGGGCCTACGGATTCCGCTGAATATCCTTCTCTCAGGATTCTGTATCTGAAGGAAACTAACGCCTAAACCAGGAGTTGTACGTCCTTGAGACAAACAAATGTAACACCTCGGTGTTGCACTTTGAAGAGAAATCACCACCCTCGGGCCTACGGATTCCGCTGAATATCCTTCTCTCAGGATTCTGTATCTGAAGGAAACTAACGCCTAAACCAGGAGTTGTACGTCCTTGAGACAAACAAATGTAACACCTCGGTGTTGCACTTTGAAGAGAAATCACCACCCTCGGGCCTACGGATTCCACTGAATACCCTTCTCTCAGGATTCTGTATCTGAAGGAACTAACGCCTAAACCAGGAGTTGTACGTCCTTGAGACAAACAAATGTAACACCTCGGTGTTGCACTTTGAAGAGAAATCACCACCCTCGGGCCTACGGATTCCACTGAATACCCTTCTCTCAGGATTCTGTAGGATTGCCTTTCCTATTGGGGATGGGCAAACTGTTGTGATCATTTCGTAAAAGAATTCCTCCAGAGTTTGCAATTCACTGGGGAGGAGACTTTTAGTTGATTTGCTGGATGAATAATGTACCCACCAATTTGTTGGGGAAAGTCAAGCTGCCTCTTTTGACAATTGAGTGACCAAACTCTGCTATTCCTAGAATAGGGATCTTTGAACCTGCTTTATGAATGCATGTTTATCATGATTATTTATGCATGAAATGCATGTATATGATGAAATGATTGTGTACTATTGGAAGTCGGGTTTCAACATGGGTGTTAATGAACACTGAGTTTTATTTGGGTTCCATTGAATATTGGATTTTGAGTGGGCACCAATAATAATTGGTCTTTGCGGGTGTGGCAATAATCATTGGACTTTGATTTGGGCTCGCCAATAATCACTGGACTTTGAGGGTGTGCCAATAATCATTGGACTTTGAAGGATTGTCAATGCAAGGTTAGGTTCTTGATTGTGGATGTTTGATTTGGCTATTTGGTTTTTACTGAGTCATTGGTCTTGTGGTATGGGGCATACCTGATGCTTGAATGAAATGACGTGAACAATGCATGCTAATGATTTACATGAATGAAATGACATGACTAATGCATGACGCTTATTTGCATGAATGAAATGATATAACTAATGCATGACGATTATTTGCATGAATGAAATGACATGGCTAATGCATGACAATGATTAGTGCCCCTATGGTGGGTGGTGAATGATTGGAGGTGGTATCATGGCTTTTCGTGGGATGGTTGCTTGAAGTTAATCCCCGACACGAATTCTGGATCCAATGGTTGCAGATGTTCATCAGGCTTTGCTTGAGTAGCTTGAAGTTATAGGGAGAACCTGCCCCCGTGTATCTTATCTTGCCCCAGTCTGTTGGGCATTTGAAAGGCTTTGCCTTGACTCTCGGCTAAATTACTGATATTGGTTCTCCCTCTCTGAGAGGTATGCCCCTAGGTTGAGCCATTCTGAAACATGTTCGACCGACTCGGCAGGGTCTTCAAGTAATCTGCCCCTAGTCATAAGAGTTTGTTGTTGATTGGCAGAACTCCAAGGTGGTTTGCCCCTAGATTGATCCATCCTTGGAACATGTTTGGCTGAGCCATTAGGATCTTCAGGTGATCTACCCCGTAGTCATAAGGGTTTGCTCTTGATTGGCTGAATCCCAAGATGATTTGCCCCTGATTAGGAGTGTCTTGATCTGATTTGTTAGGTCCTTGAAAACTGGGTTTTGATACCGCTTTCCATGATGCGACATTAGGACACTCTGTCCCTGCCAAATGACCTTTCTAAGGGATGTGCCCCATGATTGAGTGAAGTCCTGAGATAGCTGCCCCAGATTAGCCCAAGGCTCTTCTTGATTGTTCGGTAACAGCTCAGAGTTTGGAACTTCTTTATTGTCAAGTGATGACTTGCAGATAAACCTGTTTGCTTGAAATAGTAATTCTAATGCAATTATAATGCAAGTTTTGAAATTGAAGTTGAGATGATATTTATGTACAATGGATGTATATTGTGGAAGAAAATGTGAGAGTATTAACAAAAGATTTTTGGGAGTCAGGTTAACGCAACCTTGCTGCCGTATGCTTTCAAGCTAAACCTTGCTTCAATTAGGTCTTCTGAGGGTTATAACGTGGCCTGGTTCACGGTTTATGAATAAAAGGATATAAGGCCCAAAGTTTATTTTAACCCACCCCATTCTTCGTGATGACCTTCAGTCCTACGTTCAATTAACTCAACTCACAAGTTTAAGTCCCAAGAGGTTTTTTGAGATTGTGATGGTTCGGGAACCAAGAATGTGTTTCCCTTTTGTTGTGGCAGTCACATTGGCCTTTTGCTTTGGTCACATGATTTTGTTTTGTCATGAATCTTGGTGACCTTTGGTTTTTGCATTTTTTTTCATTTTTTTTTTTCATTTTTTTTTTTTTTTTTTAATCCCTAACTTTTGCCTAGACTATTCTTTTGCATTTTTAGCCTAGCGGGATACCCTAATTTTTGCCTAAGCCATTTTGAGGTTTTGACTTAGCGGGCTTTTCTTTCTTCTCTTTTTTTATTTTGTTTGGCGAATTGTGACTGCCTTGGTAATGGGTGATGAGGAACACCTTATTGATTTTTGTTTTTCTCTTGAAACTCGAACGCATGGTCGAATTAACTGAACACTACCCTGCCCCGGGTTAAGATTGCGGGTTTTTTCGTATAGAAAGAAACACCAACTTCTAGGCTCAAAGGGGTTGACTACGGATTATCTCCCTTATTTCTCCGGTGTTTGGGAATTTGAAACAATGCCTTACATCATCAACAAAGTTTTATTTGAAAGCATACCGTAGCAACTTGGTTATTTCGTTTTTCATCATCCTCTCTCCAATCTTTGTTCAAACAGAAATGATAAAGAAAGAAATGAAATGAGAAATATTGATATATTTTGCTTTTGTGAAGTAGAAGAGAGAAAAGTGAATGGACATGAAAGAATGGATTCAAAACATGCATTATCATTTCATTAAGATTAACATTTCAAACAAACAAAGTTCAACTGTAAGTAAATACTTAGCAAACAAGGAAAATACACAAGGGAAACAGCCTAAATGATAATTTTTGTAGCTTGATTCAATCCTTGAACTCTTGCTTAGCATCCTCATAAGGGTCTGCATGACTTGGCAATGAATTATCCTTCACGGTTGGGCCCTCCCTCTTTGAAACTCAACAGTTTCTTATCAATAAGCTCTTGAACCTTGTTTTTGAATACCCTACAATTTTCCGTAGAGTGACCTTCGGCATCAGCATGGTATGCACATTTGGCCTTAGGGTCATACCAAGCAGGGAAAGGTGGATTCCTTGGTAATGAAGCTATTGGGGTCACCATCCCATTGTGCACCAGATATGGCAAAAGCTGACTGTATGACACAGGAATTGGATCAAAGACCTTTTTAGCTCGCTGCTGGGTCTGTTGTACTTGCTGAGTTCTTTGAGGCACAAGAATCACAGGCATTTGGGATGAGTACCCATGGGGTTGCTGATGTTGTGCAGCTGACATATACGGGTACTGGAGGCATGATGTTTGAGTCGGTGATGTCGGACCATTTTGGGAAGTGACAGCCTTTGCCCCATCTTCCTTGAAAGTCAATAGTTTCTGATCGATGAGTCTCTGAACTTCATGTTTAAAGGCTCTGCAATTTTCAATAGTATGCCCTTCAGCCCCAGAATGATAATCACAATTGGCTTTGAGATCATACCAAACAGGGAATGGCGCAGTTATCGGCTTTGAAGCTCTTGGGATTACCATCCTATTATGCACCAAATGTGGAAAAAGCTGCCCATAAGGTATTGGGATGGAATCAAAGACCTTTCTCTTTTTAGTGGCCCTTGGCTGATTCTGCTGATGTCCCAAGTTATGTGTGAACTGTCCTGACTGGGAGTGATTCAAAGGCGTCTGTATTGCCTGTTTTGGAAACCCTTGGGATTGTTGAGGTTGAGCAACTGTTGGATGATTGAAGCATGGGGTGCGAGCAAGCACCGTTGGGCGAGAGTGAGAGTGAGGTGGGCTGACATTGTTGGGTAAGAATGATTCCGTCATCCTTAGCTTGTCCTCTATTGCCTTGAACTTTTGGCGAGTCTCCTCACTCGGGGATGCAACTGATTTTCCCTTAGAGTTATCACCTTGATGAGCGTTCATGTGATCCTGGGGACTTTGAGGCACAACAAACCCGGGTTGGACTTGATGAGTTCTTGGCTGGTCACCCATGAATTCAGTGTTAGTGGCCATTGGCTCTTGGGTGACTTGAGCAGCTGCAAAAGTGTGTCCGGAAGATGAGCCGCATGAAGGCCATACCACCTTTGACAATGAGGGGTCAATTGAACGGTTTGCCCCTACTGTTGCAGCGTCCGCTCTTGAAAGCAAACTGAGGTTAGCTAGTATTTCCAAAACACGGTCCAACTTGTCGGTCACTTGGTCCACATCGCCTCTCAAGGTATCAATCTGCTTCTGCATGTTTTCCATGGTTTCCTTGAAATGTTTGAAGTCCGGGATCAGTGTCGGGAATGAAGCTGTTCAGGTGGACAGATGAAGATGAGACAAAGGTCTTTTGTATGAATGCAAATGCATGCAAAAGTTTTTATGCTTCATCATTTTATTTTTTTATGCAAATGTTATGCAAAAAAGTTTTTATCATGAATTTTTATGAATGAATGCGTGAGTGCATGGATGCATGGATGCACTTTTGTAGCAGAGTCTGTCGCGCTGAAGCAGAGGTTTAATTTATTTCTGAGGTCAAAAGTTCAGCGTTACCTGCAACCCATCCTTCTCACATGTTGTTTTAGGGTACACAAAGTGCCTAAAATCACTGATTGCCCCTTTGGAAACAATGTCGTCATTGCAATAGCTCATGACAAGGCGTCCAAAAGAGAATCTCATCTAGGTAAGGTTGTTGCACAACCTTGACACGGGTTCTAAACAGAGGTCCCTAGTAACAAGGTTTGGTTCTAGACCGGTTTACAAAAGGTCCCTAGGGTCATGGATTCTCCAAGAAAACACTGGCGCTAACGAGACATACGTCAGGACGGCCAACATTTTCAAAAGAATCTACCCTAGGCGAGGTGATTATGCCAGCGCTCACGAGTCATACGTCAGGGAGGCCAGCATAAATACCCCTAACTTAACTTAAGTTTTCCTCAAGCTCGGGTATAGAGCTTCACACAGTATCCACGCCACAAGGGCAAAAGAAAAATAAAAGAAGGAGTAGAAGAAGAGAAACAGCCAATCCAAGCAGATATAATTGACAGAAAAATAAAAGATAAAGGCAAGATATTGCAAACCTGGCAAAGCAAACAAACAAACCAACTAAACTGGGCTTAACTCTCTATAGTCCCCAGTGAAGTCGCCAGCTGTAGCGGGCTGGAAAATCACTTCCATTTTTCTTACAATGAAGTCGCCATTGACGTTTATTTATCCCGTGAGGGGAAAGGAAAATATCACGAAAACCTTTGGTTTTGGTTCGGGAGTTGGTTATGCGAGAGGAAGGTGTTAGCACCCCTCGCATCCATCGTACTCGATGGGAACCGTTTAGGTGGTTTGGGGTTTGTTTGCGTAGGTTTGAATTAAATTGCCTTTTATCTCTTATCTAATCTCTACTTCGTTTCCAAATAAATTAAAAAAAAAAAGGGTTTTTATTAGTTGAGTTTGACGGTTGTAGGAGCCCGCTCCTACGTATTCCCCGGTGCAATGGGAAACTCAAAACTCACGTAGTTCTGGTAAAAATGTTTGTGTGGTTGGTTGATTTTAGTGGATAACGCTTATTTCGTATTCCGCTGACACAACGACGCTTGTATGCTCTATCTAATCAGAGGCTTAAGCTGTGTATGTGTCAGAGGAGTAGATAAAACGTATATCCATTGAAAAAAGAATGTTGAATAACGGATGTTGCTTATTTCGCATTCCGCGGATACAACGACGCTTGTATGCTCTATCTAATCAGAGGCTTAAGCTGTGTATGTGTCAGAGGAATGGATAAAGCGTATATCCATGTTTTTTCTGAAAAGGAGTTTGAGTGAGTGGAGGTTAGTTTTAACGTTTGATTAGGATGAGGATGGTCCCAAGATCACGAGTCATACGTCAGGGATAAGAACCATCCGGGGTGTGAAAAGTCATACGTCAGATCAACCCCTTTTCATCCTTGTTTATTATGAAAATCTTAATTTAATTTGATTAAGAAAGTATTTCAAAAGGAAAAAGTCGAATGTTGGTTAATTTTAACGTTTTAGGATGAGAATGGTCCCAAGATCACGAGTCATACGTCAGGGATAAGAACCATCCGGGGTGTGAAAAGTCATACGTCAGATCAACCCCTTTTCATCCTTGTTTATTATAAAAATCTTAATTTAATCAATAGTGAGGATAATCCCAAGATCACGAGTCATACGTCAGGGATAGGGATTATCCGGGTGTGAAAAGTCATACGTCAGATCAACCCCTTTTCACTATGTTTATTATGAAAGGAAATCTCAAATTTAAACCAAACAGTTCAAGAATAGAAGAAAGATGAGAAGTATAGAAGTTCAAGATGATGGTAACCAATTAAGGACAAAATGCATGAAACATTAAATAATGAATGCAAATACTTGAACAAGAATGAGATATGATGTATAATTAAATAAAAATGCATAAACTAAAGTAGCGTACAATGAATTAAATAACATAAACATGCTAAATTAAATCAAAGTAAATGAGATGAGTTAGAATGAATTGAAATAAAGCTAAAGAGCTGAAGACAAGCATGAGGAATAAAAATAAGCAATTAATCATAATTAAGCACTTAAGTAAATAAGCTAAAAAGCTAAAAAAGGTGGTTAAACAACAAGCTAAGGGAAGCATGAACATAATCTGAAATCAAACAAGATTTAAGCAAAGAAAAATGGTCCAGTAAGCTAAAACAGCTCAAGTACCAAATAAGTGCTTATGAAAATAAGCTAAAAAGTGATTAATTAAGCTAAAAAGCTAAACAATAAGCTAAAAAGCTAAAATAAACAACTCAAACATGGAGAGAAAAATTTAAGCATAGCAAAGTGACTAAAATAGCTTAAATAAGCTATTAGTCACTTAAGTGCTTTTGGAAATAAGCTAAAAATCAATTAAAATCATAAACAGGGGGAGGGTGCAAATAAAGAAGAGAAGTAAACAAAAGGGGGTGCGAATAGCGCTTCTGGGCCTGAAGGCCCAGCCCGTGCGCGGAGTCAACAAAAAAAAACAAAGGTCAACATAAAAAAGATCTGGTGCAACGCAGCCTTGCAGCTCTGGGTGCACCTTGGGTTCTGATCCGTTGGATCTACTGACCAGGAGGTCAACCCAAATCCAACGCGTATAAACCAACAATGATCCAACGCGCCGGATTCATCCTCGCAATCTAACGGTGGAAAAAAAAACGGAATAAAAATAGATAAATAACAACCTCTGATGATCCGGTGCAGCACAAGAGCGCGCGCCATCATCATCGTCACCGTCAGATCTCATTTAAATGAGATCTGACGGTTGTGTTTTAAACATAAGATCAACGCACAGGATTAAAACAAGAAATCAAACGGCCAGAATTCAAACGCAGGGAAGAAGAAGATACACGGTGAGGTTGTCTTCTCCGGTGACCCTGGCCTCGCCGGCGACGGCGCCGGTCACCGGAGTTCATCCAAACCTCCACGAAACCTACCAAACTTTACATGGTTTTGTTCGTTTTTTCACAAGGAATTCAAATATGGAAATAGTTTTTACTGATTCCTCACAGAAAATGAAAAACGACGAAGGGAAGGTTTGAGAGTAAAAACGCAAAGTTACGATACAGGCAAAATTGAGATAAACCAGCTATGGGAAAAGCTTCAGAGTGCCTAGAGAAGATGAATGGTGTAGAAAACTACCTGAATAGATCTCTGAACACCACGATTTGAGCTTGCTTTTCTCCTGGCCGCCGTGGCTCTTCTCAGGTACGATTCCTTCACCTTTTTGCGTGGAAAATGAAGGGTTCTTGCTCCTGGAACTCGGATGAAGGTGTTTTGATGGATAAGTTATGAGCTTGAGGTGAGATTGTGAGGTTTGAAATTTTAAGAATGGAAGAAAAAATGGAGTGTTTTCTCTTACTGTAGCAGCGCCGTTTTTGAGTGTTCTTGGCTAACCTAGGGCTCTGAAAACAATGCTTCTATTTATAGGGTGGAATTAGGTTAGAAAAGTAGTGATTTGTGAGAGTTAGTGAGGGTAAAATGGAATTTTTGTTCTTGAGATATTTTGTACTATTTTTTGTGATTTTTGGGTACTAATGGTGAGGTGTCATGCAAGAAGGGGATAGAACCTTCTATTCCCTTGATGAGGTGTGCCAATGATTGGGACAATTTTGTTCTCCTTTTGATTTTCTTTTTGGGAATAAAACAAATTAAAATAATATATGAAAATAAAATAAATATGTCAAGAAATAAAAATATGCATGATGAAATGTGATTATGTAATAGGTTTATGGATTAGAAATGAAAGAAAAAGAATTGAAACTTGATGCTTAAAAAAGTTTCTTGAAATGCAAGTAACTAATTAAAAAAAAATAAATAAAGAAAATGTGAGGGCAAAATGGTAAAATTTTGTCTCTTATGATAATGCTAAGCCATAATCATGCAAGAAGAAATAGTTCCATGTGTTTTTGTGTCAACATTGATTTTTAAATTGAAAAAAAAAGGTTTTGTTGACTTATTTAGTCAAAGTGTTGACTTTTGGTCAAACTGTTGACTTTTTTGATCAAAATGTTGACTTTCTTGACTTATGCAAAAATGAGAGAGGTTATGGGTCAAAATTGGAACAAAAAATGCATGAGGGGCAAAAATGGAAATAAAAAAGTGTGGGGCAAAATTAGGGTATGACAGGGCAGATGTACCACAAGACAATGGTCAAGATACCATTTATGATGGTGATGAAAATTCAGAAATTGGCAAAGGTGACAATCTTCAAAACTGCCATTTCTCCCTTGCATATTCGACATGCAGTCGAAATTGGCATTTTTGAGGGGGCAATTTGTTAGCCTGTATTTTCGACAGGCAGTAATGAGTTTGAGTGAGATGATGAAATCTCATTTATTGTATATCATTACGTTTTAATATTCTCTTGGGAATTGATCTTAGTCATAAATCAAGAGAAGATCAAGGTATTTGACATCAAAAGCTTTTAATGCATAAAGCTGTTTCGTCGAATCCTGGTTGAACCTGTCGAATTCGACAGAACCTTATTTATTTAAATAAGAGTATTTGGTTCGACAACTATATGCCTGTCGAATTCATATTTATATGTATATATATATTTGTTTGTTTGTCTAACGTATTGTGCAGTACGGAGAAAGCATACTCTGGACTTAGTGAAATATTCAAAAAGTGGATAACGTTCAAAAGCCTCACCAGGTGTCAAGAAATTCAAAAGTCGAAGACACGTGGAGCATAGTTAGACAATTTGTAGGTTTTTGACAGTTATTCTGTTCGTCTATAAATATTAGTTTTTCATAAGAGAAACGGGTCCACAATTCATAATACATGCAAATTCCTCAGAAATTCAGAGTACCCATGTCAACGAGCGAAATGAATGCAAACAGGAACATGTACGAATCTGTGTACCATCCTTTGTAAACATTTTTACATTGTCAAATGCAATTTATCTTTCAAGTGTTGATTACTTGACTTTCATTTAAGCTTTCTGCAATTTAAAGCTTTCCTGCACTTTAAGCATTCTGCAATTTATTTCATTGCATGTTTTACTTTTCAAAGTTTCTCTTTAAACTTTATTTGCAATTCATTTACAAGTTTTCTGCAAATTTAACTTTGAAGCATTTTACTTTAAACAAATCATTTGACTGTGTCGAATGTTTTTACTTTTTATCAACTTATCCGATTTAACTCAAAAAGATATGAATATGTTTTCATCATCTTCTGCACAATCCATATGTCCCAGGATTTACTAGTTGATCCTTCTTGTAATAATCAAACTAGCGGTTGTTTACTAAAAATCGGGGTAAACACATATATCCTCCATTGAAGTGAATTGGAGAGTTAGATTCAAACACCCAGCTAACCAAGACCAAAGTTTAATAGCAAAATGACATTCGAAAAAAATATGAAAAGAGGATTCAACATGATTATGACAGAAATTACACATTGAAGGCATAGCACATCCTCTTGTCATCAAATTCTCATCAGTAGGGAGTTTCTCATGCATCAATCTCCAAGCAAAAAAAGACTTAGATGGTGGAATATCAGCATTCCAAATTAGTTTTGCCCAATGAAGGTCCTGAACCTGTGGTAAGATGAATTCATAGGCTTGCTTGAGCTCCAAGTCACCATTGTCAGTATGTTTCCAAATAAACTTATCATGTGTGGTCTCTAATGGAAGTGGAACTTGAGAAATGATTGAAGACAAGTTACTGAACATATTAGAGAGGGCAGGAGGAATAGACCAAAGTCCATTAGTAATAAAGTCACTGACTTGTGCAGTAAGAAAAGGCCTGACCTGCTCTGGTATATCAAGTTGATCAACCAATGGATCTCCACACCAACTATCCAGCCAAAAATTGATGTTTTCTCCATTGCCTACTAACCAAGCAGCATTATCTTTGATCATTGAATACTCCTCCTTGATACTGCTCCATATAGAAGAGAAAATATGATGCTGTATTGCCTTTCCTTTTTTAAAAACTCTATCCTTGAGTAATAAAGCCCATGGGGTTTGGGAGTTGACCATAGTCCAACATAACTTTAAATTGGAAGCTTTGTTGAGGTGGATCAAAGATCTGATATTAAGACCCCCTTGAGCTAAAGGTTTACAAATTTTCTTCCATGAAATGGTAACCAGCTTCCTTTTTTCTAAGTCTCCACTCCATATAAAATTCCTTATGCATTTCTCAATATCTTTTAGAAGGGACACAGGCCATGAATACAAAGATATGCTGTATGTTAACATGCTTTGAATAACTGATTTAATCAATTGAACTCTTCCAGCAATGGAAAGTAAAGAAGCTTTCCAAGCTGATAACTTCAACTTGATTTTGTCAGCAATAGGTTGGAGATGTGAAACTTTTGGTTTACCTTTAAAGATAGGCACACCAAGGTAGTTGAAAGGCAAAGAACCAACCTTGAAATTGAGAAGTTCTACAATAGTTTGCAATCTTCTATGAGAAATGGAACCAGAAAAAATAGTTGATTTTGCATTGTTGATCAACTGTCCTGATTCTAATGCATACCTATTGAACAACTCCTTTAAATGCTTCAATCCAGCTATGTTACCTTTGCAAAAGATCATCAAATCATCAGCATAAAAGGAATGAGAAGGAACATAGACCTGCCTAGTGCCCTTGATCAAATTGAGTTTGCCCTGTGAAACAAGCCTGGATATACTTCTGCTTAGAACATCCTCAGCTAAACAAAAAAGCAATGGTGAAAGTGGATCACCTTGTCTAACACCTCTACTGCAATTAAAATAGCCATGAGATTTGCCATTGATGGAAACAGAAAGAAAAGCTGACTGCAAGATAACATGAATCCAATTGCAAAATATCTCATTAAATCCAAAAAGCTTGAGAACTTTCAAAAGAAAACTTCATTCTAATGAATCAAAAGCTTTGGTAATATCAATCTTAAGAGCAACATTACCACAAAAGGCTTTATTGTGTAGGAGATTGATTGCTTCTGATGCAGTACAAAGACAATCTTTGATATCCCTACCATGAATGAATCCTTTTTGCTCAACAGAAATAAGAGTAGGCATAATAGAAGCTAATATGTCAGCAAGAATTTTGGAAATAATTTTAAACTTAAAATTTGCCATTGCTATTGGCCTATATTGATCAATTGATGAGGCTTCAGGGAACTTAGGTAGCAAGGCAATTATGTTGGAGTTAAAACCAGGCAGTATCCAGCTTGAAGTGAAAAATTGAAGAACTGCATTAAATACATCATTCTTAACAATCTCCCAGTAATGTTGAAAGAAAAATGCTCCAAAACCATCTGGACCTGGGGCACTGTCTCTATTGAGAGCAAAAACAACTGATTTGATCTCAGAATGAGAGGGCAATACAGTCAAGAGAGCATTGAGATTATCAGTCACAAGAGAAGGTATAACTTCCTCAGCAAGAAAACTTTCCTGCAAAACAGTGTTAGAGCAAAATAAATTTTTATAAAAACTAACAATATGGTTAGAGATGAGAGTTTGATCAGTAATCACTGTTTCACCATCTTGTAGGGAATGGATTTGTTTAGTGGTGGTTTTAATTTTGGCTAGTTTGTGAAAGTATTTGGTGTTTCTATCCCCCTCCAAATGCCAGTTCAAACGAGATTTTTCTTGCCAAAAAAGTTCTTGCTTATTTAAAGCATCTTCCAAAATCAAGCTAGCTTGTTTCTCTTCATTCAGTAATGCATCAGAATGGCCATTAACTTGAAGTTGCATTTGAATTTGATGAAGATTCATCTCAGCAGTGCTTACTAGATCATTAACATTACCAAAGCACACCTTGTTCCAAGTCTTAAGTTTAAATTTCAGCAATTTCAACTTTTGACTTAGAACATACATAGGGCAACCAACAATCACTGTATTCCAGCATTCAGAAATAACATTCCAACATTCAGGATGTAAAGACCACATTCTCAGGAATTTAAACTGTGAAGCATGAGAATCATTAGACCATTTGAAATCAAAAAGCAAAGGGAAGTGATCTGATCTAATTTTTGTGAGACTTGTAACAGAAGAAACACAACAAATGTCCAACTAGGCTTGATTGCATATGACTCTGTCCAACCTTCTTTCAGTGTGTCTAATTCCACCCCTACCATTACTCTAAGTGAATTCAGCTCCTCCAGTAGGAAGGTGGATAAGGTTAAAAGCATTGGTCCAAGCTTGAAATTCTTCCATAGGTAACCTGGCAGGAGAAATTCTACCCCTATGTTCATGTGCCCCCAAAATGACATTAAAGTCACCTGAGAAGCACCAAGGTAAATCATGTTGTGACTGCAAGGTGTTAAGAGTGTTCCATAAATGTCTTCTAGTTTGTAATTGGTGGATGCATAGACAGCAGAAAAAGCAAGAATAAGATTTTGTTCACAAATGGTAAAAGTTACTTGTTGTTCATCTGAGGCTAAGATGGTAGGGGAAATTGATGATTTACAAAGGCACCAGATATTAGGTAAAAGGTTAGGTCTAGAGTTAGAAGCAAAGAGTTTGAGATTAAGATTGGCTAACCATCTTCTAGGAAGATTAGAGAAATCCATCCATGGTTCAGAAAGGAGGATAATGTCAGGATTATGTTGTTTGATGATATTCTTCAAGGCTAATCTTGTTGGGAAATTAGCAAGACCCCGTGCATTCCAAGCAATGCACTTCATCTAAAAGGCTTGGGAGGGACCCTTGAACGGATAGCATAAGAATCTCTACTAGATTGCATCAACTTCTTTTGAGCTTTTTTCTTATTTTTTGACAAGTGAATTTGGAACCCTTCATCATGTGATGTGTTCTCCATCATTTGATTGGTGTTATCTTCTGCCTCAACCATATTTGCCCAAGATTCCTTTAAAAATGCCATGTCATTAGCAACTCTGGAGGGTGTAGGCAAAGCATCAGGATTGCTAGACTCACCACCAGCTTGAGGCACGACTGGAGTGGGAGTATTGACCAACACAAGCTCTTTGTTATGATTTCCTTCAACACAGGCTGCTTCCACTAAATACATGCCTCCATCATCATCTTGTGAATCTTTAACTACTGATGCTTAAGAATCAGTACTCCAATCACCATCATCATCATTCAATTCATTTTCTAACTGTTTGTCTTGAGCTAGAAGCAAGGATTTTGGACTAACAGGAGCTAATATTGGTCTTGTCTCCAACATGTTTTGCTGCTTGAATGTTGTACCCTCTTGTACTGGATCTGCAGGATTGAAAGCTTCAATGAGGTGTTGGGGTGATTTGTTACCTGATTTCTCCACATTAATGATTTCTTTCTCAACATTATTTTGCTCATGTTCATTAGGCTTATTGTGTTGCACCCTCCCATCAGAGATGGGAACATAAGCCTTTTTAGTTGAGACCTTCTGCCTAATGATGTTGTCTTTGTTGCCTCTAACTTCCTCATCCTTCTTCCATCTATAGCAATTATCAACATTGTGGCCAATAATCTTGCAATCAGAACAAAAGTCAGGGATATGCTCATATTCTAAATCCACAAAGAATGCAAAACCCTTCCTTTCCACAAGCAACTTGTATCTAAGAGGCTGGAGTAAATCAATATCTATCAAAACCCTAGCGAACTGGCCAAAGGTATGTTCGTGCATGGGCTTTGCAGTCACTGAATCAATGCAAATTGGTGTGCCTAGACTACCAGCAATGGTGAATAAGATGTTTTTATGCCAATACTCCTGAGAAAGACCATTGATTCGCACCCACACTTGAACAGAAGTGTTGTGTTGTAATCTAGGGTTAAAATCCTTGGACCATGCAAAAAAATTTAGAATACCAGGGTTAAGATTCCAAGAGGGTATGGATCTAACCCTACGAACATCCTCCAGAGAAGAGAATGTAAACTCAAAATATCCCTTTCCAAGAGATATTACACCCCATCTAGACAGATCCTTCCAAATAAGCGCTAGCTTAGCCTTCAAGGCAACGACGGACAATGGTGTATATCCCTTAGGCCATAGTATACGACCGTGAAGGTTGTGTTTACATGCTTCGAGACCCGCTTCATACGCAGCTTCAGGTATTTCAATAGCAAGACGATCTCCTTTGACAACCGGTTGTTGGAATTGGGATAGAGGAATGTCACAAAGGTTTGTTGGGGCTAGGGCTTGGGCAAAGGTTTTTTGAGGTTTTTGTGGTTCGTTGGTGGTGATTTTTGGCTCGATGGTGAGATCTAAACATTTCCAAGGTATGTTGAAGGTGGACATGGTGGGAAGGTGGAGGATGAAGGCCGGTGAGAAGGTGAAGGATGAAGCCCGGTGACGGTGGTGTTTGGTGCAAGAGGTTGATGGTGAAACAGCTATTACGTGATCGCCACTCTCTCTCTCTCTAGAAACATCTCTCTCTCTAAAAACAAATAAAAGTGATATTTATAATTAATATTTCATATATTAAAAAATAAAAGTGATATTTATTTTTAGTTTTCTTATGTAAATATGACAATTATTATGCATGAATGGAGTTTCATACTATAACACCCCACGTCTACATCTAGAATAAAACGTTGGATATTATTATTGGCATGGAGTCATTATTATTACAAATTGAAATTCAAGCACACACAGGTGCTAAGTACAACACAGATTAATAGAACAACGGAAGCGAAAACAAGAATTCAACGATACATCAAGGATTAATTGAAATACAACAAGACTGGAAAATAAAGAAAGCATGAACAAGTGCAATCCTCCAAGCACAGCTACTAGCACACCAACGAGCATACCTTAGCCAACCTGTTTATCTGAAAAAAATTGTTTGGAGTGGGGTGAGACTACTAAGCCTCAGTGAGTCCTACTACCCTCCTAGAGGTGACTACACCGGGGAACCTAATCAGTCATAACATGCCAGCAGTATATCATAAGTCATAAGCATAAATAAAGGTATAACACAAATTATATCTTATTCGTTTTAACACTAGGACACTCTGAGGTGAGCAGGTCTCAGAGGCTTGCCATATCCGTCAACCGATTCGGTCACGGCATGAAGCTCACATAGTCATAACCTAATGGATTATCCCATTGGGAATCCATAGTGCGATATAAATCGCTCATAATTGAGTGATACTAAACTGAGTTATTACTACCTTGAATTTCCAAATCCCGGGGAACATGTAACTTAATCAATTCTAAGTTATACCCTAAGAGTAACTGTGATTAACATTCTATATAACATTATATCAGTTATATCACTGCAATTTGTCTATCTCAGATGAGGAAATAAAATGAGCGAGTAAAACAGTATAAAAATCAAAAGTTGCAGGCTGTTCTGTGTATGCTCGCCACGGCGAATTACCTGCTCGCCATGGCAGGTTTACAGGTCATTTTACACAATCTCGCCACGGCGAAATGCCAGCCCGCCATGGCGAAATCTCAGGTACTGACCTAAACAACTCGCCTGGCGAGCAAATGCCCGCCATGGCGAAGTTCTTCAGCCCAGAACCTTATTTTCGCCATGAGTGCTCGCCACCAATCCGCCATGGTGAGTTCATGCAGAATGGCCCCTGTTCTGCGAATTTCACAATTTTTCCAAAGTTTCACCTACATTCCTCATTTAAGATAGTGCAGAAGCATAAATCATATAATATGAAATAGAATGGAGGGAAATTTGGGAGTTAATTCCCCTCACACAACAATTCCCTAAATTTTCCTAAGTTAACATGCAAAAGTTTATTTTTGGGGAAACTAGCTAAACTAGCCTAAGAACCCACCTGGATTGAAGCTTTAGTCTTGCTTATGGGCTCCTAAAGCAGCTAATGAACTCTCCTAAAATGCCCCACGAACACAGGACCAGAAATGAGATTTTGGCACTTGAAAACCCCTTACGAATTTGAGAAGTGTTTGATGATGAAATCTCAGGGATTTGAGGGGTTTATATAGTTGAGTTTCTGGGGTAAGAACTGTATACGAAATTGTTTGGTTCTTGGATGCATGTTATGCTATTGGCTTAGAAAATGGTGAGAAGAGGTGTGTTGTTTGGCTCGTGAGAGAGAGAAGGGAGAGCTAGTGCAAAATTTCTTTGAAGTTTTGGAATGAGTGGAGAGGAGTGGTTTGCATGCAAAGAAAGGGTTAGTAATGGGTAGAATCATGACTCATTGTTTAGGGGAGGTGGAGGCTTAAGATTGAAAGTGGTGAGTGAGTCATGAGTAAGAGAAAATGAGGGAGGAGAGTTTGAATTTGCTTAAGTTAATTAATCTCAAGAGTAGATCTAAGTTGTATTTGTGTAGTTTAGTCTTTAGTTGGAGTTACTAATTTATACACATACTACACTTAAATCCAAAATTAATTATCTAAACTCCACTAATTAATTTATTAAAAATTAGGCAAAGCTCTAATTAAAATTAATTAGGTAATTTAGAATGTGGGATATTACAACCTACCCCCCCTTAAAGAAATTTCGTCCTCGAAATTAAGAAATTTACCTCGGAAAAAGATAAGGATAACTCTTCCGCATGTCTGACTCCAGTTCCCATGTGAATTCACCATCAGGAGAGTGAGCCCATTCAACTTTGACAATAGGAATTCTCTTGTTCCGGAGGATTTTGGCATCACGTTCAACAATCCGAACTGGATCTGGCTGATAGGTTAGGTCTGGCTAAAGGTCGATCTGTTCCAATTCCACTGGACGATAAGGATCGGGAATGTATTTGCGTAGCTGAGACACATGAAACACGTCGTGTAACCCTGACATAGATGGAGGTAGAGCTAACTGATAGGCTACAGGACCAACGCGTCGAAGAATCTGATAGGGTCCAATGAATCTTGGACAGAGCTTCTTAGTTTTGAATACACCTCGTAAACCCAACTTAGGAGTAACTCTCAAGAACACATGATCACCTTCCTGAAATTCCAAAAATCTCCTTCTTTTGTCAGCATAACTCTTCTGCCGACTCTGAGCAACTTTCAGCTTATCCCGAATAGACTTGATCTTTAAAGTGGTCTCTTGGACAATATCTGGTCCCAAGAATCCACGATCACCAACTTCTGTCCAACATAACGGAGTTCTACACTTTCTGCCGTACAGAGCTTCATAAGGTGCCATACCGATACTGGCATGGTAACTGTTGTTGTAGGCAAACTCAATCAGATGTAAGTGATTACTCCACGAACCACCATCTTCCAGTACACAAGCTCGAAGCATATCCTCGAGAGTCTGAATAGTCCTTTCTGACTGACCATCAGTTTGAGGGTGATGCGATGTGCTCATCTTCAACCGAGTTCCCATCGCATTCTGAAATGCTTTCCAAAACCTTGAAGTGAAAATTGGGTCTCTATCCGACACGATACTCAAAGGTACACCATGCAACCTTACAATTTGCTCCATGAATATGGCTGCATATTGAGGGGCTTTGTAGGTGGATTTCGCTGGAATGAAATAAGGTGACTTAGTTAACTTATCCACGATTACCCAAATCGAATCTTGACCTCTTTGGTTACGTGGTAATCCCCCTACAAAATCCATAGTGATGTGCTCTCATTTCCATTCAGGAATATCCAATGGTTGCAACAGTCCTCCAGGTTTCTGATGTTCAATCTTCACCTGCTGACAAACAATACACCTGGACACGAATTCAGCAATCTCTGCCTTCATGTTGGGCCACCAATAGTTCTCCTTCAAATCATGATACATCTTGGTGGATCCCGGGTGAATTGAAAATCCACTCTTGTGTGCCTCTTCCAGAATCAACCGCTTCAACTCATCATCCTGAGGTACACAAAGTCTTCCTTCATAGAGAATAGCACCGTCCGTGGCTACTGAGAACTCCGGATGGTTTACACTCTTTTGCAACTCTACATCATCCTGCTGAGCTTGCACAATCCTTGGGTGTAACTCACAGGACACTTCAATTCTGTTGATACGAATACCGCTCTTACGATACACCACATTCAGATTGAGATCCCTAAACTTCTCATACAGACCGCACTGTTGCATCAACAACTCTGATGCATACAATGTCTTTCTGCTCAGGGCATCTGCCACCACATTAGCCTTCCCTGGGTGGTAATTGAGATTGAAATCGAAATCCTTGAGGTATTCCATCCAACGTCGTTGCCTCATATTTAACTCCTTCTGATCAAACAAGTACTTCAGACTCTTGTGATCACTGAACAAATCAAACTGCACTCCATACAGATGATGTCTCCAGATTTTGAGGGCAAAGATAATGGCTGCTAATTCCAGATCATGGGTAGGATAATTCTGCTCATGAGGTTTTAGCTGCCTGGATGCATATGCCACAACCGCTCCATCTTGCATCAGTACACATCCAAGTCCCTTGTTGGACGCATCACAGTATACCACATACTTGCGGGTTGGGTCAGGAATCACTAATACTGGTGCTGTGGTTAGCTTTTCCTTTAAGGTTCTGAAACTCCATTCACAAGTAGCATCCCACTCAAAGGTTGCATCTTTCCTGGTTAGACGGGTCAATGGTAAGGCAATCTCCGAAAATCCTAAGATGAATCTCCGGTAATAACCTGCCAAACCGAGAAAACTCCTGACTTCAGTCACACTCCTGGGTCTTTCCCAATTCAACACTGCTTCTACCTTGGATGGATCAACAGACACACCGCCTTGCGATATGACATGTCCCAAGAACTTAACTTCAGACAGCCAAAATTCACACTTGCTGAACTTGGCATACAGTTGCTTCTCTCTAAGGATGCTCAACACGATTCTCAGGTGCTCCGCATGCTCCTGTAAATCCTTAGAATAGATCAGAATGTCATCAATGAAGATAACAACAAACTGGTCAAGGTACGGCTGGAAAATCCGATTCATATAGTCCATAAAGATGGCTGGAGCATTTGTCAAACCAAAAGGCATGACCAAGAATTCATAATGTCCATAGCGAGTCCTGAATGCTGTCTTGGAAACATCCGAGGACTTGATACGGATCTGATGATATCCAGAATGAAGATCGATCTTGGAAAAGACCGTAGCACCTCTGAGTTGATCCAAAAGGTCATCAATCCTTGGTAAGGGATACTTGTTTTTGATTGTAACCTTGTTGAGTTGACGATAATCAATGCACAAGCGCATCGTACCATATTTCTTCTTCACGAGTAACACCGGTGCTCCCCAAGGTGAGACACTAGGCCGGATAAAGTGTTTTTGAAGCAACTCTTAAAGCTGAGATTTCAGTTCATGAAGCTCTAAGGGAGACATTCGATAAGGGGCAACTGAGATTGGCTGGGAACCAGGAACTAGGTCGATAGAAAACGCAACTTCCCTTTCAGGAGGTAAATTCATAATATCATCTGGGAAGACATCTAAGAACTCACTAACAACTGGAATATCACTGGGGTTCAAACTGGGTTCCGGATCGATGGTAAACAAGACACTGAAACACTTAGTACTGGCACCTAAGTACTGGATCATCTGATGAGTGTTTTGAAGCAAAGCAGTAAGTGCTTTACCCTCTGCAGAAGTTTCAGTTGGAATAAACAGATTCTTCTCAGCGCATCCGATATACACGGTATTGGCGGAAAGCCAATCCATGCCTAGGACTACGTCAATATCCTTCAAGGGTAGACAGATCAAATCTATATGATAGACTTTACTGCCCACAAGAATTGGATAATTCTGACAAACTCGCTTAGAGGTAACCTTGCCACCTGTAGCAACAGCTACAGTCATTGGGGGAATTAAAGGCACAGAGGGCAATTGCAGTCGCTGAACATAGTCAACGGCTATAAAGGAATTAGTAGCTCCACAATCAAACAAGACTAATACTTCAGACTGTCCTAACATGCATAAATCCATAATCAAAGCATTATTAGATCTGATTTTCTCACCGTCAAGTGAATATACCCGACCTTTGCTTTTAGATGCGCCGCTGGAATCGCCTTGCCTCTTCAGCTTAGGACATTCATGCTTGTAGTGGCCTGGCTGCTTACAATAGTAACACATGTTCTTCCCCTTCATGCATTCCCCACTGTGAGGGAAACCACATTCAGCAGAGTTCCTCGGTGAACGCTGGGAATAACTCTGCTTTCCTTTACTGGTGGTGCCTTTGGTTCTCACTTGCAGGTTAAACTTCCCAGAATCCTTCCTCTTCTGAACAGCTTCACTACGCTCCTTATGAATGTTACCAAGATCTGCCTCCGCATGATAACTCTTCTGCACCAAATCACCGAAAGTAGTGATATGCTGCATAGAGACATCGTGGGCTATGTCAGCTCGCAACCCAAACCTGTACTTCTTCATTTTCCATGATTCACTGGGTGTATCATTACCATCCATCACATAACGGACCAACTCATTGAACTTCATGGTGTAACACCCTCTAATTTCCTTTGATTTTATTGGTGAAATCATTAGTTATTTTATTTCAAAAGGAGTGTTACTCAAGCTTAACTCAACTAATTTATTAAATATAAACATAAAATGCTACATCCTATTTTAAAAATTGATACATATCAATATCCAAAATTCTTGAATACAAAATCTTGAAAGAGAATTATAATATAGTCTGAAAATCCTTAATGAAGGTAATGACTAAAATAATTTAGAGTTTCCACATGGTATCTTAACAGAGCGACTCCACAGAACAGAGCAGGGAAAGAGCTCTCCGAACACATCAACTATGACTCATTACCTACAGAGAAGTCTGCGAGTTTTACGTCGCAGGGTCAAACCAGAAGGGGTGAGTAACGAACATCATATAGAATAACTGAATTCAATAGCAACAATAAATAAAGTATCGCTCTTTGGAACGATGTGACACATACGCAAACATAACTCATAGCTGTAACTACTATAACAACATCATTAACAAATTTAAACATTACTACTTCATTGCTACATCGTAGCTAACAACATCATTGCAACTTCATTGCCATATCTGGCTACATTATTACTCCTTCATTGTCATATCTGGCTACAATATTACTACTTCATTGCCATATCTGGCTACAATATTACTCCTTCATTGCCATAACTGGCTACATATTTACTCCTTCATTGCCATATCTGGCTACAATATTACAACTTCATTGCCATATCTGGCTACAGTATTACAACTTCATTGCCATATCTGGCTACAATGTTATTTCAACGTCATTATTCAATAAGATCACCATATTTATTTCTTAAAGAAACTAAACACCAAATAAGCTCGACACCAATTAAACTCAACACAAAATAAACTCGACACCCATTAAACTCAACACCAATTAAACTCGACATCAATTAAACTCAACACCAATTAATTAACACAAAATAGATCCATCTCCAATTACACTCACAACTATCACTTGAATCCTCTTAATTAAACTTTTGACTTCATTAACTAGCAACTAAGACTATCCCAAAACAGCCACCGCACTGATGTAATTTTAATTGGAATTATTTCTCAAAACTTTCTAGAAAATCACCTTAATTTGTTTAAGGAAAAAGAAAAGAATATTTCAATTACTAATTTTCTTTTCAAAACAGATCCAACCCAGGGTCTTATGACTCGAAACGAATACTTGGAATTAGGAAACAGTTTGAAATGGTTTACTTTAAAATCTACATCAGTTTTCAAATAAAAGGAGGTTTATACATTCCTTAATTTTATGGAAAAATAACTCTTGGAACACCTCACCATAATCCAAATTCCAAAGGATTAATTCTTAATTTAATTCTCTAATTCCAATTCAAGGGATTGGCTCAAGCCATAAGTAATCTTACATATCACATACTATCATTCTATACTATAGTCATATATCAAGTCTTACTAATATTCACAGAGGAATCAAATCCAAAGTAGAGGTACAATAATTTTATTATAAATTAATAGTAATCCTGGAACCGAACAACATGGCTAGGAGGGATCAGTTTCAATGAGCCTACAAATATGGGATTTTAGTTACGAGCCCAGAATCACAAAATATACATCATACATATTTATCACACATATATTAGAGCAAGATTTTGGATGCAAGCATATTCAATGATACTTAATGGAATATATAGATTAAGTAAAAGAAAATAGGTTATCAGCAAGTAGTCAATTAAGCACCCTAACACAAGACTACAATATCATATAAAACTTAATACCATACAAACAAAAGGATCATCACGCCAATTATTTTGATAGCATAGTACCTATAATTAGTAAGAAAACACCTAAGGCCAATATTAATATTATTCAAAGTTTCACTCATTCAAAAACAAGAGCAATCATCAGTTGAAACATGATTTAATTTAAAAGGTTCATAAAAGAATCAAATCAAAAATAAAGGAAAAAAGGTCACATATGTAACGCTATCTACAATCAGAACCTTTAAATGAGTTGGTTAAAACCCCCTTACTTGTTAGTAGCAGTGATCTCTTTTTCTAGTGCGATGAAGTTGTTCTCCTTCCCTTAATCTCCTTCTCCCTCGCCGCTTTCCCCTCCAAGCACTCCCTCTAATTCTTATTTTCAATTTTATGAAAAGTGGCAATCCTAATTCTTTCTCGGTCTTATGTTTTACCTATTTATAAAAGGAAGGGTCTAGGTTTCTTTTTCCTTAAGAAAGAGTATATCTCATGAGATTTGTTTCAATTTAAAATTATGATTATATCTCTCAATAATTTGGTTCTACTTTTATTTTCTAAGTATATCTCTTCAAAAATTATACTAAAATAAATATCTCTATTTTTCTCCACTTAATTATTCTACTAAAAATATTCTTTAATTAATTGGTTCAACATATAATTCTAACGGAATTAATTAAATAATATCTAAATAACTTCATTCTAAATTTCGGGGCGTTACACATGGTGTATTCCGCCACAGACATACTTCCCTGGTTCAACTCAGTCAATTCTCGTTCCATCTGAAACTGGTAACTTTCTAGTATATAATGTCCGACAAAGAGACGCCGGAAATTATCCCAGGTTACTTTCATCTGACTAGCCTCCATGTACGCCTTCGTACCATCCCACCAGTTATAAGCGTCGCCCCTAAAGAAGCGGGAGACGAACACAACCTTGTCAGCTTCAGTGCAATCCATTGATTCTAGGATCTCACTCATCCTTTGGATCCATTCCCAGGCCTTCGCTGGATTGTACTCTCCGTAAAATTCTGGTGGACTCATGCGGTAGAACTCTCTGAAAGCAGCACTTGATCCTTGCTGCGGGGGTGGAGGATTGTTCATGTGTTGTTGAAACATAGTCATGAACTCTTGATGCTGTTGGGCTTGTTGGGCCTGAAACTGTTGCTGCTGGTGCATCATCTTAGCCCACATGTTTGCATTAGCATCACCGTACATATCAGGTTCAACATCATCATCAGCAACGTTCCTCCTCGGCCTTCCAGGTCCTCGTCTTGCTCCTGACATAATGCTCTAAATGCCAATATCAAGTCAAGTTAGCTAGGCTTAAAGTGACATGACATCTAGAACAGATGTTAGAAATCCAGACAAATACTGGGATTCGGATTAGTAATACTAATGAACTCTGGCACGTCTGAATCGACCTGCTCTGATACCAATTATAACATCCCACGCCTAAATCTAGAATAAAACGTTGGATATTATTATTGGCATGGAGTCATTATTATTACAAATTGAAATTCAAGCACACACAGGTGCTAAGTACAACACAGATTAATAGAACAACGGAAGCGAAAACAAGAATTCAACGATACATCAAGGATTAATTGAAATACAACAAGACTGGAAAATAAAGAAAGCATGAACAAGTGCAATCCTCCAAGCACAGCTACTAGCACACCAACGAGCATACCTTAGCCAACCTGTTTATCTGAAAAAAATTGTTTGGAGTGGGGTGAGACTACTAAGCCTCAGTGAGTCCTACTACCCTCCTAGAGGTGACTACACCGGGGAACCTAAGTAGTATATCATAAGTCATAAGCATAAATAAAGGTGTAACACAAATTATATCTTATTCGTTTTAACACTAGGACACTCTGAGGTGAGCAGGTCTCAGAGGCCTGCCATATCCGTCAACCGATTCGGTCACGGCATGAAGCTCACATAGTCATAACCTAATGGATTATCCCATTCGGAATCCATAGTGTGATATAAATCGCTCATAATTGACTGATACTAAATTGAGTTATTACTACCATGAATTTCCAAATCCCAGGGAACATGCAACTTAATCAATTCTAAGTTATACCCTAAGAGTAACTGTGATTAACATTCTATATAACATTATATCAGTTATATCACTGCAATTTGTCTATCTCAGATGAGGAAATAAAACGAGCGAGTAAAACAGTATAAAAATCAAAAGTTGCAGGCTGTTCTGTGTAAGCTCGCCATGGCGAATTACCTGCTCGCCATGGCAGGTTTACAGGTCATTTTACACAATCTCGCCACGGCGAAATGCCAGCCCGCCATGGCGAAATCTCAGGTACTGACCTAAACAACTCGCCTGGCGAGCAAATGCCCGCCATGGCGAAGTTCTTCAGCCCAGAACCTTATTTTCGCCATGAGTGCTCGCCACCAATCCGCCATGGCGAGTTCATGCAGAATGGCCCCTGTTCTGCGAATTTCACAATTTTTCCAAAGTTTCACCTACATTCCTCATTTAAGATAGTGCAGAAACATAAATCATATAATATGAAACAGAATGGAGGGAAATTTGGGAGTTAATTCCCCTCACACAACAATTCCCTAAATTTTCCTAAGTTAACATGCAAAAGTTTATTTTTGGGGAAACTAGCTAAACTAGCCTAAGAACCCACCTGGATTGAAGCTTTAGTCTTGCTTCTGGGCTCCTAAAGCAGCTACTGAACTCTCCTAAAATGCCCAACGAACACAGGACCAGAAATGAGATTTTGGCACTTGAAAACCCCTTACTTTGCTCTGCGAATTTGAGAAGTGTTTGATGATGAAATCTCAGGGATTTTAGGGGTTTATATAGTTGAGTTTCTGGGGTAAGAACTGTATACGAAATTGTTTGGTTCTTGGATGCATGTTATGCTATTGGCTTAGAAAATGGTGAGAAGAGGTGTGTTGTTTGGCTCGTGAGAGAGAGAGAAGGGAGAGCTAGTGCAGAATTTCTTTGAAGTTTTGGAATGAGTGGAGAGGAGTGGTTTGCATGCAAAGAAAGAGTTAGTAATGGGTGGAATCATGACTCATTGTTTAGGGGATGTGGAGGCTTAAGATTGAAAGTGGTGAGTGAGTCATGAGCAAGAGAAAATGAGGGAGGAGAGTTTGAATTTGCTTAAGTTAATTAATCTCAAGAGTAGATCTAAGTTGTATTTGTGTAGTTTAGTCTTTAGTTGGAGTTACTAATTTATACACATATTACACTTAAATCCAAAATTAATTATCTAAACTCCACTAATTAATTTATTAAAAATTAGGCAAAGCTCTAATTAAAATTAATTAGGTAATTTAGAATGTGGGATATTACACATACCTAAAATAAATAAATAAAATAGCTTTCTCTGTGAAATTTTTATATCATTAATTGCTTTTGTTAATTTACATTTAAAAAATAGTCTTTCACTAAGATGTAATTTTTTTACACTCATAATTTCACATTTCCTTTCAAAAATAATTAGAGAAACAAATGTATCTCACCCAGTCTTTATATCTTTTACCTTGAAAATAATTAAGGTAAATATGTTATAATTCAGAAAAATGTGACTGCAATATCTATGACATAAGGATTGAAATCATTCCATACTTATCGTTGGACATAAGAACAAAAGAAAGACATTGATTTGTTTTGGAGTGCCCATAATTACAACAAACCAAATATCCTTTGAATAATTTATTCATAAGGTGTTAGAATACATGAGCTGGAGAGAGCCATACCCCCTCACACCCAGCAATTTGATTGAAAATTGTTGTAACATAAGTATTATTTTAAAAAATTTAATACTATCATAATGTATAGTAATGTTATGTCTCCTAAATCTATAAATGTAGCTTTTTAGAATTGTCTACCTTCTAATCATATGTAACTATCTTGAATATATATATATATATTCATATATAAAAAATAAACTCTATTTTATAAAAATAAAATAAATTTTATTGAAAAAAAATGATTGTATCTTATACCTTGAATTTGCAGTAATATATTTTTTAATAAAACAAATAATTTATATTATTGAATAGATTTATATTACTAATAATTCTTTTGTACATGTTACAATAAAATGTTGTGTGTAGTGTTTTAACAAAATTGAAATGGTTAATTATTTGTTTGCCAACCATTTAGTTGAAGGAATATGAAAATTATTTTTCAAATGGTTGAATGAGAGTACTTTCGGATGGAGTTATGAAGTGGTGGACAAATTTTTTTATGGCGTCTGTTGTGCAAAGAAAAGAATGAAAAAAAAAGTTCTCGTTTGATTTGGCTAACAACAATTTGGTGCTTTTGGTTTGAGAAGAATGACATTTTTTTCAACCAGAAATTAGTGACGAAGTGATGGATCGTGCAAATTTTTTGCCTTAGTCTTGGTTCATTGTAACTAGGGAGATAAACAAAACTTAGTTTTCAAATATTGGTGGACTAGTTAATTTCTTCTCTTTAAAGTATTTGAATTGATATAATGTAATGAATTTTGATCGTTTGTACTCATTTGGGTAAGTTTTCTTACAAAAAACAATGGTAGTCATTGAAACACAAAAAAGTCAAAATAAAAACAAGATAAAAAGATAGCAACAAAATGATGTATATACGGTTATGATGAAGATAAACATTACCATTATATTCTATAGTCAATCCATTCATTTGGATCTAGTGAACAAGCAGATAGATGAATCAAAACTAATTTCTATTTTGAACAACAATATTAATTTCTTCTTCTACTTGTTCTCTTTCACTTATTCGCTCATGTCAGCAATCATCAAATTGGTTGCATATCTTTGATCCTATAAATATGGTAAGGCAACACTCATATTCATCCATCCTCCTCATTAGAAGTGTAGGTTAATTAATAATTAGAGCAATGGCTAAGATGATGGTGCTTGCAGTTTTAATGTTTGTGGTGTTCATAAATATTGTAAGTGTTCCATCATCTTCAGCTGTTCGCTTATTAGGGAACAACAATAAAACCGACACATCTACTATAAAAAATAAGGTTAAGAGTTATATGTTACAAAATGGACTTGGTCACACACCTCCCATGGGGTATGTTATACATCTTTCATTAAGTTATATCTAATTTTTTAAATAAAAAAAAATTCCTCTTTTTTTTGTTACACACAAATAAATATAAACAAATTTTTTCTTCATAATTTGATAATCAGTTATACATATATGATGTGTAGATGGAATAGTTGGAACCATTTTGGCTGTGATATTAATGAAAGTTTAATTCGAGATACAGGTATATATTTTCATTATCATTATTATGATGTCTTATTATTTTTACAATTTATATATGTAACTGTTCTAAATTGTTTTGTTTTATAAAATATTTTAGCTGATGCAATGGTGTCAACTGGTCTTGCTGCTTTGGGGTACAAATATATTAACTTAGGTACACAACAACTATGTCTCTACTACCATGCTTACTCTTTATTTTTATTTTACAAAACTATTTATATTCGTCATAGGGTATATTTAGTTTTTTTTTTTTACAGAATAGGGTATATCAGTTAATAATTACATATAAATATTTAGCCGAATTAACATATCTCGTTTTATTATTAAAAGAATTTGAGATGTTAGATTAATGGTAAGAGTTAAGTCTTGTAATTTTAAAAAGTTCCCTCAGGAATAATAGTAAAATGGTCATTCATATCACTTTAACTAATAAATAAATAAATAAATATAATTAATTAATTGAACAATATAATTATAAAAATAAATTCTTGTAATTATATGTAATATTGGAAAAAAGATCATAATAGTGTTGTAATCCAACATAGAGGCATAATAAAGAATAACTATATTTATTTGAATTTAATTCACTTTATTTATGCACCAACAATTAATATATAATAGTCATATTCATTGTTACGTCTAATATATATGTTATTCAAAAATTTCCTATCAACATAATTTAATTTATTTTTTAAATATTTCTTGTCAAAATACTTTAAAAGTTTATGCATTTTCTTTATCATATGTAAAATATCATATAGACCTTTAGTTTGAATAAGAAAAAAACCATTTTGATAATATAAATTTGTATGTTTTACAGATGATTGTTGGGCGGAACTTAATCGAGACTCAAAGGTATTCAATATTCATATCATGTTTATATTATTTTTTTTTCAATTGATTTGAATTTTTTTCTTGTTATACTATTCTTTGTTTGTTTAAAAGTGAATTTAAATATGTAGAGAGTGCAATATTATATTGTCTATATCTCTGACAAATTTAAGATGTTAGGGAAATATGGTCCCCAAGGCTTCAACATTTCCTTCAGGAATCAAGGCTCTGGCTCATTATGTTCATAGAAAAGGCTTGAAGCTGGGAGTCTATTCAGATGCTGGGTATCAAATTTAATTGTATTTGAAGATCATGACTTTGGCTGTTCAAGTATGATTTATGACAACTTACCATTTTTGTGCAGAAATTTTACTTGTAGTAAACGTATGCCTGGATCACTCGGACATGAAATACAAGATGCCAAAACATTTGCTTCTTGGGTATACAATATATGCATACATTATTTTTATGTTATTTTTCATCTTTGTCAAAATTATATCATATGTATAAGTTTAAGTAGTTAACTAACATTAATTTAAATATTTTTTAGGGAGTAGACTATTTGAAGTATGATAACTGTGAAAATAATGGTATAAGCGTTAGAGAAAGGTATTTAATTTATGGCCTTCAAATGCAAATATGTATCCACATATTTAATGTTTTTTAAAATCAATACTTACTCATTTCATATGTTTTGTAAATCAGGTATCCGCCAATGAGTGAAGCCTTATTAAACTCTGGAAGGCCAATCTTCTTCTCTATGTGTGAATGGTGAGTTTAATTGGTAGTGGTGTTTCTCGTACATAAATAATATTCTATATTCTATTTCCCTCAAAATGTTTTTCTAAACATAGGGGATGGGAAGATCCAGCAACATGGGCAAAAAGTGTTGGAAATAGTTGGAGAACTACAGGAGATATTGAAGATAACTGGAATAGGTGAGAAATTAATTAATGCTTTTGAGAAATTATATTCACACATTTTACAATATCTCTTTTAGCATAATAGTTCAGCATAAGAAAATATAAGTTCTGAAGAATTCATTCATTTTTTTATATATTGATATGTTTTGTTTTTTTCTTCATTTTCTATATTATGATCAACCGACTTTATTTCATTCCCAGCATGACTACTATAATAGATGCAAACGACAAATGGGCATCTTATGCTGGACCAGGCGGATGGAATGGTAATTAATTAACCTCATTAGTAATGTTATGCATATTAAACTTAAGATCATTATCATTACATCAAACTCCAACATTAGTTCTCTCATATGTGTCATTGCTATTTGGATATAAGATCCTGATATGCTCGAAGTTGGAAATGGAGGCATGACCACAGAGGAATATCGTTCACATTTTAGCATTTGGGCATTAGCTAAGGTGCATGAAACAATTTTTATATTTCTATTGTTGACACAATGTAATATATCATGTATTTGTTGTTTAACTTTTTACTCGTTTAAATAGGCTCCTTTATTAATTGGTTGTGATATTCAAGCAATGGATAATACCACATATGAATTGATAACCAACTCTGAAGTTATTGCAGTAAACCAAGGTAAGTAGACTTTTTTGAAAGATAAATGTATTTATGGATTCAATAAAGGATGTTTTGAATCTCACATGATTCTTTGGTCCTGTAGACAAACTTGGAGTTCAAGGAAAGAAAGTCAAAAGTAACAATGATTTAGAGGTGATATTATACTTTTTCCTTAATATTTTATGATTAATTTCTCTTTCAGTCGTTTGAGTATTGTGATTGTGAGATTTTTGTCCACTTCTTTTTTTAGTAAGTTTGGTCTGTCTCGTGATTCTCCTTTGTGCTTTGATAATCTCCCTCCCAATTTTATCTTTAAGTTCACGTTCAAATGACGTCTTATAATAATATTGCACAAAACTCTCATAGCTAATGTGACTTTTCTTTAAAATTAATAATTAAAAATAAAAAACCAAAAAGTTTGAAACCCTAGTTAGGTATGTCATTCGCTCTCAATTGTACGAATTCATTTTTGGTGTTTTATTTTAATTTTAAAGAAATTCATGTGAACGTGAACTTAAGATAAAATTAATGTCTTATCAATAAAAGATATCATATTTTTTTGTACGTATAAATGATGTCACATTAGGTAAATTTTGAAGGAAATTGGTAGGAAAGACTACGAAATTACGAAGGGGAATATGCGGGGAGCTAAAATCATAGGAGTCAAAAATAGCACAAATGTAATACATAGGAGTCAAAATTGCAATTAAGCCTATATTTTATGGTGTTTGAGTTTTCAAACTTCTTACTAAATGTCTAATATTTCAATACAAAATTAGATTTGCAACCAACAATAAATACAAATTAATACAATCTTGCAATCAATATCATTTGTGTATTATGTTCGTACATATGAATGTGCAAATGATGTCATTTTTCTTGGACACAATTTCTTAACACAAAGTTATGGCGACAGGTGTGGGCAGGTCCTCTCAGTAAAAACAAATTAGCAGTAATCTTATGGAATAGAAGTTCATCAAATGCAACAGTTACTGCATCCTGGTCTGACATAGGCCTGGAACCAAAAACTATAGTTGATGCAAGAGATTTATGGGAGGTAAGATTCTGGTTATATTCATTTTTCTCTTTATTATGAAAATTAATTTAAATTCCTATGGTTTTGATGATACATATTGATTTTTGCAGCACTCAACACAGTCATTGGTTTCGGGCGAAATATCTGCTGAGTTAGATTCACATGCTTGTAAGATGTATGTTCTAACACCTAAAAAGATTTAAGCTCGGGTGTGAAGGAAGAAAATAAACAGTCATGGTCAGTTTTTGACATGCACTGTGTTGGCAAACCATTCACTTGTTTACAGCTAATAAAGGGGAGGGACAAATAAAGAAATGTTAAATTATTTTCATCTTAAAATGTAAGAATAAATGTACAAGTTGTAATATCCCACATTCTAAATTACCTAATTAATTTTAATTGGAGCTTTGCCTAATTTTAATAAATTAATTAGTGGAGTTTAGATAATTAATTTTGGATTTAAGTGTAGTATGTGTATAAATTAGTAACTCCAACTAAAGACTAAACTACACAATTGCTACCTGTTTACTGTGAAATTTGGTAAACAACGCTAGTTTGATTATTACAAGAGAGACCAACTAGTAAATCTCGGGACATAGTGCTTTTGTTTATATTTTCAAAGTAAATGATGTTCATTATTGCTCTTATGTTAATATAGTGTTGTTTTTACGTTTTAGTAACTTGAAATGCAAGACAGAATGTTTATCCAATTAAATAAACAGAAGGAAAGAAAGAGTCGAAAGTAAAAGATAATTGGATTGGGGAGAGATTAAAGAAAAACTGTAAATTGCATTCAAATGTAAATGATTACAGAATAAAAATGGTTCACATTACATACATTTTCCTTCGAACACTCGTTTCTCGCTTTGACATGGGTACTTAGAGTTTTTCTGAGGATTGTGTATAATGATTGTGACCCTTTTTTCGATCACATAACTAGGCTATTTATAGACACTAATCTAACTGCTACTAACGCCTAAATAACTACAGATAGGACGCGTGTCTTGACACGTATTTTGAATTTGAATCCTTTCTTATCTTCTGAGTTAACCGTTTGTTTCCATCGAAATCGAAGTAACCATGCTTCTTTTGAATATTTCGCTAAGTCCATAAATTACTTTTGCTCACTGGGTGCTTCGACCCTACTGATACTTCGACCAAATCGAAAGGATCCTGAAAGAAAGAGAATATGCATTTAAATGCAACGTTCCATAATAGAACATTTATTACACGTTCATGCATGATTAATCATTAAATCCATTGGTTCTGAAAACCAAGCATATTTAATGATTATTAAAAATAATTACATAATTAAACATAATTATTTTATTTATGCATTTAGAACATATTTTTACTTAGTAAAAATATGGGCTAACAAATTGCCCCCAAATGCATGTTTCGATTGAGTGGTCGAACGAAAAAGGAAAAGGCATTTTATAACCACGCGCTTGACACTATTACCAATGACGGCGCTTATGTCACGTTCAGAAGTAACTGTCAACTTGATACCCACAATCCATCATTGCTCCTAGGTTTTAGCATAGTGGATGACGTGGCATACGCAGAAGTTGAAGAGAAATTTTTTTGAATTTCTTTTTGATTTATTTTCTGGAGACAAACACGTTCCCCTATAAATAGTAACAAAGGAACAAAGGAACACTTTTTACCAACTTCTCAAGTTCAGAGTTTTCTACGAACAAACACTGTTCATCTTCTTCTTTTATGCTAATCAAGCTTTGATTCTCAGTGCATTCGTAATTCTAAACCGTACAAACACTTCTACACAAGATTTCGCTCAGATTCATCCCTAATTTGATCTGTAGCAACTCATTTTCCAGATTTCACATCAAAACCCTTTCCATTCTTAGGTTTTCTGCACATTTCATCGTACTGTTCATCAATGGCATCTGATTTGGATTTTGATATACCTACTGCTGGTAAATGGAAGGATCTTCGTATCCTTGAAGATGGAGAAGAAGTGGTTCCAGAGCCTTCTGGCACTGAGGCGGAAAGGAAGATCTGGAATAGCCAACTCATGATTCCATTCTCCATAAAGAAGTGTGATTATGCCTTCTATGGACCTTATCCAACACATTCTGAGACTGTCTCTAAAGAGGTAAATGATATTTTTCCTTTGCATGCTACTTGTGAGCCTAGAATCTTTAGCTTTACTCCTTACAACTTTGGGTATATGAAGAATGCCCTTAAGATTTTTAGAGCTACCCCTTATACTGCGCACAAGGATTACATTCCCTGATTGGATAGGGTCGAAAAGGACTTTAAGGATTCTTGGAAGAGCTATGGTATTTACGAGCTTATCCAATTTAGTCGAACCGGCCCTAAGTACAAACCAGAACTGCTAGTGGCTGCCTTACACTTCTATGAAAAGTCCTCTAACACTTTTCAGTTTAAGTGTGACATGTTAACCCCCACCTTACTAGATGTAGCTGCTATCACAGGCCTTAGGCCTGTTGGCGATCACTTCGATCCAACCAAGACTGGAGATAAGGTCGAAGTTAACTTTCAAGAAGCTACATTCTCTAAGTACATAGCAGAGCAAATGGGTGAAGAAGGAGAGGAGGTGTCCACTGAGGAGCATGTGGCCTTCTTAACATTGTGGTTATCCCACTTTGTGTTTTGCTCGAAATCCCTTCAGGTAGCGCGTATGTACATTCCCCTAGCACAACAGATTAATGAGGGTAGACTCTTCAGTTTAGGGCGTTTGTTGTTAGCCTGTCTATATGAAGCAATGGGGAATGCCAGTGATGCAATCAAGGCTTCCAAGGATGGATCGAAGGTTTCAATTGCTGGACCTATGTGGCTGTTACAACTTTGGCTGAATGCCACATTTGAGACGGAATCGGGGTTGATAGTGCCTTCTGACTATCAACAAGAGGTAGATGAAAGGGAGATCGAAGGGCAAAGGTTGGTTCGATTAGCCCCTAGATCTTTGGACCAAGACACTGGCAGACTCTTCATGAAGCACATGAAGATGTTTTTGAACTTTGACAAGTTTTTACCACGTCATGCTCCTTTTGTCGAGCGTAAGCATGGTGCTGCGTGGTTTGTTGAAGATTTTCCTGCATTCAACCCGGACAATGAGGATGAGGTCAACGAGGTCTGGAGGGCCTATTTAGAGCAAACTGTGCTCTCATGTAGGATCGGTTCGAATGCGAATCAGTATGGGCTAGTTGGATATCTGCCCAACTGTGTGGCTAGACAATTTGGCATGTCTCAGATTAGGCCAAAGAGCTTCTTCGACAGCTTTGATAAAATTGTATTGGGCACTGGTATAACTGAGAAGACCTTCAGGAAGTACATGAGGATGCTGGAGAAATATGAGTTTAACTTCAAACCCTTCGAGTATAAGCCTTCTTTCTACTGCACTGATGGCTTTAGCAAATGGTGGAGTGACCATTACACCAAACATTCAATAGGCAATGCTGATCAATTGCTAGGGATGGTGGAGAGTGGCTTCATAGTGCCATCTCTTGGAAAGAAAATAAATGTCTCAGGTCGAGGTAAACATCTAAACTCTTATATTTTATTTATCTTACAAGATTTATTCCCTCAAACCTTTTTATATTTAGTAATACAACATTTTGCAGGCAAAGGCATAAAGAAAGATGGTGGGTCTTCAAAGACTTCGACTGAAGTGAAGAAACCCACTGGGGTGAAGATTAGATCAGAGGTCGAAACCTCTAAGGCAAAGGTAATTTAGCCTCATGAATTTATTTATTTATTTTCTCCCCTCATGTTTAAACATACGTTCTAACTTCGACCATTTATGTCCTTAGAAGGGAAAAGGTAAGGGCAGCACAGAGACAGTGTCTGCTAGCTCAAAGAAAGATAAAAATACAGTGGTATTAGATGAGGAGGTAAAAATCAAACTTTCCAACAAATACTTCAAACTTTTGTCATAGTAATATATTTTGAAGCAAAATCTTGACCTTTTTTACCTCCATCATTTCAGGATGAAGAAGAACAAGAGGTCCCTTTGGTCAGGAAAAGGAAACAACCATCAACTTCGACTTCACAACCTGGTGAAGGGAAAGCAACAACTGTTCCAGAAGTCGAAGCAAATGAGGTTGCACAAGCCAAGAAACAGAAAAAGGTTGAAGAGGCTCCAACAAGGAACCAAAGGGGAGAGAAGAAAAAGAAGACAGAAATTGGTATGAAGGTGAAGTCAGCAATCAAAAAACCTAAAGTGCATAGGGCATTAAAAATCCGCACTTCGAGTGAAAGCGGTGGAGATCCAACCCCTCAGACAAATGCTTCAGAGAACAAAGTGGTCGAACAAGAACAACTTACCAAGACATCAGAAGAGCAGGTTGACGGGCCACAAGGTAACCCTGCACCTCAATCAGAGACCTTGGTCAATGATGAACCAATTATTGATGGGGGAAAGACAGATGATGCACAACCAGGCAACGATGCCCCCAATGCTGAGAAGGGTGGTAATTCTCAAACTAGCCCTGAGGTCGCAGAAGAAAAAGAGGTATAACTCATCTTATTCTCAACCTTAGATTTTCATAGTTACATTTGATCTTTACTAATTTTCTTTTGAATTTGTAGGATCAGTCGAAGAAAAGTCCTGTTGAGGAAGATAAACAGCCACACCTTGAGGAGGTGCCAACCAATGCTTCGAGCATCAAATATTCAATGCCTAGTATGTCTACAAACTCAGGCCAGGCAAGCTCGAACCAAGAATCTCAACATGACTCTGATGCAATTCCTGAAGCTGAAGTTGGGGGTTCAGGGATCATATCTGTCTCTTCGACTTCGAGACTTTCTGCGAGCTTGGGCGTACAAGATGAAGAATTCACCAATATGCAGAAGTCTGATCCTGCCGGTACCCTTAAACTTCTACTCTCGAGGAAAGCAAATCAAGGAAACACCTCTAGCGAGCACACAACCACTGACTCAGCGCCTTCCAATTCTGAAATCGACTCGATGGTGCGTCAGGACTCTCTGCTGCTGAAGCTTACAACTACATTTGTCCAAAGGGATGTGTTGAAGCAGATCGAAGAACAACCAGCATGTGCTTATAGCCACTTGGCTTTCCTGAAAAAGCTTCACAATCCTAGGACTGATGAGGAAACCCTTGGCAAAGTCATACAACTTAGTTCGATTGTGGACCAATATGCCAAGGCAGTGCAGAAGAGGATTGATAACAACACAAGACTTGCCACACAACAACAAGCTCAGACCATGTTCTTTGAGAAGGCCCAGCAAGCACAAGCTGAAGTGGAAAGATTGTCTTCTCAACTGGTAGAAGGAAATTCAGACCTGAAAGAATGTGATGACAAGGTTGCCCATTACAAAGAACAAATCAAACTCTTAGAGGAGCAGATTGTTAGCTACAGGCGCAAGATCATCGAAGAGGAGACCAAGAGAGCTCGAATTAAGAAAGAGACCAAAGCTTCGACCCAAGAGCAGATTGACGCATATGGCAGGGAAGGGCTTCAAGCTTTTGGCTCTGCAGAAGTTGTTGGTGAAGAGATCAAATCCCTGGAGAGTACGAACTTGGTAGTCGAAAAGGAGATGGCAACCCTCAAGAAGATTTATGCTGACTGCACCAAGAATTTATAATTTTCTTAGTTTATTTTCTCTATTGTCTGTTCGAACAATATTTTGGATCTTGTACCTTTTGAACAAAGTCCATATTTTGTGGCAATCTTACAATTTACCATTTTATTTTACATGCTTGAGTATTATTCTGCGTTTTTATTTTTACTTCCCCTTTTGACATCAGTCAAAAACACAGAAAAACAAGCAGTCAAAGCACCATATCAAAGCAGTCAAGTCAAAAGGTGATGACAACCAAATTCATTAAATGAATTGTATGGATGACCACACTGATAAAAAGGCTTGATGGTACTATAAAACGGATGATTCTTCTCGTTTTAACTATTCAAGGTAGTCAAGTAACCTTAACAAGAAAATCATACCATGGAAAGGCAAGTTACCAAGGATGCTTCAGGCTCAAAAGAAAAGAGCAAAAAGAGAGCAGAGCCCTGGCGTTGCGAAGAAAACAGGCTACGCTATGAGAGAAACAAGGAAGAACTAATTTTAACAGAATCAGAAGAGGAAGAAATGGGCTCTGATCTAGAAGAGTTCTTATGGACATATGAAGCCAATCTAGCAGATTATCCAACTGAGGTTCAGAAGCTTGCTGATGAAGCACTATCTCTTTTCAAGGAGAAACTGAAGAGTATAGAATCAGAAACTTCTAAATCTAAGCCTAAGTCTGGGTAGAATTATGTTATCATATGTAATAAAGAACTTTTCTTATTAATAATAAAAATAAAGTTATTCCTACTTCCTATTTCTCTTTTTAAAGCTTGCTTCCTTTGACCAATTCCTGATTTGTGGCAAGCTTTAATTACTGCCATTTCGATTTCATGTTCAAGTATTATTCTGCGCTTATTTTTACTTCGAGTAAAGTAGGCTTGTATTTCTTCAAATACTTTCCATTTATACCCAAAGTACGTTTTTCAGGAGTTAACTCCTCAATTTCATATGCGCCATTAGAATAAACTTGAATAATTTTGAATGGTCCTTCCCAATTTGGGGACCACTTGCCTAAGATCCTATCTTTTTTGTCCATAGGCAATATAACTTTCCAAACTAATTCTCCTATATCAAAAGACTTAAACTTAACCCTTTTGTTATATGCTTTAGCAACTCGTTCTTTTTGTTTTGTTAAAACTTCTAAAGCACTAAGCCTTTCTTCATCTAGATCAATCAACTCATCTGACATCATCTGATAATAATGGTCTAGAGGTATTTCCATTTGTCTTTGTACTCTTGCTGATTGCAAATGTATTTCGACTGGTAATACTGCATCATGACCATAAGTTAGTCGAAATGGAGTAGTGTTAGTTGATTCTTTAGGAGAATTTCTACAAGCCCATAACACTTGGTCTAAGGTTTTGTGCCAATTTCTTGGCTTTTGGGCTATATGTTTTTTTATCAGATTTATAATAATTTTATTTGCTGCTTCGACTTGACCATTTGCTTGTGCATAATATGGTGTTGAAGTTAACAGTCTAAAGCCAGTTTCTTGAGCAAATTCCTGCATCTTTCGACCAGTGAAAACTGAACCTTGATCAGTGGTTATTGTTTCAGGAATTCCAAACCTATATATTATGTAATTTTGTATGAAATTAATCACTGCCTCTTGATCAACATTTGGTAAAGGAATGGCTTCTATCCATTTTGTGAAATAATCTATTCCAACTAAAATATAACGTTGATTTTTTGATGAAGCAGGTTTAATCTCACCAATAAGGTCTAGAGCCCAACCCCTAAAGGGCCATGGTTTTACTATTGAATGTAGTTCACTTGCAGGCACATGTTGAATTCCTGAGTGCCTTTGGCATTCTTGGCATCCTTTCGCAAACTCTATACAATCCTTCAACATAGAGGGCCAGTACAAACCTTGTCGAAACAAGAGCCATTTCATCTTATGTCCTGCTTGATGAGAGCCACAAGTACCACTATGAACATCGGAGATTGCTATATATGCTTCTGCTTCATTAAGGCATTTTAACAAAATTCCTTCAGAAGTCTTTTCGAAAAGATCGTTTTCAAAAATTATATAGCTTAAAGCCCTATATTTTACCTTTCGATCCACATTTCCTGTTGGATTCTTATGGTAATCTACTATAGGTTTTCTCCAATCATTATCTGACAAATTGTCAATGGCAAAAATTTGAAAATTTTCTAGGGGATTTTTTATTTCACCATTTATTTGTGGTATAGTCTCTGCCCCCACAAGTTTTGGTATTGACAATTGTGCAGATATTGGTTCTTGTAAAACCATTTTTTCTTTTATTTCGATTAATTGTGTCAACTTTTCTTTTGACATTTTATATCCTGAAGCGATTTGAGCCAAGTCATTTGCTTCCTGATTGTTTAATCGAGGCACATGTTCAATGTCTACATGATCGAAACAATCTAACAAAGAACTAGCTATAGAAAAGTATTTCGCCAGATGTTCTTTCACACATTTATATTCTTGTGTTAATTGTTTCAATACTAATTCAGAATCACCTCTTATTTTAATGTTCTTTGCCCCCAAGTCTTTCAATATTTCTAACCCTGTAATTAAAGCTTCATACTCAGCTTCATTATTAGAGCAAAGTCCATTTATTTTGTACTTGAATTTGGTTGGAACTTGAGTCGGAGATATGATCAAAATTCCAATTCCTGTTCCATATTTATGTTTGGACCCATCAAAATAAAGAATCCATGGTTGAATATCCACATAATCCTGTGGCATTTCGACCAACGAATGATCTACTATAAAATCAGCCACAATTTGGCCTTTGACAGCCTTTAAAGGTTTATAAGTCAGTGAATATTCAGTTAATGCTAATGCTCATTTCCCAATTCTACTATGTAATATAGGTTTAGTTAGCATATGTTTAATAACATCAAAGTGGGAGTAGACATAAACATCAACAGGCTTTATATAATGCTTAAGTTTTGTACAAGAGAAATACAAACAAAGACAAAGTTTTTCTATGGCAGTATATCTAGTTTCTGCATCATTTAAAACTCTACTAAGGTAATAAACTGCATTTTCTATGCCATTATCGTCTTCTTGAGCTAACATGCTTCCTATCGTCTTATCAGACGTAGCAATATACAACTTCATAGCTTTATTCCTACTAGGAGGCATTAGAACTGGAGGCTTTATTAAGTATTCTTTGATGTCATCAAAAGCCTTTTGATGCTCTTGGTTCCATTTGAATGGATCATCTTTCTTGAGTCGAAGTAGTGGTGAGAAAGCTTGAGCCTTTCCACTTAGATTCAAAATGAATCTTCTCAAGAAGTTGATTTTTCCTAGCAGAGATTGAAGTTGTTTTTTGGTCGAAGGAGGCTTGGTCTCCAAGATAGCCTTTGTCTTGTTTTGGTTTATTTCAATGCCTTTTTTATGCACCACAAAACCAAGGAAATCTCCTGCATGCACACAGAAAGCACATTTTAATGGATTCATTTTTAATCCATGTTCCCTCATTCTTTTAAAAGATTGCCTAAGATATACCAAATGGCTATCTTCAGAAGAGGATTTAATGATGATGTCATCAATGTAAACTTGCATGAATGTATCTATAAAATCATGAAACATGGAATTCATTGCCCTTTGATAAGTGGCACCAGCATTTTTTAAGCCAAAAGGCATCACAACCCACTCATAAGTGCCTAACGCACCAGGGCATCTAAATGCTGTTTTAGATACATCTTCCTCAGCAATGAATATTTGGTTATAACCAGAATAACCATCTAACATGCTCAAAAACTCGAAGCCTGCTGTGAGTCTATTAGCATTTCTGCCACAGGCATGGCATACTCATCTTTAGGTGTAGCATTATTTAAGTCCCTAAAATCTATACATACCCTAAGTGTACCATTCTTTTTAATAACAGGAACTATATTTGCTAACCATTCTACATACCTGGCAGCTCTGATGAATTTACTCTTCAGCAGCCTTTCGATCTCTTCTTTGATTTTGGACATGATATCTGGTGCAAACCTTCTTGGCAATTGTTTCACTGGTTTCTTACCTGCCTTGATTGGTAGTTTTAATTCGACCATTTCTCTACTGAGTCCAGGCATTTCATTATAATCCCAAGCGAAACAATCACTAAATTCTTTGAGAAGTAGTACCAATTTTCCTTTCAAGTCAGGACTAATATTGGCACTAGTGTAAGTTGGCCTTTTTGATGAGCCATCTCCAATGTCAATTTCCTCCAAAGGGTCTTGGGCCTGCATCTTAGGAGTTTCATTAATTGGATCCCTTTCGAACCCTAAAGGTTCTTCATCATAGATGCAGTCGAGCCTTTGTGCTTGTGGCATAGAAATGTCATTGCTTTCGACCTTGGCTTCTGTAGCCATATTTTGATGAACATCAGCTTCCAAAGCCGTATTTAACTTAGTTTCGGCCATATAAGCCGTAATCCTGGCCCATGCGCTGGACTCAGTCATCATAATCTTCGTAAACATTCCACCCAGATGGTGGTATAACTCCATCTTCTGAGGACACAGCATCTATTTCCTCTCTTTCCCATATGAAGCCATGGGTTGGGTGGAGTTTGACAGAATGTATCACATTATCAGAAGGTGTGAAAGCATTCTCTCTATCATAACATGGCGCTATGTTCGCCAAATTTTTGTCAAAGGTTTGTTGGTTTATGGTATCAACCTCTGACATATAGAAACTCTGATCAGCTTCTATATTTTCTACGCAGCCATCCTCCCTCCAAAGCATCAACTTCTGGTGAAGAGTCGAAGGAACAGCTCCTACTCCATGAATCCACTCTCGCCCCAATAGTAAGTTGAAGTTTGCCTTGGATTCGACCACTAGGAATAAAGTTGGTCGAACTATGCTGCCCACAGCAACATCTACTTGAATTGTCCCCCTTGAATGTCCTGTTTTACCTTCGTAATTTGACAAAACAATGTTATGGGCTGACAAATCACAGTCATATTTGCCAATCTTGGGTAACATAGATAGAGGCATTAGGTTAACAGCAGCTCCTCCATCTATCAGCACCTTGTTAACTCCAACTCCTTCAACCTTTGCTCTGATGAAGAGGGGTTTAAGATGGTTTTTCATGCCTAAATCTTGCCTTTCGAATGTAGCCCGTTGCTCCTCGATGCAGCCATTGTTCATGACATAGTAGCAAATTGGCTTGGGATCAGCCATTTCTAACTGGTCGAAATCAGTTTCGAGCTCAGTTATCTCTGTTTGCACATCATATTCCGATGGTAATATGGAAACCACGCATATTACGTCGAAATCTGGCTCAGAGTCCAGCAGATCATCTTCTTCCATCTTACTTTCTTCTATTGGAGGAAGGATCCTTTCTTTTGCTGGCCTTCTAGCCACTTCTTTATATTGGCCTGTTTGAAGATTAGTTGCAGCCAATTTCTTTTGGCGTTGGAACCTACGCCATTGAGCCCTTGTCATTGGATGTTTACCCTTGTAATTATTTTTGTAAGAGTATTTGTTGACATCCTCTGAATAGCTCAATTTGGTGCCACTTGCGCCACCAATTTCCATTGCACCCTTGTTGAACTTTATGGTTCCTTGGTGCATCCAGCGTTCTATAGGAATCGAACCAGAAGGAAGGAAAGTGGGCCTTCGATCTGTTTGGACCACATTATTTGGTCGAGTTAGAATGCCCTTTCCTTTACCACGAGATGGTTTTGGGTTTGCCCCCTGCCTATTCGCAACTGGTTGGAACTTCATGAGGCCTGCAGTAGCCTCCTTATCACAAACAGCACTGCAACGAGCACAAAGCATCACTCCTTTGTTCTCTAGCTTGCATCTGTTTAGAAAGTCAATTAAATCCTCTTCAGCACGAGGATATACTACTTTCATTTTCTCATAGTACTCCTTTTCCGGGATTTTTTCCACTTGCACTTCTGAAACCTCCATGGCTTCGACCATCATGATAGCCTGTGGTTCAGCATAGAGGGTATCAGCATTCTGTGAAGATTCTGGGTCTGCCTTTGCAGCTTTGGGTTTTTCACCAAACTTAAGTCTTCCTTCGTTCAAAGCCTTTTGAACTAGATCCCTGAAAAGCACACATTGTGAGGTTCTATGTCCAAGAAAACTATGATACTTACAATAACCTCTTTTCTTTCTCATATCTAATGGTGGTATTTTAACACCTTTTGGAACCACTATTTGGCCATCAGTAACCAACAAATCAAAGATTTCATCACATTTTGTTATATCAAAAGTATAAGTCTTTGAAACATATTTGTCATTTTTTGGTTCAACAGGGTTTTTTCCATTTGAAGGTTTTAAAAGCTTGCAAGTGTAAGGGGGACCAGGTTTTAATTCTGCTAGGTCTATTTCCCCTTGTTCAACATCTTCATAAGAGACATCATATTCTTGGTCGCTATCATGTGTTTCTACATAAGCAACCTTTTCTTTTTTATGATACTTTGAATTTCTAGCCTTTTCTGCTTTCAAGCGTTCGACCTGTCGAACCCTATCAGCCAATTGGGCCATATCTCTTAGGTGTTGAGTGTCTAATTTCTTTCTGATCGAATAGTCTTGGCCACCGGCGGCCATTTCGACCAATTCATGTTCAGGCACTTGAGTAAAACACCTAGCCTTAAGTAAACGAAATCTATTCAAATAATCATCTATGGACTCAGGAGTTTTGCGCCTAACACTTGCTAATTCTTTGAGACTTATCTTAGACTGTCCCATGTAGAATTGCTCATGGAAGACTCTCTCTAATTGATTCCAATTAAAAATTGAATGTGGAGGGAGAGTAGTAAACCATGTAAAGGCATTTTTCGTTAGAGAATTTGGAAAATACTTCATTCTTAAATTCTCATTATTTGCTAGATCTCCTGCCTCAGTTAGATATCTTGCTATGTGTTCAACAGTAGATTCGCTAGTATCACCAGCAAATTTAGTAAATTTTGGGATTTTCCAACCCCTTGGCAATTCTGTTTGAAGCACATATTCTGATAAGGCAGAAACAAAATGAGGCCTATGCATGCCTATGTTTAAACCATTTTGTGCTAGGATAGTTTCAACCAAATTTGGTATGTTATTTTGCCCAGCAAAGTTATTATTCTGGGCATTTCTAACTACATCATCAGCATTTTGGTTTCTATTTACCAATACAATTCCAGGATTTTGTTCGACCTGGGGCAAAGCCTGTTGCTGTGCCTGAATTTGCACCTGTGGTTCGACCACTGGCACTGGTTGTTGGACTTGGTTTGCAACATTATTTGGGGCAAGCATAATGGCATTATTTGGTGCTTGTGCAATTTGTAAAGGCACCACATTCTGAATTTGGGGAACTTGTTGATTATGGGCTTGAGGAGCCCCAAAGAAATCAGCAATTCTTCCCATTTGATTTGCCAACAATTGATAACTTTGGTTTGTATTTTGAATTAATGGGTTAAATATTGTACCAATTTGTTGTGTTAACATATTTACCATGTCATGATTACTCTCATCCATTTGTTGCCTTAAAGCATTCAAGGCATTGTTGGTTAACGAGGGATTGCCATTCCGAGTAGCAGAACCAGAAACTATCTGATTATTAGGCACAAATACGCCTGGTGCTGACTCTGTGAACAATGATGCACTTGTTTGCAAACCTTGCATCATACTGGTAGGCATACCATATGGGTAGTTCCTACTTGTGCCTTGACCCACATATTGGGAAAAGGGTAATGAAAAAGTAGAAGAACTAGCGCCACCCCCATTAACATTTGTCCTATTTGGAGAGAAACCTCCCTCCATAGCATGGGGAAGGGACAAGATAGGTTCTGTAGTGGTCGAAGGTACCACTGTAGATGTTGGCATTGTCGTTGTGGCACTTACCACAGAAGATATTGGGGCGGAAACTGTCGTCCCACTAGCGTTAGGCACAATCTCACTGATTACAGGAGAGATTATGGCCTCAGAAACGCTCGAAGCGGTTGATACATTCGAACCGTTATTATTATTGTTTCCGTTCGGATTTTCCATGTTTTGTCTTGGGTTACTTCTGGGTGGTGGTCTAACCATTTCAGGGAGTAATTTCCCGTTCCTCAAAAGCATACACTACACAAGAATCTTTGGAAACAATACACAAAAATGCAGAACAAATTAACTACACGAACTTTGAAGAAATTTAAACGTAAAGCACACAGTCCCACTGGGCGTACCAATTTGTCTACTGTGAAATTTGGTAAACAACGCTAGTTTGATTATTACAAGAGAGACCAACTAGTAAATCTCGGGACATAGTGCTTTTGTTTATATTTTCAAAGTAAATGATGTTCATTATTGCTCTTATGTTAATAAAGTGTTGTTTTTACGTTTTAGTAACTTGAAATGCAAGAAAGAATGTTTATCCAATTAAATAAACAGAAGGAAAGAAAGAGTCGAAAGTAAAAGATAATTGGATTGGGGAGAGATTAAAGAAAAACTGTAAATTGCATTCAAATGTAAATGATTACAGAATAAAAATGGTTCACATTACATACATTTTCCTTCGAACACTCGTTTCTCGCTTTGACATGGGTACTTAGAGTTTTTCTGAGGATTGTGTATAATGATTGTGACCCTTTTTTCGATCACATAACTAGGCTATTTATAGACACTAATCTAACTGCTACTAACGCCTAAATAACTACAGATAGGACGCGTGTCTTGACACGTATTTTGAATTTGAATCCTTTCTTATCTTCTGAGTTAACCGTTTGTTTCCATCGAAATCGAAGTAACCATGCTTCTTTTGAATATTTCGCTAAGTCCATAAATTACTTTTGCTCACTGGGTGCTTCGACCCTACTGATACTTCGACCAAATCGAAAGGATCTTGAAAGAAAGAGAATATGCATTTAAATGCAACGTTCCATAATAGAACATTTATTACACGTTCATGCATGATTAATCATTAAATCCATTGGTTCTGAAAACCAAGCATATTTAATGATTATTAAAAATAATTACATAATTAAACATAATTATTTTATTTATGCATTTAGAACATATTTTTACTTAGTAAAAATATGGGCTAACACTACCTTATTAGTATTCTTAAGATTACTTAACTAAGAGATTTGAATACTCCCTCCCTCTTGCCATGAGTCACAATTCCACTCACTTTCTCTTATCCCCTTTAGCCAACACCTCACTCTACTTGATGAGTCATAACTCCACTCCACCTTATGCATGCAAAGCTTGAGGCACTAACCCATTTCAGAAAAATTAGAAATTCTGCCCTCCCTCCTTCTCATGTTCTCACGCCATAAACAACAACACAATACTCCCAAAATTTCCAATTACTCACTTCACCCAAGTTGGCTTCATGTATCACAAGCTTCTTGTCAAATCCACATTACCATTCAGAGATTCAAACATCAGAAGCTCAGTTCTGAAACACAACAACTTCATCTTCCCAAGAGCTCACATGACACATAATGACAACACACCTTTTCTCACCACTTCCCAAGCCAATAACTTAACATGCAGCCCAAGACACAAACAAATTCGTGTACTGTTCATATACCTCATAAACTACTATAAATAACCCTCCTTTCCAGCTGAATCATTCATCCAAACATCATTCAATTCTAAGAGCAAAGTAAGGGTTCAAGAGTGCAAATTCTCAAGTTCTGGTCCTGTGTTCGTGGGGCATTTTAGGAGAGTTCAGTAGCTGCATTAGGAGCCCAGAAGCAAGATTAAAGCTTCAATCCAGGTGGGTTCTTAGGATAGTTTAGCTAGATTTCCCAAAATATGAAATTATGCATGTTAACATAGGAATTAGGGAATTGTTGTGTGAGGGAAATTAACTCCCAAATTTCCCTCCATTCTATCTCATATTATATGTTTTATGTTTCTGCACTAGCTTAAATGAGGAATGTAGGTGAAACCATTAGAAATTTATGAATTTCGCAAAACAGGGGCCATTCTGCATGAACTCGCCATGGCGAACTGATGGCGAGCACTCATGGCGAAAATAAGGTTCTGGGCTGAAGAAATTCGCCAGGCGAGTATTATCTCGCCAGGCGAGTTGTTTAGGTCAGTGCCTGATATTTCGCCGTGGCGAGCTGACGTTTCGCCATAGCGAGATTGTCCAGAATGACCTATAAACCTGCCATGGCGAGCAGGTAACTCGCCGTGGCGAGCTTACACAGAACAGCCTGCAACTTTTGATTTTCAACTGTTTTAATCACTCGTTTTATTTCCTCATCTGAGATAGATAAATTGCAGAAATGTGACTGGTATAATGTTAAATAGAATGTTAATCACAGATGATCTTAGGGTATAACCTAGACTTAATTAAGATTGCATGTTCCCCGGGATTTGGAAATTCATGGTAGTAACAACTCAATTTAGTATCAGTCAATTAAGAGCGAATTATATCGCATTATGGACTCCCAATGGGATAATCCATTAGGTTATGACTATGTGAGCTTCATGCCGTGACCGAATCGGTTGACGGATATGGCAGGCCTCTGAGACCTGCTCACCTCAAAGTGTCCTAGTGTTAAAATGAATAAGATATACTTTTGTGTTACACCTTTATTTATGCTTATGTATTATGATATATCTGTTAGTATGCATGACTGATTAGGATTCCCAGGTGTAGTCACCTTAGGAGGGTAGTAGGACTCACTGAGGCTTAGTTGTCTCACCCCACTCCAAACAATTATTTTTCAGATAAGCAGGTTGGTTAAGGTATGTTGTTCGGTGTGCTTGCAGCTGTGCTAGGAGATGGCATTTCTTTCATGCATTTCTAGTTGTCTTGTGTTATTTATTCTTATTCAATAATGTTTTGTTGTACCAATTCCTATCGTTTCCGCTGAACTTTGTATCTTTGTTGTAATCAGCACCTGCGTGTGCTTGAATTTCCATTTGTAATAATAATGACTCGGTTATCAATAATAATATTTCACGTATTATTCTAGACATAGACGTGGGGTGTTATAATTGGTATCAGAGTAGGTCGATTCAGATCGTGCCAGAGTTCATTAGTATTACTATCCGAATCCCAGTATTTGTCTGGATTTCTAACATCTGTTCTAGATGTCATGTCACTTTAAGCCTAGCTAACTTGACTTGATATTGGCAGTTAGAGCACTATGTCAGGAGCAAGACGAGGACCTGGAAGGCCTAGAAGGAACGTTGCTGATGATGATGACGAACCTGGAATGTATGGTGACGCTAATGCAAACATGTGGGCTGGGATGATGCATCAACAGCAGCAGTTCCAAGCTCAACAAGCCCAGCAGCATCAAGAATTCATGAATATGTTTCAGCAGCATATGAACAATCCTCCACCTCAGCAGCAGGGATCAAGCGCTGCATTCCGTGAATTCTGCCGAATGAGTCCGCCGGAGTTTTATGGGGAGTACAATCCAGCGCAAGCCAGGGAATGGATTCAACGAATGAGTGGAATCCTTGAATCCATGGATTGCACCGAAGTTGACAAAGTGACATTCGTCTCCCGCTTCTTTAGGGGCGACGCGTGTAACTGGTGGGATGGAACCAAGGCGTACATGGAGGCCAGTCAGATGGAGATGAATTGGGAAAATTTCCGACGCCTTTTCGTTGGACATTATATCCCAGAGAGTTACCAATTCCAAATGGAACGTGAGTTGACTGAACTGAAGCAGGGAAACATGTCAGTGGCGGAGTATACCATGAAGTTCAATGAGTTGGTCCGTTATGTGATGGATGGGAATGACGCTCCCAGTGAATCATGGAAGATGAAGAAGTATCGGTTCGGGCTGAGAGCTGACATAGCCCACGATGTCTCTATGCAACACATTACCACCTTCGGTGATTTGGTGCAAAAGAGCTATCATGCAGAAGCAGATCTGGGTAACATTCATAAGGAGCGTAGTGAAGCTTTTCAGAAAAAGAAGGATTCTGGAAAATTCAATCTCCAAGTGAGAACTAAAGGTACTACAAGTAAGGGAAAGCAGAGCTACTCTCAACGTTCACCGAAGAATTGTGCAGAGTGCGGTTTCCCTCACAGTGGAGAATGCATGAAGGGAAGGAATATGTGTTACTATTGTAAGCAGCCAGGCCACTACAAGCATGAATGTCCTAAGCTGAAGAGACAGGGAGATCCCAGCGGTGCCTCAAAAAGCAAAGGTCGGGTATACTCACTTGACGGTGAGAATGTCAAATCTAATAATGCATTAATTATGGATATATGCAAGTTAGGCCAGTCTGAAGTTTTAGTCTTGTTTGATTGTGGAGCTACTAATTCCTTTATAGCCGTTGACTGTGTTCAGCGACTGCAATTACCCTCTGTGCCTTTAATTCCCCCAATGACTGTAGCTGTTGCTACAGGTGGCAAGGTTACCTCTAAACGTGTTTGTCAGAATTGTCCCGTTCTTGTGGGCAGTAAGGTCTATCATATAGATCTGATTTGTCTACCTCTGAAGGATATAGATGTGGTCCTAGGCATGGATTGGCTTTCCGCCAATACTGTGTACATTGGGTGTGCTGAAAAGAATCTCTTCATTCCATCCGAAACTTCACCAGAAAGTAGAGCTATTACCGCTTTACTCCAGAATACTCATCAAATGATCCAGGACTTAGGTGCCAGTACTAAGTGTTTCAGTGTCTTGTTCACCATCGATCCGGAACCCAGTTTGAGCCCCAGTGATATTCCAGTTGTTAGTGAGTTCTTAGATGTTTTCCCAGATGATATTATGAATTTACCTCCTGAAAGGGAAGTTGAGTTTTCTATCGACCTAGTTCCTGGTTCCCAGCCGATCTTAGTTACCCCGTATAGAATGTCTCCCTTAGAGCTTCACGAACTGAAATCTCAGCTTGAAGAGTTACTTCAGAAACACTTTATCCGACCCAGTGTCTCACCTTGGGGAGCACCGGTGTTACTCGTGAAGAAGAAAGATGGTACGATGCGTCTGTGCATTGATTATCGCCAACTCAACAAGGTCACAATTAAGAACAAGTATCCCTTACCAAGAATCGATGACCTTTTGGATCAACTCAGAGGTGCTACTGTCTTTTCCAAGATTGATCTTCGTTCTGGATATCATCAGATCCGTATCAAGTCCTCGGATGTTTCCAAGACAGCATTCAGGACTCGCTATGGACATTATGAATTCTTGGTCATGCCGTTCGGTTTGACTAATGCCCCAGCCATCTTTATGGACTACATGAATCGGATATTCTAGCCGTACCTTGACCAGTTTGTTGTCATTTTCATTGATGACATCCTGATCTATTCTAAGGATTCGCAGGAGCATGCGGAACACCTGAGAATCGTGTTGAGCATCCTTAGAGAGAAGCAACTGTACGCCAAGTTCAGCAAGTGTGAATTTTGGCTATCTGAAGTTAAATTCTTGGGACATGTCATATCGCAAGGCGGTGTATCTGTTGATCCATCCAAGGTTGAAGCAGTGTTTAATTGGGAAAGACCCAGAAGTGTTACCGAAGTCAGAAGTTTCCTTGGTTTGGCAGGTTATTACCGGAGATTCATCTTAGGATTTTCGGAGATTGCCTTACCGTTAACCCGTCTGACCAGGAAAGATGCGACCTTTGATCGGGATGCTGCTTGTGAATGGAGTTTCAGAACTTTAAAGGAAAAACTAACCACAGCACCAGTGTTAGTAATTCCTGACCCAACCCGCAAGTACGTGGTGTACTGTGATGCGTCCAACAAAAGACTTGGATGTGTATTGATGCAAGATGGAGCAGTTGTAGCGTATGCATCCAAGCAGCTAAAACCTCATGAGCAGAATTATCCTACCCATGATCTGGAGTTAGCAGCCATTATCTTTGCACTCAAAATCTGGAGACATCATCTGTATGGAGTGCATTTTGATCTGTTCAGTGATCACAAAAGTCTGAAGTACTTGTTTGATCAGAAGGAGTTGAATATGAGGCAACGGCGTTGGATGGAGTATCTCAAAGATTTTGATTTCAATCTCAATTACCACCCTGGAAAGGCTAATGTGGTGGCAGATGCCCTGAGCAGAAAGACATTGTATGCATCAGAGTTGTTGATGCAACAATGCGGTCTGTACGAGAAGTTTAGGGATCTCAACCTGAACGTGATATATCGTAAGAGCGGTATTCGCATCAACAGAATTGAAGTATCCTGTGAGTTACGCCCAAGGATTGTGCAGGCTCAGCAGGATGACGTGGAGTTACAGAAGAGGATAAACCATCCGGAGTTTTCAGTAGCCACGGACGGTGTTATTCTCTATGAAGGCAGACTTTGTGTACCTCAGAATGATGAGTTGAAGCGGTTGATTCTAGAAGAGGCACACAAGAGTGGATTTTCAATTCACCCTGGATCCACCAAAATGTATCATGATTTGAAGGAGAATTATTGGTGGCCCAACATGAAGGCAGAGATTGCTGAATTCGTGTCCAGGTGTATTGTTTTTCAACAGGTGAAGATTGAACATCAGAAACCTGGAGGATCGTTGCAACCATTGGATATTCCCGAGTGGAAATGGGAACATATCACTATGGACTTTGTAGGAGGACTGCCACGTAACCAGAGAGGTCAAGATTCAATCTGGGTAATCGTGGACAGGTTAACTAAGTCAGCTCATTTCATTCCAGTGAAATCTACCTACAAGGCCCCTCAATATGCAGCCATCTTCATGGAGCAGATTGTAAGGCTGCATGGTGTACCTTTGACTATCGTGTCGGATAGAGACCCGATTTTCACTTCAAGGTTTTGGAAAGCATTTCAGAATGTGATGGGTACTCGGTTGAAGATGAGTACGTCACATCACCCTCAGACTGATGGTCAGTCAGAAAGGACTATTCAGACCCTTGAGGATATGCTTCGAGCTTGTGTATTGGAAGATGGCGGTTCGTGGAGTAATCACTTACATCTAATTGAATTTGCCTATAACAACAGTTACCATACCAGTATCGGTATGGCACCTTATGAAGCTCTGTATGGCAGGAAGTGTAGAACTCCGTTGTGTTGGACAGAAGTTGGTGATCGTAGTTTCTTGGGACCAGATATTGTCCAAGAGACCACGTTAAAGATCAAATCCATCCGAGATAAGCTGAAAGTTGCTCAGAGTCGGCAGAAGAGTTACGCCGACAAGAGAAGGAGATTTTTGGAATTTCAGGAAGGTGATCATGTGTTCTTGAGAGTTACTCCTAAGTTGGGTTTGCGAGGTGTTTTCAAAACTAAGAAGCTCTGTCCAAGATTCATTGGACCCTATCAGATTCTTCGACGCGTCGGTCCTGTAGCCTACCAGTTAGCTCTTCCTCCATCTATGTCAGGGTTACACGACGTGTTTCATGTGTCTCAGTTACGGAAGTATATTCCTGATCCTTATCAGCCAGTGGAACTTGAACAGATCGATCTTCAGCCAGATCTAACCTATCAGCCGGATCCTGTTCGGATTGTTGAACGTGATGCCAAAATACTTCGAAACAAGAGGATTCCAATTGTCAAAGTTGAATGGACTCAGTCTCCTGATGGTGAATTCACATGGGAACTGGAGTCAGACATGCAGAGGAGTTATCCTTATCTGTTTATGAGGTAAATTTCTTAATTTCGAGGACGAAATTTCTTTAAGGGGGGTAGGTTGTAATATCCCACATTCTAAATTACCTAATTAATTTTAATTGGAGCTTTGCCTAATTTTAATAAATTAATTAGTGGAGTTTAGATAATTAATTTTGGATTTAAGTGTAGTATGTGTATAAATTAGTAACTCCAACTAAAGACTAAACTACACAATTGCTACCTTATTAGTATTCTTAAGATTACTTAACTAAGAGATTCGAATACTCCCTCCCTCTTGCCATGAGTCACAATTCCACTCACTTTCTCTTGTCCCCTTTAGCCAACACCTCACTCTTCTTGATGAGTCATAACTCCACTCCACCTTATGCATGCAAAGCTTGAGGCACTAACCCATTTCAGAAAAATCAGAAATTCTGCCCTCCCTCCTTCTCATGTTCTCACGCCATAAACAACAACACAATACTCCCAAAATTTCCAATTACTCACTTCACCCAAGTTGGCTTCATGTATCACAAGCTTCTTGTCAAATCCACATTACCATTCAGAGATTCAAACATCAGAAGCTCAGTTCTGAAACACAACAACTTCATCTTCCCAAGAGCTCACATGACACATAATGACAACACACCTTTTCTCACCACTTCCCAAGCCAATAACTTAACATGCAGCCCAAGACACAAACAAATTCGTGTACTGTTCATATACCTCAGAAACTACTATAAATAACCCTCCTTTCCAGCTGAATCATTCATCCAAACATCATTCAATTCTTAGAGCAAAGTAAGGGTTCAAGAGTGCAAATTCTCAAGTTCTGGTCCTGTGTTCGTGGGGCATTTTAGGAGAGTTCAGTAGCTGCATTAGGAGCCCAGAAGCAAGATTAAAGCTTCAATCCAGGTGGGTTCTTAGGATAGTTTAGCTAGATTTCCCAAAATATGAAATTATGCATGTTAACATAGGAATTAGGGAATTGTTGTGTGAGGGAAATTAACTCCCAAATTTCCCTCCATTCTATCTCATATTATATGTTTTATGTTTTTGCACTAGCTTCAATGAGGAATGTAGGTGAAACCATTAGAAATTTATGAATTTCGCAAAACAGGGGCCATTCTGCATGAACTCGCCATGGCGAACTGATGGCGAGCACTCATGGCGAAAATAAGGTTCTGGGCTGAAGAACTTCGCCAGGCGAGTTGTTTAGGTCAGTGCCTGATATTTCGCCGTGGCGAGCTGACGTTTCGCCATAGCGAGATTGTCCAGAATGACCTGTAAACCCGCCATGGCGAGCAGGTAACTCGCCATGGCGAGCTTACACAGAACAGCCTGCAACTTTTGATTTTCAACTGTTTTAATCACTCGTTTTATTTCCTCATTTGAGATAGATAAATTGCAGAAATGTGACTGGTATAATGTTAAATAGAATGTTAATCACAGATGATCTTAGGGTATAACTTAGACTTAATTAAGATTGCATGTTCCCCGGGATTTGGAAATTCATGGTAGTAACAACTCAATTTAGTATCAGTCAATTAAGAGCGAATTATATCGCACTATGGACTCCCAATGGGATAATCCATTAGGTTATGACTATGTGAGCTTCGTGCCGTGACCGAATCGGTTGACGGATATGGCAGGCCTCTGAGACCTGCTCACCTCAGAGTGTCCTAGTGTTAAAATGAATAAGATATACTTTTGTGTTACACCTTTATTTATGCTTATGTATTATGATATATCTGTTAGTATGCATGACTGATTAGGATTCCCAGGTGTAGTCACCTTAGGAGGGTAGTAGGACTCACTGAGGCTTAGTTGTCTCACCCCACTCCAAACAATTATTTTTCAGATAAGCAGGTTGGTTAAGGTATGCTGTTCGGTGTGCTTGCAGCTGTGCTAGGAGATGACATTTCTTTCATGCATTTCTAGTTGTCTTGTGTTATTTATTCTTATTCAATAATGTTTTGTTGTACCAATTCCTATCGTTTCCGCTGAACTTTGTATCTTTGTTGTAATCAGCACCTGCGTGTGCTTGAATTTCCATTTGTAATAATAATGACTCGGTTATCAATAATAATATTTCACGTATTATTCTAGACATAGACGTGGGGTGTTATACAAGTCATGTTGTCAACGAACTTCTAAATGTATTTGCAAATATATGCAATATGATTGATGCAATAACCTTTTTAAATCTTGTTATTCTCAATAAAGAAGTTATACATAATTGTTAGCGTTGATTTTTTAACTTTGATAGGAAATATGTCAACATAATATAAATGTTTTGTGTCAAATTCTAGAATATATTAAAAAACTAAGTTCAACATATTCAATGCATATGCATAATGCATACATTTTAAGAATGGAGTCTTTTGACATTCAATTTTGATATCATTTTACGAAGAAAAAAATAATAATGTGTCAAAACATACACCCAATGAATGAGTATTGAATACATGGGATATTTAATACATAAAAAGAAATTGTAAAAATAAATGTAAACATTTGAAGATTTAAAGTGCATCAAATACAAAAATTGTTATACTCTTCAAGGTGTAAATATAAATTCTTATGAATAAAAAAGACTTGATAATTTAAACTCAAAATGAGGCCATGCAAATAAAGTGCAGTGAAATGTATCTCTATTATAAACAAATGCAACCTTATTCATAAGAATATGACACGTGTCACTTTGCATTACAATTATTTATTACATTAATTTTTATTTAATATTTTATGACGTTACATTTTAATTAAATACTAAAATAAATAAAATTTATATTATTATTTCAATATGTTACATTTTATTCAATAATTGATGACGTTACATTTTAAATTAAATACTAAAATAAAAAACATTTACATTATTACGTTACAAATTAATGTAATTTCGTCGGTTACATGCAAGTCATAATTAATAAAATAAACGTTTCGATATATAAAAGTTGTAACATTTTGTAACATTTATATTATTAAAAATTATTAATATTATTAAAAATCATATAAGAAACGTCTCAATATTTTATTAATTGTCATAAAATCATGTTTAATTTTGTGTTTCTATAGCTCACTATAAATATAAGTTATTTGCCACAACAAAATCCACAATGTCATTTCATTTTCATCCATATTTAAAAAATTGTATTGTGTTGTTTCTTTTTTTTTGCGAAAGCAATGTCTCTCATGCACAATTTTATTATTGACATATCATTAAGAAAACAATCATGAATATTGGTTGTAAGAGTTGTGCATGTTTGGGAGATTTAATATTTGCAAAAATAATAAACTTCTATTTTTTTGTTAAAAAGTTTAGATTATGATGGTTTATTATTTGTTATGTAGGGATCAACTTCAAGGCAATGAATTGAAGTTTTTGTGCGAAGTGCAATGATCTACAAGTTCAAAGACCAACTTCAAGGCGTATGGTTTACATGATATCCTTATTTGATGTTGGTTCTATCAATGTTTGTAATGTTATTAAAATTCATACTCTTACTCGAAAGAAAAAATAAAATAAAAAATTCATACTTTGTGTGTGCGTCTCTCTCTCTCTCACTCTCTCTCTCTCTCTCTCTCTCTCTCTCTATATATATATATATATATATATAGTCCTAATATGTGTATCAATCTAAGTTTTTGATGATAGGACGTAAAGAAAAAAACTAGAAGTTATGAAAGGGAGAGAGATTGTTGACTTGGAGTGTGTATTCACTATTTTTGTTAAGAAGAGAATGTTTTCAATAGACGAGACATGAGTAACATCCAATACAAATGTTTAAGTGGACAAAATGATTATTAAAATAGAGAAATAGTTGTTGAACATGAAATATGTTTCTTTTGAGTTTTTGCTGAATGTTTCTTGATTAGAATTTCAATTTAATACATATTTGTGTTTTCAAATATTATTCTTTAAGAGATAATGTGTCAATATACCTATATTATTGTCTTCTATATAAATTCATATTAAATGAAATAAATATTCATTGATAAAAAATATTGTTCCTTCATACAAAGCCTGTGTCAAAACATTAAAATTATGGTCTCTTTACCTTTCTATTTTCTCTAAAACGATGGTCTCTCATGCATTTTCCTTTGTGCGCATTCGACAATTAATTCATTTATATAAAGAAAAATCATTAAATTCTACTATTTAATCACAAGTGAAATACTTCCACAAAATATTAAATAAAAGTATTCTAAGTTTATGTTTGACATTATATTTTTGTCGGTTATAAGAAAATATTAATTTATAATTTAATTATTTCAATAATAATAAATGTGACATAATAAATTAGTCGTTACAAACAAATCATAATTAATAAAATAAATGATTTGATTTGATATATATTTAAATGTGAAATAAAAAATGTGTCCGTTACATGAAAATCTTAATTATTAAAATAAATGTTTGCATATATTTTTAAATTCAACATAAAATAAATCGGTTACATGCAAGTCATAATTAATAAAGAGTTTTTCTATATTGTGCAGGTTTGCACATGTTGATAAGTTCAAATTAGTAAGGGGTTATGCGTATTTGTGGTGGTTCAAAATTACAAAAATAATAAATTCCATTTTTTGCCAAAAAAATTAAATTATGATGATATATTTTTTGTTATGTAGAAAGATCGAATTAGAGTTTTTGTGCGAAGAACATTGATCTGCAAGTTTAAAGACCAGCTTCAAGGGGTATGATTTTTAGGATATATGGATTGGATATTGGTTATAATGGCGGTTCCTATAATGTTGTGGTTGATGAAATTAATATTTGGTGTTGGAGCTTCAAATATAATTGGTCTTGAAAATGATAATGTTGTCAAGGTATTGTTGGAACAAAAGAGGTTCTGATATGACCCAATTAAGTTTTGATGATAACAAAAGTATTAATGTACAATAGGGTATACTAATTGTTTAATCCAAGTGTGCAGATATTCAAGTTAATTTTTATATTCATTGGAAGCACATTGGAAGCTCTGATATGGCAAAGCAAACTCTGATCAGAACTTCAAGCCATCAGAAGATCCATATGTGATTCATCAGAGGATGCAAGTTCTAATCATCAGAAGATGCATATCAGACTCTGATAAGAGCAGTGAGAGCCGTTTTGTCAGAAGAACATTCTCTGCATCAATGATTATACTCTGACATTCCAAAAGCTGATGGAATCAATCTTATCCACAAAATAGTGACGTTTGTACTATTGTACGAACTCTTTACCTGATTTGGATAAAACGTTTTCCCCAAGATTGATTGTATACAAGGTTACCCGATTTGGTTAACAATGGTACTATCTACAGCTGGCACAATCTCACTGCATCAAATTCGAATCAAACACGCTCCACCTTCGTCTATAAATTGGAGCAAGTTTGAAGCTTTGGGACAGAACACTTGAACAATTTGAAAAGAGCTGTTACTCTGCTAAAATCATCCTAAAGCACAAAACTGCAAATACAACTTGAACTCATATTCAAAATCCAAGACTCCAGCTTCAGCTTCTGTTAATTCATTAGTTGAACCTTAGAATTTTGTATTAAGATTCTAAATTAAGTCTTGTTTCAAAAGTTGTATTTATTTTGTAACTGAACATTGATCTTTATATCAATTGTTCAGACTCTGTTTTTCTTACGATTGTGTTTTGAAGTCTCCTGCCTGCGTGCTTGAGCATTAGGAAGTCTCTTGTTTGTATACTTGAGCATTGGAAGTCTCTTGCTTGTGTGCTTGAGCAATTGTAATCTTTTGTGATTATAGTGAACTCTCTTGGAAGTACAAGAGGACTGGACGTACTCTCGGTTTGTGAGGGGAACCAGTATAAAAATCTCTGTCTCTATCTATCTCTCTTTCTCTCTACCTTCAAAGTTACTCTTGATTGTGTTTTGTTTTCTAAACCGCTGCAAACTCTGATAAGTTTTCCATAACTTAGAAGAAAATTTCAAACTACCCAAAACACAATTCAACCCCCCCTTCTTGTGTTTTTCACACCTTCAATTGGCATCAAGAGCCTGGTTCTGTTTTCTAATCACCTAACAGTGAAACAGTTTCTAGTTGAAAAACACTATGACTGAAGGAACTCCAAGTGTGAGCATGAAAGCAGTTCCTCATGACTATGATGTTGAAGATAAGTCAAGCAACAAGGCACCAAAGTTCAACGGAGATGCTTCTACCTTTTCCTGGTGGAAAGATAGAATCTACAGTCATCTTAATGGTTTAGATGATGAGCTTTGGGACTTGGTTGAAGAAGGGGTAACTTTCCAAGGACTAGATGAAAAGGGAAGGCTATCTGTTGAAGAAAGAAAGAAGTTCACTCCTACAGACAAGAAGCTTTACAAGAAACATCACAAAGTTAAGGATCTTCTCATTGGGTGTATAACTCATGATGAGTACCTCAAGATCACAGACAAATCCACTGCCAAGAGCATCTATGACTCCTTGTGTTCCACATATGAAGGGAACAAACAGGTTCAAGAGGCTAAGGCTACTCTTCTGATCCAACAGTATGAACTCTTTAGAATGAAGGATGATGAGAATATTGAATCAATGTATTCTAGGTTCAAAATTCTTGTGGCTGGTCTCCAAGTTCTAAAGAGAAGTTATACAACCTCTGATCATGTAAGGAAGATTTTGAGAAGTTTACCTTCAAGGTGGAGGCCTAAGGTAACAGTTATTCAAGAAGCTAAAGATTTGGACAAACTTGGCTTGGAGGAATTGATAAGTTCACTCATGAGTCATGAGATTGAACTATTTTCTGATGAGCCTCAGAAGAAGCTAAAATCTGTGGCTTTGCCATCTATTTCAGTTTCATCTAAGGCTCTGAAAGCCAAAGTTGTAGAATCTGAAGCAGAGGAATCTTCCATAGATAATCAAGAGTAAGGATCAGATGATGATTTCTTTGCACTCTTGTCCAAGAACTTTCAAAAGTGGTCACCAGCAAAGAGAAGAAGGATGACACAAAAAATTGTTTCAATTGTCATAAGCCTGGACACTTCATGGCTGATTGTCCTGAACTCAACTTCAAGGGTAAAGGAAGAAAGAGTAAGATCAAGAACAAAGCCAAGAAGAGTCTGATGGCAACATGGGAGGATATTAACGAACTATCTGAGGATGAAGACTCTGAGGAAGCAAACCTAGCGCTTATGGCCATTGGTGAGTCAGACGATGAAAATGATTTAGAGTCTGATACTGACAACATTGATGAGGTAATATCTAAAATGTCTAGTACTCAAATGACCAAAGCTTAGAAAGATGTAATGGTGAAGTACATGGAAAAGTTGAGTGAGTTAGATTTTTGCAAACAAAAAATGAAGCTACTCAATGAAAATCTCACCCAGACTCAAGCAAACTATCAAAAATCTCTTAAAACAATTAAAGTGCTTGAGACTGGATGTAGAACATGTCACAAACCTTATGACGAGTATGAAATCTCTCTTCAAGAGTTTGTTCACCATAACATAGATAAAACTAGGGTAACTTCTGTAATTCATGGTGGACTTAGCAACTATTACAAAAGACAAGGACTTGGTTCTCTTACATGTCCTAATGTAGGAAAATCAAGTAAACCTGTCTTGTTGAGCAAGTCACCATCAGAATCTTATTCAAACTTTACTAAGGGTACATCAGAACCTCTGACTGTGTCTGGTACTCTTGTGAGCTTGGAACCACAAGATAAGGTATCAGAAGATGACTCATCTTTTGAACCTAAGTCTTCTAAAACTCAGGTTCCCCTCACATCAGTACCCATGTCTACTCAAGTTAAAGCTGTGAAAGTACCAAAGTCTGTTGATAAGCGGGGCACTAGTACTTCTAAAGCAAACTTGGTAACTGGTTCTCTGACACACTCAAGAGGAAAGTCTCAGAGACAACATAAGCCTAAACATTTTTCTAAAGGCTCTGTTGACTCCAGATCTTCTGAGTATTCTAACAAGCAGAATAAGATTCTCAAAACTAACCAAAAAGGACCCATCAGAGTATGGGTACCAAAATCTGAAATAGTGTATGCTGCAGGTATGCACCCAAAGAAGAAAAGAAAGCTCATGGTATCTGGACTCTGGCTGCTCACGTCACATGACAGGAGACAAGCTCTTATTCCACACCCTGAATCAGCAAGAGGGAGGAACAGTAGGGTTTGGTGGCAACCAGAAGGGAAAGATCATTGGTATAGGTACAGTCGGTAATTCTTCTTTGTCAATTTCTGATGTTTGGTTGGTAGATGGACTACATCATAACCTACTTAGCATAAGTCAATTGTGTGATAGTAATTATGATGTTATGTTTAATAAGGATTCATGTACTGTAATCAGAAACTCTGATCAATCTATTGTCTTTAAGGGAAATAGAAAAGGCAATGTGTACAAAGTCAACTTTTCTGATTTAAAGGAACAAGAAGTGCTTTGTCTTTTGACACTGAGTGATGAAAAATGGGTCTGGCATAAAAGATTGGGTCATGCTAACTGGAGATTAATTTCTAAGCTTAGCAAGGACAATCTTGTCAGAGGCCTTCCAAAAATAAAATATCACTCAGACTCACTTTGTGGTTCCTGTCAAAAAGGAAAAATTGTCAAAAGTTCGTTTAAGAACAAGAACATTGTCTCTACTACTAGACCTTTGGAACTCTTACACATTGATCTGTTTGGACCAGTTAGCACTGCTTCAATCAATGGTAAGAAGTATGGATTAGTCATTGTGGATGATTATAGTATATGGACTTGGGTTAAGTTTCTGAGAACTAAAGATGACACATATGAAGTGTTTAGCATCTTCTGTATCCAAATTCAAAATGAAAAAGATTCCAAGATTTTGAAAGTAAGAAGTGATCATGGTGGTGAATTTGAAAATGAATCTTTTGAAAAAATTTGTGAAGAACATGGAATTCTCCATGAATTCTCTTCTCCTAGAAATCCACAACAAAATGGAGTTGTAGAAAGAAAGAATAGATCTTTACAAGAAATGGCACGCACCATGATGCATGAAAATAATTTAGCAAAATTCTTTTGGGCAGAAGCTGTTAACACTGCTTGTTATATTCAGAATAGAATCTATATAAGACCTATTTTGAACAAAACAACATATGAACTCTTTAAGGGAAGAAAACCCAATATTTCTTATTTTCATCAATTTGGTTGTACATGTTACATTCTGAATAACAAAGTCCATCTTAAGAAATTTGACTCTAAAGCCTGTAAGGGTATCTTCATTGGATACTCTGAACGCTCTAAGTCATACAGAGTGTATAATTCTGAAACTAATACAGTGGAAAAATCAATGCACGTAAAGTTTGATGATAAGGAGCCTGATGATAAAAAGTCAGAGCCTGTTAAAGATTTGTCAGGTTCTGATGAATCAGAAGATGAAGCTCCAGAGTATGATAACAACATAGAATATGTAGAAGACTCTGAAACTCAAGAAGATACACCTTCTGATGCTGCTCAAGAACATCAAACTATTGATGAAAACTCTGAAGTGACAGAAATTCCAAGGAACACATTCAAGTACAAATCCTCACATCCTGAAGAGCTTATCCTAGGAAACAAGAATAGTCCAAGAAAAACAAGGTCAAACTTCAGAGATGAAGAATCATTGTTTGGATTAGTTTCCTTGATTGAACCCAAGACAACAAATGAAGCTCTCTCAGATGATGCTTGGATAGTTGCAATGGAAGAAGAGTTAACTCAATTCAAGAGAAATGATGTATGGGATCTGGTACCCAAACCAAAGCATAAGAACATTATTGGAACAAAATGGGTATACAGAAACAAATTGAATGAACAAGGTGAAGTCACAAGGAACAAAGCCAGACTTGTTGCACAAGGATACAGTCAACAAGAAGGAATTGACTTCACTGAAACATATGCTCCAGTAGCAAGACTGGAAGCAATCAGGTTACTTTTATCCTATGCAGTCAATAATGGTATTACTCTATATCAAATGGATGTGAAAAGTGCATTTCTAAATGGTGTCATTTCTGAAGAAGTGTATGTCAAACAACCTCCTGGATTTGAAGATTTAACAAATCCAGATCATGTGTTTAGACTAAAGAAGTCACTCTATGGACTCAAACAAGCTCCCAGAGCTTGGTATGAGAGATTGAGTACTTTCTTGGTTGACAATGGTTTTGAAAAAGGACAAGTTGACAATACACTTTTCAAAAAGACCCTTAAGAAAGACATTTTGATCATTCAAATATATGTTGATGATATCATTTTTGGATCAACTAATGCCACTCTTTGCAAGAACTTTTCTAAGCTTATGCAGGATGAGTTTGAAATGAGCATGATGGGAGAATTGAAGTTCTTTCTTGGTATTCAAATAAATCAAACAGAGAAAGGAACATTCATTCATCAATCCAAATATATAAATGATCTTCTGAAAAAGTTCAACTTAGAAGATTGCAAACCCATGAATACTCCAATGCATCCTACATCAAGTCTAGGCAAAGAAGAGTCTGAAGGCAAAGTTAATCAGAAGCTGTATAGAGGTATGATTGGATCTCTTCTTTATCTAACTGCCTCAAGACCTGATATTTTATTCAGTGTATGTTTGTGTACAAGATTTCAATCAGATCCTAGAGAATCCCACTTCACAGCAGTGAAAAGGATTTTCAGGTATTTGAAAGCTACTTGTAACATTGGATTACTGTATCAGAAATCCAATGACTATAAGCTGATTGGATTCTGTGATGCTGACTATGCTGGTGATAGAATTAAAAGAAAATCCACCAGTTGTAACTGTCAGTTCATTGGTGAGAATTTAATTTCATGGGCTAGTAAAAGGCAAACCACCATAGCTATGTCAACGGCAGAAGCTAAATACATATCAGCAGCTAAATGTTGTACACAACTACTTTGGATGAAATATCAATTGGAAGATTATCAAATCAGCAGTAACAATATTCCTTTATATTGTGACAATACTGCAGCTATTCACCTTTCTAAAAACCCCATTTTACATTCAAGAGCTATGCATATTGAGATTAAACATCATTTTATCAGAGACTATGTTCAAAAAGGGGTAATTGATCTCAAGTTCATTGAAACAGAAAATCAATGGGCTGATATCTTTACAAAACCTTTAGCTGTTGAACGTTTTGATTTTATCAAAAAGAATCTGAACATGATGGAAATCTCTGATTAACTTAGACTCTGATGAAAAATTGAGTTTGTGAGAATCTAATAGTAATCAGAAGATGAAGTCATCAGAACCTTCTGTATCAGAAGTTGTGATGAGAACATCTTCTGACAAACTCTCAGAATCTGATTAGAAGGTAAATAGTTCTGGCGCGTAAGTAAAAATCTTTTGTAAAAACCCTTTCATTTTCTCAAACTTACGTGTCAGTTATTTAAATAATCTACTAATACACGTGTTTTGTTGCAAGAGGATAAAGAAGTTGGTTAATGATGATTAGCATTTCAAATTCCCATTTGTGGTAAAATACTCTACTACCCCTATGTGTTTGTACTTGTTATTGCGCGAAAGTTTCTATTTAAACACACTAACTCTTCACATTCACACTTTTGCACTCTCACAACCTACACTTTCATTCTTCTAAAACACAGAGAAATTTCTTTCTCCCTCCTTAGAAACCCTAACTTCCAAATCTCATCCATGGCTTCTTCATCTACATTAAGCGTTAAAGCATGCATCGTCCTTCCAAGAGAATCCAACCCCACTGAGTTTGCTAAGGATCAACGATCATACAAATATGATGAACTAATGGTTGCGATTGAGAATCCCGTTGATCTTGAAAGTATTAGAGTAAACGGTTTTCCTGAAGTTGTTCATCATTACAAAAGACAAGGGTTGGAGTACTACTTTGATGTGATGAATGGACCAACGTACACAGAGCTTGTTAAGGAATTCTGGTTGAAAGCTTCTGTTATCACAAGAGATGTACATAATAGGAAGATCAGGGAGATGATTGAAGAGAACCCTGAACTGAAAGGTAAAACCCCAGAGCAAATGGGATTGAGACCTTTTGTTTCTACAGAGATTGAATCATTTGTGGCTGGATTCAGAATCTCCATCAGACTTTGCCACATTCTTGAGGCTCTGAAGCTAGAGCGTGGTGGTTTAGTACTCAAGCACACTGATGAAGCTGGTCCTGATGTTGAGGAATATATATTCAAACCTAAGGCTGATCCCAAGGACAAGTCTGAATGGACCAACACCTGCAAAGTCATCTACAAGATTTTGATTGACAGTGTCCTGCCCAAATTGGGAGGTACTGATCAAATATCAAGTCTCCAGAAGTTGTTCACATTTCATGTTGCTAAAGGAAACTTTCTGGATGTTGGTAAGCTCATTTTTTATCATCTATGTGTATCTATTCTCTCAAGCAAAGCTATTGTTCGACATTCAAGACTACTTAGCCACATGTTTGCACAGTGTGGTTTGTTGGATGCTATCACACCTTACCTTCCAGGCTTAGATACCTTTCTGCTAAGTTCTAAGATTGTGAATAGTACTACCTTAAGGTACTTAAAGCTGGTGAAGAATAATCAGATAATCCATCCAACACACCCTATGCTACTCAGAGATTCTGAGAAAGACATTGGTGAATGTTGGCTTGTACATGTCAGTGATAGTGAAGCCAAGAGGGTTATAGAGGCACATGCTGAGTTCATGAATAAGCTAGAAGCTGATGTAGGAGATGGACAACCTACAGAGCTAACTGTTAGACAAACAAGGCTTTTGGAACAACCTCTCAGACTTGAACCAGTCAAGAGAAAAGCTGCCAAGAGTCCTGCTGGGAAGAAGGCTGCTAAGACTCAGAAGACTACAGCTCCAAGATCCTCAAAGAAACCAAGGGTTAGGAAACCTGCATTGATGGATCTTACAGAAGAAGAAAAGGAAGAAGCTGTGATTCAGGCAGCATTGGCAAAAGTTGCAGAGTTTAACAAAAAGCAAGAGGCTCTGAAGGATAGTTATGAATGTGGTATTGAAGAGTCTGCTTTTGATAACATGCATAAGAAGCTTCCTAAAAGGAATGATCCTCATAATCTGCTGGAACAACAGACTCTATATGGAAATGAAACTGGTAAGTTTTCTAATTTTGTTGGAGGCAGCAATTCAGCAAAGCAGTTAGTAATTATTTCAGAAGACTTCAATTCCCTTCTGAAATCAGAGTTAAACATGCTTTTGATAAGATTTTAAAAGGAGTTCATTCTGAGAAAGACAATGCTCTTTCTGAGAATCAACCAACATCAGAGCAGTTTAACCTCATCTTATCTAACCCATCAGAATCTCAAGCTAATATTATATGCAATGATGCAGCACAAGCTTCAACAAGTACTGCACCTATCATTCAAAATCTGGATGAAGATTCTGATAAAACACCATCACCACCTCCTGAAATCCCTGTCACAGAAACTCTACCAAACTCTGAGAATGTTCAACCTGTGAACACTCAAGAAAAACCAACAACACCACAACCAGAAAATAAACAACCAGAAAATGACCCACAGCCAGAGAATGAAACCCAACCAGAAAATGAACCCCCACCAGTACATACTCCATCAGAACATGACCATCAAAAATCATCAGAACCTCATCAAGATCAAGTGTCTGAGACCTTTCATTCTGATGAACATGTCCATGACAAATCCCCACATCATGTGGCTATGGACAATTCATGTGACCTATCTACACCCATTAAGAAACATGTTCAACAAATCAATGAGACCTTGAATCTTGAAATTGTTCATAAAACCCCTCCTGACCAATCCAATCATCTCAAACCCCTGATGCAGGATCTTTCTATGGACTGCATTTATATTCCACCTCATTTACCTTCCAGAATTATGAATGAACCCCTAGAGCAAACCCAGGATGATATCACTAACTTTCTGCAAGCTGTTGACAAGAACATTAGAAGAATGTCCAGCGCCATTCCTAACAGGTCTATTGAAACAACACATATCAACAAAGAGTGTGACCTTATGGAACATAATCTGGTGTATATGATCAGATCAGTAAGAGAAGCTTACACCAGGGATCTAAACATCAGAAATGAGATTGCTAGAAAGGAAGAGGAAGAGAGGTTGTTAAGAGAAAAGTTGGAAGCTGAGGAGAGGGAGAGGAAAAGATTGGAGGATGAACGCATTGAAAGGGAAAGGCAAGAAGCTGAGCAAGCTAGGCTAGCAGAAGAAGCTAGAATAGCTGCTGAACAGGCAAGGCTTGAACAAATTGCCAGAAATGCACCAGAATATGCTCAACACATAAGGGAAAATCAAGATAACTTTCAGAGAAGACTTGATGAGCATTCTACTATGTTGGCTGCAATAGTGACTACCCTCCAGAGCATCAATGCCAGATTACCTCCTCAACCTGATCAACCTTAAACCTAGGATTCTATGCACTTGTTCTGTTTATTTCTCTTTAATGTTCTGTTATTTCTTCTGTAACTTGTTGGATATTATTTCTTGTTAAGTACTTGGTTAATTATCCTCTGTGTTCATTATTTATCTGTTTATTTGGTTATCTTTTATTTTATGCTTTCATGTTATGCTTTCATAAATGATTTTGAGACAAATATCAACACGAAGATTTCAAAGCTAAATAAAGAGTTTATTCAATTGAAAATTGTTGATTACATAAGTTTTTATCCAACTTTTCACTTGGATTCTCCATCAAAAATAGCTAGTCCTAAATCTAGCTTATTAGAAGCTAAGGGAAATGGAAGAATTCAACATTCTCTTTACTTCCTTATTGGGAGATCAATGAGAAATGATCTCATTGATTATGAAGAGGGGTATTCTTCACTAGGAGGAACATATGTACTCAAGAATTCCTTCCAATCAGAATCCCACTCAGATTCTGACTCGGATACGGACTCTTGTTGTTTGGTCTTGGATCTTGTTTGATAATTGGCTCTGACAGGAGCAGAAGTTGATGCCTTCATCTTCTGAGGTTTCTTCTTAGACTCTGAGTCTTGTTGAATCTTCACTTTCTTCTTCTTCTCCTGCGCTTTCTTACTTTTGATCACTTTTCTATCCTTATCCATTGTTGATTCTTCACAATGAAATGGAAGTGTTGAGTGAAATGACAAAGTTTATGGTCCTTATATAGTGGTTTCAAAATAGACAAGTTCATGGTTTTACGACAAACTATTTAATTGGTGTAGTTGTAACCACCTTGACTGTATTGAAACTTTAATTTTGACCATTCTTTTTCTAGATTGTCATTTATTTCTTGTCAGTTTTATCTTTTTGTTTAATGACAAAAGGGGGAGTAAGAGTTGTTATTAATTTATGAGATGCTAAACTGAAACCAAAATTCCAAAATTATTTCTTTTCAGTTATGTCTTCGTATGATATGATTTTGAGGAAAATATTAGTTGAAATTTGAACTTCTGATACATGGTACGTATTAAAGAAAAGTGCAATTTTCTTTCATAGGTATCAGACTTAGGAGGAGAGCTTGCAAACCTAGCCTCTGAAAGTCTAGTGTATTAGTTTAAGTTCAAAATTCAAATAATTATTTTTAAACTGATTAAATTAATCATTGCTGAACTTAGGGGGAGCTTTCAAAACTCATCAACCTAAGAGATGCTTGATAAATTTTATCAACAACCATTGTAAATTAATACTTGGTTTGTCATCAATCAAAAAGGGGGAGATTGTTGGAACAAGAGGTTCTGATTTGAACCAATTAAGTTTTGATGATAACAAAAGTATTAATGTACAATAGGGTATACTAATTGTTTAATCAGAGTGTGCAGATATTCAAGTTAATTTTTATATTCATTGGAAGCACATTGGAAGCTCTGATATGGCAAAGCAAACTCTGATCAGAACTTCAAGCCATCAGAAGATCCATATGTGATTCATCAGAGGATGCAAGTTCTAATCATCAGAAGATGCATATCATACTCTGATAAGAGCAGTGAGAGCCGTTTTGTCAGAAGAACATTCTCTGCATCAATGATTATACTCTGACATTCCAAAAGCTGATGGAATCAATCTTATCCACAAAATAGTGACGTTTGTACTATTGTACGAACTCTTTACCTTATTTGGATAAAACGTTTTCCCCAAGATTGATTGCATACAAGGTTACCCGATTTAGTTAACAATGGTACTATCTATAGCTGGCACAATCTCACTGCATCAAATTCGAATCAAACACGCTCCACCTTCGTCTATAAATTGGAGCAAGTTTGAAGCTTTGGGACAGAACACTTGAACAATTTGAAAAGAGCTGTTACTCTGCTAAAATCATCCTAAAGCACAAAACTGCAAATACAACTTGAACTCATATTCAAAATCCAAGACTCCAGCTTCAGCTTCTGTTAATTCATTAGTTGAACCTTAGAATTTTGTATTAAGATTCTAAGTTAAGTCTTGTTTCAAAAGTTGTATTTATTTTGTAACTGAACATTGATCTTTATATCAATTGTTCAGACTCTGTTTTTCTTACGATTGTGTTTTGAAGTCTCTTGCCCGCGTGCTTGAGCATTAGGAAGTCTCTTGTTTGTATACTTGAGCATTGGAAGTCTCTTGCTTGTGTGCTTGAGCAATTGTAATCTTTTGTGATTATAGTGAACTCTCTTGGAAGTACAAGAGGACTGGACGTACTCTCGGTTTGTGAGGGGAACCAGTATAAAAATCTCTGTCTCTATCTTTCTCTCTTTCTCTCTACCTTCAAAGTTACTCTTGATTGTGTTTTGTTTTCTAAACCGCTCAAACTCTGATAAGTTTTCCATAACTTAGAAGAAAATTTCAAACTACCCAAAACACAATTCAACCCCCCCCCCCCCCCCCCCCCCCCTTCTTGTGTTTTTCACACCTTCAGGTATCTTATAATCTATCGATGTTTGTAACTTTATTATATAATAATAATTTATGTAAATTATATTTCTAAACTTCAATGTCACATAAATCATTTTTTTGGAGTTAAACATGTTTTTTGTCCCATAAAGTATACCAACTTTTATTTTTATAATCTCTCTATAAATTTTCTTTTAACAATATTGGTCCCTCTAAATTTTATATTTTCAATTTTAATCTGTTTATTTCTTTTTTATAAAGTTCATATTGCGTGCTCAAAGTGACTCTAAATTAATCTAAAGAGTTGTTTTTTGCTCAAGGATGACAAGTGGACTCATACACAGTAAGTATCCGCAAATTAAAAATGAGCACGAACATTGGTAATTCTTGGCAAAAATGAACGGGTATGAGTATTGTAGTACCCACCTCACCCCATACTCGCATATATCAACTAAGATATATATATATATATATATATATATATATATATGAACTTTAGCATGATTAATAATAAATTTGTTTATAATTTTAAAAGTCAACATTAAAATGTCGGCTTAAATATGCAGTTTGTCCGTGTAAGTTTGCGCTTTTTGATTTTTGTCCCTTTTTATTTTTGAAATAGTTCTTGAAAGATCATAATTGTTTGATTTTAGTCTATGACGTTAATTGACTGCTAAATAAAGATGAGGTACGTATTATAGTCACACTTGGCATGATGATGTGTGTTTTTTGTTTACATGGCATGCCAACTCATTTTCTTAATTATTTTTTAAAAAAAATCAAGTTAAACCCAGAAACACACATGAAGATTAATCTAAAGTTCATAAATGAAACTTATATCTTTTTCAATTCAGAAAACACATTCAAAACTCATCTCTCTCTTCATATGCAGCACGCACCACAATCATCCTTGAATCATCCAAATCACTTCATTATTACATTCAAATATCTGACGAATTGCTTCATAGCAATTGTCCAATTAATCTCCGCCTCAGTTGCCGCCACACGAACATTCAAATCTCCCTCTCGGGTGGTTTTGTTACAAAATCCAATCCAAATGACACTAACAATAGTATCGGAACATCAACAATAACAGAAGAACAACAATTCAAAAATGAACTCCCCTTTCACTCTTTCATTTACCCCAATTAAAATCATAACCCCCACAAAATTTATTTCTCTTGGTTTATTTTGGTTGAGCTAGTGTTCAACGGTCATGTCACTATGTGACACACGTGTCTATGATTGCTACCTATGTGTTTTTTTAATAATGACTAACGAAGGGAGCAAAATCAAACAATTTCAATTTTTCAATGGTTATTTCCTACAAAAAAAGATACAGAGACGAAAACTAAAAAACGCAAACTTATAGGGAAGAGCTGCCTATTTAAGCCTGAAATTTTAGACAAATTTTATGTTATATTAAAATGGTATCATATTTTTTTATTTGTTCATTTTATTCTTAGTAAAATTATGGGTAATGAGTGTGGGTATGAGTATTATGATACCTCAAAAGTTCCTACAAGTGCAATAATTGTTAGCCACACACACATGTATGAGTTATAATACAAACTTATTTAAAATTGAAAGGATTATTAATTACCCGAGCTTGACACGAGCTCCATAAAAATACTTATTTTTTCATAAAAAAAATCATTAGAATAACAAAAACACTGAAACTCGGTTCATAAGTTAACTCTTATATTTTATTTTCTATTAATTGTTGGACAAAATTAGAGTTGTCCAAACAGTATCCGGCCCTCAACGAGCCGACCCGATGGGGCTTCCAGTCTTATCGGTCCGAGCCTAAAAATCAATATATAAATACGGGTTTTTTTTGCCATGCTAAAAAACTCTAAAAATATTCGTAATAATATTTATCAGTGTTCGGAGGGTCGGGGCATATGGTCTAATCCATTTGACAACTCTAGAGCTGTTAGAATTGGCCGATCCAAAAAATTCATAAGTCATATTATTTTTTAATCCATTTTTTAGCTATGGTCTAATCCATTTTTTAATTATATTATTTTTTTCAAATTATTATTGATGTAGACGTGTTTGTGTCTGTGTTGTGTCCAATGTCCATATGTGTATTCATACTTCATAAGTTAGAATATATACTTATATTTAAAATACAAAAAAAAATTAATTACACGTGATTGGCACGGGATCCATGCTAGTAGTTGATTAAATGTAAAAGTACATGAATCTGAAAATGTGAGAAATTAAAGATATATGATTTTTTTTTTTGACATAAAAGATATATGATTCTTATCAACTTAAATTTGGCAGAAAGACAATGATATATTTAAGATTAATATATAATCTTAAGATTAAATTAAAGATAGATGAACATTAAAGAACTTGAAATTAAATTTGGAGGAAAAAGTCTCAAAATAAATATCACTTTATTTTTTTAATTAACATTAATTATATTTTTCTAATCGAGCTCTATAACTGATAATATATTAGGAATGACAATTTGACTTATACTGAGTAAGTACCCATAAAAAATATCCATAATGGTAGAGTTTTCAAGTAAGTTAGCTTATAAGCTAAGAGCTAGCTTATATAGCTTATTCGCTATATCACTTTACGTCGGTGCGAATAGGATTTGGATCCTCAACAGTGTTGTGTCTCCGGTGTAGTCTCCTGTTCCATTCTCATACACAAGTACTGTACTACTTATGTTCATTGTTTTTTCTTGTATTGTAATGTTAAAATCTTCTCTTTAAAAATTATAATTCTTAACGGGATTTCTTTTGTGATTCTAATCATGAACTAGAGCATATTTCCACACCTTATAGTGACACGACCTGGTCCATGCTTATCGTCCGTTGCCGCCACTAAACCACGCCGCGCCGCTGGCTTGAGCGGAAGTCAGAGAGTACTCACTACAAGAAAATTGTCACTTTGCAACACTTATGTTGTGACTGTTTGGCTAGAACCGTCGCAATGTGCTTAATTTTTGAATTTTGCAACAGCTAATGCGACACTTAGGTCAATTGTCGCAATATTTTGGTTTAATTTTGAAATTTTGCGACACTTAAATTAACCGTTGCAATATTTTTGCTCTTGCCGCGAAGTGAAAATTTTGGCTCTTTCTTTTTTTGAAACATCAAAACTTCACTTACTCTTATTAAAAAAAAACATTACCACCTAAATCATATCACGCTATTACAAAACCCTAAATCTCTAAATCATCATCTCCACCGTACCGTCTTCAATCGTTCTCTTCAATCTCTTCACCTCAAATCCCTAAATTACTCTCTCCAGTCTCGTTCTCTCCAGCCTCTTCATCAATTTCTCCAAAGAGAAACCATTTCATTATCGTTCCAACTCCAGAAATTGTTGCCATGGAGAAATCGTTGCCTCCCTGTTACACCTTCAGGTTTGTTTTCCCCTTCTTCCTCCTTCCCTTTGAGCATGTTTTCAAATCGTTGTTGGAACTATTTCATTGTGTTCCTCTATTGTGTTGTTCTAGATTGTTTTCTGCTTCTTTGGGCCAATATTTGTTGTAGTTCTGCTGTGTTGTTGATAGTTTTGCATTTTGGTTTATAGTTCTGATGTTTTGTGGTTTGGTGTTTTTTGATTTCTGTTTAGTTATTTTAATTTGGTGGTCACCTTTCTATTTGTTTAGAGACTTGTTTATCTTTGGCTTATGCATCTATTTTTATTTCGGTGTTTTTTGTCTTTACTGTGAAGGTATTAAACTCTATCTCAGTGACTTAAACTTTCATGTTTTTGCAGAAGATCTGAATTTGAGAATTTTATTACTCAACTTTGTTGTTCCATTGCTTAAGGTTCCACTATTGTAGATCTCCTTTTTGAATGATGGGTTGTTTCCTTTACTTCTCAATGCATCTATTTCATCTTCTATGTGCAAGAGTTGTGCGTTTATTGATAGGTCTTTTGTTTATGTACTGACAGCTTGAAAAGTGCTTTTGGTTGATCTTATTGACGATGAGGTTTCTATTCTGAACCAATTTGGTAGATCTCATTTATGGATCCTATTTTTGTTGATATCAGCAAGGAAGATTTGGAATTGAGTTTGTATTTTTTCTACCTAGCTAACATATGCTAAAATATTCTTTTACTTGTTGCTAACTGAGATTTGAATGTGGTTATCACAATATTTTCTTATCAGGTGATGAGAATATGATGAAAGAGAGGGAAAACAAGCCATGCTTCTAGATCACATGAAGCAACTTTTAAGGTTTGTTATGATGCCGAGTCTGTTTTTAGTTGTTAGCTTTAGTATCGGTAGCTGTCATTTCCTTGTTTCTAGATTTTAGTTGTTACTTTCCCTTATTGTACTTTAGGATGGTTAAATAGTTATAGTTATCTTCTGCATATTTTTTGTTCTTCGCTTAAATAAGGTGGAACACTTTCTTTGGGTACAATTTAAACTAGTCTTAGGATCCTGATTCTACTTCTGCCAAGTCTTGAGACTGACTGATAGATAACAAAATGTTGCTGATAGATAACAATATGGTAGCAAGGAATTATATCTTTATGTAGACATGGTTAATTTTTTTTCCTTTTTTCTTTCATGGCAGGGTTCAAGGCAAGCAGTGGCAGTTAGATGTGCACTTTATAATTGCAGGTTCTGTGGATGGCAGGTAGCTTCACTCTCTTGACTTATTAGTTTATAAGTTAAATATGCTTCTTAAATTATTTTATATGGTGATGTATTCATGTGGAGTTGCTAAGAAGAAGTTGATGACTCACAATGAATTCATCTTTGTTTTGGAGGCTCTAATAATGCATTGATTTAAATGAATTATGTGTCGGATGATATCTTAAGCCATGTTTGGATAAATAGCTAATTAAGCTCTATAGCATAATCACTTATTATATAAGTGCCTAGGTACATGGTGAAAGAAAGTAGCATTCATCGGTTCCATATGTGTCAGTTGTCTCCATTTTCTCTCTACTCTAGACTAATATTTTTAACCAATTGTATATGTTCTTGCGTCTTGATCTGATTATTATGTCACTACCACTGCTGAATTTGTCTTATATTTTCTAAATGTTAAAGTTTATCTATGGTCCTTTTATTGTGTTTCACTTTCCACCCATTTTTTAGCTTTCACTATAGTTCTCGTTTTTCCTCTTTATGCTGCTTCATTCGTGTCTTTACAGCTCTCCAAGGTAGAATGTGATGGTAAAAGATGCTCGATACCATACGTCGGAATCCCACGATACGCTGATAAGTCTAGAGCAAAGAAATCTACTCTTGCTAAGGTACTTAAATTGATTCTGTATTCTCAATATATTATGTGTGTTTGTGCACACACTGAAACTCGGATCATTTGTTGATAGCATTGAGATTAGTTTTTAAATTTTTTGTTCTAGTTTTATTTGATTTGCAATATATTTGAACTGATTCTTCAAAAAAAATATTTGAACTGGTTATGATTTAACTGATTATTCATCCCCTTAGTTTAGGGTTTTAGGAGTGTTGGTCCGTGACTTGTTAACAAAGAAAGCTTCTATCATCCAATATTTAATAGCTTTTCTGCATAGTTAAAATTAATAACACAGGATATAATGGGTTTGTGCATTATAATCCAATATTTAATAGCTTTTCTGCATAGTTAGAATGAAACCACAGGGTATAATGAGTTTGTGCATTGTCTATGCATTAATTCTAAAGTGATCTTGTGTGAGGAGGCTTGTATAGAAGTATTCATACATGCTGCATGTCGAAAATAAATTATGTAGGAGAAAAATTAATGATATGTGGTCTACTAAGTTCTTATAATTTCAGGTACCCTAGCATGGAAAATTTAAATGTTGGCATTGAATTTGTTTATGGAGCTTTATTAAAGAAGAGGTGCTTCTTTAATAGGTTTGTGCATGATTTAGTGCCTAAGGATTATGATCTTCTTTGCATCTGCTACTTTTTTTTACCCTGCTAGTGCCTAAGAATTAGGATGTTCTTTTTTTGCATATGTTAACCTTTTTTAAGTTTCTTTGACCCTGCTAGTGCAGTGGTCCTTGACAATTTTTGCTCCATTTTGGTCACACACACTATATATATATTAATTTGGTATAAAATTATATATGGTTCTATAATTATGTTTTGATTATTGCTATTTACAAAATTTGGTACATGATTATCTTTTGAATTTCGGTTGACTTGCAAAACAGAATTCATGGTGTGTAGGATGTATATTCTCCGTCAAAAAAATAATGTATATTCTGCATATATGCAGGAAAAATGGAGAAATCACTCATTGATTTGATTTCACAATTTGTCATGTTTAAACTACTTACAAAGATTGAAAGGGATTTACAGGAACTTTGGATGAGGTTCATTTGTCTAAGGTAAGCTCAAATACCCTCTTTTGTCCATTAACTTCTAAAATTTAGTTTTTATAATAATGTTTTGGTTGTGTTTGATATGATGAAATACCTTAATAAAGTTAGTAATGTATTATTTTGTATTTTAAAGATTCCTTTATACTTGCTACCATGCATTTGTATGTTTGAACCAGAGCTAACTAAGATGGTGCTGCTACTATTTTTTTCTTTTTTAAAAGAAAATCGACACTCTGTAGAGATGAATTGTATTGTATTGATTAATACTAGAGGGGGAGTAGCCTGTAGTGGCAGTTGCGTTTCTGTCATAACAATGTTGAAGCTAGAAATCCTAAATATAGAACTGGTTGTGGTACACATGTGCTTTTTGTTCAGGGAAGATTTTTCTTGGCTTGTGTATTGCCTAGCTTGGTGTTATATTAGGCAAGGTATATGAGTAGTAAATCAATTGATTTAGCTGTCCATTGTAGGCATATTAGTTATATCAGGGGACATTAGATTTGTGGTTGCCTAATAGTTTGTTGAGGAGCTGATTGTATTCCTATCAGGGGACATTTGATTTGGGGTTGCCTAATAGTTGAGGAGCTGATTGTATTCCTATTTGGAAGCCTCTAAATGTATCATGTATACTATGGCATACCTTATGCCTTGTTTTCAAAACAAATTGATTAATACTATATGATGATTTGTGTCTGTGTGTGTCTATTGTTATTTGATACATTCTATATATTCTATATATGATGCTTCAGCTATATTGAGAAAAAGAACTATATATGGGCAATTTTTTAGCTTGATGCTTTTTGCTTTGCTATTGGTTAAGACTTGTATCTTGCTGCTATGTCATCTCTGCCATTGTGAGAGATCTTTATAAGAATATTTCATTTCTTATGTGTGATTATTTTGCAAAGCAATAATTTTCTATGTGGCAGCATGTCATGGACTATGTCAATTATGCCATAGATTAAGTTAATTTGGACAATTTCGTTTGGTTTTTTAAGTATCCTAATATATACTTATGTTTTTTCAGGTAACCGAATAAGAAGAGTCAAGAGATGGTAGGCATTTTGAGTCTAGCTAGCATTAATTAAGGATCAAGAAGTAACATCACATACTACGAATATTTAGATATTATGTGAAGAACTTATTTTGACAGGCTGTTTTGTATGTTTAGCCATTCTACTTATGTTTAAGTTTTGATTAAATTTTTAATGTATGGATGTTGTTACTATTGAATGAATTGTATGAATGAGATTAAGTTTTTTTTTTTTTTTGACACACGAGATCAAGTTGTTTATATTTATAAATTTGTACATTTTAATTTCCTTACTCTTGTATGGACATTGGAATTGTTATTTAATAAGCATTCAAAATGGATAAAAAATATTTTAAATTAATATTTGAAACATGTTTGCGACGGTTTTGTAACCGTTGCAACCTTTGCTATTAAATCCATTGTCATTTGGGACAGAACATTGAGACGGTTTGAAACCGTCACAACATCAACTGCAACGGTTGTAACAACGGTTTTCAGAACTGTCGCAAAGTTATCTTGCAACACACAAATCATCAACGGTTTGATAACCGTCGCAAATGTACAATTGCAACGGTTTCAACCGTTGCAAGCTGCAATTTTAATTGTTGCAAAATGCTCATTTTCTTGTAGTGACTGGGTGCAATCTCCTCTTTTCTTTAATATTATTGTTTTGTATTTTCAATCAATAACCACCAAAAGAAAAATAAAGTAAACAGAAACAGTTTCAGAAACAAAACAACAAGAAATAGAGGAAGAAGAAACAGAAGCAGATCGGAGCAAAAGAGAAGGAAACTGCCGCCGTCAAAATCGGACTCACCACCGCAACACACAATCCGATTAGACTGTCACCACCACCGCCGTAATCCCCAGTCCGGCCGGAACTGCCGTATCGCCACCGCCGACCACTCTTTCTCTCTCTCTCTCTCTCTCTCTCTCACGCGGTTACACTTTTCCTCTCTATGTTATGAGTTGTTCTATATTATTTATTTATTTATTACGTTTTTGTTTATAAGCCAATAGATTAATCTAACGGTGGAGAATGGAACAGGAGATAGCACTGGAGACAAAACACTGTCGAGGATCCAAATTCGTGCGAATAGCATATCTATTTACCAAAAACAAATTGGGCCTCTCTTTGCAAAAGGTTAAGGAAAAATGCTCTTTAGGCCCCCTTATTTGCTACACAGGCCCCCCGTGTTGACGAAATTGCCCTGGAGATAGGTTTTGAAAGTTAAATTCCAAAACTAATTAGTTTTGGAATCTATATTCCAAAATTCAATAATATGTATTATTTTCGATCAATGGCTATACAACAACGAGAAAATGTCAGTGTCCGTTTTCAGTTCATAATTTCAAAGTGTAAATTTTTTAAAAAAAAAAACACAATTCGGATGTTAAATTCCGAAGTAAATTTTTTTTAAAAAAAAACTTTGGATAGTAAGTTCTAAAGCGTAAAAAAATTTCAAAAATAAAACAATTCAGTTTGTAAGTTTCAAATTCAACTTGTATAGCTATTTTGATCGAAAATAATACAAATTAGTGTATTTTGGAATAGGACTAAACTTATGTACAGTGTTTTAGACACAGTTTTTGCTGTGCTAGATACATGGAGGTGGTTATTATTATTAAAAAAATAGTTTCCTTTTATTTTTTTAAAATAAAAAATATAAGTAACTAACTTATTGTGAGAGGCACAGTAAAAACAGCACCTAAAGAAAAGTATATAAGTTTTGTCCTTTGGAACATAGGTTCCAAAACTAATTAATTTTGAAATTTAAGTTCCAAAACTTGTCTCCAGGGCATTTTCGTCAACACGGGGACCTGAGTAGCAAATAAGGGGGGCTAAAGAGCATTTTTCAATGTTAAGCGTGTCTAGTTTCATTCAACTTCGAATTGAATAAAAAGAAGAAAGAAAAAAACAGAAGTAAACGAAGTAACAGAAAACGACAACAGATATGAAAATCGTTCGTAAAGACTTCGTGCGCAATGGACCTGGAAGCGTTAAGGTTCGTTCAATTTTCCCCAATTTTCAAACAATAATTCAATTGCAAAATTTGTAACTAACTTTTCTGTTACACAGATGGTGCCAGTGGATTCAGATGATTTATGGTATGCATATAACTTGATAGCTCCTGGTGATTCAATCATGGCAGTTACTATCAGAAAGGTTCTTAGAGAAGCTGCTAATGGTGGAAGAGATGCTGAACGTGTTAAACTCAAATTGGAAATTAAAGTTGAAGATGTATGTACTTGTTTTTTTTTTCGCACCGACCTGAGTGTGTTTTTAGAGTTTAAAAGATATGACCATAACAATTAATTTTACACCGACAAACAATCTTTCGTGTAATATCAAGAAAGTTGGGTGATGTGGCGAAATACATAGTTGTTGTTATTAGTTTACTATATTATTTTATATTGTCATTGCATATTTCTTTTTCTCGTGTTTTTATTAGATTTAATTTTTATGTATTGCTGCTGTAAAACTTTTTTAGGGATGCATTCAATTATGTTAATACTAATAGAGTAGCGTCTTATTGTGATTTAGTTAGATGCATGTGTAAAAATGTTTTATATAGAAATTAATATACTATTTTTATTATGTAGCAATAATTGGGTTTTGAGTGACTTTTTTGAAGTTTTTTTTTTTGTCTTTGTGTGTTTTTTTGTTGTTTCAGGGTGTGGATTATGATAAAGAAGGTTCAATTTTGCGTGTTCGGGGGAAGAACATTCTAGAGAATGAACATGTCAAGGTAGTTAGTTAGTTAGTAAGTTACTGTCAGTCTCAGTTTCAACTGATAAATTGGATTTCTCATATTTGATTACTTGCTGTAGATAGGAGCATTCCATACTTTAGAACTTGAGTTACAGCGACCTTTTGTGATCAGGAAGGTAATTGTTGTGATTCTTGTTTTTTCGTGATGTAACTGTGTTATATTATATGTGTTTTGTGTTGATATGAAATAGATATTTACTTGGATATATCATTTTTTTAAAAATTATGAAAGTAGTATCTCAATTCAGGGAGATTTATGACAATTTGTTTTTCCTTTTTCCTTTTGTAGGATGTCTGGGATTCTTATGCTTTGGAGGTACTCCAGCAGGCCTCTGGTATGTTATCGATTATATGATGAATCTTCCAATTTCATAATAGGCGTTTATATTAATATGTTGGAGTAAATAATTTCATCATGGAAAACAAAATTCCATGTTTATTTTGCAGATCCTGGTGCAAGTGCTGATCTTGCTGTGGTGTTAATGCAAGAAGGATTATCCCATATCCTCCTTGTTGGTAGAAGGTACTGTATTAGTAACATTCATTAAATAGGTTTCAATTATCATTTTTATATTAAGATGATATTTAGACTACAGCTAGATCAGCACTTGCATTAACAATTTAGTCTACTTGGTCAGCATTTGATTGAGTAGTAGGATTCTTGGTGTCGGGCTTGATTTCTGTGTAGAACCACAGACCATGTATATTAAATACTTGTTCTTCTTGTTGATTTATTTATTGTGTTATGACTGATATAACAGTATGACTGTTACTCGTTCACGGATAGAAGCTTCAATTCCTCGCAAGCATGGGGCTGCTATTGCTGGTTATGAGAGAGTATGTTCTCTCTGTCTGCCTCTCTTTTGAATTGATACATAGTGACATACATCTGTAAATGAATTCTATAACATGACTGTTCCAATTCTAAAGTATCGTCCTCCTTTTTGTAGGCTTTGAATAAGTTCTTTGAGAATGTTTTGCAGGTAAGTTCTTCCCGAGGACTTGTATTTCTCATGCTTAGCATTTATTCTCATTCGTGATGTATATATTCCATATATAAAATTGAAAAATGGGTTTATTATGATTTATGGAACTTATTTTTCAATACAAAGGGGTTAGTTCGATTTAAAGAATATGTGCTAGTGATATGCTGCGAATTCATATATTCAAATCTTTATAAGCTTATTTGTGCTGCACTAGATATAACTTATAAGTTGCCTGCTCATTATTTATTCACCAGTGTTAATGATATGCTGTGAGTTCATATACCACTCATGAAATTTCTATAACCCGATAGCTCTAGATCTAAGTTAGCTGCTCATTCTTTACTCACTGCCTTAAACTCCCATACCATTGTAGCGTAAGATGTCTATGCCAACATTATACCCATGCGCCTAACACGTGTGTCTTGCCAAAGACTACAATATATCCAGTAACATGGTATGGCTGGATGAGAATGCTATGTCTCAAACATCTTTTTTATCATATTGATGATTTTGCCTTTGCTTACTTTGTTCCTTGATTGAGAAGATATCTTATACCAGATAAGTTATCCTCCTCTTTTGCTGTATTATTTTATTGAATCTCTCTAATAATATATTTATTCTTTTGTCCCACAAAATTGAGAAAGGGGCGCGCACAAGTTTAATTGATTCTGCTGATCTTTTTTAGGCATTTTTGAGACATATAGATTTCAACGTTGTTCGTTGTGCTGTAATTGCAAGTCCTGGATTTACAAAAGTATGTAACTATTCCCTATTCTTTCAATTTGGGCTTCTTCGTTCTTAGTGAGCATTTACAAATTTGGTACCACACACACATTTCTTAATGACAATGATATGCATGCATAAGCTCAGACCGGATTTGGTACAGTTTAGTGTGTTTGCTATGCTTATTATTTATATTTTATGTCTCTTTCTGTTACAGGATCAGTTTCATCGTCACTTATTTTTGGAGGCAGAAAGAAGGCAGCTGCGACCTATTATTGAAAACAAATCACGCATCATTCTCGCACACACAAGCTCAGGATACAAGTATGATTGCTTTCTTCATTGCATCTTCTCCTCTCTATTCCTACTTTTATATGAGTTTAAGAAAGCCTTGTTAGGTAACTAGCATTAAGTAACATATGAAAATTATAGTTAATTATATGAAAAATTTGTGACTTTTTATTGTTATAAGTTGTAACCCATGATTTTCCAGTATTTTAACACTTGATTCTACTCAAGTTGACCCTTGTTTTTAAGATGGCGATTCAATTATGTTTAGTTGTATCTGCTACATATAGACATTTTAAGTGAATGCCAAATTTCATGTCTTCCTCCTTAAAATTCGGAAACAAATGTTTGCAATCATAGATTCACACACTGTTGTTTTAAGGATGGACTTTGCTGGTGGGTACTGTAGTATTTGATTTAACTTAACACTTTCACATTACAATATCTTATCTGTAGGCATAGCTTAAAAGAGGTTCTGGATGCTCCAAATGTTATGAGTATGATAAAAGATACTAAGGCAGCACAAGAGGTACCATCAAAACCAAAGTACTGGACATTTTTTGCTGAGTTATTTCCTTATTCTGTTTAGTTGAGTCTGAAGCAAGAGTTATTCTTTCTTTTTCTTCAGGTTCGAATTCTGAAGGAGTTTTACGACATGCTTTCAAATGTCAGGTTCTATGCTTGAAATGCTTTTGTTTGCCTTGCCTATATTTATGGTTGAAATGTCATCACTTTTTAAAATTTCTGCCGCCACTGATTTGAGAGTTGGTTCATTTTTAAGATTTGATAGGGCAAGACACTCTAAGTTTGACTGGATCAATATGATCTTTTTGTAACTTTTTTTGCTCGTAGTCATATCATGTCCAAAAGAAGAGTGTTGATATTTTAGTCTTTTGCATGATGAATTTCTATTATGACTTTTAGATGCTTACTTTATTGAAGCTACTCAAGAGTAGTACATCTTCCATGAAATTTCATGTTCATATTTTATTCTAATTTGTTTATAACTCAAGTTGCCCAATTTTTTTATCAAAGAAAAAAACTATCATAAAACTGTATTTTCCCCTTTATTAGTGCAGGGGAACTACTTCAAGTTTATTTAATTGTTTATATTGAATAGGTAATATAATTGATTTGCTCTGTGATACAAGAATACATATACAACTATGGTGAAAGTATCAACTACGACACCAGAGTTATACATGGATAGAACTTTTGTTTAAAATTTGACTACATAGCATATTATCAAATGCATAGAAAGCTTTACAACATCTCATGTAGGTCATAAATAAAACACTATAGATGGGCTATTCAGCTTAGTCATGGGAAATACATTACAATCTGATATTTATCAAGTATTTCAGTATTAAGTACTTTATCAGTATCTACACTGGAATTGGTAGTATATATATCAAATTTGAACACCAGCATAGGACATTTTTAAGCATCCATCCTCCTAGGTTTACCTTTATTTTATGCAAGAAAATATAATATCTGATCCGGATGTTTCATTAGTTATTCTGTGTTTCTCCCTTAAACTAAATGGCACATCAAAGTCATGAAAATGGCTACCTAAATGTTGCATTTTCAGATATCTAAGAAATCCTGATTGAATATTTTTGGGGTGGGACAGGATTCAGCACGTGCTTGTTATGGAGCCAAACATGTTGAGGTTGCCCATGAACGTCTAGCTGTGCAAACGCTTCTCATTGCAGATTCTCTTTTCAGGTTTGTAAGATATTCTTTGCGATTGTTTATGATTAGCTTGGGATATGTGATGGTAATGCAACCTAGAAAATGTTCTTTTTAATGTTGCGATAGATATCTGTGGCTTAAATATAAATTTATCTGCACGATTTTGGTTATAGGAATGCAGATATACCAACGAGGAAAAAGTATGTTAACTTGGTCAATTCAGTTAAGGATTCTGGAGGTTCTGTTCATGTATTTTCATCCATGCATGTCTCTGGAGAACGTAAGTTGTATTACTTTCTTCTTTTTTTCTTTTTTCTTGGGTGTGTGGACTGGGATATTTATTATAGAATCCAATGAACTGAAAATCTCGGATAATGGTAAAGACGGTACAAGTATGAGGATGGCTAAACTAAAGATTTTCCAATTTTTGTCTTCCTCCCACTTTTTATTAAGGATGCTGCTGTGTGAAAGTAAACGAAACTTCTATTTAGACATTTACGAATAAATTTTCTATATGTATGATATTCATTTTGCCAAATTTTACTTTGCTGAACAGAACTAGAGCAGATAAGTGGCATTGCTGCAATTCTTCGGTTTCCTCTCCCCGATCTTGAAGACATTGAGATGTAATACACAGTGTCGGTCAAGCAAGTTGGTGTTTAATTTTATTTTATACTATTCTTAAATACCCAGCTGATGTCGCAACTGCCCCTGAGGACTCCTAGGCTGGCGGGATGCTGATTTTGCTATATCTGATGAACCAGGGGGCTTGTAGTATAAAGTGTAAACCAGGCAATGATAAGTAATAGTTGCAAGTTATATTTGATCCAAGTATCTATGCTATGAGGTGGATACTTGTGCTCCTGGGTATTTAAAAGTAACATTTATACTTCCAAATTCCCATCACCACACTTTGGTTAGCACTCCATTTGTTTCTTTTCTAGATACAAATAATGTTTGTGTATATTAATATTATTTTTTGTTATCCTTTTCACTCTTGTCTCATTAATTAATTGAGTGAAAACGGTTATACAAGTTTAATTGTATTTTTCATTTCTATAATTTAAATTTAACATTTGCACTTTTGCTCTTCTAATTGCATATATAAGATCAAGATGGATTAATTTTAAGGGTCATGCATCAATTGGCCTATGAAGGTGGTCCAAAATTAGACTTCAAAAAACATTTGATATCATATCATACCCTCTTCTTCCAGGGTTAGAGTGGAAGAGAGAAGTTGGGAGCACCATTCTGTCAAGGTTGATGTGGCTTTGGAATTTTTGTGGGTTAATAATAGAATAGAGAGGGAGCAGACTGTTGGAACTGATTACTTGTCGAGAGTGCTGATAGTGGCATGGCTTCTGCGGAATAGAGGTTGAATAGTGTGGTTATGTGGGGAGGTGGATGTAAAATTAAACCTTTGATTTCTTTTAATTATTTTAGCAAATCACAAGTTCACATCGAAAGGATCCTCTCCCGTGAAAATGAGGTGCAGTGCAATGATCAACCGCCCATTCTTTATTTTTAGATTAAAATATTGGTTGGTAATAGAAAATAAAGGGCTGTGATTTCACTGGACATAAATTTGATGGGAGAGAATCTGTTATCAGTTCACATCTGACCTCTCTATCACCCTATTCTCTAACTCATTCACTATAGCCATCAAATTATCCTTATATCTCCTCTACTCAATATTAACTCCATGTTTTGAAATTTGACACGCAAATATAACAAAATGCTAAAAATTCTAACTAGAGTACCAATTGAAAGGGACAAAGGGTATCATATCTTCAGCATAAATCCATGATCTATTATAAATCATAAGGTTCTCTCTTAAATTTTTTAAGAGTTTCTTTTTGACAGAATTGATTAAATTTTTAGAGTATTGCAGTTGTACCAAAATAAAAAATAGAGTATTGCAATGCTCATTAGAAACATAAAGTTGTCTCTTAAAGGTCAATTATATGAGTTAAGCTGGAGCGAAGTGATAAGGGTGATCGCATGTTTGATTATCATTTTTAACAAAAACTAGCAAATTAACATTTTAACATAGAACGTATAAAATCCTTCAAAAAAAACATAGAACGTATAAAAAAATTCACTTACATTTTTTAACGTTGTAATAATAGACTAATGACGCTAACTTAAAAGTTAAGAATTTTGCTTTTTAGGCCCCCTACATACTCTTAGGCCCCCCCATAAATCCCAAAATACCCCTGCTTTTGGATCAGGTTAATTTGCTTTCTAGGAAACGAAATCTATATTTTTTTGCTTCGTAGGAAACGAAATAATGTTTTAACCGAAAAACAACAGACACGTAAGCTTAGTCACTTATTTCCCTTAAAAAACAACGGTTTTGTTTTCTACACAACGAAAAGCTTAACTTTGCTTTGTACGATCTGAAAGCGCTCAATTTCGTTTCCCATAAAACAAAGTACTTCCATATTTCTAAACAAAGAAAATACGTTGATCAGTTTCAATAAAACATCAATTGAGATGAAAGGGCGGGTTATAGGGTTCGAAAGAGGACGATTTGAACAAGCATCATATACAACCATTCGGTCAGTTTAATCAATCATACAGAAATCGTTTTCTCCATTCTCAGTAACGTGGTAAGGGATTTCAGATCATAGGAAACGAAGTTGCAAGTAAGATTTCTCTCTATTTTCACATGTACATTACATGTTCTATGACTTCAAACGAGTGTGGGAATCCTATATGAGAGAAGAATTGTTGATTTTAAGCCTTCAAAACGTGAAAATAAGCTCTGATCGCATTTTTGGTGATTGAGTGTTAAAAGGGTAATGAAAGTACAATTAGGACAAATGCAGATATATAGGAAACGAAATTTCAAAAAACGTAAATTTCCCCACCTACGAAACGAAATCATGAAAATTTGTGTGCAGGCGTGCTACCAAGGTCAGGCTTACTACGCTTTCACAGGATTTCGTATCCTATATTACGAAATATGGTTATTTCGTTTCCTAGGAAGCGAAATCTATTTTAAGGGGCATTTTAGTCATGAAGGGGGGCCTGAGAGTAAAATAGAGGGGCCTAAAGAGCAAGATTCAAAAGTTAAATTAAAACCAAGAATAATGTTATGCTAGGATGGAATGTTGTTATAGCACTTGAAATAAGGAAATGAGAGTTTGACATATGGACAAGTCCCTACAAATTATTTTAAAATTTTGGATAATGAATTTAATAAGTTTATTTGAATCATTATTATCACAAGGCAGATAGACCAAATAGAAAATTTTAAAGAAATGAAATATACAAAATCCCACTACAGTTGTAAAGAGAAAAACAAGCAGAAGAAATTGGGAACAAATTTATGTATATATAATAACAATACATCCCTTGATAGAATAGGGAAGTCATGTACTTTTTTCTCCCTTCCCCATAATGAAATCCAATATTCACTCAAAATAAAATAAACACACTAGAATGAAACTGATACCGCAACCACCGAGGTTTAGCGCAACATGCACAAAGTGTGCGAGTATTTATAACTTTGGGGGTAGAGTTTCATTGCATTAAAAAAAAACCTAGTCCTGCAACAATGTCTTGTATCAACTATGAAATGAACACAACCAGTTCCCATAGCTTCATCCAAACCTAAAAACAGGTCAAACACGACTGAGGATTGTTCATTCAAGATACCTTTTTGCTCTCTTCTCCACAATGAAATCCAATATTCACTCACAATAATATAAACACACTAGAATGGAACTCACTGCAACCACCGGAGTTTAGCGCAAGTGGTTGGTGTATGCGAGTGTTTGTAAATTCCGGGGTACTGAGTTCAATTTCTATAGATATAAAAAAAAAAACTGGTACTGCATGTCTTGTATCAATATTTAAATGAACACAACTTGTTCCCTCAGCTTCATCCAAACCACAAAACAGGTCAAACACGACTTGTGATTGTTCGTTCAAGATACCTTTTGACTTGGCTACTAGTCAAGTTACTCCAACACAACCAAGGAACAACTAAGCAATTTGCATGAATCTTCTCAAATCAATGCATCACAATTTTGAGTAAAAGCATGTTCATTACTCATCTCCTTGATTGTGATTGAAACCTAGGAAGCACCTGCCAACGTCCATTCAGAGCAATAAATTACCATTTTGCTTTAAAGATCTCACACAACCTTCTGTTTTAATTCTTGTTGTTTTCTTGATTTCTACTTCTAGGAACAGAACTATCCTTCCCAGAGTGTACTCCCAAAGCATGAGCAAACATTCTCTTTGCAGCTCCTATGTGCTCCTTTTTCATGTACTCTTTGCTCACACTTTCCCCTTGTTTTCCATCTCGAGACAACGGTGGCGAATCTTTGTTAACTGGTTTTTGATCACTTCTACTTTGCTCACACTTTTTCAGTGAGGCCGAATTAGAAGTAGAGCTGCCAGTGTTTCTTGTTCTGCTGTTTCTTCTTGTTGGTGAAGGCTCTTCATAATCTTTGGTTGGATACGACATTTCACTATTGTTATCTTGAGAATTTAATTCATCTGTGAGCACTCTATCCTTCGTACTATCACTACCCAGCTCATTCGGATTCTTTGTGTTGATTCTTTGACCTAGTGCGTGCGCAATCATACGGCGGGCTACCACAGGCACGCTTCGTGGCTTTTGTTCATTAGGCTCTTTTGCCTCTTCCAAATTCATAGAAAAAATCCGCTCACGAGCAAGTAAATAAGCCGCTTTTCTTTCCTCCAGTGTCTGCTGAATGGATGCTGTATTTGTCCGTGAGACTAAAAAATGCAACATAGATTAAGGCCCACACAAAAGTGCAAATATCCATTTCATTAAAATAACAAGCGGTTTATACAGGGGTTTTATTTACTTCTAAATGAGAATTTCATTTCTATTCTGGCTTTACCACAAGTTTAATTAATGCAGTGATGTTTACCTTTTTATGCATATTGCATACTCGTTATTATTTCATTTTTCCCTTATGGATTTGTGTAATCTGTTAGCATAATTCTACCAATAGTTTATCATAATTTTTCAAGAGTTAGGTTTGTTCATACATCTACATCACCAAACTTGTTTGTAACATATCCATGTTTCCTAGACAAAAAAGGAATAAGTTTCAAACATAGCTTATGCATTTTGATACTACAATGTATTAAATAAAATAAGAAAAATAATAGAAACATGTGCTTCTACAGGGACAATACCAATAATTTTCAGCTACAGAAATTATACTTGATTAGCCAAGAAATTTAATTTGTATAGTAAACTAACTTTGGCATACAAAACTTTCCAACAGTACCTTTCCAACTCTTTAAATAAAATAGTAAACCATAAATCTCATTCACTATATGTGTTAAATGTTATGTTCTTTATATAACGGTGAATTAAAAGGCAGGACCAGTATGCGTATGAAGTATAACTATAATCGACAGAGAAGAATTAATAGTATGTCTTACCAGGAGAGGCTTCTTTTCTCCGTAATATCTGGTGTGATGCAATTAAAGATTGAGGTTCATCATACGTCCCTAGGATATCGCTAACAAGGATAGGAGGTCTGCGATCAAAATGTAATTGTTATTTTATGAAGAAAATCTCACAATAGTCGCTAAAATATTACAAATTACAAAATAAAGTAATCAAATATAAGAGTGTGGTTTTTACATAGATGTATCAGGACATCTCTCCAGAATCAAATGACGATCTTCTCCTTCACCAGCAGATTCATGCGCAAACCTGCCACAAGTTATATCAAATAAAGGAAAAGTAGATGCAGATTCAAAATGAAACCAGAAAGAATCTTTGGAATGGGCTTGCAAACAAAACAAAAATCATTTAAGAAAAATACCCAAATATCTCAGCAAGACGATGTAAGAGAAGACGGTTGTAAGAGTTCATTGGCTCCAACTCCAAGATCCCGTCTGAACTATATTCAATAAAAACAGATGTTAAGAAACATCCTGTATGGTAAACTATGAAGCATCGACAATCCTAGGTTTAGTTGTGTCAAGTGTTTGTGTTTGTGTTAAATTGCCACAAAAGGTAGCTACAAAAATTACCAACCAAACTTAGACCCGCACTCAAAAGGCCCTTATATACACTCAACAAAGTTTATACAACAAATGAAAATGGGACAAGATGTACTGGTTTATAATCAACAAGTGAGTTATTATGTAAAACTTTTGATCATAGTTTTTGATGCATATACAAATACACCCTTTTGTTTACTTACACGATTTATACAACCATATTAGATTGCAGGGTTATATTTTATGATTTTCAGTATTTTTTTATGCACATATAATATAAGTAAACCCTTGTTTGCTAACAAGATTTATACAACTATATTACAAAAATCAGTGCATTTAATTTAAAAGAATATAAGATTCCGGTGCTGTATTTTTAAGTTTCAGTGTATTAAACTACTTTATTTTATGATAATCAGCCACAAAGGTACACATAGAGGACATGAAAATTATAATTTCAGACGATTACAGAAAGAAACTTAGATAAAAACATAACGATATTGTTTAAAATCATCCCTCCCATGTCATTTGAAACCTAAACAATAAAAATACAAAGATTGAAAGAAAGAAAGTAAAAGGAGCAAAAAGCAAATTGTAAAGATCCATCGAGAGCTTGAATTTGTCCATAACAATGTTAGAGACAAGTACATCATTAATAGTGAATCGGGATTCCTCATAATGAATCAGATTTAAGATTGGTTCAATATCTAAATAGATGTACACACTAAACATTTGTATCAATTGGGTTTAACTAAAGATTGAATCGAGATACGACTCACATCTATCGTAAGATACTGATAACCATGGTTTCATTAACTAAACTTCTAACTTCCCTGACCCATATAGTGATGGCTTGAATCAATAAACAAGGCAGCTAAACAGTAAAAAAAAAACAATCAAAACCCATCTCATAAAGGTTACCTTGTGTCCTCAGCCTGAAGATAGTTAACTAAAAGTTCTTCCATTGTAAGAACTAGATGCTTACAAGGAAGATTGTCCTTCACAAGAAAAGCCAATTCTTCAACCTGAAATATATATATATATACACATATATACATTAGTATTAGAGAAAAGGCGACATACATTAAGTTTGTCTGTCACTATAAACTATCTTTACACTAACGTCAAACGAAAATCCAGAATTTTGCGGCTATTTTTACCAAGTGGAATTACGTAGCAATGTCATGAATTCCCATCTGATGTCGGTGTAAAACTATTTTACACCAACCTCCATTAAACTCTTAGTACTATGAGTAAGACCTAATTTGAAAGTTTAAACACATGGCATGAAAAAACCCTTGTAAAGAAAAATGTTCCACAGTGCCATACAAGCTCAAATAACTTCAAAGCAAAATCATCATTCAACACACGTGATATCAAATTGACACAAAACATTGAATTTCATCACAAAAGCATTTTATCCTCAATTAACCTGAAATAAAAGGGAAAACTTGGTTCTGAAACTTAGCTTAGGGTTCTAAAGTTTGTAACTTCACAGTAAATAATGCAATTAGGTAAAATTAATAAAATATAGTATAGAGCAAGAGATAAGCAAAATTGAAATTGATGAGGGTATGCATATTTGGGGGAAGAGTGAGAAAGAGAAGTGAGAAAAGATTAACATACCATGGCGAATTGGGTGATACTCATATTGAAGGAATTGAAAGGAATTAGGGTTCTTAAGTTCCCAATTACTTTACTTGCTACAAAATTTCAAACATCTATCTATTTTTGCAATTTAGCTCGGATTCGATGGCTGCGTGCGTCTATAAGTTACCTACCACTTTTATCTTTTGTTTATGATTTTTATTTTTAGACATTATTTTATTTACAAGCTGTCCTTGGTCAAAAAGATAATTATTTTATTTATGTTTTCATGTTTATTTATGCACAAAAGAATATATACTACCTCCGTCCCAAAATATAAGAACTAGTTTGACTACTGCATGTATGTCAACACACAATTTTGATAATTAATATCTTTAAGGCTCCGTTTGGATTGATGGAATGTAATGGAATGGAGCGGAGCGGAATGACATATAATAATGTTCCATTGTTTGGATTTGAAATATAATAATGGAATGGAGCGGTGCGGAATGAAATAGGATGGAATGAATTTAATATCATACCACCACTTACCTTCAATTTTGTTCATCTCCTTTTTAAAATATCCAAACAATGGAACGAAATATTTATTCCATTCCGCTTCATCCTATTCCACTCCACTCTATTCCGCTCCGCTCCATTCCATTACATTCCATCAATCCAAACGGAGCCTAATTCTCTATTAGTAAAAATTATAAAATTGGATATTATGAAAATACTCATCAAAACAAATCAAACAAGATCTTATATGCTCATATTTACATCTATATATTATTAAAAAAGTGTGGTCAAAACATGATAAGTGAATAGTACCATATGATCAAAATGGTTCTAATAAAATGAGACGGAGGTAATATTATTTATTTGAGTATAAGGACATTGAGAGTGGTTATGGTGCATAAACTTTTTCTTTATGCATCATGCATAAATTATGAAAATTGCTTAATGCACCTCTCAGATTGCTTAACTCACCCCCCAAATTTCTAGCGCACCCAATATAAATTTGGGGGGTGTGCTAAGCAATCTGGTAATGCGCTAGAAATCTGGAGGGTGCGCTAAACAATTTGAGGTATTTATGCACGGTGCATAAGCATGACTTATGCGAAAATTGCTATTTAGGCCCCCCCTGTTTGCTCTCACGCCCCCTTTCTTGACAAAAATGCCCTTTGAAAAGATTTCGTAGGACAGGAAACGAACCTAAAAGGCATCGTAACGTACGCAACGAAATGCATATCCCAGGATTTACGCCAAATTTGCAAACATCTTCGCCCCGTAGTTGACGAAATCAAAGATTTCGTGTCGCAGGCTACGAACAGCAGGACACAGTAGCGCAAAGACCCTGCCTACCACAAGTCCACGCAGAATTTTGAAAGACATCTTCGCCCCGTAGGTGACGAAATCATTATTTCGTATCCTAGGTGGTAAACACGCTAGAATTGGTTTCCTGGGAGACGAAATATGGAAATAAATCTGCAAAATCCCTAGCTGTCAAATCAAAACAGCTTTAACACTCAATGTAAAAAACTTTGATCTGTGGCGATTTTTGGGGTTGGAAGTGCATTTTATCAACGTTTTTGGTCTGATATACGATTCCCACTCTGATTTGAAGCAATATAACAGGTAATGTAGTGTTTTTTTTTTGAAACAAAACAACTTAACTTTTCTCATTAATCAACAAGGAATCAATACAAGGAGGAATCATATCTAAAACATGGTGACTAGCCCAAGAAACGGCTGCCCTCGCAAGTGAGTGAGCAACCATATTCGCTTGTCTCCGAACAAACTTTACCTCAAAGTTGTTAATACAAGATAAACTAGCTCTTATGCTATTAATGATATTACTAAACTCAGACATTCCTACCTGATTAGCATGAATAGAATCAACCAATATTTGTGAATCACTTTCAAATATGATCCTATCCCATCCATTATGCACAGCAAATGCAATTGCTTCAAGAAAAGCCATTCCTTCTCCTTCAATAGTGGATAGCATGGTATTTATCCATTTAGTTTGTGCCTTCAAAAACTCACCTGATGCATTCCTGAAACAACAAGCCAAAGATGTAATACTCTCCTCCATGAAAAAGCCAACATCTATCTTGCATTTGATCCACCCTTGAGCTGGTTTTTGCCATCTAGAACTGTGTTGTAACGTGTTGTTGTTACTACTGGGTTGTTTTCTCTGTAGTGTTTAATCGCTTGATTTTAAGGTTTTTTTTTTAATATTCTGCTAAGTGTTATTTTGTGACCTAAGTGACGAAATTTAGGCAATATGAACTTGTAAGTTAGGAAACGAAACCAGGAGTAGATGCAACATGAATGTTATTGTGTTATGATTGTGTTTGTATATATGTTATTGTTTTTGTACCATGATTGTGATTGTTTATATTTTATGTTTGTTTTTGTAAAATAGGTGCTGACATGAATGAAACAATTGATGAACCTGATATTGCTAAAGATGAACCTAATGTTTGTCGAGATATAGTTGTTGCATCCGACATCGCTCAAGCTAATGTTTCTGTTGACACTGCCAGTTATTTTTTCAATGCAAAGAAGTATAAAAATCGAGATGAATTGATTGACTGATGTAAGAATGAGGCTATTAAAGCTGGATTTACCATGGTGGTGTGTACAAGGAACCCAGGAGAAAATTGAAGAGAGAAGACACAAAAACAAGAAAATGCGAGTGTCCGTTCAGGTTGCGGGGATACTTTGTTGCAATTCAGGAATGGAAGCTTAGTGTGGTTAGTGGTGAGCATAACCATGAGATGGCTATAAATTTGGAAGGTCACATTCTTGCCGGGCGCTTGAAACCTGAGGAAAAGGAGTGTGTCCACCAGTTGACAAGGAATTTGGTGTCTCCAAAGAACATTCTGAACACGCTGAAGGAGAAGAATAAAGATAGTAAGACAAATATGAAGCAAATCTACAACGAGCGACAGAAGTACAAACGCAATCTTAAGGGTGAGATGACAGAAGTTCAACAACTTTTGAAGTGTCTTGAAGATAACAGATACTTCCACAAGTTTAGAACGGATGACGAGTCGTCAATGTTACAGGATATATTTTGGGCACATCCTGATAGTGTGAAACTGTTTAACATTTTTCCAACGGTATTGTTGATGGATTCAACCTACAAGACCAGCATATATAAAATGCCTCTATTTGAGATAGTCGGTGTAACCTCCACCGAGCTGAGTTTTAATGTTGGATTTGCGTTCCTGACAAATGAAAAAGAGGACAATTTCATATGGGCACTTGAGACATGTAAGAGTCTTTTGAAGAGTAAAGAGGCAATGCCGAAGGTCATCATCACTGATAGGGATAAATCATTGATGAATGTTGTTGATGTTGTATTTCCAAATTCAACCGCATTAGTATGCCGGTATCATGTTTCAAAAAATGTAAGAAAAAATTTCAAGCTGCTTTGTAGAGCAACAAAGGATCAGAATATGGATGAGTTGCTGAATACTCTAACATTTCAATGGGAATCTATTGTGGAGCCATTTTCTGAAGATGCATATGGTCATGCTGTTGTAGAGTTTAGGAGAGTTTTTGAAAAATTTCCAAAGTTTCTGAAATATGTTGAGGAGACTGTTTTAGGTCCGGTGAAGGAAAAAATTGTGAGGGCATGGACGGACAAAGTTATGCACATTGGAAACACTACAACCAATAGAGCCGAGTCTCAGCATGGTTCATTAAAAGAGTATATCAAAGATTGCAAAGGTGATTTGGTATTTTGTTGGGATGCGATCAATCAAATGTTGTCAAATCAATTTACCAAGATAAAAACTTCTTTCGGGCAGAGTACTACAGGTGTTGAACATCATTTTAAAGGACACTTCTTGTACTCGAAGTTGATCTATAACATCTCTAGGGAGGGCTTGAGATTCATTGGAGGTAAAGAAGCGAGATCAAAAGTTTGTGGAAGGAATCGAAAGATGTGTGGTTGTGTGATAAGGAGAACTTATGGGTTACCTTGTGCTTGTTTAATTTCTCTAAAGATTGAACGTAAATTAGCAATTAGGCTAGACGAGGTGAACACTCATTGGAAACGGTTACACTTTGAAGAAGGCGTTGGAGGTGATGATGTAGAAGTCTCAATATTGGAAGAGTTAAATGCCATTCAGGTACATTGACATTTAGTTTCAACATAGTAATTTCATGTTTTGTCTTTTCATTATGACTATTTAATTTAAAACACATATAGTACTTTGACATCATGTTTGCGATTGGAATAAAATGTTAGAAAAATCATGCAATAATGCTACAATTTTAATGAAATCATACTAGTTCTAATTTTCATAATTATTATATGTGAATCATTTATTTTGTAATTTGATCTAATTTTATGTTTTTTTTAGGAACGCTTTAAATTAGCGAATCATGAAATGAAGATGCAAATCAAAGAGGAGTTGCGGTTGACAGCATATCCAGAAACCACATTAGTTAATGCACCGGTTAAAAAGTGCGACACAAAGGGTTAAAAAAAGAGGACGAGGTCAGTTGTTAGTGATAGTTCTACTGCTAGAGAACCATCCCATTGGGAGCATGTTGATCGTCAATTTCCTGACTCGCAAGGCTCACAGTCAAAACCATCGAGGCCTAAAAGGAAGACTGCTCGCATCGGTAATTCATCTCCATTTTCAACACCCGGCAAAAGAATTCGTGATATTCGGTATATGCCACATTTCATGCATCCATTTATCGAGGATATTATTGACGTGGCACCGGATGGTCACCGTGGATTTCGGGTTGTAGCTCAACATCTTGGTAAGGGTCAGGATAGCCAGGGATTAATTTGTTTGGCCCTTATTAGAGAGTTAACTATGTTTAGAAGTGACTACTTGAGATTTTATGAGTCGGAGGAACGTTTGCAATACGTGCTTGAAGGCTTGCACCCTCCAAAGATAATGCCTAAGAGCGAGGTTGCGCCAAAGGATAAATGGTTCACTTTTCCTGATATGGGCCATCTTGTTGCAACGGTATACGACCGCGTGGTGGTTGAGTTGACTTCTCCCACAATTGGTTTTTCTGAGACTTTTTTCCCGGTGCGTGGTCGTCCACGGTCTGATCCTTTTTCCAAAATATTGTGTATTGGTTTAATTCCTAACCACTTTGTTGAAGTGAAGCTAAAGTCTGGGTGTCCGCTGCCTCCTACTTCTAAGTGTTGGAAACTTCATCGTGCGCCAGAAGCTGCAACTTGGGAGGATCCATTTCTGGGCTGGATGGCTCAATTTCATGACATGATGGAAAATGAAAAAGCACTCCTCCCGAAAAAAAGATAAATGAAGACGATCCCATCATCGTTGAAGATTGAAAAAGACAACTATGCCCCTTACTATTTTGTTTTTGTGGTCCTAATGTGACCGACACTTTTTTGTGGTCTTTACGCGATCGGCATTTATATTTTGTGGTTGTAAATGTTTGGGGGTTTGGAGATAAGATATTTGTGTATTTATGTGGTTGTAAATGACCAAGTATTTATGTGGTTGTAATTGAACAAAAAATTATATAAATATATCTATCCATTAGTGCTTTTAACCTAAAAAATCTTATCTTCTTCTTTCACATTCTTTGCATACATTTTTTTAGTTATGGAAAAAATGAGTGCTGGAGATCGGTGGGTTTCAAATTATTTAGTAAAGAGTTATGATTTTGCTATCAAATTGACGGGTAAAAAAGAGTTTCACCTTCAGCTGAAGAACAACATAACAGGTCTTCAGGAGTTAAAAAATAAGATTGAAATACATGTATGCATTCATGTTCGGGAAACATATCAAGGTTGAAAAGGTTTCATATTATGAATCTTACATCAATCTAGCAGGCTTTAGCGTTGAATTTGATGATGCTGAGGTGAAGTTTCATTTGAAAGAGTTGCAGTCCGATGACGATGTTGGTTTCATGTTTCACACCATCGAAGCTGACCCAACTCCGATTCGTATGGTTTGCGCTTTAGGAAAAGTTTGAGATAATGTTGGTTTTAGATTTTATGTTCCTGAATTTGGTATTTGTACTTTATGCGTGTACTACGTTATTTCAATTTAATGTTGTTATTGTGTTCATGTTGTTCGTTTACTATGTAATTTAATTATGTATTTGTGCTATTTTGATTATGTACTTTAAATTTAAAAATGGTATGGGTTTATGTTTATTATAACTTATGTGGCTAGAATGAAATGGTTAACGTAGCGAGACGATCCAAAATCTGTTTTATGTCATTTGGTTTTTAAAAAAAACCTGTAAACTATGGTTTCGTTACATAGGCGACGAAAAACATTACAGGTTCGGTGCCTAGCTGACGAAATTTTGGAAAAAATTACAGGTTCGTTCCTCAGGCAACGAAATTTTGAAAAATGTCACCATTTCGCCCCGTAGGTGACGAAACCAGAAGAAATTCGTCACGTAGGTGACGAAACCAGAAAATTCCTGACCTGGGCTTTATTGTTCCCAGCTATCCCATGGTTTTTAAACCACGCAAACCTGTGATAGAGTTAGGCATAACCAGCCAAGTTTTTTCCAGCAATAGTTGACAATCAAATTAACTTAAACAAAGTCCATAATATTGTTCACATTACATAACCAATGCAAAACCATTAGTACAAAACAAAGTCCATAATATAGTTCAAATTACAAAACCATTAGTACAAAACAAAGTCCATAATATAGTTCAAATTACATAACCAATACAAAACCATTAGTACAAAACAAAGTCCATAATATAGTTCAAATTATATAACCATTACAAGTCCAAAACAAGTTAATACGAAACCATCTTTAATACAAAACCATTAGTACATAAACCACAAAACAAGTTAATACAAATGAAACTAATACGCTAAGCTTGACTTGACCCGGCACCTTTGTTACTTGACTTCTTTTTCTTCTTTCTCTTTTTTCCTTCACCCGAGTCTTTCTTTCTTTTTCGTCGCATCGAGTAATTCGTGACAATCTCCAAATCAGCATAAACCTTTTGTAGTGCTTCCCTTGCTTCCTCCAGAGTCAATTCACAATCAAGCCTTTCCTTCACCTCCGATCGAACATTCCTACAAATCTCAAACACATCCATCTTCTCATTAGTATTATCCTCCTCAATTATCACTTCAACATTTGCAAGCCGTGGTGGATTTCCTCCGTTCGGAGGCCATATCTTTGGATGCGACACACGATAAAACCACGCAATATATCCGGGATCAGCTTCAAAACCATTTGTTGCCCTTGGACCCCGCATTTCTTCAGTCACATAGTTTTCAACCAACATTTTTTGAAATGCTTCATCAATAGTAAAACGATTCATTCCAGCCTTAGCAGCTACAACAGGGGCTCTGGGAATGGACTGAACATGTCCGTATTGCCTTAAGACCCGCTCAGGCAAATGTCGACATATCATGGCGCTTCCACACATTATCCATCCCGAATACCAACTACAAACTTGGAATGGGCGCGATTGGCGATGATCCTCATAGGGTTGCCATGTCACCTCATCCACCTCCATACGATCCAATGCCGTTCTATGCTCAAAAGGTAACGGAAAACCTTTCAATGGTACAAACTTGGCAACAAGTGGATCACCGACATTGTAGTTATCATCAAAAAGCCGCATTCCAAAGTTCTTGAAATGCGCCATAATCCATGCCTAATAAATACAAAGACAGAGAACAAATTAGTCACATGGGAGAAATTCAATATTGATTAAAACATTAGTAAACAATTCAGCAAATTCACATAATACCTGGAATAGACAATTGTAACCATCGTTGTTCCCACAGTTTGGCTTAGTAGCTTTGTCCAAATAATGATACAGATATGCAAGTCCAGAGGCACCCCAATTCCAGGTATTGACAACATTCAGGTCTTGCAAGTAAGTCAAGAAGATGACATCGACACACTGCGTACTTTTGTTTGTGAAAAGTGTTGCACCAAGCAAGTACAAAAGAAAACATCTAATGGTGCAGTCCCTGTAGAATTGTATGTCATCTTCTGGATCCTTTTCATGTTCCGCTTTTAATGCAAAATTGAGATTGTCAAAGTATAACCGCGCCAACTTGGGAAATCCAATATGCGCTCCTTTCATCTTATGGAACTCTTCCTTGCAGTCAACTTTATCAAAGTTCAAGTATGACTCACACATATCCAGACCTTCATCTACTTTGCATGCAGTTCCAACATGGTTTAGCATCTTACCACTTATAGGAATGTGAAGCAAGCATGACACATCGTCTAGTGTGATGGTCATTTCACCGACAGGTAAATGGAAGGTCACGGTATCTGGTTGCCATCGTTCTATAAAAGCAGTCTGTAGACCCCAATTCACGTTGTTGTAATTTGTCTTCAGTAGGGGTCGCAGCCCACTAGTATTTACCACATCTCAAAACCACCCTTGGTTAGCTGCAGGTAAGGTGAACTCATTCACTTTTTTCTCGTTGTTCATGCACCTCAGATACCGTTCCGGATATTACAAAACCAATTAAATTCAAATCAAACAATTGAATCAATTCTTTAATATTTTGTAAAACACAATGTATATGCATAGCAATCTCAAACAATCAATCTATTAAAAAAATAGGCTGCAAATTCAATAAATATCACATTATCAATCTCAAATTAAATAAATCTAAAATTTCAAATTTTACTTACTTGTCCTAACTACAAGTAAGTTGCAATATGATGTCCAAATTGAGGCAACAACGACAAATCACTCGGACCGCCACCAAATCCCCCGACTGGTGGTTCTAGAGATGTCACTTTATGCAGTGTCGTTTTTGGTTTTCTTCGACAATTTGACCTTTTAGGTGGTGATGGAGGTGGTGGTTGTTCATCTTCATCTTCCAATGCGTCATCTTCCACTTCAACGTCCAACTCGTTGTCTTCTTCTTCTTCTTCTTCTTCTTCTTCTTCTTCTGCCTGATCTTCTTCCTCTTCCAACTCTTTGTCATCTTCGTCATACATAACCTCATTTTCACCAATATTAGGCTGAGAATGAATCTCAAACTCTGCCTCCGGCACACCCTCGGGTTGATTCTCAGCCGTAGAAGAAACTTCTTTCAACTTACTCCGTTTACGGGTACGGGTAGAAGGTATGGCGCGGTTTTTGGCATGCTCCGCACGAGCCGAGCTGTGTGCAACACTCTCCCTCCCTAAACGCTTTCTGCCAACTTCATCTGTCATTCCTACAACATCATTACAGCAAATCCAAACTTCAATCCATTATTCAATCACAATCCAACTCATAAACAATCCAATTCATAAATTCATTTCCAAGTTCAAATACATCATACAGCAAATTCAAAACACAACCCTAAATCATAAGCAAAATTTAACAGATTTACACTAATAACGAATTAATCAATCACGAATTTTCAATAACCCTAAATCCCTAAATAATTTTCAAACCAAACCCTAACCACTTTCTCCCATGAAAACGTCAATTAACGACTGGAATCAAGATGTAAGTATCAAAATTTACAACACTAATCAATTACAAAACAAAAACGAAAACCAATTTCATTATAATTTTAGATTTTTGAGAAAAATCTTACCTTCGAATTCGGTTCCTACGTGACAAAATCAATTGTTTTGTGACTGAGAATCTTCAATCACCCATGTATGATGCTTTCCACGAGTTGATTTGTTGGGGACGATGCTTGTTCGTAATCGCACCCTTTTAACCCTAGAAATCCCTCCAATTTGACAAAATTATGTTTATGTAAAACTAAACAGGTAACAGTTAATATTTTACAAACTTCGTCAACTGCGTAACGAAACCCACCGTCTTCGTGGCCTATGATACGAAATTTTGGTTTCGTGACTCAGCAAACGAAATAATGGAGGAGTGGTGCCAATTCTGCCTACGCCCATGCTAGCATATTGGAGGTGTGTACGCAAAACAAATTTTCGTATTCTATGAAACGAAATTTTTTAAGTTCGTTTCCTACAATCCTAACTGCGCTTGGATGTAAATTTGGGGTATTTTGGGATTTTAGGGGGGCGTGAGAGCAAACAGAGGGGGCCTAAATAGCAATTATGGACTTATGCACTATAACTTGTGCCAAGGATATTCACTATCGGTGTAAGTTAACTTTACACTAATAATCAATAAGAATATTTGACCTTCCATATCATATTAAGAAAGTGGGTTTAAATGAGGTGATTTGACGAAAAAAATAATTGTGATTGGTTGTTTATTTAGATATTATGTCAGTAACAAAAAAAATTAATTTATGTTAGACATTATTTTATCTATTTAGATTTTATGTCCTTCAAATAATAATAATATTAATATTTTTATTTTACCGATGCTTTTATGTTAAACATTGTTTTACCGTAAAAAATATATATTATGCACCAAAGACATTGTTTTATTTATTTAGATTTTTATGTCCTTTATTATTTATGTTTTTTTATTATATATGTCCTTTTTAGTAAAAAAGAAATTTATTTTATACTATTATTTATGCTTTTTGTTACACATTATTTTATTTACACACCAAAAAAGACATCATTTTATTTAATTAAATTTTATGTCCTTTTTAGTTAAAAAATATTTATTTAATTTATGTTTTTACGTTAGACATTATTTTATTCTCACACTACCAAGTACCAACCCCCAATATAAAGTATAATTTTCCCTGTTGCACCAACCTCTTCTTCTATGACACAACGTTTCTCCTTCTTTCTTATGATACATTCCTTCTCTGTAGAAGTCCCTGGTAATTACTAAATATCTTCACTTCAAACTCACTTTCCCAAAAAACGTGAAAGCATATTGGTATATAATGTAAAATGACATATATTCTCTTTGAAACCAAAGTTTTCCATGCAAAGCTATGCTTAATGCTTACAAATCTGCATCCAAAACGACGCATCAGGCACGTAACGTGCTGACAAGCAGTGTTCACATACAACATGAGATGAAATCATGCAGACTTAAGAATGAAGTAGTTATCAGTTACCGATCACTATCCAATTCAGACATGGAGAGGGTCAAGACTCGAGACCTCGCATTATATAATAAACATGTTGCGCCTCATTTCTTGCCACGCACCATTTGCTTGGGGGTTGGTGGTTGAAACAAGCAACTTAATATATGATATCAGTAATATTAACTTGTGTTATATTATGATGAAAATGTAATCAGTAGATAACACTATACTTGGCCATATCCAACAGATAAAGAAGTACTCTGTTTTTGCTTTTCCGAAGGGAAGCAATGCAAGAGGATCCCGCCAATCATAACCTGAATACTGTCCCTGATTTCACCTGAAGAGAGAGAGAGAGAGAGAGAGAGAGAGAGAGAGAGAGAGAGAGTTTTGAAGCTTAAATTAATATCCTGACAAAGTATATTATTAAATCCAGACGAAAGATTCACTAGCAAGGCGAACACATGAATCTATACTAAACAGGGTAGAGTAACCTTGGATAGGAAAAATCTTGAGCATCAGTACTCAACAGAATGCTAAATAAAAAATCAAGCGCAACATATATATGGTGATCCTCGTCTATAAACTGACAGCCTTGTTCACCGAGAACTGCTTGTTTTCTGCTTGGCCTTCTCAATGAGGGGCTTCAACTGCTTCTTCTCAGCAAGAATCTTTAGAAAGTTAAACAAAAAGGGTATGTAATTGTGTTTCCTACGAATATTTTCTGTCCTCCATTTTTTGAATTTTTCTTCCTCCATTAAGATCTTCTCAGTAGCAGCTTCAATCCCAGCATTCACCTCAGAGAGAGAATTGTTCAGTACATCAAAACTGCTATTGTCCACCAGTCTCTCAGACTTTGATGCAGCCAGCTGCTGCAAAATTCGCTCCCTTCTCTTCTGAAGTTCCTTCAGCTCGGAAGTATACACCTCTTTTCTGTTCTTGACGATTGCAAGGAGATTAAACCGTATCTCATTTTGAGAATACCTTTCGATACGTTCCTGGATCACAGGTTGCACCATCTTAAGCCATTCCATATCACCTTGCCCACCAGCACACTGACCAAGGCTGATAGGACCCTCCTTCAATCCATCAAGCTCGTACAATACTCCATCAACAGGTAGATAGCTTATAAAGTGGTAAACATCGTCATCTTTGCCAGCAGCCTTTTGCTCTTCAGGGACAAAAGGTTCTGGTCTTGCAAAGCTATTATGGGCTGTACGTATGGCCTCACTGTTATTGATAGCCAAACCTTTGAGCTCAGGAGGAAAGTTCTTGGTAAATTCTTTCAGTTTTGTCAACTCTGGACCAATGTCAATATCCGGTGAATTAATAAGAATAGACAAGATCGCCTGGGTTGCACAGGCATTATTAATTACCTACAAATGAATCCAAAGATTAGTTAAACGGTACAATTACACAGCAATGATGATTTTGGTATTTAATTCTTAAAAGATAGTAACCTGGCTAGCAAAAAATAAGTTGGGGTTGGGATCTTTGATTACAACACGGTCATCCTTTTCTCCTGGGCGCCACTTAAAAAGAAAAATCAACCCGTATACTGGCCTGTAATTGAGTGTGGAATCCCCATAGAAAGAGAGAGCAGAAAAATATTCATTAATTAAATATCACAACCAATAACCATCGTTAAAAGTTCAAGGCCGACTGAGAAAGTACACTGACGTAAGACTATTGAGAGCATCGGGGTCTAATGAATACAGTTCTTCAACCTGCCATGACATACCTAGCATGAGGGTAGCATATACAAAAAAAATCTAACTGGACTCGGATACAAAAGAACTAATTTCACAGAAACCTGGTATTTACAGAGGCATTTTGGATCACAAATATAAATTGAAAAGGAAAACAATGTCGGTTGAACAGTTCAAATCAATAGTTTTCTGATTTGGTTGTGACCATCCTATATTGGATACAGTGAGCTGTATTCTGAATCAGCAAGAAATAACAATCAACGATGTGCTTAACTTGTGCCCAGGAACTGCCATGCACAAGGTACAAGTGTTTCTGGAAAGCTGGAAGTGATGTAGATGGAAAGGAATGCCATATCTCCCTCCACATTTTAGGCGTCGTTTACAGCAAGAAAATATTTATTGTGTTTTTGTTTCTTATGTTCTCTTTTATTTACTTAAGTGTCACCTTTCATTTCCTATTTTCAATGTTTCATACATCTAATCTATAACAAAACAATGAAAAACAACTTTTTATTGTTTTAACTATTTCTCAAGCAATTATTTCAAAACAAGAAACAAAATCACAATGAGTGGTATTTGAGTAATCAAAAAGAAAACAAGAAATATACTGAAAACGTTTTCTGAAATAAATCAAACAGGTCCTTAATTTTCATTTTCTATCTATGCTTCATGCTTGAAGGGGAACTTTGGCAAAACAATAATAGTTGCAACTTGCAACTATGTGACGAAGAAATCATGGGAACCTCTTCCAAATGCGTTAGAGGTAAAGCTGTTAACATTCAATAGATCCATAACAGGTCCAACCCTTCCATGAACTACATCATGGCAGAAGACAGAAGTTCTATAGCACCAAACTGCCCTATTTTTATCTATTGAGTACTTATCTGAGGAGGAACCACCAGTGAATAGCATTGCTATGAGAATTCTCATTGTATATAATTTCACCTCCTCCATCCCTTTAGTTGTAAATTTCAATTATACATAAAATGGAACAGGTTCCTTCACTCCGTCACTTTTTGGATCTATTACAATATTACAATGACATAAATCATTGTATTGTTAAGAGTAAACTTTAAATTTGGTGCATAAACTAAAACTATCACTCTCTCTCATTTGGTCACTGAGCAATAGAAATGTAAGAAATAATCCTAAACTATTCCCAATCTATCAAGTAAGTCCGTGAACTATCACTGTTTGTCCTGTTTTGTAAGTAACCGAGGCACCAAATTGAAAGATTGAGAATAGTTTAGTGATTGATTATTATATTTCTATAGTTCAAGGACCAGATAGGAGAGAGATAATTTATGACCAAATTGAATATTTACTCTTATTTAAATTCAAATACCACAGGACTATCTTTGAAGACTTTCTGTAAACACAGAGGGGGTCATACTTTAAAGACAAAGTGCAGTTTAGCTTAATTATTTGGTGAACTTGGTTAGATTGAAATGCTAACATCTTCAAGGAAATATCTTTTGCACATAAATTTATGTGGGAAGGTTGTTCTATTTCTTAACTTTGATGTTTTGAACATGGCTATTCAAGACAGTTACCATCTGAAAAGAGACTGTGCAGCCTTAGCTCTTACTCCTTGTCATATCCTCTTTTATTTCAAATATGTTTTAGAGGACATTTTACATTCATCCTAGTAGAGTATTCTCCTCTTTCTGTGTCCGGTGTTTGACACGTGTCATTGTCCGACACCAACATGTGTCAATGTCCGACAACAACATGTGATTATTGATTACATTTAATTATGCCATTTTTTCATATTATTGTTAACGGTGTCGTGTCCGTGTCTACATTGGTGTTTCATAGGTATTCTCCTTCTCCTATCTAACTGGTTATTTACTTTCTTTAGGAGTGTTATGATGCATCCTATGAAGCAGGGACACTCCTCAGATTAGGCGTGTTTCGGTGTTGGACACGCGTCAATGTTGGACATGACACTGACATATATAATTACATTGAATTATGTCATTTTCTCAAAGAGCATTGCTATTTAGCATGAAATTTTTACACAAGAAATGCAAGAATTAACACATGGCAAAATCTTAAAGGATGATGTCATTTAATCTTCTTTTTTAGTAGAAAACATGGGTGGTTATGGATGTAATTAAGGATGAGGATTTATTCTTCTCTTTCTTGCATCAAAAATTCTTGCTAAATAGCATTTTCCTTTCTCAAATTATTATCAATGTCGACATGCCAATATCCATGTCATGTCTTGTGACCATTCTTCATAGGATGCATCAGTGTGTGAAGACTTCACTAAATCATACTTATAAATAACAATACCAAATAAAAAGGTACTTTAAAATCCCCTAATGTTGATTTAAAAGTTCCCATTGAAGCAAAAATAAACACTGCCCGATGAGGAAAAATAAAAAATCAAATATCCAACAAAATTACCTGCACCCCTTTCACTTGCATTTGCTGAATAAGTTCTGTAAATACACCTGAGAAGAAAATTAAAAAAGAATTAAAATTAAAATTAAAATCAATAAAGCCCTAAACCCTAGGCATAAAATTAATCAAAATTTCAATTAAAAACAACAAAAATAATTCAATTCAGTGGGTATACCAGGATCAGACTCAATGGTACACCAAGACATGATTCTAATTTGTATGAAGAAACCTGCAAAAAAAAAAAGAAGCGAAGAACAAAAGCTTAAGCAATTATTTTTGTATATCGCTGAAACAGTTGAATAAACGAAACTTGTTCCTAATCTTATTTTCGGAAACCAGAAATTTTCCTGTGATGGTGAAATTGAATCTGTTTGGACGAAGAAACGATAAGAAAAATAGAAAGAGTACCTTTGTGTGTGTTTGTGACTCACTCTAATATCTCTGTGACTGTGTTAAGGTCCCTTTGGTTGTGTTGTGCCCTCACTCACTGCAATTTCTATGTATTCTACTTTCTTCCCTCAAGTCTTTGTCCCACAATGAGTGAACCAATTGACTATGCATATCGTATATCGATTAATAACTTTGACGATTAATATTTCTAATCGTATAATTTAAATGAATCCAATATTTTATATGTTAATATTTGTGTTTCTTTATTCATAGAGAAATATGGTGAAAACAAAGGTATGTGAATAGTGCATATAATCAAAATGACTTGCTCATTTTGGGATAGAGGGAGTATTATTCTGATTAATAAAATTAGAGGAAAAAAAATATGTATAGATAGTGTAAAGATGAATAATCTAGTACACATCTTATGCAAATATGTATATGTACACAACTTAGGTAAATGATTGAGACTGATCCACAAATAATATTTAATATATGACTTAACTAGGTCGTTGATCCCTTAAAGATATTTTTAATTTCATATTGGTCCAAAAAGAAAGAAAAAAGTTTCACTTTGGTCCCTTAAAAACATCTTCGTTTGTCATTTTTGTCTATTCCGTTAGTTTTTGGCAAAAAACTTTAACTTTAGCACCAATATGAAAATTATTAAACTAGATAAGGGACCAATATGACACTAGATAAATAACCAATATAAAACCTATTAAACTAGATAAGAGACCAATATGAAACCAAAGTTAACATTTATGCAAAAAAATAACAGAAGGGACCAATGTGAAAAACAGAGATATCTTTAAGAGACCAAAGTGGAACTTGATTTCTATATGTGACCAATGTGAAACCAAAAATATCTTTAAAGTATCAGCGAACTAATTAAGCCTTAATATATTTAATATAGAAAAATTAATAAATACTATTTGTAAAACAATCAAAATCATTCAGTCATTAAATGTACTGATACATACATATCCATATAATATGTGTACCGAAGAATTCACCGTAAAGTAATTTTATATTGTCAACAAATCACAGTTCTATTTTCCGCTACATCACCCCACTTTGCTAAACTACACATTTGGTCCCTTACGTTTATTTTAGGTTACAATTTGGTCCCTTACGTTTAAAAAGTTTCAATTTGGTCCCTTACGTTTATTTTAGGTTTCAATTTGGTCCCTTCCGTCAGTTTTTTCACATGTGGCAGACGGTTTGCTTACGTGGCAGACAGTTTGCACACATGGATTGACACGTGGACATCTGGACACGTTGACACGTGTCCAATTGAAACAGTGGAACAGTGGAATCTGACGGAAGGGACCAACTAATGCAAACGTTGATAACGTAAGGGACCAAATTGAAACTTTTTAAACGTAAGGGACCAAATTAAAACCTAAAATAAATGTAAGGGATCAAATATGAAATTTAACCTTCTTTTTATGACATGAAAGATTGGAGTATTCTTACTAGTTGTTAGTGTAAACTTAATTTAAACTGAGAGTGTATATCATTTAAATTCATAAAATTAATTAGATACTTATCTTCTTTATTTTATTTTTTTATTAAAACATATATTCAACTTTATAACCCATCATCATCCAATATACTAAGCTACTAAATTTGGTCCAGTAATGAGAGATTCGATCATCTGCTTCGATGTAAACCAAAAAATCATCCACTGTTACTGACCAAATGAAAACATTCACTATTTTATACTTCTCTTTTTTTTTTCTTACTTTCTTTTAAAATTGCAGTTTATTTTGTTTGTAAGATATTCTAATATCTAGAATTCAATCCTATAAAAGAAATTAAATTATTCGATGTTCAATCATATGTATGCACTAAGGTTTTTTTTTTTTTTTTATTTTTGTCGACTGAGTTAAGTTTATAGGCATAAGTTTTTTTATCAAATAGCCTAGTGGCTAGAAACTCCATTCTTAATGTGGATAAGTGAGATGATCAGGGTTCGGACTATGACTCTCTGTATAAATAGTGTAATATACTGCCAACTGAGCTAAGCTTATAGGACTATCGGGAAAAGTTTATAATATGAAAGTAAAACTAAAATTGTTACTATGAAACAATGTTAACAAATCAGAGCAAAGATCGTACCGGAGAGACTTTCAAGTCACATATGTGTCGAAGTGTCGAACTTCTATTGAACCGGATAATTAGTAGATAAATAATAAATAAATATAGTGCTGAAGAATAAATAATAGTTTTTAGGTCCAATATACTTGATGATTTTTTTTTATTTGGTCAAAAAAGGAAAGTTAGTCTTATTTTAGAGACTTACTTTCCACACCCTCCATTTTCTTATCCTCCTTTTATTCCAGTTTTTCTACCGATGAGTGACATGTGGCAATTAAAATTTTCAAGGGATGAGATCAAAAACACCAACTTTATGAAAGTCACAGATAAACACCAACAACCCTTACTATTTCTCTGTCTTCTTTGCTTCATCATCTTCTTGTAGCCGCATATTCCATTTCTGCCCATGGCCGGAACAATTTCTCTCCGTCTATCCTATTTCGTCGCTGGCGACGTCATCGATTAACACACCCAGCGTATTTGCTACTCGAATTCCTTTCTATCTACACTTTTTGAGATCAACTTTATCTAATCCTTTCTCTCTACACCATCAGAGAAGGATTGGAATGAGGAAAATAATTGCAGAATTCTTTTTCCAAAAACACTCTCTGAAAAATTGATTACAGCTATTGACAAATAGAAATTGAACTCTAAAATTGGAGATTACAACCTAAAATTGGAAGATTCATAGTAGCCTCTTTTTATGCAATAAAGGAAATTAAACCAATCATAGCTTCAAATATACTGCTTGTTAATACTGCTTTCAATACTCAAGAACATAAGAGAACAAAGAAATTTTTTACGTCAAACAACCAATTATACCCATGCATTTGCTATAATAAAAAAGTTCAAATTTTTTGCTACCTTATGCGGTCACACGTGCATCAGACAGAGAAGGCTTAGAGAGATGGTGAGAGTTCAGAAAATTGACAAGATTTCACGGCGGCATGATGGGGAGACAAGCATGGCGGCGAGATTTCATTAGAAGAAGATGGCGAGACAAAGAGAGACGGTGATTTCACAAGGAGGAGGGGTTGGTAATTGACTGCATTCTGGCAAGTGCACCAGTCTGTCGTCGAGTAATAATTCACACTCTAGGTGTCTAGAATGAGTTCGTATCCACAAGGATTGTGTCGCAGCTTCGCTAGCGTTATTTAAGTTTGTATATTTGCATTCACTTTGGTTTTGGAAAAAGGTTTTTATAAAAAGAGCGATATGTAGGGGTGTACGCGGGTTGGGTTGGGCCGGATTTGGCCTAATCTGTTACCCAACCCGTTCAATATTTATTGGGTTGGGTTCATCAACAAACCCGCACTTTCATTATCAAATCCGAACCGAACCAACCCGGTTATGAACGGGTTGGGTTGGATTGGGCTCGCGGGTTTTTCATAAACTTAAAAATAATTTTTTGATAAAAAAAGTACATTTTTTTAAAACTTCTAAAAAAACCTATAATACAATTTAACACAATTGTGATATATTTCTAGCACTTAAATCGAATAAAACACACTCGTTTAACTTCATATAAAAATTCATCCATAATCATCAATAATAGTATCAAATTTCCACAAAACACATCATTTCTATTAGATCCATAATTTGAAAATGATGCGCCAACAAAAACAAAGTGCAAAATACATATAAGTTCCAATAGATAGTAGCAACAAACTAAATAAGTTCAAGTAGTAAATTGCATAAATTCAACAAGCAAAATGTATAATATTGTAGGACAACACCTTTCAAATATGCATTCAATGACCGGGTTGGGTTCGCGGGTAGACGGGTCCAAAAACTCAAATCCAATACCCGAACCAATTACTTATGAGTTTGGCGGGTTGGATCGGGTTCTACCCGCAAATGAATGGGTTCGGGTTAATAATGGGTTGGGTTGGGTTGGATTGGGTTGGCGGGTTCGCGGATTGACCCGTACTCATGAACTAGCGATATGCGTTGCAGAAAATATACAGATAAATAGATTCAGAAACATAGAGGATATGTATAGTGGTTGGACTCCCTCCCTTCTTCATATTTGGCATGAACGGTGTATAACATAGTTATTCAGATTATTGTTCGGCAGTGAATTTTCCTTTATTGTAGTAACACCTTACTGTTACTCTATGTATATTAAAGTTTCCCTACGTTAATAACTAAGGTACCTACGAGAGCCTAACCTCGATGTGTTACATACCCTAATTACTAAGTGAGTTGTTTATTATACATGCTTTATTACCTTCACCCATCCAATGCCTCTAGGTCCTAGTATCGGGCTATTCATCTTCTAAGTGCTCAGTTCACACCTAGTGCATGATTCCTCCTCTAACCGCTCAGTTCGCGACTAGTTCATGACGTTACCGTCTCTATACACCTAGCATTATTTACTACTAGTTCCGGACCATATTAAGTAAATACCTAATATCAATTCTATGAGCGCTCCCGCTTATCCGGCCAGATTACAAGAATACGTTATTAAATTGCAAAAAAGTAAATAACAAACATAATACTGAATAACAATTTATTATAACTTTGACTCAATCACAAACTCCAAATATTCATAGGGGAGTTCATCTTCTCTACCACAACCTAAGGAATCTATTACAAAAGACTACATATTTAAATTACAATAATAATAATCTAAACATAAAAGCCTAAAGAAAACATACCTTGCTGAGTTAGTTTTCCCGTAAGGGGAGAAAACTATGCCTAATAGAGCTCCTCTGAACCTCTCCTTATAGTAGAGAATGTTCTACTATTTCTGAATGATTTAAACAATGAAAGGAGGGCTATATTTATAGTTTTTGTAATGGGCCTCAGCAAGCCATCGTACTGCGATAGGTCCATCGCAGTACGATGGGAAGATTCCTTATTAATTTTATAACTGATCCTGTGCATTTCATCAGCTTGGTCGCCAAGTAAAGTCATCGTGCTGCGATGAGGTGCATCGTGCTGCGATGAACAGATATTTTGCAGATTTATTTCTTCTGTTTTCTTGGCCAGCAAGCAGCTCCCATCGTGGCACGATGGAAGCCATCGTGCTACGATGAAATGCTCATTTTCTTCAAATTTTGGGTTTTTTCTTGTCTTTTGGCATCTTGGACTTGGTCTTGATGCTTTTCCTTGATTTTGTAGGTTTTCCTTCGTATTTGGGCCTGTCTTGGTCATTTTACTACTAATAATAATACTAAATATACCATAGAAATTCCTGTCATCAAGTGGATATCCAAACACCATGGGTCAAAGCATGAGGAAAAAACCTAAAAGTGGCCAAAAGATCTAAGTTTGGTGTTAATACGCCACCTCTGAAGAAGTCTGCTGCTGAAAGAAAGGAAAGAAAGAAGAACAGCTGGGTTGGTACATCAAAAGAAGAAAAGAAGGAACATCCACCAGAAGGCAAGGGGAAGTCCATCACGAAAACAACATCTTCAGAAGATGATGGACGACTCTGCTTTGCTACCTTCAAAGAACAACAGAACCCAGAGAAGTACAAAAATAGCAACAAGAAGAAGGGAGCAGCTAACGCGAAAGCTCCTACAGAAGAGAGAGACATGCGAACCTATCCTCTGTAATGGAGGAAATACGTCAAGCTAATGAGACGCTAAACAAGCGCTGCTTGGGAGGCAACCAAAGGATAAGTATTTTATTATTATTTCAGTAATTTCAATTTAAATTCAGTAATGTTTTTCAATTCAATAAAGTATACTAATGAATTCCGCTATGTCATCTTTCATCTGTAAACAACCCTTTTAAAGCTTATGAAAAAATTAAATAACTGTCTGTTGTTTATTATCTTGTGCATGAGAAACTGTTATAGGTAAGATTGCAGCGAAGTAAGTTATGAATTTTGATGATCCGAATTTCACGCCTTCACACAAATACCAAAGGTGATTTCTCCGAAGTGCGAAAGTTCGGGAGACAATGAGACGAGTGATGAAGCTGGTGTATGTGAGATTAGTGGTCACGCCTTCAGATACCTAAGCCATTGGAGGATTTAAGCCAAATATTTCCAAACGGTATCACCAATTTCTTTCAAATCTACTATGAGAGTACCGTGCACTTGTTTATTTTCTAGAACTTGCTCTAATTCTCTACTGACTGGTTAATTTAATTTATATGCATTGAGGCAATTATTTGTTATAACCCAGAGCCTTTTCAAGCCAATTTTGAGCCGTTAAAATATATTATCCCTTTTGTTTCGGTGACAAACCATGATATAAGCCCATAGACCAGAAAAACAAATAAATTACCCTCTTTGGAGTTAGGTAATAGTTCTCTAGTCTTGGCAACAACAAGGTTTGTGGTTTCTCATGGAACTAGCAACATTCTAAGTTTGGGGTGGGTGTACAGAGAACTATCACTACAAAAAAAATAAAATGAAAAAGAGACGGGAAACATAAAAAATTCCCTAAAAAAATAGTCTCTTAAAAAAAATGAAAAAAGAAAGAGCCAAAGGGCAAAATAGTGATAGAAAAGAACCATACAAAGACACATCCGGTTCTTAATCTCTGATACCAACACAAAAAGGCACCCTAAGGAATAAGGTTGCGTACACAAAAAGGAAACAAAGTAGAACTTAACTCCAATTTTAGCCTACTTCTCCCAAAAATGTCCTACCTTGACCCTAGCCACGTTATAACCCTGAAAAGACCTCTAAAAATGCACGTTTATTTAAATTCTAACCGGTTGCTTAGAATTCTTGCAAGCCTATGGTAAAATGGCAGGTTTTACCATGATTTAGAGTTACCCTTTCAATTTCGAACGAAAATGTGAGAGAGAGAAAAGGTTGAATACGGACTCTTGCAGACATTTGTCCGACTCACTACTATCAACGTCTCCTGAGCCTAGCAGGACTGAGCATGAACGCTGCGGTAAGAATCAGCGGTACCATTGCTGAAATAAAATGCAAGGTTGTGAAATTCCTATCATCTTTATTTATCTCTTAACTCGCTAACGATCTTGTCCGACAGCATGTTACTTGAGGACAAACAACAGTTTAAGTTTCGGGTTGTGATGACAGGAATTTCTGCAGTATTTTAGGTAGTATTATTAGTAGTAAATTGATCAAGACAGGCCCAAATACGAAGAATAACCTACATAATCGAAGAAAAGCATCAAGACAAAGCGAAGAATACAAAAAGACAAGAAAAAGCCAAAAAATGAAGACTTTGTGCTGTTCATCGTAGTACGATGGCTTCCATCGTGCCACGATGGAAGCTGCTTGCTAGCCAAGACAACAACAGAAGAAAAACTGAAGAAAATCTGTTCATCGTGCTACGATAGCACTCATCGTGGTACGATGACCTTAATTGGCGACCAAGCCGATGAAACACACATGATTAGTTATAATTTTGAACTGAATCTTCACATCGTGCTACGATGGACCCATCGCAGCACGATGCCTTGCTGAGACCCATTTAGAAAACTATAAATAGAGCTCCCATTCCTCATTATTTTTCATTCAGAAATAGTAGAACATTCTCTACCATAATAGAGGTGTTCAGAGGAGCTATAAGGGTATAGCTTTCTCCCCTTACGGGAAAGTTATCTCAGCAAAGTATATTTTCTTTAGGCTTTATTGTTTAGATTATTTTTGTAATTTAAATATGTAGTCTTTTGTAATAGATGCCTTAGGTCGTGGAGGAGAAGATGAATTCCTCTATGAATATTTGGAGTCTGTGATTGAGTCAAAGTTATAATAAATCGTTATTTAGTATTATGTTTGTTATTTACTTTCTTGACTTTAACAACACATTCTCATAATCTAGCGGATAAGCGGGAGCGCCCATAGAATAGATGTTAGGGTTAGCTTTAGTATTTATATTGAAGTTGCTTTAATATTTGTCCTGAACTAGTAGTAAATATGTTAGGTGAATATAGATGGTAACATCCTGAACTAGTTGTGAATTGAGCAATTAGAGGAGGAATCAGGAACTAGGTGTGAACTGAGCACTTAGAAGCTGAATAGCCCGATACTAGGACCTAGAGACATTGGATGGGTGAAGGATATAATGCATGTATAATGAACAACTCACCTAGTAATTAGAGTATGTGACACAACGAGGTTAGGCTCTCGTAGGTACCTTAGTTATTAACCTAGGGAAACTTCCTATACATAGGGTAATATTAAAGGTATTACCATAACAAGGAAAAGCCACCGCCCAATAATAATCTAAATAACTATGTTATACACCGTTCATGCCAAATATGAAGAAGGGAGTAAGTTCAATCACCATACCTATCCTCTATGTTTCTGAATCACTATCTTTGTTTTCTGCAAGCATTTCACTAATTTTATAAAAACCTTTTTAAAACCCAAAGCGAATGCAAAACTACAAACTTTAATAACACTAGCGAAGCTGCGACACGATCCCTGTTGATACGAACTCATTCTAGACACCTATAGTGTGAATTATTACTCGACGACCGACTGGTGCACTTGCCAGAATGCAGTCAGCGATAACATTTTTGTTTAAAATAGGCTCTTAGGCAAAGATTAAATTCTACACATGTCGCGAGTAGATAAATGTCAAAATAGCGAACATAGTCTACATATCCACTTGAATTCATCCACATAACCACTTATTATCAACAAAAACATGTAGATTGAAAAATTGAGGGAAACATTCGATTGTCACTTCTAATCTGTGATGGTGCACAACAAAATAATACTTACCACTTCGTTTCATTCATATAATTTACAATAGCACGTTGAATTTGTAAGTGCACCAGTTCATCCTCATGTTTTAATAATTGTCAAAACACATGAAAATAGAGTAGAACATATTTTGGCAACATTACAAATGACTTGACAACGAAAAACTATTTTTAAACTTTGAAAAATTGATTTTTAGGTATTCTGTATCGATACATAATCATGTGTATCGATACAAATGTCCTGAAATTACTTCAGACTGATTTTTGTGCATTTTGTATCGATACATATATCACTTGCATTGATACAAATATGGTCTCTCAGAGGCAGAGAGTCACTTGTGTATCGAATCATGCTTGCATGTATCGATACACACCTATATCTCTCAAAAAACTAGAAAATGCATGGTGTATCGAATCATGCTTGCATGCTTCGATACATATCAGTCAAGATTTCAAGAAACTGATATATGTATCGATACACATTCGTGTTTGTATCGATACATATGTCAAATTTTTCAGATTTGTACGCTAGTCAAAGGGTTTGTATCCATACAAACCATCATTTGTATCGATACATGTATGTTAAGTTTTGCCTAAATTTGCTCAATTCTATTTTCTCTTTAAATAGCAATGTGCTTTGTTATTGTAACAGAGAGAAAACCTGTGAGAAAGTGAAATAGCTTTGATAAACTCTTTGGGATTCAAATTGGGTGAATAATTTGGATCAAAGGGTTATTCTTGACAAGATCATCATCTTCCATCAAATTGCAATTAATTGAAGAGTGAGTATGGGATCATTCGGATAAAGGTTGTACATTTGATCGATAACGTTCGATACGGCTTGCGGTGAATCAGAGGCGTGATCGAGTTGATTTGTGAAGAAGGTTTGGGTTTTCTTAAGGATTCAAGATTGTGCGATATCTTGAAGGATCAACAACGAAGAAGCGAGGTACTCAGCTGGACGATTGGTGCGAGGATTTGCACCCGGTTAGGATCATTGGAATCAGAGGGAGAAGCTTCATTACTTGTTGAGGTTTTTACGCATAGTTTATTGGAGTCTTTGTAAATTGTGTACTATAGTTCAATCGTTTTTAATCAATAAACGCTCAAATAACCCGTTTGGTTATTTGGGGGGAGACGTACCCGACCGACCGCGAGGACGACACGAAAGCCATGGGAACTCCCTAATCAATCGTTTGTGTCTTTCTTCCTTAATCTTTTACTTTACGCAATTGCTTTAATTTTCGATTTAATTGAATTTTTGTGTTCGTACTTGTGCACCAAAATTCAATTGACATATATCTTGATTGTGATTGGATTAGCTCTATCTTTGCGTAACTTGCTTGGACTGTGTTATTGGATCGTTTAATTCGAATATTTTGCACACGATCGTTTCTTGGTCTTTATCATCACACGTTCAAGGCTATACTACTTTTTCAGAGATCAATCGGGTGCAAAGAGACTACCGATCCGGTGGTGCTTCCACGCGTACCTTTTAAACTAAATTTTTTAAAATCAACATTGTTTAAAAGGGCCACTTATTCAACCCCCCCCCCCCCCCCCCCCCCCCCCCTTCTAAGTGGTAGCCAAGTAGTCTAACATAATTCGTCCAGATATCCACTTCGCTACTTCACTCTTTTCATAGAATCACTTATTAAAAAAATGCACTAATAAATTTGTTGTAAAAATAATTTTTAACAAATACTTGAAATCTAAATAAAAAAATATGAACTTCTATAAAATTAATAATGAATATGTTGTAAAAATAATTTTTAACATATAATTGAAATCTAAAAAAATTATGATTTAATAACTACTAAACAAATTGATATTTTTTCTTGGTCTTTATATCAATAGATAACCTGTCTTAAGATGGAAGGTGGGGCCTGGGTGTGATTTTTTATGACGATCGAGGACCATTTCTCACCTCTGTAACTTGGAAGCTTGTCGGTTTTGTAGATCCTTCTACACCTAAATCCCTAACGTTTTATGATGAGTTACGTTTATGTGATTAATTTAGGCCCTTGATACTTGGATTATTCCCTGCTAATATGGTAATTATTTTTTTTATTGAGTCATTTTAGTTAGATTTTAGAATCATTGATTCAAGTACACTAGGTGCTATGTTTTGTGAATTTCACGTTATTTTGATGTGTAGAGTTTAGCTTGGTGACATCCAGTATCATGACAATCCTGCAAGAGCCATACACAAAAAGTCTTCAGCGCTTTCATCTGATAACAAGAATCATGATCCTTAAGTTCATACAACCGAGAAATGCGAGTGGTCAAAGGCATGACAGACGGCGTCTAGATAAGGTCAAAAGGTATTTATAGAAAGGACAAGACAATTGTCACCTCCCATGTTCAATTGTACTATCCTAAAACCAAACAAATGTGTATGCTTTATTATTTGGACTATGCTTGGAGGACAAATAGGGTTATCCCAATTACCACATGAGAAGCTATATAAACGGTCATAAGCCCTACAACTTAAAGAGCTATCATTAGAGAGAAATTTTTTTGCAACCTCCATTTCCTTCTCATTCCATATTTTCCTGTGAAGCTGACGATCATAGGCACGATGTGAAGATCATTAATTATTGAAAGATAGCACTTAGTTGTGGTGATTTCTTAGGTTTACATTTCTAAGCTCACATGAGATAAAACTCTTGTTGGAATTATGTGGAATTCAATGAGACTCTAGTATTATCCATGCAAATGATTGTGGTGTTTATTGCATTTTTAGTTCTTAACCTTTTGTTTTATATGTTTGATTGAAGGTCTGACCAACTTAGGATCGAATTCATGTTTATTATTATGATACATCTAGTAATAAATGAAACTCAATAACTAATATGGTTAACTAGAGGATGGACATATACTTCTTACTTAATAACTTAGACATAAGTATTATGCTCACAGTGAGATACAAAACATCCTTTTTTAGCAAGTTGGTCTGGTTACTTGAAGGTCGCCTTCTTCTACGTCAATCATATTTGAGTCAATTGAGCCATTAGAAACATATTTAGGCTTATATTGTCCCTTAGATTTTCCTCTTGAATATATCAAAGAGCCAGATACCAAGTTTGCTTTAGAAGTATTGGTGCCCCGCGTATCAACAGGCTGTAATACTCTGTTAGCTTTTGCTTGAGTAGACCTGGATACTGAAGTGAGTGGAACCTTAGTTTTAGAAGATTGAGGATCAGAAGATGTTTGATCTTCTGATGCCTTATCTTGTGGTTCAAAGGTCACAAGAGTATCAGACATATTCAAAGTTTTTGATCTACCTTTAGTAAGATTGGAATAAAGTCCAGAAAGTGTTTTACTTATACAAACAGACTGACTTGATTTTCCTTTACCAGAGGATGCAGAACAACCAAGTCCTTGTCTTTTGTAGTTGCTTCCACCATAAATCATAGAAGATATTTTTGTTTTGTCAATGTTATGATGAACAAACTCTTGAAGAACAATCTCATGCTCATCATAGGGTTTGTGACATGTTCTACAACCAGTTTCAAGCACTTTAATAGTTTTAAGAGATTTTTGATAATCTGCTTGAATATGGTTGACTTTTTCAATGAGCAATTTAAATTTTTGTTTGAAAAGGTCTAGCTCATTTGGTTTTTCCATGTATTTCATCATAACATCTTTTAAAGCTTTAGTAACTTGAGTGCTAGACATTTGAGAAATTACCTCTTCAATATCATCTGTGTCTGACTTATAGTCATTTTCATTATCTGATGCACCTTTGGCCATGAGTGCCAAATTTGCTTCTTCAGCTTCAATTTCATCATCAGATAATTCATTGATATCTACCCAAGTTGCCATTAGACTCTTCTTAGCTTTGTTTTTGAATGTAATTTTTTTCCCTTTGCCTTTGGTATTTAGTCCAGGGCAATCAGCTATGAAGTGTCCAGGCTTGTGACAATTGAAACAATTCTTTGAATCATCCTTCTTTTCTTTGTTACCAGAACTTCTCGAGCCAAATCCTCTGCTTGAGTAGTTCTTGTTCCTTCTTGACCACTTATGGAACTTCTTGGTTAGGAGTGCAAAAACATCATCATCTGATCCATTTTCTTGGTCATCTACAGAAGATTCCTCAGCATCAGATTCTACAACCTTAGCTTTCAGAGCCTTAGAGGATCTTAAAGTGGATGGCAGAGCCACCGACTTTAATTTCTTCTGAGGTTCATCAGAAGATAGTTCAATCTCATGACTCCTGAGAGAACTTATCAATTTCTCTAAGCCAAGGGTGTCCAAATCTTTTGCTTCCTGAATGGCTGTTACCTTAGGCCTCCACCTTGAAGGTAAGCTTCTCAGAATATTCTTTACATGATCAGAAGTAGTATAATTTCTCTTTAGAACTTGGAGACCAGCCACAAGAACCTTGAACCGAGAGTACATAGATTCAATATCCTCATCTTCCTTCATTCTAAAGAGTTCATACTGTTGATTTAGAAGAGTAGTCTTTGCTTCCTGAACCTGTTTGTTTCCTTCATATGTGGAACATAAGGAATCATATATACTCTTTGCAGTTGATTTGTCTGTAATCTTTAGATATTCATCATGAGATATACAACCAATAAGAATATCTTTGACCTTGTGATGTTTCTTGTAGGCTTTCTTCTCTGTATCAATAAATTTATTTCTTTCTTCAACAGATAACTTTCCTCTTTCATCCAAACCTTGGAAAGTTACTCCTTCTTCAACTAAGTCCCAAAGTTCATCATCTATACCAATTAGATGACTATATATTCTATCTTTCCACCAAGAAAACATAGAACTATCTCCATTAAACTTTGGTGCTTTGTTGTTTGATTATTCTTCAACATCATAGTTGTGAGGAACAACTTTTAAATCACCAGATATAGTGTTTTTCAAAAGATGACTGTCTCACTGTTAAGTGATAAAGAACAGAACCAGGCTCTAGATGCCAATTGAATGTGTGAAAAACACAAGAGGGGGGGGGGGGGGGGGGGGGGGTTGAATTGTGTTTTGTTAGTTTTAAAAAACTTCTTCTAAGTTTCACAACTTATCAGAATATGCAGTGGATAAAATAACACAATCAACACACGCAAGATAGAAAGATAGAGAGAGATAGACACAGAGATTTATACTGGTTCCTCTCACAATTCGAGAGTACGTCCGGTACCCTTGCACTTCCAAGGGAGTTCACTATAATCACAAAAGATTACAATTTGCTGAAGCTCACAACAAGAGACTTACAATGCTCAAGTAAATCCTTACAAGAGACTTCATATGCTCAAGCACACAAGCAAGAGACTTCTTACAACTTACAAAGTAATAACAAAGTATATGAACACTTGATACAAATATCAATGTTCAAAGAAAAACAAATACAACTCCTAACAAGACTAACTTAGAATCCTAACAAAAGAATATTAAGGTTCAACTACTGAGATGATCAGAAGCTGAGACAAATGTCTTGAATATTCAAATAAGTTCAAGTTGTATTTCAATTGTTTTTGTGCTTAGATGATTTTGGCAGAGTAACAGCTCTTTTTAAATCGTTCAATTGTGTTATACAAAAACATCAATTCATCCTCCTATTTATAGGCGAGGGTGGAGCGTGTGAATTGACACCGTTGCAGTGAGAATAGCCAGCTGGAGATCATACAATTTCCTTCACATGATATTTTAACTAAATCAAGTAACGTTTGTAAAATTCCATTCTTGTGAGAGAAGATTCGCCCATATCAAGTAATGGTTCGTACAATAGTATTAACGTCATTATCACTGATGATAAGGTTGATGTACTATGCTGATCTTCCATTTCAAATTTTGTCAGAAGATGATGAATTCCAATCATAAGGAGCAGTGAATGTCCTTCTAACAAAACAGCTATAACTGCCCTTATCAGAATCTTGTGTCTTCAACACAGCTTCTGATTGGAGAGCTTCTGATACGCTTTGACTTGTAGCTTCTGATGGTTGCATCTTCTTGTGCTTGATATCAGAACTTGCTAGAGTCATCTTCTCATCCATTTATTAAGTTGTGTTTCAGAGCTTCTCAAGTACTCATTAGTGTATATGAAATTTTAACATATATACCTGCACACTTAGAGTAAATTATCAGTGAACCCTATTGTATATTAATACTATTGTTATCATCAAAACTTAATTAGGTCATGTCAGAACCACTTTTGTTCCAACACAATCGAGGTTTCTTCAAAACATTGTTGCAATTGTTCTGATATACGGTGAAACAACTTGTGTCAAAATTGGAAAAACAACTTGTTCAAGAGCTTGCCAAAGAAATTGAGAATGCAATTGGGAACAAAAATCTCGAAGATGTTGAAAACGAAAATCACAGCACAGAAACACAATGTTGATGATGAATGAAAGGCGATGATGTTGAAAATCGAAGAAGAATGAAACGTGATGTTGATGAATGAAACGCGATCGAAGTGCAGCACAGAAACATGATTTTCATCTTTCTCTATTTTGTTTTTTATTTAATTTTTAATTTTAAATGAGTCACTTATGAGTTTTTTGATGACTCAATGACACATCACTAAATTCATGCCACATAATGGTTTTTTTTTGCTAACAGATTAAATGAGGGACTAAAATCTATAAGTTTAAATTTTACAGGGGAAAATTGGGTAGATTTTTTTTGACATGGACCAAAACCCATATTGAGAAATTTTACAGGGACTAAAAGCACATTTTACCCAAAAATGAAATATAAAAAATTAGCCCAGTAAATCTTAGTAAAAAGAATGATAATATTTTAATGAAATTAATTTTCTTAAAGTACGTAGTATAATTTTAGTCAAAAAAGCAGAACAAATAAATGATATTGTTTTAATGAAATTATTTTTTTTTTAAAGTATAATTTAGTCAATTTTTTTTTAACATAAATGATACTATATATTTTGACGAAATCACTTTTCTTAAACTATAAGAATTTACAAATAGTTTTTTATCGACAAAAATTATCTTTAATTTATTGGTTAAGAAAACAACTATTTCATGAAAATTGTTTTTCAGTCTTTATGAATGAAGTGACAAATACCATTGAAATTCACATACACAACAATGAGGTCTGATTTGAATATGAATAAAGATATCCAATTTAATAATATATTGACATTATGATTTTTTTTTTGGTAAGTATTGACATTGTGATTTGAGATAGGCTTATATGCAAAATAATAATAATAATAATATTCGCCAAAATATATCGTAAGAACTCTCTACAAGAATACACCTTCTAGCCTTAAGTATAAACAAAGCTAAGACAAAAAAAATTGATGTATTTAGTTGAATATTTTTTTATCAATTTATACAAAAACTTTTTGAGTTTTCAAAATATAACATAAAAACTTTAGAAGAATACACCTTCTAGCCTTAATTTCAAAAAAAATATGTATGTCATAAAAGGTTTATGTATTTTTTTCAAAAAAAAAAAATCAGTAGTATTTGGTACAGTGATCGACTAATATGAGAGACAAGAAGCACACACTTCACCAACCAACTCATTTTTTTTTGAAGCACACCAACCAACTCATGTGAAATAAAAGTTATGTATTTAGTCCTGTTTTTAGATCAAATACATCAGTTTTTTTTTTTTGCTTTTCCAAATACATGAGTTTTTCTTAACTGACTTTTACAATTATAATTAAGGCTTAAATATCATTTTCATCCCTGTAAGTTCGCAATTTTTTTGTTTTAGTCTCTGTATCTTTTTTTCTTGCGAATTCATTCCTGTATGTTAAAAAAAATTATTTTAGTACCTAAAGCTAAAATCCGTATGAAAATCTGCAGGAAAATTCGCAAGTTTCCGCCAGATTTTAGTTTTAGGGACTAAAATCAAAAGATTTGAACATATAGGGATGAATTCGCAAGAAAAAAATATACATGGACTAAAACCAAAAAATCACGAACTTATAGAGACGAAAATCATATTTAAACCAATAATTAAAGACAAGTAGGTGGGGCATGTCGACGATACAAAGACAAGTTTTGTTTCCTCATCCCCGAATCCAATGTGATTTGGTTATCCTTATACGCTTCGCAATTTCCGACAGAGATAGAAAATAGAACCGCAAAACCCATATTCAATCGGGTTCGAATATCTCCGCCACATTTCCTCCATGAACTTGAAACAAACAAAAAGCTGCATTTTACTATTTTTTGTTAAAGAAAAGTAAAAGATAAAAAACTTAATGGTTTCAACCATTTGATTTTTAAAAACAAATAGACAAAACAAATTATTTAATACTTCTTTTAAAAAACAAAAATAACTTAAGAATGCAATTTAAGAGTTTGTTAAAGGATTTCGCAATTAATAAATGTAAAAATATAATTTTCATACAAACAGAGCGGTTCAAAAACGGGTTCAAGATAAGTACGACAGTTCCCATTACCCATCTCACATCCGTCTTTCCCGTCAAATTCAAGGTGGATTCAAATGTGTACCCATAAATGCAACTTTTGTTGTCATGTGCAAATAGGGCATAATTTGAGTAATATGGTAACGGATGAAAAATAAATGAACCCCTTTTGAGTCATTACAGAAACCCCCCCTCACATTTCTGCCTAAAAAAACCTAAAGAAACAACTTCACCAATCACTCACATTGAAAGCTCCAGTCCATTCCACCCTCCCCTCCTCTATTTACTCATAATCTTCCATTCTACTCCTTCTCTTCATTGATCATAAAAACAAGCACTTTCATTTGAAGTGTCTTAAACAAAAATAAGTACTTGTGTGAGTAAAATGTGGTTCTTGTTTTCTCATTATGTTCATTTCTTCATTTGTTTGGTTATTGCTGCTGATTTGTGTTTCATGAATCGATCTATGTTTTGTTTATTAATATTTAATTATTGTTTTTTATTTCTCTTCCATTTATTAAGCTAGTGTGTGTTTTATTAAATCGATCTAATGTTGTTCAATCTTTGTTATAGATCTAATCTAAATTCCATTTCAATAACTCAGATACCGATCAATCACCCTAATCAATAATCATCATGGGTCCGTACAACAAACACTGGCCTAGCATGTTTAAGAGGTCAGATTATGAGAATTCACAACATGGCATCAACTCCTTCACCGGTAAATATTACTTCTCCAGTTTCAAATATAAATAAAAATTACTGAAAAAAGATTATGTATTTGGTCTAAAATTTGGGTAAAAACACATCTATTTCTTTTGAATAAAGTTTTCATATATTTGAGATCTGGGATATTATTATTATTATTATTATTATTATTATTATTCATATTTTTAATTAATTAAATTAAATTGTAAGAAACAAATTGGTGACTTGATGAATTCGAAAATCGAATTCAAACCAATTATATTGGTTTGAATTTTACTATTGAGTCTACATTGAATCAAACCAAACAAATATTTCACATCTATTATTGGTTTGGACATTGGTTTCATGTCGTTCAAAATTAATCACCAGATTAAAATTGAATAAACCATTATATTTTTGTTAATTATTAGTATTATTACTACTTTTGGTCAAAACAATAAGCAAAAGTTTGAAAATTATAATAAAAATGATTTTGATACTCAGTAAGTAAGATATATTTTTTTAAAAAAACAATGGTTATCAAAAAATGATTTTTCAAGAAACTACCAGGAAAAAAAAACTTCTCATAATTAGTTTTTAAATTATTATTTTTGAGATTTTATTTTTTTAAAAAATCTATAACAAAATAATGTTCTTCTAACAAAAAAAAAAAAACCTGCCCCTATATATATTCTCAAGCCTCCTTCAACAACAAAAAAAAAAACAAATGGACTTACACAAATATTGTTTAGGTGTAATTAAACTTTGTATGTTTGATTAGCTTATAACAAATATTGTTTAGGTGGTCATGATGATGAGAGAACTTCACAACCACCAAGGCCAAGATGGATTCCAAGACCAGAGCAAATCCAAATTTTGGAAGATATCTTCAACTCAGGAATGATGAATCCTCCAAGAGAAGAAATTAAGAAAATTCGTGAACGATTACAAGAATATGGCCCAGTTGGTGAAATAAATGTTTTCTATTGGTTCCAAAACCACAAAGCAAGGAAAAATAAACAAACACAGCCCAACAATATGATTCAAAGAAAAAGAAAAAGCAAAAACTCGGTAGCTCAAGCCATCACAATACCTTATAATTCATTCTCATCATCTTCCTCTTATCATCAAAATGCATCTCCCAATAAAATAGTGGTACCTAATAATGTTGAATTCCCTACTAATAATGGGGTGGTTAATTTGACTAATGATTCCCCTAATGATACAATCTTTGGGAACCAAAACCTAGCTACTGATTATTTTGACACTCCCATTCAAACTGATTTTCAACTGCCTACACCCCTTTTCTTCTCTTTCCCTAGTCAGTTCTCTAATATGACTCAGCAGTTGCCTCAAAATGAGATCTTCATGAACTGTGCAAGTGGAATTCCAATGAATAACCTGTATGATCAAGGGAATATCCAAGATCAGGAGGTAGATATGAATATGATGCAGCAACAGCAACAACAACAACAAGAAGATCCACAACTGATCAGTTCGGCTGTGATTTCGAATTCACTCCATGATGATTCAGATCTTCCTCCTTTTCCTCCCATTATTATTGATGCACCCGTTGTTGATCCATTCTCCATCACTCAATTTCAAGGTAATCAATATCAAGTTTTTTACTAACGGAAACAATTTTTTGTTGAACTTTACTTGTCTTCTGGTGGAACATTTTTTGTTGAATTTTTTTGGTTTAGGGATCTTCTTTTGGAATCGGAGAGTAAAAAAAAAAGTCATTTTTTTAATAAATATGACCCGAAAAAATTATAAATTGAGTATAATTATGTTTTATTATAATTCAACGTGTGCATGGCTTCAATTATAATAGTAGTTAATTGAGGTTTGTTTTTTCGAGTTGTACATCAGAGATGAATTGGTATCAATGGCTTGTTTCTTTTGCATTTTGCACTACCAGTTTCTTTTTGTTTTGCACCACTTATTTAAAGAGCCAAAACACTTTTCACTATTCTCATTTTTTTCATAGGAATTTCTCTCAAATAAAACATCAAACCACATACGTAAAATAATGATAAATCCTCAAACAATCTTGAAACAACACTAAGGTAATCAATAAAAAAATCTATAGTTTAGGGTTTAAAATTTGAGATTTTTTTTTTATATAATTTCAATAGTGATAAATTGGTCGATGAATTATTCAACTGACCATTCTAATAACATATTTGTGTACTTTGTTGGTTGTTTTGTTTCTAATTTGTAATTTGGTCAAAATGCATATTTGGATTTCTATTTTACCGTTTCTAGCTAATCCATCCACAAATTTGTTTCAATTTTAGTCATGTGGAAATCAATGTTTTCATGAAGCTAATATCCGGTTATTGGTCTGTAAATAGAACAATGACAAAACTACCCACTTGATTGTGTATTTATGTTGTTACCATATCAATATTTATGCACCGGTTTGATTTCTTTTTTATTTGATATATTTCTCATGTATTAATCAATAATTATGTCGAAAGGGATTTGTTTAACAATATAGATAATAAGTTGATTATTTGACAATTTAAAAATATGAAATCACAAACAAATTATTATCAAACATATGTATGAAATTTTATATATAATTAATTATTAAAATATTGATTAAAAATTTGCACCCCTGAGACAGGGTCCAAGCACCGCCACTAATGGTGTGTATCTTTGTTTGTCAGGTGTTGGTGAGCCGGATCATTTTACGGGGAAATGTACTGTAAGTATTGACAACCAGATAATTGAGGTTGATTCGGGGCCCATTAACATCCATCAAATTTTTGGGGATGAAGCTATTCTCGTTCACTCCTCTGGCCAGCTTGTTCTCACCGACGAGTGGGGTGTAACCCTTGATTCACTCCAACATGGTGCTTCGTATTTTCTGGTATGCATATTATCTTATAATAACTGCTTTGATAATTACATTTTCCTATACTAAAAATATAAGTGTAAATTAGGTCAACAAAAGTTTGATGTGTGTTGTCTAAATCTTGAGTTAAATATAGCAATTCTTGTTAATCAAACTTTCTTTTATATTTAAAAAACTGGATGGGGGTAAAAAAAATCTGACACTTGAAAATTTTAGAATTTTGTTGAAATATAAGCAAAAGTTGGTCAACAAAAGTGAATGTATTTGGTCTAAATTTTGAACCAAAGACATTAAGTTTTATTGACTCACTTTTGCTTATATTTTGTAACGGAGAGAATATATAATATTTATTACTCCCTTCATTCTAGAATGATTCAGTTGTAAAAAACTATTATCTCAAAATGGACAATGATAATATTACTTTTATCATTTTTAATTCAATATATTTCACTATACATTTACGAAAATAGTGATTACATCAACACATAATAAATGATAATTTAATAAAAATATATTACATTTAATTGTTCATTTAACACTCTTTTTAATCCGTATAAATTTTCAAATATGATTTATGTATCATGTCATTTTTTATATTTAGGTACTAAATAATTTTCTTATTTTTCTTATAAGTATATCTCCTACTAGTATATATATATAATTATGAGTTTAATTGGTATCCATTGTGCGATAAATATATCATCCATAGTCAATCATTATAATCTTCAGATCATTATATTAAAATTTACATATACTATTTATTGTGATTGTTCGATTTTGTGAAATATTTTATTGTAGCATACATTAGTCTAAATTTATATACATTACATAAACACATATTTTTGTCAGTTTTTTATGAGTAAGAAACTTGTCTACATTTTAATTCAACTTTTTTATGATTAAAAAAAAAAGTCTACATATTAATGTTGTTAAAAATAATACAGCTTTTTAAGGTTTGACGAGGTGAAGCTGGCTCAATAAGCATGCCACCCAATTTGTGTATTTGTTCGAATGTTTGATTGGGACAGTGAGAATATTGTCTGCGCATTGGATTTTCGATTTCTACTCCTGGTATGGCAAAAGGCTCATTAGTATCCTTTCATCTAGCTTAAGTTGTGGAAGCTTTTTTTATATGTAGTGGATATTTGGATGTATAAATTGTAAGGGCTAGTAGGATTATTTTGTGTGCAAGACTTGGTAGGTGTTGTAAGTTTTGGGTGTGGACTCCTTTTACTCATTTGGTGGTCTATTGACTCTGTGGTTTTGTTTTTTATTTTGCCATGTAATTTTGTTTTGTCTTGGTTCGACTTCGAGTTTAGTTTTTTGAGTATGATTTTTATTTATTTATAGATGCGTGTTCAAATATATTTTATTTAAAATTGTGTTCAAGTAAATAATTTTCTCTCTTTAAATTATTTTTTAAAAAGTTCGACCATACTTTTTTTTTTTGATAAAATAGTTCGCCCATACTTTCTGCTATAGTTCAAAGAAAACTATATTCTAAAAAATAAATAAAAAATAGTTTAAGTGTGATATCTATACCAATATATAAAGAAAATACCTTTTTTGATGTAGACTTTTCTTATTGTCACTTTTGCTCTTCACTCTATTCAAATATTTGTATTTTATTTTTGACAAATATTTGTATTTGTTGAAAAATAACTTCCACACAAAAGTCGATTTTCAGTTTTTTTTTTGTAAAAAAAAGATTTTTTTTTCTTAATAACTAAACATAACAAAAAAGAAGGTTAAGTAGTTATCAATTAACGAAACACAATAAAAAAGGAGGTCAAGTAGTTATAAAGGGAATATCTTTCATTTGGTGTAGACTTTTTATATCCCTTTAAAAAAATTTCATTCAAGAATAAAAAAAATATGCTCTATACAATCAAAATTAAAACACTTAATTGAACTTATGCCTTCTATTTCTTTTCTCCTTTTGCCGGTTTAAATGACATTTTTTTTTTATATTTTAGTTTCTTTTGACATACACTACAACAAATATCGTTTTTCGCAGCGACTTTTTCGCAGCGATATTTAAATTGTTGACAAAAACATACATATAGCAACAACTTATTTAAGTTGTTGTTATAAGTTGGTTTTTTCTAAACAACTACGTTATCATTGGGAAAAGTTAGTTATCCCAACAGTAATTATTGTTGTTGCTAATAGTTTAGTTTTTTTATAACAACATTGTAAAGTCGCTGGGAAACCACTCAATTACTTTTTTTTATGCGTATCTTTTATCATGGTTTCTGTTCCTATTTTTATGCGTAGATTTCTCTTAATTTAATTTATTTTTCTATTTTTGTGTTTTGTATCTTTTTTTTATCTTTAGAGCTAAAATTACAATTAAGGGTAGAAGATTTGCAATATTATCATACTCTTTGAGGACAAATTAGATTTTTTAGTAATTGTTCTTTCTATATATTTTAGTAGATTATTATTGCCGCTAATAGTATAGTTTATTTTGCAACAACCTTGTAAAGTCGTTGGAAAACTACACAATTACTATTTTTTATGCGTATTTTTTGTAGGGTCCGCCCAACATATTGAGTGGCCTAAAGCAAACATTAAAATAAGGTTTTTTTATTTTTTAAAAATAAAATAAAAAATTTATATTACAAAAATAAATAAAAATAATTTTTGGGTAAAAAACTACTGAATATCTTCATTTATTAAAATAAATTATATTATTTTTAGATAAGTAAACATTATAATAGAAAATAATTGATAAAAAAATAGGAATAGAAAATAAATTGTTTAATAGCGTAGATGATCTTTTTTTTTCTGGTACAGACATAGATGATTTTTTTTTTTGAAGTAGATCTTTTTTTTTGTACAAGCGTAGATGATTTTTTTTATTTAAGTTAAAAAAAATCTACAGCAATTAGAGTAAAATATTTTTTTTTTGAGGTAAAGTGGAGTACAATATATTTTTTTTAAAACAAGGTAGAATACAATATAAAAGTATAGTTCTCCTCAATAAATATAAATGGATAAAATAAGAAAGCAAATAACGATAAGAAAAATAATTTGGTTTTAAAAAATTAATTTAAAAACATACGAAAAATAATTTGGTTTTAAAAAAATTAATTTTTTTTTCTGAGGCCTAAACCGGCCTTGATCTTTTATCGTGGTTTCCGTTCTTATTTTTATGCATAAATTTCTTTTTACTTAAAATTATTGTTTTTTTTTTATTTCTATTTTTATACTGTATTTGTTTTTGACAAAAAATAAATAAATGGAAAATAGATATAGCTGATTGAAATTTGATGAGAACCATAAAAGGGTTCCTCCAATCGTGAATCAATAGCCAAATTATTTATAGGCACGCTGCAAATGGTAACTTATTTTGAAATTAATCAACAAGCACCCCTATTTTTTATATATATTATTATACTTGATAAAGACAAATTAAGTTTTTTTACGGTAGTTCCGTTTAATAAATTGTTAGTAGATATACTTTAATATTGAATTATTTATAGTTTGTTGAGAGATATATGCAAAATATAAATAAAAAGATAAAAAAAACAAAACTTAGTTAAAAATATTTAAGTCAAATTAACATTCATAGTAACCACACACAATTACTTAGTTAATGAGACATTGAGATCAAAACCAATACATTGACAGATTACTATCATATCAGGTTTGCTAGCTTCATCGTATACTTTCATTGCATAGGTAAATTTAAATTTTTTAATATTTTTCAGATCCCTTTTGCGTCAAGTTCAATAATTAGAGGGTTGATTCAAGATCGTCATGTTTCCTCTTAGGTCAATGTTTCTTTGTAGTTTTAATCTTGTTGGAGATGTTCACAAACTTTATTCCTTATCTCTTCCACTTGTTATCTCTCAATTCTCAATTTTTTCTATAGTCAATTTATAATTATTTTTCTTTCTTTAATGTCTAATAGTCGAGGTTTTAATTAAATCACAATTCTTGTTGTGCAGCAGAGTGAGAGAATGAGGTAAAATTGTAGAAGGAAGACAAATCTAAAAGAATGCATTTGATTCACTAAACAAGTGAGAGATATTCTAATTGTTCAACGGTTGTAGTATTATACAATCCATCACAAAAGGAAGGAAAAAGATTTTTATTGTTCACCGAATGGATGGTTTAACGGAGTTACAAGCGATTATTAAAATTTGAGTTGAATAAATAGCATGTATCACTTTTTTATAGGAGAACAAGACAATTGTATTTAGGGTAATATATATAAGTTTTGTAAGACCCATAATTCTACTGTACTGTACGCAAGTTATAAGCGTAAGTAGTAGATAAGAGTTTTTAGGGTTTCTGTAAGATTAGTTTCTTAAGTATCGTGTAATAACAGCGTTTTGCTGAGTTGGAACTGGTTTTGGATTCGTACGCTATTTAGGCTCTGGCTTTTGGTTTTTAATCCTCTTTTATGTACGAGAACGTTCCTGTGAGTTCAGAATTTAGAGTTTCGACTTTCTCCGTTTATTGGAAAAACGAGTAGAAAACTGTGCCCGCTTCTTAAAATTTTACGGTTTCTGTTTTCCGTCGAATTTTAATTGGAGACTTTATATATCGGTGTAAGTTGGAATCTAGTTTCAGAATATTTTTGGGAGCTAAGGAAATAAATTTCAGTCGGAGAATAAAATTCGGCGATAATATTTGGAAATGGTTTACGACGGACATTTATTTGTGAGATTTTCTGTTTTTGAGATTTCCGTCCGTTAGCGAGGCGCGACTCGCCGAGAGCAAACGCGACGAGCTGAGTGGCGAAAAGGAGATATTTGTTCAAAAGCAATCATGAGTTTTTTTGATCCATTGGCTAGGGTTTTGTCTTGCAAAAGTGATCTTGATCCAATGGCCTAGAATGTCTAAGACTTTGGGGTGAATAGTAAGGAGGTTTAAGTTTTGTCTTGGAACAAAAAAATGATAAATACTCCCTCCCCTTTGCCTTGCTCGGCCGAACACTCCTCTCACCCTAACCCACTCAAAATTTTCTCTTCCTCTCAAGAACTTGCTTGGATTTGTGCTAGGAACATCAAGCTCTTGGATCATCTTCTTCATCTTGAGGTAATTAGACCTCTTCCATCCCTTATTTCTCTTGAAAACTCTTGAATTTTTGAAGTTTCACAATTTTGTTCTTGAGTAGAAAATTGTTAGAATTTAATTTTGTTTCCATAGATGTGTTCTTAAGGGTTGTTAGTACACATGATTGAAAGCATGAATTGATTCTATGGTTTAATCTTGTTTTACAAATTTTCTAGTAAGGGTTTTGAGAAAAAAATTGAAAAGGATCATAATTTTGAATTGTGTTGTAAGAGTTTGGTTTTGAAGTTAGAATTGAGCTTTTAAACAAAATGGATTGTTGAATATGAACTTTGTTTCGAAAAATAAGAAAAAAATATTTTTCGTGTTCTTGAGCGACTCGAAGAACGCAATTTAGAAAAATTTTATTTCGAGTTTCAAAAAGAGTCGGGTATACGATTGAATATCGTTACGAGCTAACCAAATGTGGTTAGCGTTTCAAATGAAGAAAAATTGTGTAGGATTGCCATTTTGCCTCTTTTGGGCCGTGGCAATCATTTATGGTCGAGGAATCGAGTTTTCGAAAATTGTTTTGAGGCAAATTGTTTCCCATGACCTTTGTTTAAGTGTTTGATAAGTTATGGGATGTTTTGTAAAGAAAAATAATTTCTTGCCTTAAGAAAAACTTAATTGAGATTTTTCGAAAATTTGCGATTCGACTCGATAATTTCTAAATCGCTTTGATAAGTGCTAGTTAGGTATTATGAGATATTACCATGCATTTAGAAGTGAAAAATTTTGAATGGAAGGGGGATTTTGAAAATTTGGCCGTGGCTCTTCCTATGTGGGGGAGAAATTCCAAAATTTTTCTAAGTCCACAATTGTGTGAAAATCTTGTGTGTGTTGGATACTCCTAGTTTTGAAGAAAAATGAGTAAAGGAAAGGTTTGTAGGAAGAAAAAAATGTGTAACTTGTAACGCAAGAAAACTTCGATTTTTCATAAAAAAATATTTTTGAAAAGTTTTAGTTGTGTTTCAAATGGTCTTGTTGTGTGTGAAACAAGTCCTTAAGGTGGAGAAATCCAAAATGGTTTTAGTTTGTGATTTGAAAGCAAAATGAATTTCGTGTTATAAAAATAGTGCAATTTACTTCGGGAATTTTTAAACACTATGAGAATAACCTGAAATCCTTGAGGGATGGCTTTAGAAAGTACCTTAGACCCCTCTGGAGTTTTGAGAGCGAGTTTCGTTTCGTTAGGATAAACGAGGAATATTTTATTGATGTTACGCTGCATTTATTTTAGGTAGCGCGTGTTGTTGTTGTTCGCGAAATTAAAGTAACAAAAGCTTGCTAAGGTAAGGGCACCTTTACTTTCTGTCAAATAATTGTATGCTTGGTTCAGGACTGTGTGATTGTTTGACAATTGTATTATGTATTCTCGTGATGAGACTGTGTTTAAAATACATGCGATATTACATATGATTTTGCGAAATATATGTATGAATATTTGATTCATTTGATAATGTTCGAATATTATGTATAATGTTGCATTAGCATATATGGGGAAGCGTATGCTCATGCATTCATAGTAGTGGTGATCGGAAACGGACCACGGGGTGTGATTATCGGGAATGGATCCACCTTAATCCTGCGGGATTTATTGAGTCCAATACGTGGTTATCGGGAATGGACCACGGGGTGCGATTATCGGGAATGGATCCACTCTAATCCGCGAGGATTGTATTGACGCCCTGAAAGGGTATAGTAGGGGTTGGACCTACGACTCTCTGCGGAGAGGTAAAATTCCGGAATTCATGCATGTGAAATAGACCCGGTTAGGGTGATCACAATCATTTAGAGTCTGCATTGATAGGCTGGTGTGCATTTCGATACTGGGTGCAAGTATATGAACTGCTAAGTGTTTATTCGCTGTTATATATGTACATGCTATTTGTTGTTGTGTTATGTGTGGTGACCCTTGCATTCTTTCATTTGCGGGCTCCTCCCACCCAGACGATGGATCACCCTTTGTTACCGGTGCTCACGAGAGAGACGGTGACGAGGTGGGAATTCCTTGATCGCCTGCTTCTGCCTGCCTGGAGCCTCGACCCAGCTTCCGGCACGGCTAGTTACCACGGGCGCGTTAGGATTACTACTTTTCTTGGTACCCGTCAGGTTCATCAGTGTCTGATATGGCAGACTCCGCCTTTCACCATACCTCTACCGGTACTGCTCAGTGCATTGTGGACGGTTCCTGGAGGACCACTGCCAGGGGCGCCAGATACACCAGAGGGTGGTGGATCGGTCATTGGAGAGACCCCCACAGATGGTCTAGTTACTACTTCTTCCTCCTCCATGGGTAGTTGGGGCGATGGGGCTTTACCCGACTTTTTAGGGGAGCCGGATGATGTTCTTCAGGAGGCAGCGACTGATGCAGGGGATGGATCCATTGGAGGATCCGGAGTACCTCACTTGGTATCTCCCACTTCTACTTTGAGCTTGGTCCTGTTATCGAGCGATACGGACGACTCCTGATGCCGTTGTGCATGTTAGGACTAGGACCACTGACTTAGAGTAGTATTCTTTTGGACAGGCCTTGTTGGCCGGTGACTGGTAGTATGTTTTGTAGTAGGTTCTAACGTATTTTTGGGATGACTGTACTCTAAACTCTTACGCTTTGGATGAGCCTTTTTTGGTGTTGGCTTTAGTATTCCTAGTCACGACTACTTTGTATATTTGTCGTGGACTAGACGTTATGGTTTGGTTATGTAAATATTCAGGTACACACTTTGCTTATGAGAAGCACTATTATATACTATAGTTCTGTTGTATGAATAACGCCGGCTCTTGTAAAATATTTTCCACGCACTCTGTCTTGTGTTTAAAAAAAAAAAAAAAATAATGCCCTTTTTAGGCTTTGAAAAACGGGGTGTTACATTGTTGGTATCAGAGCCCGGCTTTAGATCATCAAGGGAAAAGTGTGTCGTAAGAGTTGTCAGTCGAGTTAGAACTAGAGTTGGATTAGTTCTGAGTGACCATTGTTTTGGTGTGTTGATGTTATTGACTTATGGCTTCAGGCGATGGAAAAGATCTTCGGAGCAATCCACTGCCCCGAGGGCGAAAGGGTGACTCTGGCCATATACCAGTTGTCGGGAGAGCCAGAAATTATTTCACTTGCTTTTATAGGAGTGACTTCAGACGTGCATATAGAGGAGTTGCGCGTAGTTCAACAATTCCAGGATGTTTTTCCGTTAGAGATTCCGGGATTTCCTCCGATCAGAGAAGTGGAATTCTTTATCGACTTACATCCAGGAACGGGACCAATCTCGGAATCACCTTATCGGATGGCCCCAGCTGAGTTGGTGGAATTGAAGAGTCAGATAGAGGACTTGTTAGAAAAGGGTTTTATTAGACCAAGTGTGTCTCCGTGGGGAGCGCCAGTCTTATTGGTGAAAAAGAAGGACGGACGGTCACGTTTATGTGTGGATTATCGGAAACTCAACAAGGTTACTATTAAGAACCGATATCCTTTGCCACGGATTGATGATTTAATGGACCAGTTAAAGGGTGCGTCTGTGTTTTCAAAGATTGACTTGAAGTCCGGATATCATCAGATAAGAGTAAGAGAAGAAGATGTTCAGAAAACAGCGTTTCGTTCACGCTATGGACACTATGAGTATCTAGTGATGCCATTTGGAGTGACGAATGCACCCGCAATTTTTATGGATTACATGAATAGGATCTTCCATACGTTCCTAGACAAGTTTGTAGTGGTGTTCATCGACGATATACTCATTTATTCGAAGGATGAAGAGGAACACGAAGAGCATCTCCGCTTAGTTTTACAAGTTCTGCGTGACAAAAAGTTGTATGCAAATCCGTCAAAGTGTGAATTCTGGATGAAAACGGTGAATTTTCTTGGTCACGTCATCTCAGAAGAGGGAATATCCGTGGATCCAGCAAAGATTGAAACCGTACTTGCATGGAAACAACCGCAAACTGTTACGGATATACGAAGTTTTGTGGGTTTAGCTGGATATTATCGGAGATTTATAGAGGGTTTCGCTAAGATTGTGGCACCAATGACACAACTTACGAGGAAAGATCAACCATTTGCTTGGACAGAGAAGTGTGAAGCTAGTTTTCAGTTGCTGAACGAGCGATTGACGACCTCACCGGTGTTAGTTCTGCCCCAGTCGGACGAACCGTATGAAGTTTATTGTGATGCGTCACATCAGGGACTCGGATGTGTGTTGATGCAACGTAAGAGGGCAGTGGCTTATGCGTCCAGACAGTTGAAGAACCACAAAAGGAACTACCCCACTCATGATCTAGAACTTGCCGCAGTAGTTTTTGCGTTGAAGATTTGGAGACATTATCTTTATGGATGTACTTTTGTCGTTTTCAGTGATCACAAAAGTCTGAAATATCTGTTCGACCAGAAAGAGTTGAATATGAGGCAGAGGAGGTGGATGGAAACACTGAAGGATTTTGATTTCACGTTACAGTACCATCCTGGAAAGGCTAACGTGGTAGCTGATGCTTTGAGTAGAAGAAGTGTATCGGTATGCTCAGCTCAGATGGCTAGTCAGCAAGAGTTATTAGAAGAGTTTCGAGATCTACATCTTGAAGTAGAGTTTGCGCCTGGGAATTTGAGACTCGGTATGATTACGATTTCGAACGGGTTGATGGAAGACATTGCTAGTTGTCAGAATGACAGTCTACTTATGGAAAAGAGAGCTTTGATAGATAGAGGAACCACCACAGAGTTCAAGGTGGGATCAGATAATATTTTGAGATGCAATGGGAGAGTGTGCGTACCCGACGCTAAGAACTTGAGGAATACGGTTCTAGAGGAAGCGCATAAGAGTAAACTGAGTATACATCCTGGAGCTACCAAGATGTATCAGGATTTGAGGCTAGACTATTGGTGGCCGGGTATGAAGAGGCATGTGGCAGAGTACGTGGCATCGTGTTTGACGTGTCAGAAAGCTAAGGTGGAACAATAGAAACCTGCAGGAATGCTGCAATCGTTGGATATACCAGAGTGGAAGTGGAATAGCATATCTATGGATTTCATCACTGGTTTACCCAAGACAAGGAGGAAGCATGACTCTATTTGGGTGATAGTGGATCGATTGACGAAGTCCGCTCATTTTCTGCCTGTCAGGATTACCGACACTGCAGAAAAGTTAACAAACATCTACGTGGCTGAGATAGTAAGACTCCATGGTATACCGTCAAGCATTGTTTCAGATCGAGACCCAAAATTTACTTCACATTTTTGGAGAACTCTGCATGAGGCTTTAGGGACGAAGTTGAGATTAAGTTCGGCTTACCATCCGCAGACAGACGGACAGACCGAAAGAACGAATCAATCTTTGGAGGATTTGTTGAGGGCATGTGTGCTAGATGATAGAGGAAGTTGGGACGATGTGTTACCACTAATAGAGTTCACCTACAACAACAGTTTCCACACGAGCATTGGAATGGCTCCGTATGAGGCTCTTTATGGGAGAAGGTGTCAAACTCCATTGTGTTGGTACCAAGATGGAGAAAGTATGATTGTAGGACCGGAAATGGTGCAACAGACTACGGACAAGGTCCGGAAGATACGGGCAAGAATGAAGGTCGCCCAGGATCGTCAGAAGAGTTACGCAGATAGGCGTCGTAGACCCTTAGAATTTGAGGCAGGAGAACATGTATTTCTCCGAGTTACTCCAACCACTGGCGTTGGAAGGGCAATAAAAGCAAGAAAGTTGACTCCGAAATTTATTGGACCGTATCAGATTACGGAAAGGATAGGAAAGGTAGCCTATCGAATTGCATTGCCACCGATACTGTCCCAGATTCATGATGTGTTCCATGTGTCTCAGTTAAGGAAGTATATTCCTGACCCGTCACATGTGATCACGCCAGATGACATTCAGTTGAAAGAGAACTTGTCGTTTGAAGTTCCGCCAGTTAAGATTGCGGATAGAAAGATGAAACGTCTAAGGACCAAGGAGATACCCTTAGTCAAGATAATATGGAATGAAGCTACAGGAGATGCGACTTGGGAGCTTGAAAGCAAGATGAAAGAGCAATACCCCGAGTTATTTAGCGATGTCTAAGTTTCGAGGACGAAACTTCTTTTAGGGGGGAAGTAATGTAAGACCCATAATTCTACTGTACTGTACGCAAGTTATAAGCGTAAGTAGTAGATAAGAGTTTTTAGGGTTTCTGTAAGATTAGTTTCTTAAGTATCGTGTAATAACAGCGTTTTGCTGAGTTGGAACTGGTTTTGGATTCGTACGCTATTTAGGCTCTGGCTTTTGGTTTTTAATCCTCTTTTATGTACGAGAACGTTCCTGTGAGTTCAGAATTTAGAGTTTCGACTTTCTCCGTTTATTGGAAAAACGAGTAGAAAACTGTGCCCGCTTCTTAAAATTTTACGGTTTCTGTTTTCCGTCGAATTTTAATTGGAGACTTTATATATCGGCGTAAGTTGGAATCTAGTTTCAGAATATTTTTGGGAGCTAAGGAAATAAATTTCAGTCGGAGAATAAAATTCGGCGATAATATTTGGAAATGGTTTACGACGGACATTTATTTGTGAGATTTTCTGTTTTTGAGATTTCCGTCCGTTAGCGAGGCGCGACTCGCCGAGAGCAAACGCGACGAGCTGAGTGGCGAAAAGGAGATATTTGTTCAAAAGCAATCATGAGTTTTTTTGATCCATTGGCTAGGGTTTTGTCTTGCAAAAGTGATCTTGATCCAATGGCCTAGAATGTCTAAGACTTTGGGGTGAATAGTAAGGAGGTTTAAGTTTTGTCTTGGAACAAAAAAATGATAAATACTCCCTCCCCTTTGCCTTGCTCGGCCGAACACTCCTCTCACCCTAACCCACTCAAAATTTTCTCTTCCTCTCAAGAACTTGCTTGGATTTGTGCTAGGAACATCAAGCTCTTGGATCATCTTCTTCATCTTGAGGTAATTAGACCTCTTCCATCCCTTATTTCTCTTGAAAACTCTTGAATTTTTGAAGTTTCACAATTTTGTTCTTGAGTAGAAAATTGTTAGAATTTAATTTTGTTTCCATAGATGTGTTCTTAAGGGTTGTTAGTACACATGATTGAAAGCATGAATTGATTCTATGGTTTAATCTTGTTTTACAAATTTTCTAGTAAGGGTTTTGAGAAAAAAATTGAAAAGGATCATAATTTTGAATTGTGTTGTAAGAGTTTGGTTTTGAAGTTAGAATTGAGCTTTTAAACAAAATGGATTGTTGAATATGAACTTTGTTTCGAAAAATAAGAAAAAAATATTTTTCGTGTTCTTGAGCGACTCGAAGAACGCAATTTAGAAAAATTTTATTTCGAGTTTCAAAAAGAGTCGGGTATACGATTGAATATCGTTACGAGCTAACCAAATGTGGTTAGGGTTTCAAATGAAGAAAAATTGTGTAGGATTGCCATTTTGCCTCTTTTGGGCCGTGGCAATCATTTATGGTCGAGGAATCGAGTTTTCGAAAATTGTTTTGAGGCAAATTGTTTCCCATGACCTTTGTTTAAGTGTTTGATAAGTTATGGGATGTTTTGTAAAGAAAAATAATTTCTTGCCTTAAGAAAAACTTAATTGAGATTTTTCGAAAATTTGTGATTCGACTCGATAATTTCTAAATCGCTTTGATAAGTGCTAGTTAGGTATTATGAGATATTACCATGCATTTAGAAGTGAAAAATTTTGAATGGAAGGGGGATTTTGAAAATTTGGCCGTGGCTCTTCCTATGTGGGGGAGAAATTCCAAAATTTTTCTAAGTCCACAATTGTGTGAAAATCTTGTGTGTGTTGGATACTCCTAGTTTTGAAGAAAAATGAGTAAAGGAAAGGTTTGTAGGAAGAAAAAAATGTGTAACTTGTAACGCAAGAAAACTTCGATTTTTCATAAAAAAATATTTTTGAAAAGTTTTAGTTGTGTTTCAAATGGTCTTGTTGTGTGTGAAACAAGTCCTTAAGGTGGAGAAATCCAAAATGGTTTTAGTTTGTGATTTGAAAGCAAAATGAATTTCGTGTTATAAAAATAGTGCAATTTACTTCGGGAATTTTTAAACACTATGAGAATAACCTGAAATCCTTGAGGGATGGCTTTAGAAAGTACCTTAGACCCCTCTGGAGTTTTGAGAGCGAGTTTCGTTTCGTTAGGATAAACGAGGAATATTTTATTGATGTTACGCTGCATTTATTTTAGGTAGCGCGTGTTGTTGTTGTTCGCGAAATTAAAGTAACAAAAGCTTGCTAAGGTAAGGGCACCTTTACTTTCTGTCAAATAATTGTATGCTTGGTTCAGGACTGTGTGATTGTTTGACAATTGTATTATGTATTCTCGTGATGAGACTGTGTTTAAAATACATGCGATATTACATATGATTTTGCGAAATATATGTATGAATATTTGATTCATTTGATAATGTTCGAATATTATGTATAATGTTGCATTAGCATATATGGGGAAGCGTATGCTCATGCATTCATAGTAGTGGTGATCGGAAACGGACCACGGGGTGTGATTATCGGGAATGGATCCACCTTAATCCTGCGGGATTTATTGAGTCCAATACGTGGTTATCGGGAATGGACCACGGGGTGCGATTATCGGGAATGGATCCACTCTAATCCGCGAGGATTGTATTGACACCCTGAAAGGGTATAGTAGGGGTTGGACCTACGACTCTCTGCGGAGAGGTAAAATTCCGGAATTCATGCATGTGAAATAGACCCGGTTAGGGTGATCACAATCATTTAGAGTCTGCATTGATAGGCTGGTGTGCATTTCGATACTGGGTGCAAGTATATGAACTGCTAAGTGTTTATTCGCTGTTATATATGTACATGCTATTTGTTGTTGTGTTATGTGTGGTGACCCTTGCATTCTTTCATTTGCGGGCTCCTCCCACCCAGACGATGGATCACCCTTTGTTACCGGTGCTCACGAGAGAGACGGTGACGAGGTGGGAATTCCTTGATCGCCTGCTTCTGCCTGCCTGGAGCCTCGACCCAGCTTCCGGCACGGCTAGTTACCACGGGCGCGTTAGGATTACTACTTTTCTTGGTACCCGTCAGGTTCATCAGTGTCTGATATGGCAGACTCCGCCTTTCACCATACCTCTACCGGTACTGCTCAGTGCATTGTGGACGGTTCCTGGAGGACCACTGCCAGGGGCGCCAGATACACCAGAGGGTGGTGGATCGGTCATTGGAGAGACCCCCACAGATGGTCTAGTTACTACTTCTTCCTCCTCCATGGGTAGTTGGGGCGATGGGGCTTTACCCGACTTTTTAGGGGAGCCGGATGATGTTCTTCAGGAGGCAGCGACTGCTGCAGGGCATGGATCCATTGGAGGATCCGGAGTACCTCACTTGGTATCTCCCACTTCTACTTTGAGCTTGGTCCTGTTATCGAGCGATACGGACGACTCCTGATGCCGTTGTGCATGTTAGGACTAGGACCACTGACTTAGAGTAGTATTCTTTTGGACAGGCCTTGTTGGCCGGTGACTGGTAGTATGTTTTGTAGTAGGTTCTAACGTATTTTTGGGATGACTGTACTCTAAACTCTTACGCTTTGGATGAGCCTTTTTTGGTGTTGGCTTTAGTATTCCTAGTCACGACTACTTTGTATATTTGTCGTGGACTAGACGTTATGGTTTGGTTATGTAAATATTCAGGTACACACTTTGCTTATGAGAAGCACTATTATATACTATAGTTCTGTTGTATGAATAACGCCGGCTCTTGTAAAATATTTTCCGCGCACTCTGTCTTGTGTTTAAAAAAAAAAAAAAAAATTAATGCCCTTTTTAGGCTTTGAAAAACGGGGTGTTACAAGTTTTATCCTTTAATTATATTATTTGTTGATACTTTAATTGAATTATTTATAGTTTGTTGAAAAGTATATATGCAAAATAGAATGAATAAGATAAGAAAAAACAAAACTTAGTTAAAGAATTTAAATTATGACAATTGAAATTAAGTGATTGATACTAAATTTTTTTTAAAAATAACAAAAATATATAATTACATTTATAGTTGGAAAGTCTAATTTATTACAACAATTTTGTTGTTGAGATATAAAAGATATAACAATAATTTATATCGTTCATAAAAATAATTTTTTCGCTGCGAAAAATACATTTTTTTCCAGCAACAATAATTGTTGTTGCAAAAAACACCAGCTATGCCAGCGACAATAATTTTGTTGTAAAAAACACTAGTTGTGTTAGCGACAATTATTGTTATTGCCAAATAACACTAGTTATGACAGCGACATTAATTGTTGCTAAAAACATTAGTTATGTCAGCGACATTAATTGTTGCTGCAAAACACTAGTTATGGCAGCGACATTAATTGTCCTTGCAAAACTTTTTGCAACGGCACTTATGGCAGCGACATGCAGCAACAATTTTTTCACTGCGAAAAACACTTTTTGCAGCAACTTTGCGTTTTTTGCAGCGACATTTGTCGCTGTCAAAAACGATATTTCTTGTAGTGATACTCATGATTATTGTACATGTTTCATATTATCTTTTCATGCAAACATGATTTGTTTTGAAGATTGAGGGGGCAAAAAATTTCATCCAACAAATGAATTATCTATGATGTTAACAAATACTCCAAGCTATAGAAACTCAAATAATAAACAACAAGTTTTTAGTTTTATTTAACTAATAAGGACACATTTTGTTACGCTTAAGAATATATGAATATTTGGTTGCTTTTACTCTAATTTGGTTGTTGTTAAATAACTTTTCTACAGACATACGGTTGCTTAAAATTACTCCATTCCTTAAAGTTTTCATTTTGAGAAAATTAATGTAGGGGCTGTAAAAATAAAGAAGCAGTGAAGAAATTATCTTGCATTACCTTTCAATTTTCAACCTTGAGACGAGGGAAAAACCAAGACACACATCTATTTCCTTCATGATTTAATTTTATAGCATATTTATATTATTGTTACTTTTTTATTCTTTTGGCACATATGAAATTTACAATATGATTGCAGCAACATGTTTTTTTCTATATGATTCAACCAAATTATATTTTTGTTCCAAATCATTGTTGTAGTCTTCAATTTGAGTTGTTTGCAATTTAACTACTAAAAATATACAAATTAATAAAACAAAATTACCAAAAAACTAAATACATAAAGAAACATAGTCAAATAGATACACACACGTTAGCATAATAACAAAACAAAAAAGAGCGGACAAACAAACACTATTAGAAGCTTTAGACACTAAACGAACTATTCATTTTGTACTAAAAACATGGTAAGCAAACATAACATACATATGTTTTTATTTGATTGATTATTTGAGTTGCATTTGTGAATATTTATTTTGGTTAATTTGATGTTTTTCGTAAACTAATTATTAATATCTTCACAAAAAGAAACAAATTTTAATAAATAAAGGTATGTATAAAAAATTAAGATCGGTTTATGCACACATTAGTACAATACAAATATGATCTGGTTTAAGCTCCTGATTCTTCAAATCCTAAAAGGAAAAAAAATTAAATAGAGTTAACGTTATTTTTTTGTACCTACATAAAATAATTGAAATTTCGGTCCTCATTTTAAAATTATAAAGCCCCAACTGAAATGTATAGAATATTTAGTCGGAAAATAAATAAGTTTACCTGAGTACATTAAAATTATAGAATAATTTATTTGGATTACAAATTACAGCAGCGTAAAGAAACTAAAACAGATAAAACAAAACAAGGAAAAAGATTAAAATCTTCTCATTCGATAATCCAAACTCCACCTTGATCTCATAAGTTCCTAAGTAGTACTTACTCCGGTTAACCCGTTTACCTAAAAAATTGAATAGGCGTGGGTGAGACTACTAAGTCTCAGTGAGTCCTACTACCTTCCTAATGGTGACTACATCGGGGCTAATAACCCGAATCTCACAGCATGCATCATATTTTCAGTTTACATAAATACATAAATAAAGGTGTATCACAAATTTATTATCTTGTTCATTTTATACGTACTCTTCGAAGGTTGCTCCGGGGTAAGTGTAACACCCCAGATTCCCATAGGTTTTATTGGTGAGATCATTAGTTATTTTATTCCAAAAGGAGCGTTACTCAAGCTTAACTAAACTGATTTATTAAATATATAAATAAAATGCTACATCGTGTTTTAAAAATTAATACATATTAATATCAAGATTCTTGAACACAAAGTCTTAAAAGAAAATCATAATACAGTCTGACAACCCTTAATGGAAGTAATGGCTAAAATAGCTTAGAGTTTCCACATGGTATCTTAACAGAGCGACTCCACAGAACAGAGCGAGGAAAGAGCTCTCCGAACACATCAACTATGACTCATTACCTACAGAGAAGTCTACGAGTTTTACGTCGCAGGGTCAAACCAGAAGGGGTGAGTAACGAACATCATATAGAATAACTGAATTCAATAGCAACACTGAACAAAATATCACTCTCTAGAACGATCAAACACATAAGCAAACACAGACTCATCAACGTCTCAATAAAATAAATAAACTTAACGTAATAAAAATATATAAGAGCTACGCCAATAGTAAAATAATATCAACACGACAAACGGCGGCACAACGGCTACCATGGCAACACGACAAACGGTGGTACAAGTACTACCATAACAACACGACAAACGGTGGCACAACTGCTACCATAGCAACACGACAAACGGTGGCACAACGACCACCATGACCTCAAACAACAACGCTAATTTTATTTAATAAACATCAACAATTAAACCGACGCCAATTTAGTCAAACATCAATTAGTTCGACAACACTTAAACTCAACACCAATTCAAAACACTAACTAATTCGACACTAATTAAACTTATCAAACAAAACTGACTCACTTTAATATTTATACATAGTTACTATAGATCATATACTACTCTGTCCTTTAACTAGAATAATTACGCATATGTCTCGGCCTAGACTTCGTATCACAATTATGATAATAAACCAATTTCAATTTTCTCACACTGATACGCTAACCCATCACTATAGATTACTATTTATGATAAAATTTCCAATGAGAGGTACTACTAACAATTCACACTAGTAGTATATGGGTTAATTCAATTTTGCATTCAACTCCAGTACAATTAAATCTCAAAAAAGTTATAACCTCTTTCATTTATGAATGATATAATTTAATAAGTCAATATCATGATTCCTTCCTAAAAGTCTTAGCTAACCTAAACGGTGATGATGATTATCACATAATATCTCCAGAACACAGTCGATGATATTAACACGTTGATCATGATATTAACACGATGCAAGACATTGCAAAACCAACAAGTAATATGTATATTATATCTATATATCGATCAAGTCAAAAACACAGTTAGCAAAATATTTAGAACCGAACCAGATTAATTTAAAAACATACATGGGAAACAAACAATCAACGACGACAATCATAACGCTATCTACATTCAGAATCTTTAAATGAGTTGGTTAAAACCCCCTTACTTGTTAGTAGCAGTGATCTCTTTTTCTAGTGCGATGAAGTTGTTCTCCTTCCCTTAATCTCCTTCTCCCTCGCCGCTTTCCCCTCCAAGCACTCCCTCTAATTTTTATTTTCAATTTTATGAAAAGTGGCAATCCTAATTCTTTCTCGGTCTTATGCTTTACCTATTTATAAAAGGAAAGAGTCTAGGTTTCTTTTTCCTTAAGAAATAGTATATCTCATGAGATTTGTTTCAATTTAAAATTATGATCACATCTCTCAATAATTTGGTTCTACATTTATTTTCTAAGTATATCTCTCCAAAATTATACTAAAATAAATATCTCTATTTTTCTCCACTTAATTATTCTACTAAAAATATTCTTTAATTAATTGGTTCAACATATAATTCTAACGGAATTAATTAAATAATATCTAAATAACTTACTTCTAAAATTTGGGGCGTTACAATTCTCCCCCCCTTTAAGAATTTTCGCCCTCGAAAATTGCCTAAGGCATTCTAAAAGTCAAACTAATTTACTCACACCACTAAATAAGAATTTAAGACAATAGTCATATAAGAAAAAATCAAGCAATTAACATGTCAACAAACAATAACAGCAAAATTCATAAAACACAATCAAACATGTTATAAATCATGTGACTAGATATTTAAAAAGTGACTAAGGTGCAAGTGTGACTAAATAGAGAAGACACAAGGTAGACACGACACTGACACTACGCCCACTTGGTCTGACTGGACAGACCTGCTCTGATTGACACATAACTCACACGGCCGGATTGGACCGACCTGCTCTGATACCAATTGTAACACCCCAGATTCCCATAGGTTTTATTGGTGAGATCATTAGTTATTTTATTCCAAAAGGAGCGTTACTCAAGCTTAACTAAACTGATTTATTAAATATATAAATAAAATGCTACATCGTGTTTTAAAAATTAATACATATCAATATCAAGATTCTTGAACACAAAGTCTTAAAAGAAAATCATAATACAGTCTGACAACCCTTAATGGAAGTAATGGCTAAAATAGCTTAGAGTTTCCACATGGTATCTTAACAGAGCGACTCCACAGAACAGAGCGAGGAAAGAGCTCTCCGAACACATCAACTATGACTCATTACCTACAGAGAAGTCTACGAGTTTTACGTCGCAGGGTCAAACTAGAAGGGGTGAGTAACGAACATCATATAGAATAACTGAATTCAATAACAACACTGAACAAAATATCACTCTCTAGAACGATCAAACACATAAGCAAACACAGACTCATCAACGTCTCAATAAAATAAATAAACTTAACGTAATAAAAATATATAAGAGCTACGCCAATAGTAAAATAATATCAACACGACAAACGGCGGCACAACGGCTACCATGGCAACACGACAAACGGTGGTACAAGTACTACCATAACAACACGACAAACGGTGGCACAACTGCTACCATAGCAACACGACAAACGGTGGCACAACGACCACCATGACCTCAAACAACAACGCTAATTTTATTTAATAAACATCAACAATTAAACCGACGCCAATTTAGTCAAACATCAATTAGTTCGACAACACTTAAACTCAACACCAATTCAAAACACTAACTAATTCGACACTAATTAAACTTATCAAACAAAACTGACTCACTTTAATATTTATACATAGTTACTATAGATCATATACTACTCTGTCCTTTAACTAGAATAATTACGCATATGTCTCGGCCTAGACTTCGTATCACAATTATGATAATAAACCAATTTCAATTTTCTCACACTGATACGCTAACCCATCACTATCGATTACTATTTATGATAAAATTTCCAATGAGAGGTACTACTAACAATTCACACTAGTAGTATATGGGTTAATTCAATTTTGCATTCAACTCCAGTACAATTAAATCTCAAAAAAGTTATAACCTCTTTCATTTATGAATGATATAATTTAATAAGTCAATATCATGATTCCTTCCTAAAAGTCTTAGCTAACCTAAACGGTGATGATGATTATCACATAATATCTCCAGAACACAGTCGATGATATTAACACGTTGATCATGATATTAACACGATGCAAGACATTGCAAAACCAACAAGTAATATGTATATTATATCTATATATCGATCAAGTCAAAAACACAGTTAGCAAAATATTTAGAACCGAACCAGATTAATTTAAAAACATACATGGGAAACAAACAATCAACGACGACAATCATAACGCTATCTACATTCAGAATCTTTAAATGAGTTGGTTAAAACCCCCTTACTTGTTAGTAGCAGTGATCTCTTTTTCTAGTGCGATGAAGTTGTTCTCCTTCCCTTAATCTCCTTCTCCCTCGCCGCTTTCCCCTCCAAGCACTCCCTCTAATTTTTATTTTCAATTTTATGAAAAGTGGCAATCCTAATTCTTTCTCGGTCTTATGCTTTACCTATTTATAAAAGGAAAGAGTCTAGGTTTCTTTTTCCTTAAGAAATAGTATATCTCATGAGATTTGTTTCAATTTAAAATTATGATCACATCTCTCAATAATTTGGTTCTACATTTATTTTCTAAGTATATGTCTCCAAAATTATACTAAAATAAATATCTCTATTTTTCTCCACTTAATTATTCTACTAAAAATATTCTTTAATTAATTGGTTCAACATATAATTCTAACGGAATTAATTAAATAATATCTAAATAACTTACTTCTAAAATTTGGGGCGTTACAGTAAGCCGGTCCCGGAGTGCTTGAACTGCGTAATACCGATAATAATGTACGTCGGGTTCCACCCTGGGCTTACAATTCTTAATCATAAATTGGATTCCGAAAGAATCCCCTAAAATGGTAATATACCATTCATCTGATACATAATCATAATAATAATAATCCTGAGAAATTTATGATTTTACCCAAAAAAATATCCTTTCCCGGGGCTTTTCTATCATGCAAGAATTCATAAGTTATCACCTATATTGGAACGTGATTAACATTATAATTATATAATATAATTCCTAGGTTCATTGAAATGACTCTGAAGGACTATGGATATAAAATGAGTGGATTGTTTGATAAAAGCTAAAATTCTGCAGTACTGTACGTCTTGTCACTCTCGCTTAGCGAGCTCGAAGCTCGCTTAGCGAGAGCTGCAAAACAACACTCAGTTTTTATGTTTCAAAGTTATTAACTAAAGCATATATATATTACAATTAAAATGGAGAGATGTTTGAGGCAGGAAAGAAACCAGTAAAGCAATTACCAAGAAGATTTGCACTAGAAATTATGTCCAAGATCAAGGAAGAAATCGAAAGGCGACTGAAGAGTAAATTCATCAGAACTGCCAGGTATGTTGAATGGTTAGCAAATATAGTTCCTGTTATTAAAAAAAATGGTACACTTAGAGTATGCATAGATTTTAGGGATCTAAATAATGCTAAACCAAAAGATGAATATGTCATGCCTATAGCAGAAATGCTAATAGACTCAGCAGCGGGCTTCGAGTTCTTAAGTATGTTAGATGGTTATTCTGGATATAACCAAATTTTTATTGCTGAAGAAGATGTATCTAAAACAGCATTTCGATGCCCTGGTGCCTTAGGCACATATGAATGGGTTGTAATGCCCTTTGGGTTGAAAAATGCTGGGGCTACCTATCAAAGGGCCTTGAATCCTATGTTTCATGATTTTATAGATACATTAATGCAAGTATATATTGATGATATAATCATCAAATCCTCTTCTGAAGATAGCCACTTAGATTATTGATGACCGGAATTTCTATGGTATTTTTAGTAATAGTATTAGTATTAAAATGACCAAGTCAGGCCCAAATACGAAGGAAAACCAACAGAATCAGAGAAAAACATCAAGACAAGGTCCAAGAATCCAAAAGACAAGAAAAAGCCCAAAAAGTGAAGAAATTGAGCATTTCATCGTAGCACGATGGATTCCATCGTGCCACGATGGAAGCTGCTTGCTGGCCAAGAAAACAGAAGAATAAATCTGAAGAAAATCTGTTCATCGCAGCACGATGGGTTCCATCGTAGCACGATGAGGTAACTTGGCGACCAAGCTGATGAAATGCACATGATCAGTTATTAAATTGAACTGAATCTTCACTGTAAATAGAGCCTCCCATTCATTGTTTAAATCATTCAGAAATAGTAGAACACTCTCTACTATAAGGAGAGGTTCATAGGAGCTCTATTAGACATAGTTTTCTCCCCTTACGGGAAAACTAACTCAGCAAGGTATGTTTTATGTAGGCTTTTATGTTTAGGTTATAATTCTTTTATTGTAATTTATATATGTAGTCTTTTGTAATAGATGCCTTAGGTTGTGGTGGAGAAGATGAACTCCCCTATGAATATTTGGAGTGTGTGATTGAGTCAAAGTTATAATAAATGTTATTCAGTATTATGTTTGTTATTTAATTTCTTGCACTTTAATAACATATCTCATAATCTGGCCGGATAAGCGGGAGCACACTTATAATTGATATTAGGTTTTAACTTAATATGGTCCGGAACTAGTAGTAAATAATGCTAGGTGTATGGAGACGGTAACGTCATGAACTAGTTGTGAACTGAGCGGTTAGAGGAGGAATCATACACTAGGTGTGAACTGAGTACTTAGAAGATGAATAGCCCGATACTAGGACCTAGAGGTTAATTGGTGAAGCTAATAATGCATGTGTAATAAACAACTCACTTAGTAATTAGGGTATGTGACACAACGAGGTTAGGCTCTCGTAGGTATCTTAGACATTAATGTAGGGAAACTTTAATATACATAGTGTAACAGTAAGGTGTTACTACAACAAAGGAAAAGTCACCGCCGAACAATAATCTGATTAACTATGTTATACACCGTTCATGCCAAATATGAAGAAGGGAGGGAGTCCAACCACCACACCTATCCTCTATGTTTATGAATCTATTATCTATGTATCTATGTATCTATTTATTTGTTTATTTATTTATGCAAGCATTACCCTTATTTTTATAAAAGCCTTTTCAAAAACCCAAAGCGAATGCAAAATATACGAACTTAAATGATGCTAATGAAGCTTCGGCACGATCCCTGTGGATACGAACTCATTCTAGACACCTAGAGTGTGAATTATTACTCGACGACAGACTGGTGCACTTGCCAGACCGTAGTCAAGTTTTTGGCGCCGTTGCCGGGGATTGTGTTTACAAAGCATCGGTAGATTTATTTAAGTTTGTCAAAAAAAAAATTAAAAATACAAAAAAAAATCTTGTTGATGATTGTGGAATTTGATCTGTGAAAATTCTGGCTAAGGATAAGTCAAGGTCTCCGAGCGATCCGTTGTGATCCAGCTCACTTACCTGAGAATTTCGATAGTGACAAAGACATATGAGAAAAACCAAAAATATGTAAAGTTTTACCATTATCTTTTCCAGTGCTGCTGAAGGTATTCATTTGTTGTGCTTGATAACAGGTATCTTGGAGTTTAAGTACGATCCTGAACCAGAAAGAACGCTAAGGAAAAGAAGCAAAGCACCAAAGCTCGCACAATCCAGTAAGCTCAACACAGAAGGAGAGCCGACCACCAAAGCCATGGGAGACGAACCAAACGGAAGGGATTACTGCGGAAAAGTTAGCATCAAGCAGGAACCAGAATGGTCACCACCAAGCAACCACAACAACTCTGAAGGGATATTTTGGGACGACCTGGCAGATATAGATATGGAATCTCAAGGGGACAATATTTCTGATGTCTCGAAACAACCCACGGAGGACAACAGGAAACCCATGATACCTTTAGATAAAAGGTGGAAGGATCATGTAAAGTGGATCATGAATTGGATGCGGTTGGCACCGACATCCAGGCACTACGCGAAAAGACCATATTCAGCCAAGATGCGCCGGAAGATAGAGTACCAACAGAATGTCGCTCGTGAATGGTTGTGCAGGTCCGGCACCGTTTTTGTGGAAGACTACACTAACGTCGGGTGTGACAACAAAGCAGTTAATGCACTCATGGAGGAACTGGTGGGTAACCATGATGAAAAGTGCATGGCGCTTAAAGACAAAAAGCGCAAATACTACCAAAAAGAAGCTGATAGCGAGTTCAGAGAAAGACTAGATAAAAGACCACAACTGCCACCCAAGAAGGAGGATCCTGGAAGCGTCACCATCATCTGTCAGATTGGGAAAGCAGGAGTCAATGCATTGTGTGATGTGGGCTCAAGTGTCAACGTAATACCATTATCTTTGGCAGGTAAGTTCAAGCTCGCATTACCTACTGCAGGGATAACACGGGAACTCGTATTAGCTAATCAATCATTCATTCACTCAGTGGGCACCGTCAGAGACGTCTTGGTGAAAGTCAAAGACCTAGAATTTCGAGTAGACTTCATGATCCTAGACATCGGAGAAGATGAAGAACACCCCATCATACTTGGAAGACCATTCCTAGCCACCAGCAAGGCACTCATTGATATGGACCTTGGAGAGACAACGCTAAGGAGTGGAGGAAAATCAATAACCGTCAAAACTTCCAGTGTAAAGAAGGAAAAATGCTACATGCTCAAGTGGAAGGATAGAGAAGCTACACCACCGACTCCAGTTCAAGAAGTAAAAGTAAAGATAGAGATAGAGGAGCTGGAGAATGAAATGGCGCAGCTAGAGATAGAGACAGCTCAGGAAGGGGAGGTACCCGAAGAACTCACTGACAAATTGAAGAGGCTAACTATTGAAGTGGACATCCGAGCAACATGGGTCAAAGCATGGGGTAGAAACCAAAAAGTTGCCAGAAAATCTAAGTTTGGGGTTAATACGCCACCTCTGAAGAAGCCTGCTGCTGAAGGAAAGAAGTATAACTGGGTTAGAGCTGAGAAAGAACAGAAGAAGGAACAACCACCAAAAGGCAAGGGGAAGTCCATTATAAAAACAACACCTTCAGAAGATGATGGACGACTCTGCTTTGCCACCTTCAAAGAGAAACATAACCCAGAGAAGTTTGAAAGAAGCATCAAGAAAGAGGGAGGAGCTAAGGCGAAAGCTCCTACATAAGAGAGAGACATGCGAACCTATCCTCTATAATGGAGGAAATGCCTAAAGCTAATGAGAGGCTAAACAAGCGCTGCTTGGGAGGCAACCTAAGGATAAGTATTTATATTTCAGTATTTCAATTTAGTAATTTTCATTCAGTATTGTTTTTCAATTCAATAAAGTATGCCAAGAATTCCGCATGTCATCTTCATCTGTAACAGCCTTTTTCAAACTTACAAAAAAATTGATTGCTGTTTATTATATAGTGCATGACTAACTGTTATAGGTAAGATTGCGGCGAAGTAAGTTATAAATTTTGATGAGCCGAATTTCACGCCTTCACACAAATACCAAAGGTGATTGCTCCGAAGTGCGAAGTTCGGGAGACAGCGAGATGAGTGATGAAGCTGGTGTCCGTGAGACAAATGTTCAATTTTTAGATATACCTAAGCCATGTGAGGATTTGAGCCAAATATTTCCAAACGGTATTACCACTTTCTTTCGATATACTATGAGAGTACCATGCACTTGTTTATTTTCTAGAACTTGCTCTAATTCTCTGCTGACTGGTTAATTTGATATTATATGCATTGTGTAACACCCCGTTTTTCAAGGCCCAAAAGTAGGCACTTTTTTTTTTTTTTTTTTTTTTTAAAACACGAGACAGAGTGCGCGGAAAATATTTTACAAGAGCCGACATTATTCATACAACAGAACTAAAGCATATAATAGTACGACCAACAAGGTGACTGAAATAGTACTATATGCATCAATAGTGCTTCTCATAAGCAAAGTGTGTACCTGATTAGTTACATATCCAAAACATAACATCTAGTTCACGAAAAATATACAAGGTAGTCGTGACTAGTGAAATACTACAGCCAATACCAAAAGAGGCTCATCCAAAGTGTAAGAGTATAGAGTATAAAGTATAGTCATCCAAAAACGTTAGAACCTACTACAAATCATGCTACCAGTCACCGACCAACAAGGCCTGTCCAAAAGAATACTACTCTAAAGTCAGCGGTCCTAGTCCTATCATGCACATCGGCATCAGGAGTCGTCCGTATCACTCGATAACAGTACCAAACTCAAGGTAGAGGTGAGAGATACCAAGTGAGGTACTCCGGGTCCCCCAATGGGCCCATCCCCTGCAGCAGCCGCTGCCTCCTGAAAAACGTCTTCCGGCTCCCCTAAGAAGTCGGGTAAAGCCCCATCACCCCAACTGCCCATAGAAGAAGAAGTAACTGGTCCATCCGTGGAGGTCTCTCCAACGACCGATCCACCACCCTCTGGTGTGTCCGGCGCCCCTGGCTTGGGCCCCACAGGAACCGTCTAAAGTGCACTGAGCAGTACAGGTAGAGGTATGGAGAAAGGTGGAGTCTGCCATATCAGACACTGGTGAATCTGTAGGGTACCTAGATAAGTAGTAATCCTAACGCGCCCATGGTAACTAGCCGTGCCGGAAGCTGGGTCGAGGCTCCAGGCAGGCAACAGCAGGCGATCAAGAAAGTCCCACGTCGTCACCGTCTCCCTCACGAGCACCGGTAACAAATGGTGATCCATCGTCTGGGTGGGAGGAGCCCGCTAATGAAATGTTGCAAGGGTCACCACAAAAACCACAAAAATACACTTACCAAATACGGAAGAACAAGTAAATATACAATATTTTCACATCAACGTACATGATATATTTAAATGCACACATAGCCTACAAATGCAGACTCTATATGATTGTGATCACCCTAGCCGGGTCTTTTTCACATGCATGAATTCCGAAATTTAACCTCTCCGCAGAGAGTCGTGATCTGCTAATCACTAAAATCAATACAATCACGACGATCTGCTAATCGAAGGATTAGGGTGGATCTTCTAATCAAACCCCGTGATCTGCTAATCACAATATTGTACTCAATAAAATCCCGCAGGATTCAAGGTGGATCTGCTAATCGCACCCGGTGGTCTTCTAACCACTGCCATGAATGCATGAGCATACGATACATCTTATCTATGCTGATGCATTCAATTACATACCAATCATGCATATGTAATTCTCAACCACATGTCAATACATATATTTCTAACAAAATCATATGTAAGACAACACATGTATCATAAACACTTTCTCATCAACGAGAATACATAATATATACATGCATAACACTCAAAGCACACCACAACAAGCATACAAACATATTATACCGATATAAGACGGAAATAAAAGGTGCCCTTACCTCAGCAAGCTTTCCTTAATCTCTTTCTCGTCTAAACTATTATACGCGCTACCTAAAAGTTAAGCAGCGTACAATCAGTAAAATACTCCTCGATTATCCTATCGAAACGAAACTTGCTCTCAAAGCTCCAGAGGGGTCTAAAGTACTTCCTAAAGCTATCCCTCAATGATTTCAGGTTATTCTCATAGTGTTTAAAAATTCACGAAGTTAATTGTACTATTTTTATAACACGAAAATCATTTTGTTTTCAAATCATAAACAAAAACCATTTTGGATTTTCCACTTCAAGGACTTGTTTCACACACAACAAAACCCATTTGAAACACAACTAAAACTTTTCAAAAATATTTTTATGAAAAATCGAAGTTTTCTTGCGTTACAAGTTACACATTTTTTTTTTCTTCCTAACAACCCTTTTCTATGCTCATTTTTCTTCAAAACTAAGATTATCCAACACATACACAATTTTCACACAATTGTGGACTTAGAAAAAATTTTGGAATTTCTCCCTCACCACTAAAAGGCCACGGCCACAATTTTGAAAAGCACCCTTCCACACAAAATTTTTCACTTCTAAAAGCATGGTAATATCCCATAATACCTAACTAGCACTTATCAAAACGATTTAGAAATTATAGAGTCGAATCGCAAATTTCGAGAAATCTCAAATAAGGTTTTTCTTAAGGCAAGTGATCATTTTCTTTTCAAAACATCCCATAACCAATCAAACAATTAAACAATGATCATGGGAAGCTATTTGCCTCTAAACAATTTTCGAAATTCGATTCCTCGAACCCTATATGGGTGCCACGGCCATTTGAGGCAAAAAGGGCAACCCTACACATTTTTTCATTTGAAACCCTAGCCCACATTCATTAGCTTGTAACAATATTCGATCGTGTACCCGACTCCTTTTGAAACTCGAAATAAACTTTTTTCTAAATTGTGTTCTTCGAGTCGCTCAAGAACACGAGAATAAATTTTTTCTTATTTTTCGAAACAAATTTCATATTCACCAATCCATTTTGCCACAAAGCTTAAAACTAACTTCAAAAACCAAAATCATACAACACACTCATAGATATGATCATTTTAAGGAATTTTCTTCAAAACCTTACCAACAAAATTGTGAAATTTGAAATCACCATGAGAATCACTTACTTGCTTCACTAATGTATCGTACATAACACTCTTAAATACTACTATGGAATCAAAACTAATTAAAACTAAGTTCTAAAATTTTTCTTCTCAAGAACACAAGAAAAATTATCTTAGAATCTAAGAGTTTTCATGAGAAATGATGAAAGGAGGAGGTCTAGTTACCTCAAGATGAAGAAGATGGTCAAAGAGCTTGATGATCCTAGCACAATCCAAGCAAGTTCTTGAGAGGAAGAGAAATTTTTTGAAGTTGATGAGTGTGAGAGAGTGAGGTCGGCCGAGTGAGAGAAGAGAGGAGGAAGAGGTTTTTTTTTTATTTGCTTCTAAGACCAATTAGTTAAACCTCCTTACTATTTATTAACCTCTTGCTCCATCTAAGCCCTTGGATCAAAACCAAACTTGCAAGACTAAACCCTAGCCTTTGGATCAAAATAACTCATGATTGCTTTTTGAACAAATATCCACTTTACGCTACTCAGCTCATCGCGTTTGCTCTCAGCGAGTCGCACCTCGCTAACGGACGGAAATCACAAAAACATAAAATCTCACAAATAAACGTCCGTCGAAAACCGTTTCCAAATATTATCGCTAAACTTTATTCTACGACTGAAATTTATTTCCTTAGCTCCCAAAAATATTCTGAAACTAGATTCCAACTCGCGCCGATATATAAAGTCTCCAATCAAAATTCGACGGAAAACAGAAACCGTAAAATTTTAAGAAGCGGGTACAGTTTTCTACTCGTTTTTCCAATAAACGGAGAAAGTCGAAACTCAAAATTCTGAAAGCACAGGAACGTTCTCGTATATAAAAGAGGACTAAGAACCAAAAGTCTTGGCTTAAATAGTACACGAATCCAAAACCAGTTCCAACTCAGCAATAACGCTGTTATTACACGATACTTATGAAATTAACTTACAGAAACCCTAAAAACTATTAGCCACTACTTACGCTTATAACTTGCGTACGATACAGTAGAATTATGGGTCTTACATTAATTCCCCCCTAAGAGAAGTTTCGTCCTCGAAACTTAGACGTCGTTGAATAACTCAGGATATTGTTCTTTCATTTTGCTTTCAAGCTCCCAAGTCGCGTCTCCCGTAGCTTCATTCCATATTACCTTGACTAACGGTATCTCCTTGGTCCTTAGATGCTTCATCTTCCTATCCGCAATCTTAATTGGCGGAACTTCAAATGACAAGTTCTCTTTCAACTGAATGTCATCTGGCATGATCACATGTGACGGGTCGGGAACATACTTCCTTAACTGGGACACATGGAACACATCATGAATCTGGGACAGTATCGGTGGCAATGCAATTCGATAGGCTACCTTTCCTATCCTTTCCGTAATCTGATAAGGTCCAATAAATTTCGGATCAACTTTCTTGCTTTTATTGCCCTTCCAACGCCAGTAGTTTGAGTAACTCGGAGAAATACATGTTCTCCTGCCTCAAATTCTAAGGGTCTACGACGCCTATCTGCGTAACTCTTCTGACGATCCTGGGCGACCTTCATTCTTGCCCGTATCTTCCGGACCTTGTCTGTAGTCTGTTGCACCATTTCCGGCCCTACAATCATACTTTCTCCATCTTGATACCAACACAATGGAGTTTGACATCTTCTCCCATAAAGAGCCTCATACGGAGCCATTCCAATGCTCGTGTGGAAACTGTTGTTGTAGGTGGACTCTATTAGTGGTAACACATCGTCCCAACTTCCTCTGTCATCAAGCACACATGCTCTCAACAAATCTTCCAAAGATTGATTCGTTCTTTCTGTCTGCCCATCTGTCTGGGGGTGGTAAGCCGAACTTAATCTCAACCTCGTCCCTAAAGCCTCATGCAGAGTTCTCCAAAAATGTGAAGTGAATTTTGGGTCTCGATCTGAAACAATGCTTGACGGTATACCATGGAGTCTCACAATCTCAGCCACGTAGATGTCTGTTAACTTTTCTGCAGTGTCGGTAATCTTGACAGGCAGAAAATGAGCGGACTTCGTCAATCGATCCACTATCACCCAAATAGAATCGTGCTTCCTTCTTGTCTTGGGTAAACCAGTGATGAAATCCATAGATATGCTATTCCACTTCCACTCTGGTATATCTAACGATTGCGGCATTCCTGCAGGTTTCTGATGTTCCACCTTAGCTTTCTGACATGTCAAACACGACGCCACATACTCTGCCACATGCCTCTTCATACCCGGCCACCAATAGTCTAGCCTCAAATCCCGATACATCTTGGTAGCTCCAGGATGTATACTCAGTTTACTCTTATGCGCTTCCTCTAGAACCGTATTTCTCAAGTTCTTAGCATCGGGTACGCACACTCTCCCATTGCATCTCAAAATATTATCTGATCCCACCTTGAACTCTGTGGTGGTTCCTCGATCTATCAAAGCTCTCTTTTCCATAAGTAGACTGTCATTTTGACAACTAGCAATGTCTTCCATCAATCCGTTCGAAATCGTAATCATACCGAGTCTCAAATTCCCAGGCGCAAACTCTACCTCAAGGTGTAGATCTCGAAACTCTTCTAATAACTCTTGCTGACTAGCCATCTGAGCTGAGCATACCGATACACTTTTTCTACTCAAAGCATCAGCTACCACATTAGCCTTTCCAGGATGGTACTGTAAAGTGAAATCAAAATCCTTCAGTGTTTCCATCCACCTCCTCTGTCTCATATTCAACTCTTTCTGATCAAACAGATATTTCAGACTTTTGTGATCACTGAAGACGACAAAAGTACATCCATAAAGATAGTGTCTCCAAATCTTCAAAGCAAAAACTACTGCGGCAAGTTCTAGATCATGAGTGGGGTAGTTCCTTTCGTGGTTCTTCAACTGTCTGGACGCATAAGCCACTGCCCTCTTGTGTTGCATCAACACAAATCCGAGTCCCTGATGCGACGCATCACAATAAACTTCATACGGCTCGTCAGACTGGGGTAGAACTAACACCGGTGAGGTCGTTAATCGCTCTTTCAACAACTGAAAACTAGCTTCACACTTCTCTGTCCAAGCAAATGGCTGATCTTTCCTCGTAAGTTGTGTCATTGGTGCCACAATCTTAGCGAAACCCTCAATAAACCTCCGATAATATCCAGCTAAACCCACAAAACTTCGTATATCCGTAACAGTTTGCGGTTGTTTCCATGCAAGTACGGTTTCAATCTTTGCTGGATCCACAGATATTCCCTCTTCTGAGATGACGTGACCAAGAAAATTCACCGTTTTCATCCAGAATTCACACTTTGACGGATTTGCATACAACTTTCTGTCACGCAGAACTTGTAAAACCAAGCGGAGATGCTCTTCGTGTTCCTCTTCATCCTTCGAATAAATGAGTATATCGTCGATGAACACCACCACAAACTTGTCTAAGAACGTATGGAAGATCCTATTCATATAATCCATAAAAATCGCCGGTGCATTCGTCACTCCAAACGGCATCACTAGATACTCATAGTGTCCATAACGTGAACGAAACGCTGTCTTCTGGACATCTTCTTCTCTTACTCTTATCTGATGATATCCTGACTTCAAGTCAATCTTTGAAAACACAGACGCACCCTTTAACTGGTCCATTAAATCATCAATTCGTGGTAAAGGATATCGGTTCTTAATAGTAACCTTGTTGAGTTTCCGATAATCCACACATAAACGTGACCGTCCATCCTTCTTTTTCACCAATAAGACTGGCGTTCCCCACGGAGACACACTTGGCCTAATAAAACCCTTTTCTAACAAATCCTCAATCTGACTCTTCAATTCCACTAACTCGGCTGGGGCCATCCGATAAGGTGATTCCGAGATTGGTCCCGTTCCTGGATGTAAGTCGATAAAGAATTCCACTTCTCTGATCGGAGGAAATCCCGGAATCTCTAACGGAAAAACATCTTGGAATTGTTGAACTACGCGTAGCTCCTCTATATGCACGTCTGAAGTCACTCCTATAAAAGCAAGTGAAATAAATTCTGGCTCTCCATTTCTCATGGTTACTGTAAGCCGGTTCGCCGACAAGTACCTCTGTACTCCTGGTTCGGGGAAAAAGACCATCTTACGAGCACAGTCTAAAATAACATAGTGATACGACAGCCAATCCATCCCAAGAATGATCTCGAGTGACTAAAGGGGTAAACAGATCAGATTAATTAAAAATTCCCTATTCTGAATCATCACTAAACAGTGCAAACATGCTGTATTAACCACTAGATCCTTTGCGGGGGTAGAAACATTCAAATCAAAAGGCAGCGGAGAAAAAATCAATTTCATACGATTTGCACAATCCAAAGATATGAAAGAATGGGTTGCCCCAGTATCAATCAATGCAGTTAAAGTGGTACCTGCAATCTGGCAATTCTCATGTATGGCATTACTGGCCTCGCCACTCACTTCCGTGCCCATACAGTAGACACGTCCCCTAGCAGTGGGTTTGGCTCCTTGTGTCACATTCACAGACGGTTCAGCTTTTGTGGCCCTGCAATCCCTGGCGAGGTGGCCTGGCTTCTTACAATTGTAGCATACAACCCCACAAGCATTGGAATAGTGTCCAGCTTCCCCACATTTGAAGCAGACCTGCTTCTCTCCACCCTGGTTTCCTCGAGTCCCTTGATTCCCAGAGCGATTCTGCCCCTTGTTATTCTGAGGGCGGTTGTAAGGCTTATTCCCTTGCCTTCCACGGTTCTGAGCCTGATTACTTGGACGACTAGGTCCCCCAGCAGTAGAATTCACATTGCGATTCACTCGCTTGTTCTTCATGTCTTCAATCTCCTGACACTTCTCAACCAGCACTTGAAAATTTCGGATTCCCAATGGTATCACTGAATCCTGTAACTCATACCTCAGCCCATCTTGAAAATGGCGACACATATAAGTCTCATCTACGCCATCCCTGAAGAAACGGAAGAACCTTGACAGTGATTCAAACTTCTTCGCATAAGCTTCAACTTTCATTCCTCCCTGACGCAACCTCAGGAATTCCTCTCCATACCTTTCTCTAGCGGTCTCTGGAAAGTACTTGGCCAAAAACTTTCTCTTAAAACTCACCCAGTTGATTTCCTCGTGAGCGGCCTCCATCATAAGACTAGTACTCTTCCACCAATACTCAGAGTCTCCGGACAACTGGTAGGTGGCCAGAGTCACCTTTTCACCCTCGGGGCAGTGGATTGCTCCGAAGATCTTTTCCATCGCCTGAAGCCATAAGTCAGCAGCATCAGGACCTCCCTCTCCGTTATACTTCGGAGGACTCTGATGGTTAAAACTCGTGAGAACTCGAGATCCAGCAGCGAGAATCTCTCTTTCCCTTTTTTCCATATCCCTCTGCGCCTTAGCATGGGCTTGGGCAGTCAAAGTTGCTGCCATGGTATTCATTGCGTGAGCCATCTGGTTTACCTGATTGTCATCAGCTCTAGTAGCTGCAGGTGCCCGTCTTGGAGGCATGTTTTCCTGCACAAACCACTTTCTGGTTAGATTCTTTTCCAATTCTCTTAGAAATCTTATACCATGAGTCAATAACTCAACACACCAAAGCAATGGTCACTTGGAACCAATCAAACTCTAGTTCTAACTCGACTGACAACTCTTACAACACACCTTTCCCTTGATGATCTAAAGTCGGGCTCTGATACCACAATGTAACACCCCGTTTTTCAAGGCCCAAAAGTAGACACTTTTTTTTTTTTTTTTTTTAAAACACGAGACAGAGTGCGCGGAAAATATTTTACAAGAGCCGGCATTATTCATACAACAGAATTAAAGCATATAATAGTACGACCAACAAGGTGACTGAAATAATACTATATGCATCAATAGTGCTTCTCATAAGCAAAGTGTGTACCTGATTAGTTACATATCCAAAACATAACATCTAGTTCACGACAAATATACAAGGTAGTCGTGACTAGTGAAATACTACAGCCAATACCAAAAGAGGCTCATCCAAAGTGTAAGAGTATAGAGTATAAAGTACAGTCATCCAAAAATGTTAGAACCTACTACAAATCATGCTACCAGTCACCGACCAACAAGGCCTGTCCAAAAGAATACTACTCTAAAGTCAGCGGTCCTAGTCCTATCATGCACATCGGCATCATGAGTCGTCTGTATCACTCGATAACAGTACCAAGCTCAAGGTAGAGGTGGGAGATACCAAGTGAGGTACTCCGGGTCCCCCAATGGGCCCATCCCCTGCAGCAGCCGCTGCCTCCTGAAAAACGTCTTCCGGCTCCCCTAAGAAGTCGGGTAAAGCCCCATCACCCCAACTGCCCATAGAAGAAGAAGTAACTGGTCCATCCGTGGAGGTCTCTCCAACGACCGATCCACCACCCTCTGGTGTGTCCGGCGCCCCTGGCTTGGGCCCCACAGGAACCGTCCAAAGTGCACTGAGCAGTACAGGTAGAGGTATGGAGAAAGGTGGAGTCTGCCATATTAGACACTGGTGAATCTGTAGGGTACCAAGATAAGTAGTAATCCTAACGCGCCCATGGTAACTAGCCGTGCCGGAAGCTGGGTCGAGGCTCCAGGCAGGCAACAGCAGGCGATCAAGAAAGTCCCACGTCGTCACCGTCTCCCTCACGAGCACCGGTAACAAATGGTGATCCATCGTCTGGGTGGGAGGAGCCCGCAAATGAAATGTTGCAAGGGTCACCACAAATACCACAAAAATACACTTACCAAATACGGAAGAACAAGTAAATATACAATATTTTCACATCAACGTACATGATATATTTAAATGCACACATAGCCTACAAATGCAGACTCTATATGATTGTGATCACCCTAGCCGGGTCTTTTTCACATGCATGAATTCCGGAATTTAACCTCTCCGCAGAGAGTCGTGATCTGCTAATCACTAAAATCAATACAATCACGACGATCTGCTAATCGAAGGATTAGGGTGGATCTTCTAATCAAACCCCGTGATCTGCTAATCACAATATTGTACTCAATAAAATCCCGCAGGATTCAAGGTGGATCTGCTAATCGCACCCGGTGGTCTTCTAACCACTGCCATGAATGCATGAGCATACGATACATCTTATCTATGCTGATGCATTCAATTACATACCAATCATGCATATGTAATTCTCAACCACATGTCAATACATATATTTCTAACAAAATCATATGTAAGACAACACATGTATCATAAACACTTTCTCATCAACGAGAATACATAATATATACATGCATAACACTCAAAGCACACCACAACAAGCATACAAACATATTATACCGATATAAGACGGAAATAAAAGGTGCCCTTACCTCAGCAAGCTTTCCTTAATCTCTTTCTCGTCTAAACTATTATACGCGCTACCTAAAAGTTAAGCAGCGTACAATCAGTAAAATACTCCTCGATTATCCTATCGAAACGAAACTTGCTCTCAAAGCTCCAGAGGGGTCTAAAGTACTTCCTAAAGCTATCCCTCAATGATTTCAGGTTATTCTCATAGTGTTTAAAAATTCACGAAGTTAATTGTACTATTTTTATAACACGAAAATCATTTTGTTTTCAAATCATAAACAAAAACCATTTTGGATTTTCCACTTCAAGGACTTGTTTCACACACAACAAAACCCATTTGAAACACAACTAAAACTTTTCAAAAATATTTTTATGAAAAATCGAAGTTTTCTTGCGTTACAAGTTACACATTTTTTTTTTCTTCCTAACAACCCTTTTCTATGCTCATTTTTCTTCAAAACTAAGATTATCCAACACATACACAATTTTCACACAATTGTGGACTTAGAAAAAATTTTGGAATTTCTCCCTCACCACTAAAAGGCCACGGCCACAATTTTGAAAAGCACCCTTCCACACAAAATTTTTCACTTCTAAAAGCATGGTAATATCCCATAATACCTAACTAGCACTTATCAAAACGATTTAGAAATTATAGAGTCGAATCGCAAATTTCGAGAAATCTCAAATAAGGTTTTTCTTAAGGCAAGTGATCATTTTCTTTTCAAAACATCCCATAACCAATCAAACAATTAAACAATGATCATGGGAAGCTATTTTCCTCTAAACAATTTTCGAAATTCGATTCCTCGAACCCTATATGGGTGCCACGGCCATTTGAGGCAAAAAGGGCAACCCTACACATTTTTTCATTTGAAACCCTAGCCCACATTCATTAGCTTGTAACAATATTCGATCGGGTACCCGACTCCTTTTGAAACTTGAAATAAACTTTTTTCTAAATTGTGTTCTTCGAGTCGCTCAAGAACACGAGAATAAATTTTTTCTTATTTTTCGAAACAAATTTCATATTCACCAATCCATTTTGTCACAAAGCTTAAAACTAACTTCAAAAACCAAAATCATACAACACACTCATAGATATGATCATTTTAAGGAATTTTCTTCAAAACCTTACCAACAAAATTGTGAAATTTGAAATCACCATGAGAATCACTTACTTGCTTCACTAATGTATCCTACATAACACTCTTAAATACTACTATGGAATCAAAACTAATTAAAACTAAGTTCTAAAATTTTTCTTCTCAAGAACACAAGAAAAATTATCTTAGAATCTAAGAGTTTTCATGAGAAATGATGAAAGGAGGAGGTCTAGTTACCTCAAGATGAAGAAGATGGTCAAAGAGCTTGATGATCCTAGCACAATCCAAGCATGTTCTTGAGAGGAAGAGAAATTTTTTGAAGTTGATGAGTGTGAGAGAGTGAGGTCGGCCGAGTGAGAGAAGAGAGGAGGAAGAGGTTTTTTTTTTATTTGCTTCTAAGACCAATTAGTTAAACCTCCTTACTATTTATTAACCTCTTGCTCCATCTAAGCCCTTGGATCAAAACCAAACTTGCAAGACTAAACCCTAGCCTTTGGATCAAAATAACTCATGATTGCTTTTTGAACAAATATCCACTTTACGCTACTCAGCTCATCGCGTTTGCTCTCGGCGAGTCGCACCTCGCTAACGGACGGAAATCACAAAAACATAAAATCTCACAAATAAACGTCCGTCGAAAACCGTTTCCAAATATTATCGCTAAACTTTATTCTCCGACTGAAATTTATTTCCTTAGCTCCCAAAAATATTCTGAAACTAGATTCCAACTCGCGCCGATATATAAAGTCTCCAATCAAAATTCGACGGAAAACAGAAACCGTAAAATTTTAAGAAGCGGGTACAGTTTTCTACTCGTTTTTCCAATAAACGGAGAAAGTCGAAACTCAAAATTCTGAAAGCACAGGAACGTTCTCGTATATAAAAGAGGACTAAGAACCAAAAGTCTGGGCTTAAATAGTACACGAATCCAAAACCAGTTCCAACTCAGCAATAACGCTGTTATTACACGATACTTATGAAATTAACTTACAGAAACCCTAAAAACTCTTAGCCACTACTTACGCTTATAACTTGCGTACGATACAGTAGAATTATGTGTCTTACACATTGAGGCAATTGTTTGTTACAACCTAGAGCCTTTCAAGCCACCCTTTATTATTATTATTATTATTATTATTATTATTATTATTATTATTATTATTATCCTTTGTTAGCCAATTTTGAGCCGTAAAAAAACTTTTTATCCCTTTTGTTTCGGTGACAAACCACATTACAAGCCTATAGACCAGAAAAACAATGAATTACCCTCTTTGGAGTTAGGTAACAGTTCTAAAGTCTTGGCAACAAAATAAGTTTGGGGTTGCTCATGGTACTAGCAACATATACGTATTGGATGGGTATACGGAGAACTATCTCTACAAAAAGAAAAAAAATGAAAAAAGAGAGGGGAAAACATCAAAAAAATCCCTAAAAAAATAGTCTCTTAAAAAAAATGAATGAAAAAGAAAGAGCCAAAGGGAAAAAGAAAGAGCCAAATGGCAAAACAGTGATAGAAAAGAACCATACAAAGACACATTCAGTTCTTAATCTCTGATACCAACACAAAAAAGGCACCCTAAGGAATAAGGTTGCGTACATAAAAAGGAACCAAAGTAGAAACTTAAATCCATTGTTAGCCTACTATTCCCACAAATGTCCTTCCTTGACCTAAGCCACGTCATAACCCTGGAAAAGACCTCCAATAATGCATGTATATTGAATTTTGACTGGTTGCTTAGAGTTCTTGCAAGCCTATGGTAAAATGGCAGGTTGTATGATGATTGAGAGATAACCCTTTCAATTATGAGCGAAAAATACAAATGTGAGAGAGAGAAAAAGTTGAACACGGACTCTTGCAGACATTTGTCCGATTTGCTACTATCAACGTCTCCTGAGCCTAGCAGGATGAGCATGATCGTTGCGGTAAGAATCAGCGGTACCATTGCTGAAATACATAGAAGGTTGTGAAATTCCTATCATCATTATTTATCTCTTATTTTTCTAACGATCTTGTCTGACAGCATGTTACTTGAGGACAAACAATAGTTTAAGTTTGGGGTTGTGGTGACAGGAATTTCTATGGCATTTTTAGTAATAGTATTAGTATTAAAATGACCAAGAAAGGCCCAAATACGAAGGAAAACCTACAAAAGCAGAGAAAAGCATCAAGACGAGGTCCAAGATGCCAAAAGACAAGAAAAAGCCCAAAAAGTGAAGAAATTGAGCATTTCATCGTAGCACAATGCTTGCTGGCAAAGAAAATAGAAGAATAAATCTGAAGAAAATCTGTTCATCGCAGCACGATGAGTGCCATCGTAGCACGATGAGGTAACTTGGCGACCAAGCTGATGAAATGCACATGATCAGTTATAAAATTGAACTGAATCTTCACTGTAAATAGAGCCTCCCATTCATTGTTTAAATCAATCAGAAATAGTAGAACACTCTCTACTATAAGGAGAGGTTCAGAGGAGCACTATTGGGCATAGTTTTCTCCCATTACGGGAAAACTAACTCAGCAAGGTATATTTTATTTAGGCTTTTATGTTTAGGTTATAATTCTTTTCTTGTAATTTAAATATGTAGTCTTTTGTAATAGATGCCTTAGGTTGTGGTGGAGAAGATGAACTCCCCTATGAATATTTGGAGTGTGTGATTGAGTCAAAGTTATAATAAATGTTATTCAATATTATGTTTGTTATTTACTTTCTTGCACTTTAATAACGTATATGATAATCTGGCCGGATAAGCGGGAGTGCCCTTAGAATTGATATTAGGTTTTAACTTAATATGGTCCGGAACTAGTAGTAAATAATGCTAGGTGTATGGAGACGGTAACGTCCTGAACTAGTCGTGAACTGAGCGGTTAGAGGAGGAATCATGCACTAGGTGTGAACTAAGCACTTAGAAGATGAATAGCCCGATACTAGGACCTAGAGGTTAATTGGTGAAGCTAATAATGCATGTGTAATAAACAACTCACTTAGTAATTAGGGTATATGACACAACGAGGTTAGGCTCTCGTAGGTACCTTAGTCATTAATGTAGGGAAACTTTAATATACATAGTGTAACAGTAAGGTGTTACTACAACAAAGGAAAACTCACCGCCGAACAATAATCTGATTAAACTATGTTATACACCGTTCATGCCAAATATGAAGAAGGGAGGGAGTCCAACCACCATACCTATCCTCTATGTTTCTGAATCTATTATCTATGTATCTATTTATTTGTTTATTTATTTATTTATGCAAGCATTATGCTTATTTTATAAAACCCTTTTCAAAAACCCAAAGCGAATGCAAAATATACAAACTTAAATAACGGTAACGAAGCTTCGGCACGATCCCTGTGGACACGAACTCATTCTAGACACCTAGAGTGTGAATTATTACTCGACGACAGACTGATGCACTTACTAGACCGTAGTCAATTATCTTAGGCAATCTGTTGAAAGAATGAGGAAACATGGATTAAAAATGAATCCATTATAGTGTGCTTTTTGTGTGCATGCAGGAGATTTCCTTGGTTTTGTGGTACATTAAAAAGATATCGAAATAATCCAAAACAAGACAAAGGCTATTGATTCTCTTGATTTCAACCTCCAAAATGATGTTTCAAGACCCTTTTTCCTTCCCATTTCGTAACCCCCTTCAAATGGGTCTAGTCTTCCTTTTATAGTGTCAAAAATGGGCCAAAAACTGGACATTTGCTGCCAAGTTCGCTTGCCTGTTCGCTTGGCCTTCGCTTGGGCGAAATTGGAAAAACAGCCCACTAAAAGACGAAAAAACAGCATATTCAACATTTCTTCCTTTTCAAGCTACCTTTCATTCTATGTCTTTTCCACCTCAAATATGATCAAAACCACTTCAAAACACCTCTAAAACACCATTGAAATCATCTTAGCATGTAGAAATGACAAGAGTCATCATGCTATCTTAGAGACAAAGCCTCCTTCGCCCAAAAAGCAACTTCAATCTCTGTTGGGAAAATTCAATTTCTTGAGAAGATTCATTTTAAATCTAAGTGGAAAAGCTCAAACTTTCTCACCACTACTTCTACTCAAGAAGGATGATCCATTCAAATGGAACGAAGAGCACCAAAAAGCTTTTGATGATATAAAAGATTACTTAACAAAGCCTCCAATGTTAATGCCTCCCAGCAGAAATAAAGCTATGAAGTTGTACATTGTTGTGTCTGATAAGACCATAGGGAGCATGTTGGCTCAGGAAGATGATAATGGCATAGAAGATGCAGTCTATTATCTTAGTCGAGTTTTAAATGATGCAGAGACTAGATATACTGCCATAGAAAAACTTTGTCTTTGTTTGTACTTCTCTTGTACTAAACTTAAGCATTATATAAAACCTATTTATTTTTATGTCTATTCTCATTTCGATGTTATTAAAGCCTATATTACATATTAGAATTGGAAAATGAGCATTAGCATTAACTGAATATTCATTGACTTATAACCCTTTAAAGGCTATTAAGGGTCAAATAGTGGTTGATTTTGTCGTTGATCACTCTGTGGTCGAAATGCCACAAGATTATGTGGATACTCAGCCATGGATCATTTACTTTGATGGATCCAAACATAAACAAGGAACTGGAATTAGAATTTTGATAATTTCTCCTACTAAAGTTCCAACTAAATTCAAATACAAAATAATTGGACTTTGCTCTAACAATGAGGCTGAGTATGAAGCCTTAATCACAGGTCTTGAAATTTTAGGGGACTTGGGGGCAAAAAACATTAAAATAAGAGGTGACTCTGAATTGGTATTGAGACAATTAACACAAGAATATAAATGTGTCAAAGAACATTTGACAAAGTATTTTGTTATAGCCAGTTCTTTGTACCTCGATTAGAAAATCAAGAAGCAAATGACTTAGCCCAAATTTCTTCATGACATAAAATTTCAAAAGAGAAGTTGACACAATTGATCGAAATCAAAGAAAAGAAGATTTTACAAGAACCATTGAGTGAACACTTGTCAATGCCAAAACTTGTGGGGGCAAATGCAATACCATAAATTGAAAATGGTAATGACCCTGAAAATTTTCATAATAAACTTGAAATTTTTGCCATTGACAATCTGTTAGATGATGATTGGAGAAAGCCTATTATAGAATATCTTAGAAATCCAACAGGTAATGTGGATCGAAAGATAAAATATAGGGCCTTAAGCTATGTAATTTTTGAAAATGAATTATTCAAAAAGACTGCAGAAGGAATTTTGTTAAAATTCCTTAATGAAGCAGAAGCTTACATAACAATCTCTAATGTTCATAGTGGTGCTTGTGGATCCCATCAAGCAGGGCACAAAATGAAATGGTTGTTGTTTCGACATGGCTTATATTGGCCTTCTATGTTAAAAAACTTCATAGAATACGCCAAAAGTTGTCAAGAATGTCAAAGGCATTCAGGAATACAACATGTGTCTGCAAGTGAGCCACATTCCATAGTTAAGCCATGACCTTTTAGGGGTTGGGCTTTAGATTTAATCGGTGAAATTTAACCTGCTTCATCAAAGAATCAACATTACATATTTGTAGGAATAGATTATTTCACCAAAGGATCGAAGCAATTCAATTACCAAATGTTGATCAAGAAGCAATGCTTAATTTTATTCAAAATCATATTATATACAGATTTGGAATTCCTGAGACTTTCACTACTGATCAGGGTTCAGTTTTTACTGGACGAAAGATGCAGGAATTTGCTGGAGAAATTGACTTTCGATTATTAACTTCAACACCATACTATGCACAAGGAAATGGTCAAGTCAAAACAGCCAATAAAATTATCATTAATTTGATTAAGTCTAGTCATTAATTTGTTATATATTTAAACTTTATACTTTATTTTCAGGTTATGGCATAGGATCACCATATGAAATACCACGCTTTGCTAAGTCTAGTCATGATATGCTGGGGATCAAGGGACTTCATGTGAGATAATTTAGATATATAGTTTATGTTGACAATTTACAGATATAGTTTATGTTTAATTAGACATAATGTGTTTGAATGTATTTTAGCTGATTAGACATATGAACTGTTCAACTTTTTGTGTTTTGGGATGTTTAGATATATGTGGCTATTTTTGTGACCTTGTTTAGGTATATGAGACCTTGTACAATACAATTAATTGCAGCAAAAAAAAGCACAAATTTTTAGTCATGAAGTAGGAAAACACAATAAGAAAGGAACAATTAATTGCAGAAAAAAAAAAAAACACAGTTTTTAAAAAATTGTGGGAAACAAAAAAATTGTAAAAAACAGTGTGAAAAAAAACATTTTTTTAAAAAAAAAATTTATAGCGTCGGTTCCAACCGACGCTAAAGGCCCATTAAAACGTGGGAGAAAGTTACAAATAGCGACGGTTCTAAACTGCCGCAAAAATCAGTAAAACCGCCGCTGAATGACCTAGCGACACCTCATTTTCCGACGCTTGGCCAACCGCCACACTAGACATTTGAACCGCCGCTATTTGATTTTTTGAACCGCCGCCGCTCACCTTTTTCCACGTAGTGAATATATGATGAGTTGGGGTTAGCCTATGCGCCGGTCATGACCTGGAATTGGGTCGTGACATTATGTTTCTCAATCCAATCTTTATTGTTTCTAAGAAATATTTGATAACGAATATAAAAAAACATTTGATAATCGTCCAAACTTTAATGGCACACTGCTCCACACATAGTTTTCCAATTCATCTCAAGATTTTTAATATTTATAAATTGTCATTTTTTTTTATCGAATAGCTTAGTGACTAGAAATTCCATTCTTAAACTGAAAAAGTGGGATGACTGGACTTCGAACTCCGGTCCCCTGCATATATAATGCATGTCCCTACCAACTGAGCTAAGCTCACGAGACTAAAGATAAGTAAGCTTCTCCAAACCAAACTAGTGCACGAATAGATTGTATGCTATTTATGACGCCAATACGACGCCTTTTACTTTTAAAAATATAAAATAAAAACCTAATTAAAAAAATAAATTAATTAACATATTTTTTTTCCAAAAAAATATGCTATTTATTTTATGTATTCAAATAAATTATATTATTTTTTATATGTAAATTTTATATGATAAAAATATTACTATTATATGAACTAACAAATAGACAAACATGATTGCTTGTTATTTTATATATGTTTTATTGCTTAAGTTTAACTATAATTAATTTGTTTAATGCAATTTAAAAATATCTATAATATTCAAATTTAACTAAATTTTATATTCAATATTCATGTTGTAGAAAACAACTTTATAATTCTCATAAAAGAAAACTAAAAGGAAAATTGACCAAAATTGATAATAGTTGTTTTAAAATTTCTTTACAAAAAATTGTAATATAGATGACCTTTTTTATTAAAGTTAAAATAAATTAAATTCCAGACCTCCACAATATTTGAAAAGCATTTTTTTCCCAATAAAAAAACATCGTGGACTTTCACAATAGTTAAATAGGACAAAAAGAAGAAAAAATAACAAATTATATGTTTATAGGCCTCCACAACATATAAATTGGACAAAAATGAAAAAAAATCAAACAAATATGCTAGTTGGGAGCATTGAACATGTGACCTTTGCAACAACAACACGCATCCGCACCACTTGAGCTACTCCATAATTTTGTTTTTTTTTTTTTTGATAATGATGAGGGCATAAACCCTAATTTTGTTTATTTTCGGACATGAGGCCTTGTGCACCATTTTACATTGCACCTTTAATATCTAAGCTTATACATTTATTATCTATCTTTTTAGATTTTCAATCCAACATTTGATATTTCCAAAAACTTTTAATAAATGTGCAAAATTTAATGACACACTGCTTCACGCATCATTTTTCAATGTATCTCTATATTTTTACATTTATTAATTGTTATTTTTACTTCTCAGTCAACATTTAAGAAACACACGGTTTGCAAGCTTTAATGGCTCACTGTTCCTTACATCGCAGTTCAATGCATCTCTAGATTTGTATTTAAATTTTCAAATCAATTTTTGAATAAGTGAGAAATCTCAAGTTCGAATCCCGACGCATGCATATATACTACAATATCAGCTGAACAATACTCACGAGAACATAAATGCACAAACTTTAATGACACTCTAAATTAAATATCATTAACTTTTCATTGATTTCCGGTCAATCTTTGATGTTTCCAAGAAACTTTTGAAGTATTGATAAAACGCAAACTTTAATTGTACACTATCTGACACATCATTTTATATAATGAATACAGTGGACTTTCACAAGTGCTTCACCGTGGATAAGTGATCAATACTAACTATTATAATGAATACGAATTTAACAAAATCCATTGTTGGATTGAAAATTCATATCATATAGATCACCCATAAATTTTTTTAGAAAAATTGAAAATCATTTGATATATTATTGAGACATATTAAGATTAACAGTATTTAATAAAAACTCTTAAACCGTTAATCTTAATGGGTCTCAATAACTTATTAAATGATTTTCAATTCCTCTAAAAAAACATTTATGGATGATCTATATGATATAAACTTTTAATCCAACGGCGAATTTTGTAAAATTTGTATTCGTTATAATGTTGTTCACGATTGGTCCACCATAAATCACTTGAGGAACTTGTCCATATTAGAATTTCCTATTTTCTATGCATTTCTAAATTTTATATTTATTAAGTGTCATTTTAGTTTTCCAATCAAACTTTTGATGTTTTCATGCAATATTTAACAACCTTATACTTTAATAATATTATTATTTGATTATAATTTTTTATTATTATTATTTGTAACATCATTATCTTACAAACATTACTTCAGTTGTATTATTATCTCATTGTACTTCATATATTTATAAACAAAAGAGTCCAAATGTATTCGGTTTAAACTTTAGCAAAATATATTTTAATGTTTACTTATATTTAAGTCTTGAGTAATATTTATCAAATATGTTATTTTAAAAATTTTAGTATCATATAATTAATTAATACATTGTTTTTTTTATAAGCTGAGAATATAATATTAAAAAGCAAAAGTGGAGTACAAAAGAGAGGGGCAACACCAAACCCTCAAAAGCCAACAAAACCTATAACAGGGGAGACCAAGCTTATTAGAAGCAAGGCCAACTCTAATTTCCTGAGGAGCAACAGACCACCAAGTAAAATCATTTAGAGATAAATCTAAATTAGCTAGTTTATCAGCATAATGATTTCCTTCTCTGTATATGTGAGTAAGTAAAAAAATCCATATCTTGAATTTTTGTGAGACACTTTAACCATTTGCTCTTTAATTGCCAAGGTATGATAGAGGGGGAATTTAAAGCCAAAGAAACTAATTTAGAGTCACTTTCAATCTATAATCTTCTCCAATTTCTTTCTGAAGCACAAACAGTAGCCATAATCACTCCCATTACTTCAGCATACAGAGAATTAAAATTACCCAGATTTGCAGCAAAACAACCAATATGCTCACCCTTACAATTTCAGAAAATACATGCACAAGCGGCTTGTGTGTTGTTGGCCGATCCATCAGTGTTGCCCTTGATCCAATTATGCAGAGCGGTATGCCAAAAGACTTCTAAAATTTTGGGAGATTTAGGATGATGCAAGTCGATTTTGAAGAATTTCAAAATGGCAAAGTCTGTCATTGAGGAGTTTGCAGTCATAGAGGTACAATTTCCCACAATAGATATAACGCCCTAACTAAAATATCTAGAATTATTAGTCAAGACATAAATAAATGGATCTGAGTACAGGAAAATTTACTAAATACTTAATGAAGTTACAACTTGATGAACTACAAGCGTAAGAATAAGAATACTAAACAAATATCTAAAACAAGGAAGAAAATAAAATCCTCTGATCTGATGATCCAAGCACAACTCCAATCATCAACTCCCACTTGGTCCTTGCTCCAATTATCCTGTTTGCCTTAAAAAAATTGATTTGGAGTGGGATGAGACTACTAAGCCTCAGTGAGTCCTACTACCCTCCTAATGGTGACTACACCGGGGGATTCCTAATCAGTCATAACATGATAACATATATAACATAATAACTGAAATAAAGGTGTAACACAGATAAACAAACTCTTATTCATTTTAAACACAAGGACACTCTGAGGTGAGCAGGTCTCAGAGGCCTGCCATATCCGCCAACCGATTCGGTCACGGCATGCAGCTCACAATAACATATCCTGATGGATATTCCCATTGGGAATCCATAAGGCGACATCACAAATCGCACCTGATTGACTGATACTAAATTATCCATGATACCATTATTTCCCAAAACCCGGGGAGCATGCAAACCTATATAATTTTCTAAGTTACTTCCTATAGATTATCTGTGATTAACATTCTGTGCAACATTATATTAATTACATTACTGCAAACTAACTGACTCTGATTAGGATATAAAACGAGTGTGTGGGACTTTATTATGAGAATGAAAAATGCAGGTCGGTTTGTACAAGCTCGCTACGGCGAGTCACCAGCTCGCCACGGCGAGATTATAGGTCCTAGCCTAAATCAACTCGCTAGGCGAGCAGAAGCTCGCCATGGGGAGTTTCATCAGCCCAGAAACCCAGCTCGCCATGAACACTCGCTAGTAGCTCGCTATGGCGAGTTCATGCAGAAAGCACCCTGTTTTGCGAAATTAACTATTTTTCGAAAGTAACACCTACAATCCTCATTTAAATCAGTGCAGTAAAGTAATATACATAATATAAAACATAATGGAGGGAAGTTTGGGAGTTAATTACCCTCACACAACATTTTCCTAATTTTCCTAAGTTATCAGGCAAAGTTTAATTATCGGGAAATCTAACTAAACTAGCCTAAGAACCCACCTGATAACGAAGCTTTAACACTGACTCTTAGTTCACAATCAGCCACGAGCTTCTCTACATCAAGATTCACTTGAAACCCCAAAATGCTCTAAAATACGAAAATGGTAGCAAAGGCTCCTATGGTGCTGAAGTGATGATGAGTTGTTTTTATGCAATTTCCTTAAACTCCAACTTCTTGTCCAACACCCATGGACTCACATGCAACACAAGAAACGGATACACGAATATTTGAGATCTTTCTGAGGTTAAGGAATAACTGAAAAGGGTAACAGGGTTAGGAATAACTTACCAAGAGGTAGGATAAGTGTTGGTGTAAGCCCTAGAGGCCAATGACTTTAGTACTTGTATCGAATAAATTATTAATAAATATATTGTTTCTTTATTAATAATAAAAGGCATTTTTCTTTATTATGTTTGTATGTCCAAAATAATGAAGTCCCTAGAATAGAAAGTCTGTTTAATATTAAGTGTGACTTAATCATGAGATTACATTAAACATAAAGACGTTATTCTTAAAGTATCCGTAGTCAAGTTTTATCATGAATTGGGATAATGATAAAATATAGAGACTATTATGAAGATAGACTGATGATCGCATCTCATGGATCATAGGATAAGGAGTTATCAAGTCTTGACATAGGTATAAGAAATATTAGGAGTAATATTTATACCGGATTGACCCGCTATGAGAGTACTACATGCAAAGTTATGCAAAGTGTCATAAGTTACTCTCATGGTGATAATGGTGTAAGCCGCCCTTAGACCTGAAACCACTATGTACCCTAGATGTGGAGTCAAGTGCTTTGTTACTGATCTAACGTTGTCCGTAACAGGATGACCATAAAGGCAGTTAATGGGTACTTCACAAAGCATGCTGAGGGACAGTAGTGTCCTAGATGGAATTTGTCAATCCTGCATAACAGGATAAATGTCATGGGCCCAATATTGAACTGGACAAAGATGACACCAAGTATGCTTTGTGTTCAATATAGACATAAAGGGCAAAGGGGTAATTGTACACACTGATATTATCACTAGAGGTTGTGTTTTAGATCACATGTTAATTTCTCATAACTTGGGTAGCAATGATGTGTTGCTAGATACCGCTCATTGTTTATTATATTAAATAGTGGATTTAATATAATTGCCAACGTTATGGAAACCTACAAGGGTCACACACATAAGAACAGGCTAGTGTGAAATTGGAACACCGTAAGGTATGGTGCACCTCAGAGAATTAAGGAAGTATGATAAGGGTATCATGGTAATTAAATAAGCGTATCATAATTTGTTATGAAAAGAAAGCACTCATGTGTACATGACACATGGGGGGTGCGTTTCTTAAAAGATTTATTTAATTAAAAGGGTTTAGTATAATTGTGGCCCAATGACAAATAGTTTGTCTTGGTGCACAAGACACTTGGTTCTATAAATAGAACCTTTGTGATTGAGAAAAATACACTTAAGTGATTTCTTAAGAAATAGAAAACCCTAATCCTTATTTCTTGCCTCCACTCACAAAAGGCCTTCATCCTCTTGAGCTAGCACTCTCTTGAAGGTTCCTGTTCGTGTGGACTAGATAGAGGCGTTGTTCTTCGTCATCAACGCTCGTGATCAATCCGGTTCGTGGTCAAAGAATTGACCGGCCACCGTTCGTGAAAAGAAAAGAAAAAGGGATTTTCTACAAGAGGTAAAAATCCTAAACACAAACTCATGCCCATTCGTAAGGATCTCTAAAGGAAATTTTTTAAATTCCGCTGCTTTATTATTACTATTTTCCTTCAGTGGTATCAGAGCCACTTACGAATCCATGAGATTGATGTTTGTTTATTTCATGAATTCAGTTTTAATATGATTAAAACATCCAATAAAGATTAAAATCGAGCAATTAAAATTTGGCATCTATTTGTATGAAAATTGATGGTTAACATTGAAACGGCTTCGGAATCCGACAATTGTATGGTGAAGCAGCGATATGTTAATTGTCATAGGTTTATACAAATAAGATTGATCAACACTTATATATGATATAAGTGATCGTAATGCAAAACGGTGTATTAGATACATCGTTCATAATTTCGTTAAATAAAACAAATTATGAAAGTTATTTGATATTGAATTGATTCATGATCATTTGCTTTGGAATCCGACATTAGTATGGTGAAGCAATGACATGTTAATCAATTATATCGAATTTCGATCATAAAAGGTTTTGACGGCACGAAATTCTGCATTAGGATTCGCGAAAAACTAGGTTTTTCGCACGGGCCTGCGCGGGGCGCAGATGGCAGGAGCAAAATCACCCTTTTGGTGAAATTGCGCGGGGCGCAGGGCATCTGCGCGGGGCGCAGGTGACAGCTCCGATTTTGCTCGTTCGCCAAAATTTTAATTTCATTAATCTATTCGACCTGAATTGATAATAATAATAAATATGTTTATTATTATGTTTTGTGATGATTGATTATGGCCTTAGTTTACTCTTTTGTTTTTAAATTTGGATTTTGAAATACGGCCTGCGTGTCGTGCCTCTCTCTAAAATTCTTGATGTAATTTCTCTTCTCATCTTACTCCCTCGTATGTAAAACGAGTATTCTTTGATGTAATAATAGAATTACAATAGGAAAAAAGGAGGGCAGCCATGAAGATGATTGATAGACCGAAAAATGCACTATTTATTTAGTTAAATTAATATAATAATTAAGTTATTTTTATTTCGATTTCGTAACTTTATATAATAAATCCTTAATAATTCCTGGTATTTTATTTTATCAGATAAAAATCATCCGAGTTGAATAAAGGAGCGAAAACGGACCGAAAAGGAGCAAAAACCGGACAAAATGGGACAAGCCTAGTTTTATTACCACAAGATGTGCCTCTCGTAAGACCATGTGGCGTCTGCCACAAATTTCAACAAATACCCCCCAAAATGACATGTGGCGTCCGCCATACTTAATGAATAAAGAAAAGAAAAATGGGCTAGGCCCATTGCATGAGATGCTGCTCGCCACTCCAATCCTGCCGTCCGCCAGCCCTTAATCCAACGGTTCCTATTGATTTTTCACAAGTCCCACATCGGCTAAACAAGCATTTGTCTTCTTATGAATTAGTATAAATAAGACCTAGTTTGCTTGATTTTGTACACAACAATCAACTTGAAAAATAGTTGAAAAGAGAATTGAGATTTAGACATTGTTCTTAATTTCTTCTCTAGTTTAATTTTATTTTGACGTTCCGGTGCTGTACGAGAAGTTTATTTTATTCAGGTTCTTATTTTATTTTCTTGTCTTATTTTATTTTATGCTTTTATTTATTTTCTGCTTTTATTTATTTAGGTCTATTTATTTATTTGCTTATTTTATTTTTATGTCTTTAGTTTTAATTATGTCTAGCTAATTTAATATTGCTAGGATGTGTGATTAGGAGTTAATAGGGGTTCGGTAGTTATAGTCGTGCGATTGTTCTTAAACGAGTTTTTCTCAAAGCAGTTTTTATTTTTAACGATTATAATTTGTCGCGAGAGCGAGAATTAACTAAAGTAAAAATCAAGAGAGCGAGAGCGTGAGATTTCGTAGTTCAGAAGAACTAATTAAAATGCCTTAGTCTCTACGGTGTAACACTGGAGTTACGATATCGACTAAAGGGAACTAAGAGGCTGTATACTTGCAGTCACGTTGTCGTCGCATCAAGTTTTTGGCGCCGTTGCCGGGGACCAATTTAGTCGATATCGTAACTCCAGTGTTACACCGTAGAGACTAAGGCATTTTAATTTTAATTTTTATTTTACCACGATTAGTTCGCTTGTTGCATGCCAAGTACTCGCTCTAGAGGCGAAAGATTAGAGCAATTAGTTAGCGAACCCGGACGTCTTTTAAGACGTAAATATTTAGAAAATCAATTAGAGAATCCTCTTCCTGAAATAGTTAGAGAATCAGAAATGGCTGAAGGACCACAAGAACGACCACTAAGGTCTTACGCTATTCCTTCGCAACAAGAACCACACAATAGCATCGTTGCCCCCGCTATTGAAGCAAATAACTTTGAGCTTAAACCTTCATTGTTGTCAGCCGTACAACAAAACCAATTCTCCTGAAACCCCACGGACGACCCCAATTTACATTTGTCCGTATTCTTGCAATACGCGGATACCGTGAAGGCAAATGGTGTCAGTCCCGAAGCAATAAGACTTCGTTTATTCCCTTTCTCGTTAAGAGATAGAGCTAGAGCTTGGCTCCAGTCCCTACCATCTAACTCAGTCACCTCATGGGATGAGTTAAAGAAAGTCTTTTTAGCCAAATATTTCCCACCCAGCAAAACTGCTATGTTAAGAGCGCAAATTAATGGATTTAAACAAAAAGACAACGAGTCTCTTTTTGAAGCGTGGGAAAGATACAAAGACATGATTAGGCTATGCCCACATCATGGACTCGAAGAATGGTTGATTATCCACACCTTCTACAATGGTCTCTTGTATAACACAAGAATGACCATAGACGCTGCTGCTGGTGGCGCACTGATGGATAAACCTTACAACGAAGCCCACAAACTCATCGAGAGCATGGCCCAAAACCATTATCAATGGGGGAACGAGAGAACAACTGTAGAGAAACCTCAAACTAAAGGCGGTATGTACGAAGTAAGCGAGCTTGATCTTGTTAAAGCCAAACTTGAAGCCCTGACTCAAAAGATGGAGAGTATGACCACAACACCTGCAGCCACCGTCGCTGCAACAATTTCAAATTGTGAACTATGTGGAATTCAAGGGCACGCTGTCGCTGAATGTCAACTCTTGACGGATGCTTCCCCAGACCAAGTGAACTACAATTAAAGAAACCCTTACAACCAAGGTCCGAGGAACCATCCATACCTTTCGTACAAAAGCAACAACGCTCTATATGCACCTGGCCAAGCACCTACTTCTGCACCACCAGGATACCAAAAGCCTGCCTTCCCTGCTCAAAATGCTCCTAGGAAGTCTAACCTCGAATTAATGATGGAAAATTTCATAGCAGCTCAAGCTCAAACCAACAAAGATTTCCTAAATCAAAACTTACACACCAATGAGCAAATTAAGCAATTAACAAGCAAATTAGATATCTTAGCCACACACAATAAGATGTTAGAGACACAAATTTCACAAGTGGCCCAACAACAAAGATCTACTGCTGCACCCGCAGGCATATTTCCTGGACAACCTGAGCAGAATCCTAAGGGACATGTGAATGCTGTTATATTACGAAGTGGGACACAATACGATGGACCAGCTGATCCTAGAACTAAGAATTCAGCCATGCAGCCCAATACTGATGAACCAACCGAGAGGGAAGATGACCAAAGCGAGAAAGAGAAGGAAGATAAGAGCAAAGATGTCGTAGAGAAAAAGAAACCTTATGTGCCTCTGCCACCTTATAAACCACCCATCCCTTATCCTCAAAGATTCGAGAAATCCAAAAACGAGGGACAATTTAAGAAATTCGTAGAGCTTCTGAAACAATTGAACATTACAATACCTTTTACAGAAGCTATGACCCAAATGCCCTCATTTGCTAAGTTTCTTAAAGAAATCTTAACTAATAAGAAAAAGATCGCGGATGAAGAAACGGTTATGCTTACTGCGGAGTGTAGTGCCATTCTTCAAAACAAAATGCCTCCCAAACTACAAGACCCGGGAAGTTTTTCCATACCTTGTGTTATTGGACCGTACGTTACAGATAAAGCCTTATGCGATTTAGGAGCTAGCATTAGCTTAATGCCCATTTCCATATGCGAAAAACTTAAGTTAGGAGATTTGAGACCAACTAGAATGTCCATCCAATTTGCTGACCGTTCCGTCAAATACCCCCTAGGTATTCTAGAAAACGTACCAGTACGCGTAGGAAAATTCTTTATCCCTACTGATTTCATAGTCATGGACATTAAAGAGGACTCCAATACTCCTATCATTTTAGGAAGGCCATTCTTAGCAACCGCCGGTGCCATAATAGATGTAAAGAGAGGAAAACTCATTTTTGAAGTGGGTGAAGAAAAAAATTGAATTTATTTTAACTCAATTCATGAAAGTACCAGTAGTAGAAGATAGTTGCTACATGATAGAGGTCATCAAAGAAAATCAGAAAGGAATAGGGAAGGATCAAAATAAAAATTCTGAAAACCTAAGAACATCCACCCCTCCGACCCTTAAAAATGAAGACGCTCTAGGTGAATGTTTAGGAACCCCACCAGAATTTCAAAAAGGAGCCCCTGCTGCTCTAACCAAATTAAAAAGCCCCATTGTTAAACAAATACCTCCCGACATATTAAAAACTCTCTCAAAGAGCAATATCCCTCAAGATAAGACACCTTCTCCTGTCTCCAAGAAAAAGAAAGGAAAGAAGAAAAGACCTATGAAATGGTCTGAGATGTTCCAATGGAGACCTAAGAATATTCAGAAAAATATTAGAAATGTGAGTCTAGAGGAAGAGCCACATTGATCTATGGGGTAAAGAAGTCGAGCTAACCGACTTTAAACAAAGCGCTGCGTGGGAGGCAACCCATGACTTTTTACTTTTTGCTTTCTTTTATTTATAAAAAATAAAAAATAAAAAACGGTAATTCTTTATTTTAAACCTGCGACTAACACAGCTCCCACACACATTTCTCAAAATGTTGCCGCTGGTGGGGGAGCCAATATTGTTCCACTTGCACACACTACACATTTTTCTAACACTTTTGCAGGTAGTTCCTCCTCATCAAGACAAAATCCCATAGATGAGAGAGTTCAGAAGAACACCGTCAGCAACAACTAGACAACATAACACAAGAGTTAGGCGGTTTGAGGCTACAGTTCAACAAATTTCAGAATTATAAACAGCCTCCTCCGTTATTTTTCACACCATTCCAGGTTTTACACTCCAATTCTTCTCTTGAATCGCTCCAATTCTTCTCTTGAATCGCAACAGTGAGGACACTGTTGGATTTAAGTTTAGGGGAGGAGTTTTACCGCTTTCATTTATTTTCAGTTATTTCAATTTCTATTAGTTTAATTTCCCTTTCGCATAATAAAAAAAAAAAATTAATTAAATTTATAGTCATTCTCTAGTCTTTTTAAATTTTTCCTTTTCTTGAGTCAATTTAAAGGTCATTCTCCAGTCTTTTTAAATTTTTCCTTTTCTTGAGCCAATTTAAAATTTTTTCGAAAGATTTAGGACAATAGCTCACTTAGAAAGTATATAGGTTAAGAAAAGACAAGAGGCTAAGTTGAGAAAACTAGGGAATTTTTCAAACAAAATCGGTATTTTTCCAACACCCAGAAGTCTCCCTAGTATGGATATCAATTTGAATATCCATTGTGCCAAAATCTCTTAATTTAAATTTGTGGATTCCTTTAGTAGTTTATTTATCCAGTCGGACACCATCTATAAAAGTCACACATTAAGTAGTTAAGTCGATGAATATAAGCGAATCATCTAATGCAATGAAAAGGTCATACTGTGGTAATACGGTTAAACCTTGAAGGAAAAAAAAATATATAATTAATGCTTATGAAAATGATACAAACACTTCTTTTGTCATATTGCGAAAAAGAAAAAGAAAGAAATGAATAAAATCGCTAACAGGCTTCCTTACCATGTGTGTGACATAGATAAAGGGTCTTAATGTGACTGTCTTGAATGAACAAGGATAAAACAAAGGAGAAGATTTAGATCTTAGTACAACGGCATGATCCAAATTCGGTAATCATAAAGGGGAGAACTTTGTGTGTCGTTGAAATACCCTTCTTGATTGAATAAGCACCTAATTAATCGATCTTAGCCGATTTGAATTTCTGACCGCGTATGAGTACTCGTGATGTTGTTTTTCTCTAAGTCTGTGTGTGTGAGTTGCTTCGCATTTTAAATGTTTTCTATATGCAAGCTAAATTGCTTGAGGACAAGCAATGGTTCAAGTTTAGGGGAGTTTGATAGACCGAAAAATGCACTATTTATTTAGTTAAATTAATATAATAATTAAGTTATTTTTATTTCGATTTCGTAACTTTATATAATAAATCCTTAATAATTCCTGGTATTTTATTTTATCAGATAAAAATCACCCGAGTTGAATAAAGGAGCGAAAACGGACCGAAAAGGAGCAAAAACCGGACAAAATGGGACAAGCCTAGTTTTATTACCACAAGATGTGCCTCTCGTAAGACCATGTGGCGTCTGCCACAAATTTCAACAAATACCCCCCAAAATGACATGTGGCGTCCGCCATACTTAATGAATAAAGAAAAGAAAAATGGGCTAGGCCCATTGCATGAGATGCTGCTCGCCACTCCAATCCTGCCGTCCGCCAGCCCTTAATCCAACGGTTCCTATTGATTTTTCACAAGTCCCACATCGGCTAAACAAGCATTTGTCTTCTTATGAATTAGTATAAATAAGACCTAGTTTGCTTGATTTTGTACACAACAATCAACTTGAAAAATAGTTGAAAAGAGAATTGAGATTTAGACATTGTTCTTAATTTCTTCTCTAGTTTAATTTTATTTTGACGTTCCGGTGCTGTACGAGAAGTTTATTTTATTCAGGTTCTTATTTTATTTTCTTGTCTTATTTTATTTTATGCTTTTATTTATTTTCTGCTTTTATTTATTTATGTCTATTTATTTATTTGCTTATTTTATTTTTATGTCTTTAGTTTTAATTATGTCTAGCTAATTTAATATTGCTAGGATGTGTGATTAGGAGTTAATAGGGGTTCGGTAGTTATAGTCGTGCGATTGTTCTTAAACGAGTTTTTCTTAAAGCAGTTTTTATTTTTAACGATTATAATTTGTCGCCAGAGCGAGAATTAACTAAAGTAAAAATCAAGAGAGCGAGAGCGTGAGATTTCTACTAGATAGTAAAAACTGAACATTAAGTCTAGTTTGCAACGAGAGTTGGAATTAGAATTTAATTAAATTATATTGATTTTCAAAGAGTACTTTATTAGCGGATGTGAGGACGAGAGTTAAGCATCACCTTTATAATCTATAATGCTAGTCAAAATTTGCGAGAGCTGAGATTAGTGTTTTTAAATCAATATAGTTTCGAAAACTAAAATTTGTAGTCAAACACGATTTAAGTACTGAACCCCCCAAAGGCAACTAAGATCACATTCTAGCAATACGCTTTCTTATTATTACAAAAACCAAAAAATATTTTATTATTTAAAACTTACTCATTCAATATTAAGCCTTAGATTTACAACGTGACATTAGATAACGGTAGGTCGACTATTGGTTCCTGTGGGTTCGATATCTTTAAAAACTACGCGACAAGGCTGTATACTTGCAGTCACGTTGTCGTCGCATCAATGATACTTGGAGAAGTAGATCATCGTTAGGCTAGTTTAGGGTTCTCTCATTGGCTTGGGAGAACACTTACGTTAGGAGGCCATAATCATATCATGTTATATTATTGTATGTATGTATGTTGATGCATGTGAGAGCGTTTAATGTGTTAAACAAGCCGGTGAGATAAAATTAATTAATTAAATATCCCTCAAGAGACTCATAAGAGGTTAATAAAGAAAATGTGGGTTCGCCCACCGCGGAGTGCATTTTGTTTATTAATAAAGTGTGTGAATATTAAGTTTACGCTTTCCAAGCTTTAGAAGTCATCAAGACTAGTATCGAGCTATGTAGGTTCGCCCACCGCGAAGTGCATACTCTATATTGGTAAGGTGCGATGGGATAATTGTAATATCCAACTTCTAAAGTAAGGGTCAAACTTAACTTAACAAATATAATGAGATTATATAAGTTTAAGAAGCAATGATTGGGAATAATTCATAAGATGAATTCGAATAAGGAGTTATTCACCCAATTGATATATTCAAGAGTTGTATGAGATACAATTGGAAGGAGTTCCTACCTAAATAAACTGAGTCTTGTGTAATCCGCCCACCGCGGACTTAAGACAAAGTGAAATGTGGATCTTGACCCACTAGAAAATCTTCCAACGGGATTTTCCGAATCAAGTGATGAGGGTCATTTGGTTTGAGTAAAATAGTGGGAGCGTATTTAATTAAAGTCCTAATTAAATAAAATGATACTTATATTTTCACTTCTTTATGTAGATAACCATGTCATCAAACACATCAAACAACATTTTGCGATCAATCCTTGACAAAGAAAAGTTGAATGGTTCAAATTTTCTTGATTGGCACCGAAATCTGAGGATTGTCCTCAAGCATGATAATAAGCTGTATGCATTAGAGGAACCTGTTCCTGAAAATGAGCCAGCTAATAATGCTCCAAGGGCTGAAAAGGATGCTTACAAGAAGCATGTTGATGATGCTAATGAGGTTGCATGCCTCATGTTGGCTACCATGAATTCTGAGCTTCAGAAGCAACATGAAAACATGAATGCTGTTGAAATGATCGAACACTTGAAAACTCTATATGCGGAGCAAGCCCGTCATGAGAGGTTCGAAGTTTCAAAATCCCTTTTTCAATGCAAGTTAAGTGAGGGATCTCCGGTAGGTCCTCATGTGCTCAATATGATTGGGTATGTGGGAAACCTTGAAAGGCTAGGATTCCCTCTTGAGAAAGAACTTGCAACTGATCTCATTCTGCAATCGTTGCTGGATAGTTTCAATCAGTTTATCCTAAACTTCAATATGAATAATTTGGATAAGACTCTTCCTGAATTGCTAAGCATGTTAAGAACTGCCGAGTAAAATCTGAAGTCTAAAGGGAAATCCATTCTAATGGTTAGTAATGGAAATAAGCATCACAAGAAGCCCAAAAAGCAAGGTGGTAAATGGAAAGGCAAGGGAGTTGCCAAACCAAAAGAAACTCCCCCTGCTTTAAAGCCTAGTGGGAGCATAGCAAAAGAAGGCAATTGTTTCTATTGCGGTAAGACCGGACATTGGAAAAGGAATTGCCCAAAGTACCTGGAAGATAAGAAGAAAGGAGTAGCTCCTACAACTTCAGGTATTTTTGTTATAGAAATTAATTTATCTACTTCTACATCATGGGTATTAGATACTGGATGTGGTTCTCACATTTGTACTAATGTGTAGGAACTAAAGGAGAGTAGAGAATTGGCGAAAGGTGAAGTGGACCTACGAGTTGGGAATGGAGCAAGAGTTGCTGCTTTAGCCGTAGGGACTTATAATTTAACTTTACCTAGTGGTTTAATAATTCAGTTAAAGAACTGCTATTATGTACCTGCCATTAGCAGGAATATTATTTCCGTTTCTTGTTTGGACAAGTTTGGTTTTACATTTACAATAAAGAACAATTGTTGCTCTATTTATTTAAATGATATATTCTATGCTAATGCTCAAATGTATAATGGACTCTATGTCCTTGATCTTGAAACGCCAATCTATAACATTAATACTAAAAGGATGAAACCTAATGAGTTGAATCCAAGTTACTTTTGGCACTGTCGTTTAGGCCATATAAATGAGAGACACATCTCCAAACTCCATAAAGATGGACTTTTGGACTCTTTTGATTATGAATCATATGATACATGTAGATCTTGTTTAATTGGAAAGATGACAAAAGCCCCATTCAAAGGAAAAGGTGAAAGGGCTAATGATCTTTTGGCACTCATACATACTGATGTATGTGGACCATTGAACATACCTGCTAGAGGTGGTTTTACGTACTTCATAACATTTACTGATGACTTTAGTAGATATGGATATGTGTATCTAATGAAACACAAATCCGAATCCTTTGAAAAGTTCAAAGAATTCAAAAATGAAGTGCAAAACCAATTAGGCAAGAATATTAAAACTCTTCGATCAGATCGAGGTGGTGAATATTTAAGCCTAGAATTCTATGACCATCTTAAAGAATGTGGTATAGTATCACAACTAACTCCTCCCGGAACACCACAATGGAATGGTGTATCTGAGAGAAGAAATCGAACCTTGTTAGACATGGTGCGATCCATGATGAGTCATGCGGATCTTCCAAACTCCTTTTGGGGACATGCCCTATTGACAGCAGCTTATACACTTAACCACGTTCCATCCAAAAAGGTTGAAAAGACACCATATGAGATATGGAGTGGAAAGAAACCACATCTGTCTTTCATGAAGGTTTGGGGTTGTGAAGTCTATGTAAAGCGACTAATAACAACTAAACTTGAACCCAAATCTGACAAATGCCTATTTGTAGGATATCCTAAAGAAACAAGAGGATACTACTTTTATAATCCTTCCAAGGGCAAAGTGTTTGTTGCTCGAACTGGTGTCTTCTTGGAAAAAGAATTTATTTCCAAAGGAATCAGTGGGAGGAGTGTGGAACTTGAAGAAATTCAAGAACCACCAATTATTGGGCAAACTATGGAGGAACATGAGCAGCAACCAGAAGATGTTGTGGAAGAACAACCTGCTCAAGTAGAACAAGTCCAGCGTAGGTCAAACAGGATACGTCACGAACCTGAGAGATATGGATATCTCATAACTGAACAAGGTGACGTATTACTCATGGATCAAGATGAGCCTGTAACCTACCAAGAGGCCATAACTGGTCCTGAATCTGAGAAGTGGCTTGAAGCCATGAAATCTGAAATGGATTCCATGTACACAAACCAAGTTTGGAACTTGGTAGAGCCTCCTGTAGGAATTCGCCCTATAGGATGCAAGTGGGACTTCAAAAAGAAGACTGACATGGATGGTAAAGTACATACCTACAAAGCAAGACTGGTTGCTAAAGGATATAAACAAATTCATGGTGTTGACTATGATGAAACCTTTTCACCAGTTGCAATGCTCAAATCTGTTCGGATTTTACTTGCTATCGCAGCATATCATGATTATGAAATATGGCAAATGGATGTCAAAACTGCTTTCCTTAATGGAAATCTCCTTGAGGATGTGTACATGACACAGCCCGAAGGATTTGACATACCAAATGAAGCTCATAAGATATGCAAGTTACAACGATCAATCTATAGATTGAAGCAAGCTTCCAGAAGCTGGAATCTTCGTTTTGATGAAACCGTAACAAAATATGGATTCATTAAAAATGAAGATGAACCTTGTGTCTACAAGAAGGTTAGTGGGAGCAAGATCGTTTTCCTAGTGTTATATGTAGATGACATATTACTAATAGGAAACGATGTCCCTACCTTACAACGAGTGAAGACTTGGTTAGGGAATTGCTTTTCTATGAAGGACCTTGGCGAAGCAGCCTATATATTGGGAATAAGAATCTATAGAGATAGATCACAAAGACTGCTTGGACTAAGTCAGAGTACATATATAGATAAAGTGCTAAGGCGCTTTAATATGCATAATTCCAAGAAAGGATTCATACCAATGCAACATGGAATATGTCTTTCGAAGACACAATGCCCTTCATCTAAAGAAGAAAGGGAACGCATGAATGAGATACCGTATGCATCAGCAATCGGATCAATTATGTATGCCATGTTGTGTACTCGTCCAGATGTCTCGTATGCTTTGAGTGCAACGAGCAGGTACCAATCTGATCCCGGTGAGAGTCACTGGATAGCCGTCAAGAATATCCTTAAGTACTTGAAAAGAACTAAGGAAACATTCTTGGTATATGGAGGTGAGGAAGAACTTGCGGTTGTAGGGTACACCGATGCTAGCTTCCAAACCGACAAGGATGATTTTAGATCGCAATCTGGTTTCGTGTTTTGCTTAAACGGTGGCGCTGTAAGCTGGAAGAGTTCAAAGCAAGAGACAGTAGCTGATTCTACAACTGAGGTTGAGTACATTGCTGCCTCAAGTGCTGCAAAGGAAGCTGTTTGGATCAAGAAGTTCATATCTGAACTTGAAGTGGTCCCTAGCATTGTTGATCCCATTAGTCTGTATTGTGACAACAATGGTGCTATTGCACAAGCTAAGGAACCTAGATCTCACCAACGATCCAAACACATACTCAGGCGATTCCATCTTATTCGAGAGATAATAGATAGAGGAGATGTGAAAATATGCAAAGTACCTACACTTGACAACATAGCTGATCCACTAACAAAGCCTCTTGCGCAGTTGAAGCATGATGGGCACACTAGGTCTATGGGTATTAAAGTAATGCCAGATTGGCTCTAGTGCTAGTGGGAGATTGTTGGTGTAAGCCCTAGAGGCCAATGACTTTAGTATTTGTATCGAATAAATTATTAATAAATATATTGTTTCTTTATTAATAATAAAAGGCATTTTTCTTTATTATGTTTGTATGTCCAAAATAATGAAGTCCCTAGAATAGAAAGTCTGTTTAATATTAAGTGTGACTTAATCATGAGATTACATTAAACATAAAGACGCTATTCTTAAAGTATCCGTAGTCAAGTTTTATCATGAATTGGGATAATGATAAAACATAGAGACTATTATGAAGATAGACTGATGATCGCATCTCATGGATCATAGGATAAGGAGTTATCAAGTCTTGACATAGGTATAAGAAATATTAGGAGTAATATTTATACCGGATTGACCCGCTATGAGAGTACCACATGCAAAGTTATGCAAAGTGTCATAAGTTACTCTCATGGTGATAATGGTGTAAGCCGCCCTTAGACCTGAAACCACTATGTACCCTAGATGTGGAGTCAAATGCTTTGTTACTGATCTAACGTTGTCCGTAACAGGATGACCATAAAGGCAGTTAATGGGTACTTCACAAAGCATGCTGAGGGACAGCAGTGTCCTAGATGGAATTTGCCAATCCTGCATAACAGGATAAATGTCATGGGCCCAATATTGAACTGGACAAAGATGACACCAAGTATGCTTTGTGTTCAATATAGACATAAAGGGCAAAGGGGTAATTGTACACACTGATATTATCACTAGAGGTTGTGTTTTAGATCACATGTTAATTTCTCATAACTTGGGTAGCAATGATGTGTTGCTAGATACCACTTATTGTTTATTATATTAAATAGTGGATTTAATATAATTGCCAACGTTATGGAAACCTACAAGGGTCACACACATAAGAACAGACTAGTGTGAAATTGGAACACCGTAAGGTATGGTGCACCTCAGAGAATTAAGGAAGTATGATAAGGGTATCATGGTAATTAAATAAGCGTATCATAATTTGTTATGAAAAGAAAGCACTCATGTGTACATGACACATGGGGGGTGCGTTTCTTAAAAGATTTATTTAATTAAAAGGGTTTAGTATAATTGTGGCCCAATGACAAATAGTTTGTCTTGGTGCACAAGACACTTGGTTCTATAAATAGAACCTTTGTGATTGAGAAAAATACACTTATGTGATTTCTTAAGAAATAGAAAACCCTAATCCTTATTTCTTGCCTCCACTCACAAAAGGCCTTCATCCTCTTGAGCTAGCACTCTCTTGAAGGTTCCTGTTCGTGTGGACTAGATAGAGGCGTTGTTCTTCGTCATCAACGCTCGTGATCAATCCGGTTCGTGATCAAAGAATTGACCGGCCACCGTTCGTGAAAAGAAAAGAAAAAGGGATTTTCTACAAGAGGTAAAAATCCTAAACACAAACTCATGCCCATTCGTAAGGATCTCTAAAGGAAAATTTTTAAATTCCGCTGCTTTATTATTACTATTTTCCTTCAATAAGGTCACAGGACTGAGAGTATAACAGAATAGCAGGCATGTAACTATCTGCTATACTGGCTACAACGAGCATCCGCTCGCCCGGCGAGCTGAGCAGTTCAGCAACATCAACAACACGCAGCTCATGCTGCTTTCCTCCCACAACCCGTCCTCACACCAGCAGGGGTTTTGTTCCGACAATCACCAGGGCTTGAATTTCTGAAAAAACACACATGCAAGCACCAATTACATAATGGATTGCATGAGTGTTTTGCTCCACAAGGGGATTTTGGGTTTTATTAGGTCCTGGATGGTGATGGTGGTTAAGAGCGCGAGAGAGAGGAGGGAGTTGTTGTTGTTTCTAACCTCTGCCACGAGAGAGAAGAAGTGAGGGAAAGAAAAAGGTTTTTGTTTCGCATTACTACATGGTTAATTATATAAGCACCATGTATGTGTTTATTTACAATAAGGCCCTTCTCAAATCTCAAACTTACTAACTTTCCTTTTTATTACCAATATACTTGTAGTTCTTCTTCATTGATTTGCCCATCTATTCCAATTATACACCATAATTATTTTTAATTAATATCCTCTTATTAATTTAAAATTGGGATGTTACAATAGAAACATTTGAAATAATCGATGCAATGAGAGAATTCATATTGGGCTTTAAGTTCTTAAAGCTTAAGTTGTTTCTACAAAGCCATATTGCATTAAAGATGGAAATGACTGTTGAAGTGAGCACCACCTTACATTGCAGGTTCCAGTTTCTATTACAAATGTTAAGAACATCTATGCAAGAGCTGAGATTAACATTACACTGAGTAGCTGAAGATAACAAATTCCAAATTGCTAGAGCAAAGGGACATTGAAGAAACAAGTGTTGAGTAGATTCAAAATGATTGTTACACAAGCTACAAATGGATGGAAGATGAAAACCTCTATCTTGAAGGATCTCATCAGTAGGAATGTTGTTGTGAATGACCCTCCAAACCATAAAGGATTTGGAAGGAGGAATGGCAGCATTCCAAATGCATTTGGTCCAACTAACTTTTTGTCTTGGTGAGCATAAAAAGAAAGTGAATCCTTGAGAGTGAGATCACCTGAAGTAGAATGTTTCCAAATTAAGAGATCATCATTACTATCATCTGGTATGCAAACATGATTAATAAAATTCACCAGATTAGGGAACTCAATTTGAAGCTCTAAAGGGATATCCTAATGATGATCAGTAATGAAGTCAGAGACTTTAAGCAACTGAATGTGTTGAGATTGAGAAATAGGAAACATATCACCAAGAATAGTACCACACCAGTCATGCAACCAAAAATTAATCTTTGTGCCATTGCCAAGAAGCCAACAAGTATTATCCATAACGTGGTGAATTTGAGACTTGATGCCACTCCATAAGGAAGAGAATATGTGATGCTTAATGAAGGCAGTCCCTCTCATAACTCTACTCCTAAGAAAAATTGCCCATTGATTGTCAGAGTTGAGAAGCTCCCAAAACAGCTTAAGGTTGGAAGCTTTATTGAGATTAGATAAGGATCTAATGCCAAGCCCTCCTTCATTAATTGGTGAACAAACGGTATGCCAAGAAACTGTAATCATTTTCCTAGATTCCAAGTCCCCATTCCAAATGAAGTTCCTCATATATTTCTCAAGCTCTTTAATTAACTTGACAGGTGATGACAGAAATTTCTATGGTGGAAACTTAACTCCAATGTTTAGCCAACTACTTCCAAAAATGTCCTACATTGACCTAAGTCACGTTATAACCCTGAAAAGACCTCAATAATGCATGTATATTAAATTTTGACTGGTTGCTTAGAGTTCATGCAAGCCTATGGTAAAATGGCAGGTTGTACGATGATTGAGAGATAACCCTTTCAATTATTGACCGAAAAATACAAATGTGAGAGAGAGAGAGAGAGAGAGAGAAAGTTAAACATAGACTCTTGCGGGCATTTGTCCGATTTGCTACTATCAGCGTCTCCTGGGCCTAGCAAGACTGAGCATGATCGCTGCGGTAAGAATCAGCGGTACCATTACTGAAATAATATACAAGGTTGTGAAATTCCTATCATCTTTATTTATCTCTTATTTTTCTAACGATCTTGTCTGACATCATGTTACTTGAGGACAAGCAACAGTTTAAGTTTAAGGTTGTGATGACAGGGATTTCTATGGTATTTTTAGTATTAGTATTAGTAATAAAATGACCAAGACATGCCCAAATACGAAGGAAAACCTATAAAAGCAGAGAAAAGCATCACGACAGAGTCCAAGATTCCAAAAGACAAGAAAAAGCCCAAAAAGTGAAGAAAATGAGCATTCCATCGTAGCACGATGACTCCCATCGTGCCACGATGGGAGCTGCTTGCTGGCCAAGGAAACAGAAGAATAAATCTGAAGAAAATCTGTTCATCGCAGTAAGATGCTTCACAACGCAATACGATGACTTAAGTTGGCGACCAAGCTGATGAAATGCACAGGATCAGTTAAAAAGTTGAACTGAATCTTCACATCGATCGTACTACGATGGGTATATCGCAGTACGATGCCTTGCTGAGGCCCATTACGAAAACCATAAATAGAGCCTCTCATTCATTGTTTAAAACATTCAGAAATAGTAGAACACTCTCTACTATAAGGAGAGGTTCAGAGGATCACTATTGGGCATAGTTTTCTCCCCTTACTGGAAAACTAACTCAACAAGATATGTTTCATTTAGGCTTTTATGTTCAGTGTTAGTGTTTTCAACCTGCAAGGTTGAGTTTATTTTAGAGTTGGCTTCATTTGTTAAAATAAGCCTTTGGTCTAGATGTGGTGACTAATGTGCACACATGTGGTACCTGAACTGAATGCCCTAAAAACGCGCTTTCAAATATTTGCGTGTAATCTTTGAAAAAGATTTGTTTTGAAACAAACATATCCGCGCTAGCTTGCGCGCCAAGGAATGAGCTGAAAGATTGAAAAAGATTCAGAAAAGATTTAAAAGCTGGTTTGTTACTAGAAGATTCAAAAAGATTCAAAAAGATTTAAAACAAACATATCTTTTATTAAAAGATTAAGTTTGTTTTTTTGAAGAATACAACAAACAGCTACCAGATCTCGTTCTATATAAAGAAGACTGAAGACATAGTTTTACTCACTGAATTTAGAAGAATACTTTCTAGTCATTAGATTTCAGTCTTTGTCCCTATAGTTTCTTGTTTCCTTTGAAACATGAACTTAGGGTTGTATTTAGCTCTTAAGCTTTTAAGCACAGAGCTGTTCCTCTTCTTGGTTCTAGTTTGAAACAAGATTTGGACTTTGAATCACTCAAAGCTTTGAAGCACGAGTTGGTTCGTTAGTTTAGGAGTGCGTCTCCATCATTGAGTTTGTAAAAATCCTTGTGAGGAGCAAGGTAGGATAGCTGGGAAGTGACTGGGGGAAGTCATATCTTGTGGAGGAGCAAGGTAGAGTTGCACAAGGTAGTGTCTAAGCGAGAGGTTGTAAACGGGGAGTTTAAACTTTGAATTAGAGCTATCATAGTGGATTCATTCCTGGATTGGTATCCTCCAGACGTAAGTGCGTTGCACTGAACTGGGTTAACAAACTCATTGTGTTCTTTATCTTCTGCACTTTATTTTCCTTGTTCATCAAGTTATCGTATGTTTATGATGTTGGCACATTAGGCAACACATCGTATACCTAAACCCTAACGTGCACCACATCACACTGCACATCTGTAACTTGCTACCGAAATTTCAATTGGCATCAAAGCAGGCACCCTGTTCTGCTTTAGGGTGAGCTCCAGGGAAGATACTTTCCGGAACCATGGACAAGGACGGCACTTTGGTCAGCAAACCACCTCTTCTGGATGGCACAAACTATGATTATTGGAAATCACGCATGACTGCTTTCTTAAAATCCATTGATAGTAGAACTTGGAAAGCAGTGCTAAGAGGTTGGGAACATCCCAAAGTCAAGGATGCTAATGGAGCTGATACAGAAGAACTCAAACCAGAAGAAGATTGGACTCCAGCAGAAGATACACTAGCTCTTGGCAACAATAAAGCTTTAAATGCATTATTCAATGGAGTTGACAAAAACATGTTCAGACTCATCAAACAATGCACCGTTGCTAAAGATGCTTGGGAGATACTCAAGACAACCCATGAAGGAACCTCCAAGGTAAAAAGCTCAAGACTTCAACTTCTCCACTCAAAATTTGAGAATCTCAGAATGAAAGAAGAAGAGACTATATATGACTTTCATATGAGTGTTCTTGACCTAGCAAACTCCTTTGATTCCTTGGGAGAAAGGCTATCTGATGAGAAGTTGGTAAGAAAAATTCTCAGATCCTTGCCAAAGAGGTTTGACATGAAGGTCACAGCTATTGAAGAAGCTCAAGATATTGCAAGCATGAAGGTAGAAGAGGTAGTGGGCTCTCTTCAAACCTTTGAGATGAACTTCAGTGAAAAAGTTGAGAAGAAAGGGAAAAACATAGCCTTTACCTCCAACACTGACAGTAAGGAAGCTGATGACGACCTTGACACAATAGAAGATCTCTCAGACGAAATAGTATTACTTGGAAAACAGTTCAACAAAATACTGAAGAGAGTAGATAGAAGATCAAGGAGGAATGTGGAGCACATCCAGCCCAACATCAGCACACAAGGAAACACCTCGGCAAAATCCATGACAGAAAAAGATAAGGGTGTTCGATGTTTTGAATGTGATGGTTATGGACATATAAAATCTGAATGTGCCACATATTTGAAGAAGCAGAAGAAGGGTCTAGCAGTACCTTGGTCAGATGAAGAGAACTCTGACAATGAGTCGGAAGATATGACTGCAAACCATGTGAGGGTAACAACTGATGTGTGTCTTTCTGACAATGACTCTTCTGATGATGAACTCACTTATGAAGAGGTAGTCTCCATGAACAATGACTTGTACCTCAAAAGTGAAGAATTGTGCAGAACTTTGCTAGAACGGAATTACGATATCATGAGACTGAAGCGTGAAAAGCAGGAGCTACAAGAGAGGATAATTAGCCTTCAAGAGGAAATCAAGCAACTATCATTCAACCATGAAAGCATGACCAAATCTGTTAGAATGATGGGCACTGGAACGAAGAAGCTAAACGAAATTCTTAACATCAGAAATCATCTTGATGACCCAACTGGAGTAGGGTATGGAAAGACTTACAACAAAGAAACTCTACAATCAAGCTTTGTTCCTGCTCAAAAAGGATTTGACACTGAGATAATGTTGCCACATCCTGCACCACATCAGAGACACTTACACAAGAAGAAATCTACTGCTATAAAGTGTCACTACTGTGGAAAGAATGGTCATAAAAAATCCTCCTGCTATAAGCTCTATGGTCACCCAAAGAAGGAATCCCAATCACAAACTAGAGCTTATCATGCAAAAGCCAAAGTCAAGAAAGAATGGAAGCCAAGAGTCCAAGAAGCTGCTCACATAGCTCATACATCCCTCAGAGCCTCATCAAGAGAAGATTGGTCCTTTGATAGTGGCTGTTCCAGGCATATGACAAGTGTAGAAAAATACTTGAAAGACATTAAGTCATATACCACCAGCTATGTGACCTTTGGTGATGGAGCTAAAGGGAAGATCAAGGGAATTGGTAGACTTCACAACAGTGGGTTACCAAAACTTGATGATGTTTTGCTTGTGAAAGGGTTAAAGGCAAACTTGATCAGCATAAGTCAACTATGTGATCAAGGACTAAAAGTTGATTTTACAAATAATGAGTGCCTTGTAACCACTGACAAAGGAGAGCTGCTGATGAAAGGAGAAAGGTCAACAGACAATTGCTACTTGTGGATTCCTCCAGAAACAGCTCATTCCACTACATGCCTTCTGAGTCAAAAAGATGAAGCAAAACTATGGCACCAAAAGCTTGGGCACCTGCACTTAAGAGGCATGATGAAACTCATCTCCAAAGAAGCTATCAGAGGACTACCAAAGCTTACCATTGAAGAAAAAGATATCTGTGGAGAGTGTCAGATAGGCAAGCAGATCAAGATGTCACACCCAATGTTACCACATCAGGGAACATCTAGAGTGTTAGAACTTCTCCACATGGACTTGATGGGGCCCATGCAAGTTGAAAGTATTGGAGGAAGTAGGTATGCCTTTGTTGTTGTGGATGATTTTTCAAGATACACATGGATAAGCTTCCTCAAAGAAAAATCAGACACATTTGAAGAGTTCAAAGATCTGTGCACAAGACTTCAAAGGGAGAAAGACAGCCCAATCATCAGAATTAGAAGTGATCATGGCAAGGAATTTCAGAACTCAAAATTTGCAGAATTTTGCTCAACTGAAGGGATAACACATGAGTTCTCCTCTCCAATCACACCACAACAAAATGGGGTTGTTGAAAGGAAGAACAGAACCATACAAGAAGCAGCAAGGGTTATGCTACATCCAAAGAAACTACCTTACTACTTCTGGGCAGAGGCAATGAACACAGCATGCTATGTTCATAATCGTGTTACACTAAGAGCAGACACCTCTACCACTCTGTATGAGATCTGGAAAGGAAGAAGACCCAGTGTCAAACACTTCCATGTCTTTGGAAGCAAATGTTACATCTTGGCTGATAGAGAACAAAGAAAAAAGCTAGATCGCAAGAGTGATGAAGGGATTTTTCTTGGCTACTCTACAAATAGCAGAGCCTACAGAGTCTTCAACAACAGGACCAGAACAATGATGGAATCAATCAATATTGTTGTCAATGACTACCCTGATGAGAAAGTGCATGATGAAGTACCAGATGTGGGCACATCCGAGCCCCTACCTGAAGACTCTGAAGTTGAAGAAAATTCTGAGAAAGAAGAGCAAGAAACAGATCAAGGTCAAACAAGCAAAGGTCCTTCCATCAGAATTCAGAAGAATCATCCTAAAGAGCTCATCATAGGAAATCCAGAATTACCAGTCATGACTAGGTCAAGGGAGGTAATCTCCAATGCTTGCTCTGTATCCACCATAGAACCAAAGAATGTTAAGGAAGCCTTGACAGATGAATGTTGGATTAATGCAATGCAAGAAGAATTGAACGAGTTCAAGAGGAATGAGGTGTGGGACTTAGTTCCAAGACCTGATGGGGTCAACATCATAGGCACCAAGTGGGTGTATAGAAACAAGTCTGATGAAAATGGTGTGGTCACAAGGAATAAGGCCAGGCTTGTAGCACAAGGATACTCTCAGATTGAAGGTGTAGACTTTGATGAAACCTTTTCTCCAGTAGCTCGTCTTGAGTCTATAAGGTTACTTCTAGGAGTGGCATGTATTTTGAAGTTCAAGCCTTTTCAAATGGATGTGAAGAGTGCCTTCCTCAATGGGTACTTGAATGAAGAAGTGTATGTAGCACAACCAAAGGGATTTATTGATCCTAATCTCCTAGGTGGATGTTTCTTTCTGGGCAACAACCTAATTTCATGGTTCAGCAAGAAACAGAATTGTGTAGCTCTTTCAACAGCAGAAGCTGAGTATATCGCAGCAGGAAGCAGTTGTTCTCAATTGCTTTGGATGAAGCAGATGCTGAGTGAGTACAATGTGGAGCAAGATGTGCTCACATTATACTGTGACAATATGAGTGCTATAAATATTTCCAAAAATCCTATCCAACACAGTAGGACCAAGCACATTGATATTCGTCACCATTTTAACAGGGATCTAGTTGAAGAAAAAATTGTGACCTTAGAGCATGTAGCCACAGATAAACAACTGGCTGACATTTTTACAAAGGCTTTGGATGCAAATAAGTTTGAGACATTAAGAGGCAAACTTGGTATTTGCCTTCTTGATGATCAATAGCAATCTTGCTATTGAAGCGTGCAACGGAGACCTGCCTACTACTTCCGTTTGTTTATGCACGCTATCCAAAGGCAGTCATCACAGGTTTTTCTCAACATAATATATCAAGACTATTCCACCTTTCATACTGTGATGAAGAACTATGAAGAAGATCCTGATGTAGAGCTCAATGTGGTCCACATTGGAGCCTCTGAGAAGAAGAAGCCTTATCCAGAGCTGAAAACTACAAATCATGCTATCTGCAAGAGCATTACTGAAGGCAAGGTCAAAGAATGACCATTTGATATAGAAGGAGTAGATTATGTGCAAAACAACTCAAAAGCATTTAAGTTTGTAAGCATAAGGCATAATCATAATCATAATCATAGCAATATGGATGATTCATTGTGCTTAGTCATGATCATCGAAATATGGATGACTTTTATGCTTAGGATCACTGTCATAGAAATATGGGTGATTCACGTCACAGTCATAGCAATATGGGTGACTTAGTTACAATCATAGAAATATGGGTAACTTGTACTTGCTTAACTATGAATGCACATACAACAACCATGAAGAATGAAAACTACAAGACTATGGATTGCTGGACTATATGGATTCTGTGAAGACAACTACTGAAGAAATTGAAGACTACTGAAGCATCTCTTTTTGAAGACCTTGGTCATATGTTGGTGCTTAGAGCATTTGTCAAAGATCCATCTACTCTGTGTATTGCACATTTAATGGCCCCAATACTATTTGATTACTCTTTCTGTTCTTAAACTTTTTGTCAACATTATCACTAAAAAGGGGGAGAAAAGATAAGTAGTATATCCAGGGGGAGTAAGAGGAAAGGTAGTGCAATATGTTTACTCTGGTACATGATGTGATACCAGATGTGTGCACATCGTTGAAGACAGATTGTGCTTGTATTCTGCACATCTTTTTGAAGACTTTGAAAGGCCAGACGAATGAAGACTGATCCTTTGAAGACTGATGAAGATGGTGCTTGAATTTAGGGGGAGTAAAGATTTTACTAAAGCTGCTGAAGACACTTCCCCTCTTGACTGTGTGCATGATTCATCACCATGCTTGTATGTTGGGAGTTTTATTCTCTCAGAAGATTGAGGCAAGATTCCGTTGCTGCAACGCCTCTGATGTTCTAATGATTCTCTCCAAAGTCTAGCTGGCTGACTCCAAAGGTTATTTTAGCCACAATTTGCCAAAGGGGGAGATTGTTAGTGTTTTCAACCTGCAAGGTTGAGTTTATTTTAGGGTTGGCTTCATTTGTTAAAATAAGCCTTTGGTCCAGATGTGGTGAATGATGTGCACACATGTGGTACCTGAACTGAATGCCCTAAAAACGCGCTTTCAAATATTTGCGTGTAATCTTTGAAAAAGATTTGTTTTGAAACAAACATATCCACGCTAGCTTGCGCGCCAAGGAACGAGCTGAAAGATTGAAAAAGATTCAGAAAAGATTTAAAAGCTGGTTTGTTACTAGAAGATTGAAAAAGATTCAAAAAGATTTAAAACAAACATATCTTTTATTAAAAGATTAAGTTTGTTTTTTTGAAGAATACAACAAACAGCTACTAGATCTCGTTCTATATAAAGAAGACTGAAGACATAGTTTTACTCACTGAATTTAGAAGAATACTTTCTAGTCATTAGATTTCAGTCTTTGTCCCTATAGTTTCTTGTTTCCTTTGAAACATGAACTTAGGGTTGTATTTAGCTCTTAAGCTTTTAAGCACAGAGCTGTTCCTCTTCTTGGTTCTAGTTTGAAACAAGATTTGGACTTTGAATCACTCAAAGCTTTGAAGCACGAGTTGGTTCGTTAGTTTAGGAGTGCGTCTCCATCATTGAGTTTGTAAAAATCCTTGTGAGGACCAAGGTCCTTGTGAGGAGCAAGGTAGGATAGCTGGGAAGTGACTGGGGGAAGTCATATCTTGTGGAGGAGCAAGGTAGAGTTGCATAAGGTAGTGTCTAAGCGAGAGGTTGTAAACGGGGAGTTTAAACTTTGAATTAGAGCTATCATAGTGGATTCATTCCTGGATTGGTATCCTCCAGACGTAAGTGTGTTGCACTGAACTGAGTTAACAAACTCATTGTGTTCTTTATCTTCTGCACTTTATTTTCCTTGTTCATCAAGTTATCGTATGTTTATGATGTTGGCACATTAGGCAACACATCGTATACCTAAACCCTAACGTGCACCACATCACACTGCACATTTGTAACTTGCTACCGGAATTTCATTTAGGTTATAATTTCTTTATTGTAATTTAAATATGTAGTCTTTTGTAATAGATGCCTTAGGTTGTGGTGGAGAAGATGAACTCCCCTATGAATATTTGGAGTCTGTGATTGAGTTTAAGTTATAATAAATGTTATTCAGTATTATGTTTGTGATTTACTTTCTTGCACCTTAATAACGTATCTCGTAATCTGGCCGGATAAGCGGGAGCGCCCTTAGAATTGATATTAGGTTCTTACTTAATATTGTCCGGAACTAGTAGTAAATAATGCTAGGTATATAGAGACAGTAACACCCTGAACTAGTCGTGAACTGAGCGATTAGAGGAGGAATCATGAACTAGGTGTGAACTGAGCACTTAGAAGATGAATAGACCGATACTAGGATCTAGAGGTTAATTGGTGAAGATGATAATGCATGTGTATAAACAACTCACATAGTAATTAGGGTATGTGACACATCGAGGTTAGACTCTCGTAGGTACGTTAGTTATTAACGTGGGGAAACTTTAATATACAAAGTGTAACAGTAAGCTGTTACTACAACAAGGAAAAGTCACCGTCGAACAATAATCTGATTAGCTATGTTATACACCGGTCATTCCAAATATGAAGAAGGGAGGGATTCCAACCACCATACCTATCCTCTATGTTTTTGAATCTATTATATTTATATTATTTATTTATTTATTTATTTATGCAAGCATTACGCTGATTTTATAAAACCTTTTTCCAAAACCCAAAGCGAATGCAAATATACGAACTTAAATAACGCTAACGAAGCTTCGGCACGATCCCTGTGGATACGAACTCATTCTAGACACCTAGAGTGTGAATTATTACTCGACGACAGACTGGTGCACTTGCCAGACCGTAGTCAAGTTTTTGGCGCCGTTGTCGGGGATTGTGTTTACAAAGCATCAGTAGATTTATTTAAGTTTGTCAAAAAAATTTCAAAAATACAAAAAAATTTAAAAATCAAAAAATCTTGTTGATGATTGTGGATTTTGATCTGGGAAAATTTGGCTAAGGATAAGTCAAGGTCTCCGAGCGATCCGTTGTGATCCACCTCACTTACCTGGGAATTTTCAAAGTGACAAAGACACATGAGACAAACAAAAAAAAATGTAGAGTTTTACCATTAATTTTCCAGTGCTACTGAAGGTATTCATTTGTTGTGCTTGATAACAGGTATCCTGGAGTTTAAGTACGATCCTGAACCAGAAAGAACACTTTGGAAAAGAAGGCAAGCACAAAGGCTTGCACAATCCAGTAATCTCAGCACAGAAGAAGAGCCTACCACCGAAGCCTTGGGGGACGAGCAAAGAGTTACAATGGGAGATTACTGCAAGAGGACTGGCATAAATCAGATCTCACTGGGGTTTCAAGCGGCAAACCCATTTAACTTTGATATTAAGGGTAATGTTCTTACAGGTTTGCGGGAGAACCAGTTCGACGGACGTGCCAATAATGATCCTTGAGATCATCTGTCAAAGTTTTCAGAGACATGTCAGATCCAGAAGGTACCGGAAAATGTTTCAGAGGACCAGAAGAAGCTGCGTTTGTTTGCTTTTTCTTTTACAGGTCCAGCTAAGGATTGACTTCAATGTTTGCCAAGGGGAACGATTGCAATATGGAAGGAGCTTGAAGACAAGTTCCTGGAAAGATTCTTCACACACACACTATTCTAGAAAAGGAAGTCAGAGATCCTAAGTTTCAAACAACATGAATCTGAAACGTTGTGCGAGGCTTATGAACGTTTCAAACTGCTTATGAGAAGGTGTCTGAACCACAACATTAGTGCGATGTAACAGATGCAACTATTCACTGTTGGTATGAAGATGCAACACCGCATGATACTAGATGCCTCAGCTGGTGGGTCTATCAAAGTAAAAAGCTATGTAGAGACTAAGGATCTAGTTGAACAGATGTGCCAGAATGAATACAACATGAGCCATGATAGGAATGAGAAGACTCCTCGAATTCTAAAGGTTGACCAGGAAATTGCCTACAAAGTAGAGATCGAGTTACTGAGGAGGCAACTTGCTGATAAAGAGAAAGTAGTGAAGGAAGCTAGTGTTAAGAAGGTAGAAGGAGTTTGCGACTTCTGCCTAGAAGATCATCTTAATGGCATTGTTTGCCAGGAGGGAGCAAAGAGCAGGTGAATTACATGGGAAACAACTACAACCCAGGTTTGAACAAGCACCCAAATTTACGTTGGGACCAAACAGGGAACCAAGCTCAAGCTGCACCTCAACCAAGAAAGCCATCTCCATTGGAAGAGTTACTCAACAAGTTTGCTAACATGAGCAAGACTAACTGACTAGGGTCTGGCAAGTGCACCAGTCTGTCGTCGAGGAATAATTAACACTCTAGTGTATAGAATGAGTTCGTATCCACAGGGATCGTGCCGAAGCTTCACTAGCGTTATTTAAGTTTGTGATAGTTGCATTCGCTTTGGGTTTTTGAAAAAGGTTTTTTTTAAAATAAGTGTAATGCTTGCATAAATATAAATGACATAATGTATAAATAATAGATTCAAGAAATATAGAGGCTAGGTATGGTGGTTGGACTCCCTCCCTTCTTCATATTTGGCATGACCGGTGTATAACATAGTTATTTAGATTATGTTCGGCGGTGAATTATCCTTGTTGTGGTAATAACTTACTATTACACTATGTCTATTAAAGTTTCCCTACGTTAACAACTAAGGTACCTACGAGAGCCTAACCTCGATGTGTCACATAACTTAATTACTAAGTGAGTTGTTTATAAACATGCATTATAACCTTCACCAATTAACCTCTAGGTCCTAGTATCGACCTGTTCATCTTCTAAGTGCTCAGATCACACCTAGTGCATGATTCCTCCTCAAACCGCTCAGTTCACGACTAGTTCAGGATGTTACCGTCTCTATTCACCTAGCATTATTTACTACTAGTTTCGGACCATACCAAGTCAAAACCTGATATCAATTCTAAGGGCGCTCCCGCTTATCCGGCCAGATTACGAGATACGTTATTAAGTGCAAGAAAGTAAATAACAAACACAATTACTAAATATCATTTATTATAACTTAAACTCAACCACAGACTCCAAATATTCATAGGGGAGTTCATCTTCTCCACCACAACCTAAGGCATAAATAATAAAGACTACTGATGACAAGAATTTCTATGGTATTTTTAGTATTATTATTAGTAGTAAAATGACCAAGACAGACCCAAATACGAAGAAAAACCTACAAAAGCAGGAAAAAGCATCAAGACAGAGTCCAAGATGCAAAAAGACAAGAAAAAGCCCAAAAAGTGAAGAAAATCAGCATTCCATCGCAAGCATGATGGCTCCCATCGTGCCACGATGGGAGCTTCTTGTTCTCCAAGAAATCAGAAGAAATAAATCTGAAGAAAATCTCCTCATCGCAGCACGATGCATCATATCGCAGCACGATGAAGTAACTTGGCGCCCAAGCTGATGAAATGCACAGTATCAGTTATAAAACCGAACTAAATCTTCACATCGCAGCACGATGGCTTCATCGTACTGCGATGCCTTGCTGAGGCCCATTACGAAAACTATAAATAGAGCCTCCCTTTCATTGTTTAAATCATTCAAAAATAGTAGAACACTCTCTACTATAAGGAGAGGTTCAGAGGAGCTTTATTGGACATAGTTTTCTCCCCTAACGGGAAAACTAACTCAGCAAGGTATGATTTTTTTAGGCTTTTGTATTTAGGTTATAATTTCTTGTAATTTAAATATGTAGTCTTTATTATTTATGCCTTAGGTTGTGGTGGAGAAGATGAACTCCCCTATGAATATTTGGAGTCTGTGGTTGAGTCTAAGTTATAATAAATGATATTTAGTAATTGTGTTTGTTATTTACTTTCTTGCACTTTAATAACGTATCTCGTAATCTGGGCGGATAAGCGGGAGCGCCCTTAGAATTGATATCAGGTTTTGACTTGGTATGGTCCGGAACTAGTAGTAAATAATGCTAGGTGAATAGAGATGGTAACATCTTGAACTAGTCGTGAACTGAGCGGTTAGAGGAGGACTCATGCACTAGGTGTGATCTGAGCACTTAGAAGATGAACAACCCGATACTAGGACCTAGAGGTTAATTGGTGAAGGTTATAAAGCATGTTTATAAACAACTCACTTAGTAATTAGGGTATGTGACACATCGAGGTTAGACTCTCGTAGGTACCTTAGTTGTTAATGTAGGGAAACTTTAATAGACATAGTGTAATGGAAAGGTATTACTACAAAAAGAATAATTCACCGCCAAACATAATCTAAATAACTATGTTATACACCGGTCATGCCAAATATGAAGAAGGGAGGGAGTCCAACCACCACACCTAGCCTTTATATTTCTTGAATCTATTATTTATACATTTTGTCATTTATATTTCTGCAAGCATTATGCTTTTTTTATAAAAACCTTTTTCCAAAAACCAAAGCGAATGCAAACTATCACAAACTTAAATAACGCTAGTGAAGCTTCGGCACGATCCCTGTGGATACGAACTCATTCTATACACTAGAGTGTGAATTATTACTCAACGATAGACTGGTGCACTTTCCAGACCCTAGTCAAGTTTTTGGCGCCGTTGCCGGGGATTGTGCTTACAAAGCCTTACTAGATTTATTTAAGTTTGCAAAAAAATATTTCAAAAATACAAAAAAAATAAAAAATTCAAAAATCTTGTTGATGATTGTGGATTTTGATCCGTGGAAATTCTGGATAAGGATAAGTCTTGGTATTTAAGCGATCCGGTGTGATCCACCTCACTTACCTTGGAATTTTCATGGTGAAAGAGACACATGAGACAAACCAAAAATAGTTTCATGATTTACTTTTCCAGTGTTACTGAAGGTATTCATTTGTTGTGCTTGATAACAGGATATTCTGGAGTTAAAGTACGACCCTGAACCCGAAAGAACGTTATGGAAAAGAAGAGCAGCACAAAGGCTTACAAAATCCAGTAATCTTAACAAAGAAGAAGAGCCTACCACCAAAGCCATGGGGGATGAGCAGAGATTTAGAATGGGAGATTACTGTAAGAGGACTGACACAGATCAGATCTCACAGGGATTCCAGCTGGCGAATCCAGCTAACTTTGATATTAAGGGTAATGTTCTTACAGGTTTGCGGGAGAGCCAGTTTGACGGACGTGCCATCAATGATCCATGGGATCATCTTGCAAAGTTTTCAGAGACATGTCAGATCCAGAAGGTGCCGGAAAACGTTTCTGAGGACCAGAAGAAGCTGCGTTTGTTTGCTTTTTCTCTTACAGGTCCAGCTAAAGATTGACTTCAATGCTTGCCAAGGGGAACGATCGCAACATGGAAGGAGCTTGAAGACAAGTTCCTGGAAAGATTCTTCACACATACACTATTCCAGAAGAGAAAGTCTAAAATTCTGAGTTTCAAACAGCATGAATCTGAAACGCTGTGCGAGGCTTATGAACGGTTCAAGCTACTTATGAGAAGGTGTCCTAACCACATCATTAGTGCTATAGAGCAGATGCAACTATTCACTGCTAGTATGAAAGAAGCAACAAGAAAGTGTTGGAACAAAGTGGGTCTGACATGAACCTCTAAGTTTTTAATTGGTTTTGATGATAACAAAGTATTAAAATTGCAATTGGTATTATTAATGTTTATTCTAGTGGGCAGAATTATAAGTTAAAATTCATTCAAAAGCACTATAAATAAAAGCAGAGAAGCCAAGCTAAGAAGCTCTGGAAGTATATTGCTGATCATCAGAATCTTAAAATTCAAGGTCTGAAGGAAGTGGCTCTGAGGACAAAAGCAAGGCTCTGAAGGATCCAGAAGCTGAGAACCTTAAGAAGCTACACTACAGGCTCTGAGACAAAAGGAATTTACGTCACTCAAGAACTGACTGAGTCAGAATCAATGATTGAAGAACAATCCATTTTGGGACTCTGTCATATCCACAGGAAGGAATATTCGTTGGTACAACGTTAACCTTATCCATAAGTGGAGCGCATTTGAGGATCGTACGACTGTACTATTATTACTCAAAATGGTTGAGTGATAATTCAAATTGCAAGGTAATGGAATTGAAGTTCTTTACCAAAGAAGGCAATGTACAGCTAGCAAATTGTACGAGTAAATTCCAGCTGGCAACTTATCTCTCTGCAACGGTCATCATCTTCCATCCAAGTATAAATAGAAGACTCAAATAGAAGAAATTACCACTGTCTATTACTGCGTTTAAGGCTCTGAAATATTTTGACATAATTTGTTCAATCTGTCATTCAAGTCTTAAAGCAATTTGCGTTGTATTTTGTAAATACCTCTGATAGTATATCAAGTGTCCATTAACAATCATTCTTAGATTTTAAGTTTGTTTGTGAAGTCTCTTGTTTAGTGAAACTTGAGCACCTGAGAAGTCTCTTGCAAGTGTGCTTGAGCAAGTTGTAATCTTGTAAAGATTATAGTGAAAAGCTCTTGTTAGTAACAAGGGGACTGGACGTACTGTCAATTTGTGAGGGGAACCAAGATAAATTTTGTGTCTTTCTTTCTCTCTCTCAGCACCCTTTCTTTACTTTGTGTTTTAATCCGATGCAAACGTGTTCTAAGTTAAGAAAAAGTTTTTATTTTAAAAACACAATTCAACCCCCCTTCTTGTGTTTTTCCACCTTCAATTGGCATCAGGAGCTAGGTCTGTTGCCTAACTCACCTTACAGTGAAACAGTAAAGATCGAGGAGGAAAAACATGTCTGCTGAGAAGAACAACAATGAGATTCCTTTCAACTATGACTCAAACTCACATGAAAGGAAGTCTTCTGATAAGGTTCCTTTCTTCAATGGAACTGAGACTGGTTACCCCTTCTGGAAGACCAAGATGTATAGTCACATCAAGGGTATTGATTGTGATTTATGGGACTTGGTAGAAGATGGAGTTAATTTTAAAAATATGGACTTAGAAGGAGTAGTTAGTTCTCAGAATGGGAAATCCTTTACACCTACTCAGAAGGTAGAGTACAAGAAGCATCACTCTGTAAAAGGAATGATGACAAACGCAATATCACATGATGAGTACCTTAAAATTGGAGATAAAAGAACTGCAAAGTCAATTTGGGATTCTTTAAAATCCAAGTATGAGGGCAACAAACAAGTTAAGGAGGCGAATGCTAACTTGTTAGTGCATCAGTATGAGTTGTTTAAGATGAAGGATGGAGAGGACATTGAGACTATGTTTTCAAGGTTTCATATTCTAGTCTCTGGACTTCAAATATTAGACAAAAGTTATACTGAAGCTGATCATGTGAGAAAGGTACTCAGAAGCTTACCACCAAAATGGAGACCCAAGGTGACTGCTTTTCAAGAGTCTAAGGATTTGGATACTGTATCCCTTTAAAGCTTAGTTAGTTCATTGAAAAGTCATGAAATGGAATTAATGACTGATGAATCAACCAAGAAGATGAAAAGGATAGCCTTAAGCTCTAAGAGCTCATCAAAGGCTTTGAAAGCTAAGGTCATAGAATCTGAAGATGAAGCTTCTGAAGAGGGTCAAGAAGTTGGGTCTGATGATGAAGAAGAGATGGTGCTGATGGCTGCCAAGGTTTCACAATGGGCAAAACGAAGCAAGAAATATGCAGGCAAGTTTGGAGGATCTTCCAAGAGACTTAGTGCTGCTAAAGACAAAAAGGAAGATCAAAGCAAGTGTTTCAAGTGCAACAAGCCTGGTCATTTCATTGTTGATTGTCCAGAGAACAAAAGTAGACCATCAAAGCAGAGCTCTAGCAAGGAAAGATATAAGAGTAAAGTCAAGAAGAGCTTTCTGGCAACATGGGAAGATCTTGACAAAGACTCAGACTCAGATGGTGATGAGGAAGCAAATCTAGCATTGATGGCAACTACCTCTGACAGAGAAGACTCTGAAGCAGGTTCATACTCTGAAGATGAGGAAGAGGTAATTACTAAACTATCTAGATCAGAATTAGTAGATTCTCTTAAAGATGCCTTAAAAATGCTTACAAAAAAGGCAGGTGAATGTAAGGTTCTGAAAAAGACTTACAATCACCTGACTGAGAAAATAAACATAGTAAGTGAAGAAAATGAGTCTCTGAAAAGCAGAAACACATTTATGGAAACTCACTATGTTTATGACGATAAGGTTCCTCCAGAGCATGAATTTGCGCTGCAGGAACTTCTTATCAATGACATGCAGAGAAGTAAGATAACCTCCTTGATTTTTATGTTAGTAGAAATAAAGGTGAAGGTCTTGGATTCTCACGTTTTAAAGAAAACCCTTTATTTTCTAAACCTTCTAAAACTGATAAAGAAAAACCTAAGGCTGTGTTTGTTAAAAGCCAATCAGTAGTCACAGATATACCAAACTCTGAAAAAATAATTGAGTCAGAGGATAAGAAGTCTCAGACTCTGAATACTTCAGAGCCTAAGGTTTCCAAACCTCAGACCAATGTAAAAATAAACAAAACTCTGGTATACTCTAAAGCTAAGTCAAGAAGTTATGTAAAGCCTAAAAACTTTTCAAAAGGCTCTGATAACTTCAGAACTACTGATAGGCCTTACAAACAAAAACAACCTAAGGCAGTCAGGACTAACCATAAAGGACCCATAAAAATATGGGTACCTAGATCTGAGATTGTTTATGCATCAGATTTGCGCACCAAGAAGGCCAGAGCAGCATTCTTGGTACCTGGACAGTGGCTGCTCGAGTCACATGACAGGAGACAAGCATATGTTCCAAACCCTGACTCTGAAAGAGGGAGGAACTGTGGGATTTGGGGGAAACCAAAAAGGGAAGATCACTGGTACGGGTACAGTTGGTAACTCTTCTCTTTCTATTAAAGATGTTTGGTTAGTTGATGGCCTCAAACATAATCTACTTAGCATTAGCCAATTCTGTGATAGTGGATTTGTTGTTAAGTTTAATAAAGATGCATGTACTGTAATAAGAGAGTCTGATGAGTCTGTAGTGTTCAGAGGCTTAAGGAAAGACAATGTTTATAAAATTAATCTGTCAGAACTCACAGAGCAAAAGATAGTATGTCTTCTATCTTTGAATGATGAGAAATGGGTCTGGCACCAATGCTTAGGATATGCTAACTGGAGATTAATCTCTAAGCTCAGCAAACTAAGCTTGGTTAAAGGTCTACCCAATCTTAACTATCATTCAGATGCTCTGTGTGGTCCGTGTCAGATTGGTAAGATTTCAAAAACCACTTTTAAACCCAAAAACATTGTCTCTACCTCAAGACCTCTTGAACTGCTTCACATTGATTTGTTTGGCCCTGTAAGTACAGCCTCAATCAATGGAAAGAAATATGGACTTGTCATAGTTGATGATTACAGTAGATGGAATTGGGTTAAATTCCTGAGAGTAAAAGAGGATGCATATGATGTGTTTACCATCTTCTGCACACAAGTGCAAAGTGAAAAGAGTCTTAAGATCCTAAAGATCAGAAGTGATAATGGTTTAATTGTAAGACAATGATATAGGTTAGGATCCTGTGTGTGGTAAGTAATCATGGTTCAAAGGTTGGAGTCATAATTTATTTATTTTAGATGATAACTAATATTATGAATTGTCTTGTTAATTTGTATTTAAAGTGTTGCTTGACTAATATAGGTTAGAGCTATACGTGTGAAGTTAGTCTCAGAAGGAAGGCATGATCTTTTGCTTAAATAGAATAAGTCAAATTGATTTGTAATAGTGGTGAACTTGTTGGTCTGGGTTGACGTTTAGAACAATCCCTTTATTAAATAAAATCAGTGAAGATGAATAATAAGATAACGTATTGAAAAGGAAAATTAGAAATTAAATTACCCTTTTATAAACAAGATAAAGAATTTTCTAATAAGTTTGAGTGATAGATTCTATTAAATTTTACATTGTGTCGGGGCTGTTTTGAGATAGTCTTTGTTGTTAATTAGAGAAGTCAAAAGTCTAATTAAAAAGATTCAAGTGATAGTCGTGAGTGTAATTGGAGTTGGACTCATTTGATGTTAAATTAATTTGATGTTGAGTTTAATTGGTGTCGAATTTATTTGGTGTTGAATTTCTTGAAGAACTAAATATTGTAGTTGTGTTGAATAATGATGTTGATTTACTAATGTAGCCAGATATGGCAATGAAGTAGTAATATTGTAGCCAGATATGGCAATGAAGGAGTAACACTGTAGCCAGATATGGCAATGAAGGAGTAATATTGTAGCCAGATATTGCAATGAAGGAGTAATATTGTAGCCAGATATGACAATGAAGGTGTAATAATGTAGCCAGTTATGGCAATGAAGTTGCAATGATGTTAGCTACGATGTAGCAATGAAGTTGTTAATGATGTTGTGATAGTGATTACATTTATGAGTTGTGTTTGCTTATGTGTTTTATTAACCCAAAGGATGATATTTTTGTGTTTATGTTTTCCCTATTCTTATGTGTTAATACACTGATGCCTTGTGTGAATATAATCTCACCCCTTGCTTTTTGTCTTGTCTGGCTTGGCCCTGCGATTGCGAAATCGCAGTATCTACAGGTTGTCGAGTTTCGAGATTGAGTCAAGTGGAGCCCGCTCTGATTGTGACACTTGGGAAGGAGTCTTAGAGTCTAGAATGTTTTGCTACTTTATTTTTAAAAACTAATGTATTTTATTAGAAAGGAAGTTACTATGTTTTATGTCTATAATAATTTTTAAATAATTTTGATATTGAGTCCAATTTTCTAGTTCTTTTATCCGCTGCGTGATGTCTCCTAAAAGGAATTTTTGAAAACTCATATTGAAAATTAAATTATTATTAGTCTCGGGTTCGGGGCGTTACTGAAGGAACTTAACAAGAGATAAGCAGCGGAATTTAAAATTTTCCTTCGTTGGATCCTTACGAATGATCATGAATCGTGGTTTAAGAATTTTACCTCTTGTAGAATTCTTTTCTTTTCACGAACAGCTGGAGATTAGGCTTTGAATCACGAACAAGTCACGTGCTAATCACCACCACCTTTGATCACGAGCGTTAATGGTATAACGCCTCTAACTAGTCCACACGAACAAGATCCCTCAAAGAGAGTGCTAGCTCCAAGAATGAAGGTTTCTAGTGAGAGGTGGGAAATAAGGATTAGGGTTTTAGAGGCTGATTTTTCATCAAGTAATTTTCTTTCTCACAAGTGTTCTATTTATAGAACCACTTGTCTTGGGCACCAAGACAAACCATTTGTCATTGGGCCACAATTTTACTAAAACCTTTTTAATTAAATAAACCTTTTAAGAAACGCACCCCCCATGTGCTACGTACACATGAGTGCTTTCTATTTCATAACAAATTATGAATTACTTTATTTAATTACCATGATACCCTTATCATAATTCCTTATTTCTCTGAGGTGCACCGTACCTTACGGTGTTCCAATTTTCACACTAGCTTGTTCTTATGTGTGTGACCCTTGTAGGTTTCCATAACGTTGGCAATTATATTAAATCATCTATTTAATATAATAAACAATGAGCGGTATCTAGCAACACATCATTGCTACCCAAGTTATGAGAAATTGACATGTGATCATAACATAACCTTAGTGATAATATATGTGTGTACAATTACCCCTTTGCCCCTTATGTCCATATTGAACACAAAGCATACTCGGTGTCATCTTTGTCCAGTTCAATATTGGGCCCATGACATTTATCCTGTTATGCAGGATTGGCAAATTCCATCTAGGACACTACTGTCCCTCATCATGCTTTGTGAAGTACCCATTAACTGCCTTTATGGTCATCCTGTTACGGACAACGTTAGATCAGTAACAAAGCACTTGACTCCACATCTAGGGTACAAAGTGGTTTCAGGTCTAAGGGCGGCTTACACCATTATCACCATGAGAGTAACTTATGACACTTTGCATAACTTTGCATGTAGTACTCTCATAGCGGGTCAATCCGGTATAAATATTACTCCTAATATTTCTTATACCTATGTCAAGACTTGATAACTCCTTATCCTATGATCCATGAGATGCGATCATCAGTCTATCTTCATAATAGTCTCTATGTTTTATCATTATCCCAATTCATGATAAAACTCGACTACGGATACTTTAAGAATAGCGTCTTTATGTTTAATGTAATCTCATGATTAAGTCACACTTAATATTAAACAGACTTTCTATTCTAGGGACTTCATTATTTTGAACATACAAACATAATAAAGAAAATGCCTTTTATTATTAATAAAGAAACAATACATTTATTAATAATTTATTCGATACAAGTAATAAAGTCATTGGCCTCTAGGGCTTACACCAACAATCTCCCACTAGCACTAGAGCCAATCTGGCATTACTTTAATACCCATAGACCTAGTGTGGCCGTCATGCTTCAACTGTGCAAGAGGCTTTGTCAGTGGATCAGCTATGTTGTCAAGTGTAGGTACTTTGCATATTTTCACATCTCCTCTATCTATTATCTCTCGAATAAGATGGAATCGCCTGAGTATGTGTTTGGACCGTTGGTGAGATCTAGGTTCCTTAGCTTGTGCAATTGCACCATTGTTGTCACAATACAGACTAATGGGATCAATAATGCTAGGGACCACTTCAAGTTCAGATATGAACTTCTTAATCCAAACAGCTTCCTTTGCAGCACTTGAGGCAGCAATATACTCAGCCTCTGTTGTAGAATCAGCCACTGTCTCTTGCTTTGAACTCTTCTAGCTTACAGCGCCACCATTTAGACAAAACACGAAACCAGATTGCGATCTAAAGTCATCCTTGTCGGTTTGGAAACTGGCATCGGTGTACCCTACAACCGACAGTTCTTCCTCACCTCCATATACCAAGAATGTTTCCTTAGTTCTTCTCAAGTACTTAAGGATATTCTTGACAGCTATCCAGTGACTCTCACCGGGATCAGATTGGTACCTGCTCGTTGCACTCAAGGCATACGAGACATCTGGACGAGTACACAACATGGCATACATGATGGATCCGATTGCTGATGCATACGGTATCTCATTCATGCGTTCCCTTTCTTCTTTAGATGAAGGGCATTGTGTCTTCGAAAGACATATTCCATGTTGCATTGGTATGAATCCTTTCTTGGAATCATGCATATTAAAGAGCTTTAGCACTTTGTCTATGTATGTACTCTGACTTAGACCAAGCAGTCTTTGTGATCTATCTCTATAGATTCTTATTCCCAATATATAGGCTGCTTCGCCAAGGTCCTTCATAGAAAAGCAATTCCCTAACCAAGTTTTTACTTGTTGCAAGGTAGGGACATCGTTTCCTATTAGTAATATGTCATCTACATATAATACTAAGAAAACGATCTTGCTCCCACTAACCTTCTTGTAGACACAAGGCTCATCTTCATTTTTAATGAATCCATATTTTGTTACAGTTTCATCAAAACGAAGATTCCAGCTTCTGGAAGCTTGCTTCAATCCATAGATTGATCGCTGTAACTTGCATATCTTATGAGCTTCATTTGGTATGTCAAATCCTTCGGGTTGTGTCATGTACACATCCTCAAGGAGGTTTCCATTAAGGAAAGCAGTTTTGACATCCATTTGCCATATTTCATAATCATGATATGCTGCGATAGCAAGTAAAATCCGAACAGATTTAAGCATTGCAACTGGTGAAAAAGTTTCATCATAGTCAACACCATGAATTTGTTTATATCCTTTAGCAACCAGTCTTGCTTTGTAGGTATGTACTTTACCATCCATGTCAGTCTTCTTTTTGAAGACCCACTTGCACCCTATAGGACGAACTCCTACGGGAGGCTCTACCAAGTTCCAAACTTGGTTTGTGTACATGGAATCTATTTCAGATTTCATGGCTTCTAGCCACTTCTCAGATTCGGGACCAGTTATGGCCTCTTGGTAGGTTACAGGCTCATCTTGATCCATGAGTAATACGTCACCTTGTTCCGTTATGAGATACCCATATCTCTCAGGTTCGTGACGTATCCTGTTGGACCTACGCTGGATTTGTTCTACTTGAGCAGGTTGCTCTTCCACAACATCTTGTGGTTCCCGCTCATGTTCCTCCATTGATTGCCCAATAGTTGGTGGTTCTTGAATTTCTTCAAGTTCCACATTCCTCCCACTGATTCCTTTGGAAATGAATTCTCTTTCCAAGAAGACTCCAGTTCGAGCGACAAACACTTTGCCCTCGGTGGGATTGTAGAAGTAGTATCCTTTTGTTTCTTTAGGATACCCTACAAATAGGCATTTGTCAGATCTGGGCTCAAGCTTAGTTGAGAGTTGTCGTTTCACATAAACTTCACAACCCCAAATCTTCATATAAGACATATGTGGTCGCTTACCACTCCATATCTCATATGGTGTCTTATCAACCTTTTTGGATGGAACACGGTTAAGTGTGTAAGCTGCTGTCAATAGTGCATGTCCCCAAAAGGAGTTTGGAAGATCGGCATGACTCATCATTGATCGGACCATGTCTAACAAGGTTCGATTTCTTCTCTCAGACACACCATTCCATTGTGGTGTTCCGGGAGGAGTTAGTTGTGATACTATACCACATTCCTTAAGATAGTCATTAAATTCTTGGCTTAAATATTCACCACCTCGATCTGATCGAAGAGTTTTAATATTCTTGCCTAATTGGTTTTGCACTTCATTTTTGAATTATTTGAACTTTTCAAAAGATTCGGATTTGTGTTTCATTAGATACACATATCCATATCTACTAAAATCATCAGTAAATGTTATGAAGTACGTAAAACCACCTCTAGCAGGTATGTTCAATGGTCCACATACATCAGTATGTATGAGTGCCAAAAGATCATTAGCCCTTTCACCTATTCCTTTGAATGGGGCTTTTGTCATCTTTCCAATTAAACAAGATCTACATGTATCATATGATTCATAATCAAAAGATTCCAAAAGTCCATCTTTATGGAGTTTGGATATGCGTCTCTCATTTATATGGCCTAAGCGACAGTGCCAAAGGTAACTAGGATTCAACTCATTAGGTTTCATCCTTTTAGTATTAATGTTATAGACTGGTGTTTCAAGATCAAGGACATATAGTCCATTATACATTTGAGCATTAGCATAGAATATATCATTCAAATAAATAGAGCAACAATTGTTCTTTATTATAAATGAAAAACCAAACTTGTCCAAACAAGAAACGGAAATAATATTCCTGCTAATGGCAGGTACATAATAGCAGTTCTTTAACTGAATTATTAAACCACTAGGCAAAGCTAAATTATAAGTCCCTACAGCTAAAGCAGCAACTCTTGCTCCATTGCCAACTCGTAGGTCCACTTCACCTTTTGCCAATTCTCTACTCTCCTTTAGTTCCTGCACATTAGTACAAATGTGAGAACCACATCCAGTATATAATACCCATGATGTAGAAGTAGATAAATTAATTTCTATAACAAAAATACCTGAAGTTGTAGGAGCTACTCCTTTCTTCTTATCTTCCAGGTACTTTGGGCAATTCCTCTTCCAATGTCCGGTCTTACCGCAATAGAAACAATTGCCTTCCTTAGCTATGCTCCCACTAGGCTTTAAAGCAGGGACAGTTTGTTTTGGTTTGGCAACTCCCTTGCCTTTCCACTTACCACCTTGCTTCTTGTGATGCTTATTTCCATTACTAACCATTAGAATGGATTTCCCTTTAGTCTTCAAGTTTTGCTCGGCAGTTCTCAACATGCCTAGCAATTCAGGAAGAGTCTTATCCAAATCATTCATGTTGAAGTTTAGGATAAACTGATTGAAACTATCCGGCAACGATTGCAGAATAAGGTCAGTTGCAAGTTCTTTCTCAAGGGGGAATCCTAGCCTTTCAAGGTTTCCCACGTACCCAATCATCTTGAGCACATGAGGACCTACCGGAGATCCCTCACTTAACTTGCATTGAAAAAGGGACTTTGAAACTTCGAACCTCTCATGGCGGGCTTGCTCCGCATATAGAGTTTTCAGGTGTTTGATCATTTCAACAGCATTCATGTTTTCATGTTGCTTCTGAAGCTCAGAATTCATGGTAGCCAACATGAGGCATGCAACCTCATTAGCATCATCAACATGCTTCTTTTAAGCATCCTTTTCAGCCCTTGGAGCATTATTAGCTGGCTCATTTTCAGGAACTGGTTCCTCTAATGCATACAGCTTATTATCATGCTTGAGGACAATCCTCAGGTTTCGGTGCCAATCAAGAAAATTTGAACCATTCAATTTTTCTTTGTCTAGGATTGATCGCAAAATGTTGTTTGATGTGTTTGATGTCATGGTTATCTACAGAAATAAGTGAAAATATAAGTATCATTTTATTTAATTAGGACTTTAATTAAATATGCTCCCACTATTTTACTCAAACCAAATGACCCTCATCATTCGATTCGGAAAATCCCGTTGGAAGATTTTCTAGTGGGTCGAGATCCATATTTCACCACATTTTGAGTTAGCGTTGGCTAATCCCCCAAAACATGATTGGTTAGGTAGGAACTCCTTCCAATTGTATCTCATACAATTCTCGAATATATCCATTGGGTGAATAACTCCTTATTCTAATCCATCTTATGGACCATTCCCAATGCTTGCTTCTAAACATATAATCTCATTATATTTTAGTTTAGTTAAGTTTGACCCATCATTTTAGAAATTGGATATTACAATTATCCCATCGCGCCTTACCGATGTAAAACATGCACTTCGCGTTGGACCAACGCACAATGTTTGAAATCAGTCTTGACGAGTTCTAAAATCTGGAAAGCTTAAACTTAATATCCACATATTTTATTATTAAAGAAAATATACTTCGCGTTGGACGAACCTATATCTTCTTTATTAATCTCTTATGTGTCTCTTGAGGGATTTTAATTAGTTTGATCTCACCGGCTTGTTTAACATATTAAACGCTCTCACATGCATCAACATACATATAAAACAATAACATAAAATGATATGATTATGGCCTCCTAACGCAAGTGTTCTCTCAAGCCAATGAGAGAACCCTAAACTAGCCTAACGATGATCTACTTCTCCAAGTATCATCTTCATGGCCGTCCTCCTTTGTTCCTATTGTAATTCTTTTATTACATCAGAGAATACTCGTTTTACATACGAGGGAGTAAGATGAGAAGAGAAATTACATCAAGAATTTTAGAGAGAGGCACGACACGCAGGCCGTATTTTAAAATCCAAAATAAAAAAAACAAAAGAGTAAACTAAGGCCATAATCAATCATCATAAAACATAATAATAAACATATTTATTATCATTATCAATTCTGGTCGAGTAGATAAATTAAAATTAAAATTTCGGCGAACGGGCAAAAATGGGTCTGCTACCTGCGCCCCGCGCAGAGTGTCCTGCGCCCCGCGCAGGTACTGAGCAGAGCACCATTTGCTTGCTGCCATCTGCGCCCCGCGCAGGCCCGTGCGAAAAACCTAGTTTTTCGCGAATCCTAATGCAGAATTTCGTGCCGTCAAAACCTTTTATGACCTGAATTTCGATATGATTGAATAACATGTCATTGCTTCACCATACTAATGTCGGATTCCAAAGCAAATGATCATGAATCAATTTAATATCAATTTTCTTTCATAATTTGTTTTATTGGACGAAATTACGAACGATGCATCAAATACACCGTTTTGCATTACGATCACTTATATCATATATAAGTTTTGATCATTCTTATTTGTATGAACCTATGACAATTAACATATCACAGCTTCACCATACAATTGTCGGTTCCGAAGCCGTTTCAATGTTCTTCATCAACTTTTCATACAAATAGATGCCGAATTTTTTAATTGCTCGATTTTAATCTTTATTAAATGTTTTAATCATATTAAAAATTGAATTCATGAAAATAAACAATTATCGATTCATGGATTCGTAAGTGGCTCTTGATACCAATTGAAGGAACTTAACAAGAGATAAGCAGCGGAATTTAAAATTTTCCTTCGTTGGATTCTTACGAATGATCATGAATCGTGGTTTAAGAATTTTACCTCTTGTAGAATTCTTTTCTTTTCACGAACAGCTGGAGATTAGGCTTTGAATCACGAACAAGTCACGTGCTAATCACCACCACCTTTGATCACGAGCGTTAATGGTATAACGCCTCTAACTAGTCCACACGAACAAGATCCCTCCAAGAGAGTGCTAGCTCCAAGAATGAAGGTTTCTAGTGAGAGGTGGGAAATAAGGATTAGGGTTTTAGAGGCTGATTTTTCATCAAGTAATTTTCTTTCTCACAAGTGTTCTATTTATAGAACCACTTGTCTTGGGCACCAAGACAAACCATTTGTCTTGGGCACCAAGACAAACCATTTGTCATTGGGCCACAATTTTACTAAAACCTTTTTAATTAAATAAACCTTTTAAGAAACACACCCCCCATGTGCTATGTACACATGAGTGCTTTCTATTTCATAAAAAATTATGAATTACTTTATTTAATTACCATGATACCCTTATCATAATTCCTTATTTCTCTGAGGTGCACCGTACCTTACGGTGTTCCAATTTTCACACTAGCTTGTTCTTATGTGTGTGACCCTTGTAGGTTTCCATAACGTTGGCAATTATATTAAATCATCTATTTAATATAATAAACAATGAGCGGTATCTAGCAACACATCATTGCTACCCAAGTTATGAGAAATTGACATGTGATCATAACATAACCTTAGTGATAATATATGTGTGTACAATTACCCCTTTGCCCCTTATGTCCATATTGAACACAAAGCATACTCGGTGTCATCTTTGTCCAGTTCAATATTGGGCCCATGACATTTATCCTGTTATGCAGGATTGGCAAATTCCATCTAGGACACTACTGTCCCTCAGCATGCTTTGTGAAGTACCCATTAACTGCCTTTATGGTCATCCTGTTACGGACAACGTTAGATCAGTAACAAAGCACTTGACTCCACATCTAGGGTACAAAGTGGTTTCAGGTCTAAGGGCGGCTTACACCATTATCACCATGAGAGTAACTTATGACACTTTGCATAACTTTGCATGTAGTACTCTCATAGCGGGTCAATCCGGTATAAATATTACTCCTAATATTTCTTATACCTATGTCAAGACTTGATAACTCCTTATCCTATGATCCATGAGATGCGATCATCAGTCTATCTTCATAATAGTCTCTATGTTTTATCATTATCCCAATTCATGATAAAACTCGACTACGGATACTTTAAGAATAGCGTCTTTATGTTTAATGTAATCTCATGATTAAGTCACACTTAATATTAAACAGACTTTCTATTCTAGGGACTTCATTATTTTGAACATACAAACATAATAAAGAAAATGCCTTTTATTATTAATAAAGAAACAATACATTTATTAATAATTTATTCGATACAAGTAATAAAGTCATTGGCCTCTAGGGCTTACACCAACAGTTACAAATTGGTAGTGGGAATGGATTGAACATGTATTTATCCCCAGGTACATGGGTTCGATTCCCACGGAAGGCAAAAACTCCAATAGTGAAGGGGGTTGGAGAAGATCGTGAGGTAGCAGTGCCGGGAACGCCGAAGGCCTGGGCTGTTACATAACTCACCTTACAGTGAAACAGTAAAGATCGAGGAGGAAAAACATGTCTGTTGAGAAGAACAACAATGAGATTCCTTTCAACTATGACTCAAACTCACATGAAAGGAAGTCATCTGATAAGGTTCCTTTCTTCAATCGAACTGAGACTGGTTACCCCTTTTGGAAAACCAAGATGTATAGTCACATTATGGGAATTGACTGTGACTTATGGGACTTGGTAGAAGATGTAGTAAATTTTGAAAATATGGACTCAGAAGGAGTAGTTAGTTCTCAGGAAATCCTTTACACCTACTAAGAAGCTAGAGTACAAGAAGCATCACTCTGTAAAAGGAATGATGACTAACGTCATCTCATATGATGAATACCTTAAAATTAGAGATAAGAGAACTGCAAAGTCAATTTGGGATTCTTTAAAATCCAAGTATGAGGGCAACAAACAAGTTAAGGAGGCTAAAGCTAACTTGTTAGTGCATCAATATGAGCTGTTTAAGATGAAGGACGGAGAGGATATAGAAACTATGTTTTCACGGTTTCAAATATTAGTATCTGGACTTCAAATATTAGACAAGAGTTATACTGAAGCAGATCATGTGAGAAAGGTACTAAGAAGCTTGCCACCTAAGTGGAGACCCAAGGTGACTGCTTTCCAAGAGTCTAAGGATTTGGACACTGTATCCCTTGAAAGCTTAGTTAGTTCACTGAAAAGTCATGAAATGGAATTAATGACGGATGAGTCAACTAAGAAGATGAAAGGAATAGCCTTAAGCTCCAAGAGCTCATCAAAGGCTCTGAAGGCCAAGGTTGTAGACTTTGATGACGAGGCTTCTGAAGAAGGTAATGAGATTGGGTCTGAGGATGAAGAGGAAATGGTACTGATGGCTGCTAAAGTTTCCCAATGGGCGAAACGAAGCAAGAAGTACGCAGGTAAATTTGGAGGATCTTCCAAAAGGATGAACACTGTCAAAGATAAGAAGGAAGATCAAAGCAAGTGCTTTAAATGCAACAAACCTGGCCACTTCATTGCTGATTGTAAGACCCAAGATTCCACTGTACAGTTTTCCTAAGGAACTTTATTGTTGGCTAAGTTTTTAGGGTTTTTGGTGAAGCGGTTTCGTGAGTATTGTCGCGATAATCGGATTTTTGCTGAAATGGAGTCTGTTTTGTGCTCGTGCGCTGGAAAGGCACATACTTTTGGGTCGTAATCTTCTTCTGAGTATAAGAAGGTGGATGTGTAGTCAGAATAACGAGTTTTGGATTATTCTCGCTTTTGGAAAAACGAGTAGGAATTTTACCCGCTGTTGGAAATTTTTACGATGTCTGAATTCCGTAGAAATTTAGATGGGAGTTTTATATATCGGCGTGAGTTAGGATATATTGTCAGAATAATTTTCAAGAGTGAGGAAGAAAATTACAGTCGCGGAAAAAAGATTCGGCGATAAGTTGTGAATTGTCTTTATTAAAAGGTTTACGGTAGAATTTTTTATGTTTCCGTAAAATTTATCGGTACGCGAGATACGACTCGTTTAAGCGTGAGCTAGTGGGAGGATAAGATCACATAAGAAATATCTAGATATTTTGTGAAGAGGTGGATGGCTAGGATTAAGTCTTAGAACTTTCACTATTTGATCCAATGGCTCACAAGTAGCAAGACCATTACTTAAGGAGACTTTGGAGACTGCTTTTTCCCTATGCATAAATAAAACCCAGAATTTTGGCCCATGGTCTTTATTTATCAATCTGAACATTCCTGCGCTTTCAGAATTTTGAGTTTCGACTTTCTCCGTTTATTGGAAAAACGAGTAGAAAACTGTACCCGCTTCTTAGAATTTTACGGTTTCTGTTTTCCGTCGAATTTTAATTGGAGACTTTATATATCGACGCGAGTTGGAATCTAGTTTCGGAATATTTTTGGGAGCTAAGGAAATAAATTTCAGTCGGAGAATAAAGTTTAGCGATAATATTTGGAAACGGTTTACGACGGACGTTTATTGGTTAGATTTTATATTTTTGAGATTTCCGTCCATTAGCGAGGTGCGACTCGCCGAGAGCAAACGCGATGAGCTGAGTAGCGTAAAGTGGATATTTGTTCAAAAAAACAATCATGAGTTATTTTGATCCAAAGGCTAGGGTTTAATCTTGCAAGTTGGTTTTGATCCAAAGGCCTAGATTGATCAAGAGATTGTTAAATAGTAAGGAGGTTTAGCTTTGTGGACTTAAAAGAAAAAAATCACAAAACTCACTTCTCTTTCTCTCATTTGGCCGTGGCTTTCTTTCTCTCTTCCAACCTTGAGCAAAATTTCATTCCTTCACCATTTGCTTGGATTTTGGACTTGTTGGATCAAAGGGCATTTGTAGAGAATCATCTCCTAAGGTAACTAACCTCTTCTATTCTTTTGTTTGGCTCAAAAACTCTTAGATTTTAGGATTTTGAGGATTATGTTCTTGAGAGAAAAATTCTAGAATTTAGTTTTTATTTAGTTTTGATTCCATAGAAGTGTTCTTGAGAGTTTCTTAGTACACTTTAGTGAAGCATGTAAGTGATTTCCATGGTTAAATCTTGTTTTCACAAATTTTGGTTAAGGGTTTTGAAGAATTTTTTTTGAAAAGATCATAAACTTGGATTGTGTTGTATGATTTTGGTTTTGAAGTTAGTTTTGAGCTTTTTGACAAAATGGATTTGTGAATATGAAATTTGTTTCGAAAAATGAGAAAAAAATTATTCTCGTGTTCTTGAGCGACTCGAAGAACACAATTTAGGAAAAATTTATTTCGAGTTTCAAAAAGAGTCGAGTATACGATCGAATATCGTTACGAGCTAACAAATGTGGTTAGGGTTTCAAATGAAGAAAAATTGTGTAGGGTTGCCCTTTTTGCCCCATTTGGCCGTGGCACCCATATAGGGTTCGAGGAATCGAATTTCGAAAATTGTTTAGAGGCAAATTGCTTCCCATGATCATTGTTTAATTGTTTGATTGGTTATGGGATGTTTTGAAAAGAAAAATGATCTCTTGCCTTAAGAAAAACCTTAATTGAGATTTTTCGAAAATTTGCGATTCGACTCTATAATTTCTAAATCGTTTTGGTAAGTGCTAGTTAGGTATTATGGGATATTACCATGCATTTAGAATTGAAAAATTTTGAGTAGAAGGGTGTTTTGAAAAAAGTGGCCGTGGCCTTCCTTGTGTGGGGGAAGAAATTCCAAAAATTTTCTAAGTCCACCATGGTAAGAAAATGATCATGACATTGGTGTGTGATCATAGGCTTTAAAAGAATGAGTATAGAGTTTTTACTTGGTAAGAAAAACTTGAAACTTGCGACGCAAGAAAACTCTGATTTTGTTGATTTATTTTTGAAGAGTTTTTGGTTTGTTTTCAAATGTTTTTGTAGTGTGAAAATGGGTTCCTTGAGGTTGAAAACAATAGTGGTCCTTGGTATGCTTTTAAAACAAAATGAATTTCTTGTAGCGAAAAATAATGTCTTTAACTTCGTGAATTTTTATCGGATTGGGAAGAACTTGGAATCGCTAGGTGAGAGAGTTAGAAAGTACCTAAAACCCTCCTAGACTGTTGAGAGCAAGTTTCGTTTCGATAGGATAAACGAGGAGTATTTTATTGATGTTACGCTACATATATTTTTAGGTAGCGTGAATTGTAGAATTTCGCGGAATAGAGTAACGGAAGCTTGCCGAGGTAAGGGCATCACTTTATTCCTGTCTTTCACTGAGTTATAACATGTTTGTTGGTTATTTTCGGTGATGCGTGTTTGTGTGCTTGGCATGTATATATTATGTATTCTCGTGATGAGAAATTGTTTATAATACGTGTGTTGTTTACATATGATTATGAGAATATATATGTATGAACAGGTGTTTGAAATACATATGATGAGAAATGTATGTATGTTATGTTTGGTTTACATATGCTAGAGAGGTATGTATTCATTGCATTAGCATATATGGGGAAGCGTATGCTCATGCATTTGGTAGTTGCGTGCACGGTGTGGTGATCGGGAGAGCCCACCTTTTTATTCGTAGTGATCGGGAGAGCTACGAGATTTTTGTTGAGATCGATACGTAGTGATCGGGAGAGCTACGGGGTGTGGTGATCGGGAGAGCCCACTCTAATCCTTGTAGTGATCGGGAGAGCTACGGGATTTTATTGATACTTATGGTAGGGGTGTGGTGATCGGGAGAGCCCACTCTAATGGTTCGTAGTGATCGGGAGAGCTACGGGGTTTCCATTGGTATTGTTAGTAGGGGTTGGACCTACGATTCCGGAATTCATGCATGTGGCGAACCAGTGATTGGTTGTCACGCTCATTGTAGAAGTCTGCATTAGGCTTTGTGTGCATTATTTATATAAGCCGTTGGTGGAAATTACTTTGTGTTTAAAGAGCTTTCTCTGTTGGTGTTTGTGGAAATTTGTTATGTGTACATCTTTCGCACCGGATATATATATATATATATACTTTTATTTTGTGGTGACCCTTTCTTTCATTTGCGGGCTCATCCCACCCAGATGATGGGTTAGGTCGTGGTGTCGACGGTGGCTGTTCCAGGCCCCATTGAGATGTTGGAGCTTTGGCTTAGTTAGACTCTGTGCCGGTGTGGTTGTACATCGTGCCTTTTGTTTAGGCATAGGTTTCTAGCTTGGTCTGTTTGGGGTTGTAGTGCTTGGAGTACTTTGAAATACTTTGACTTGGATTGTAATTATTCAGGAACACACTTTGCTTGTCGAAGCACCTTATGGTAATGAGTTCTTTTGTATGTTTAATGCCGGTTCTCACAGTTCGTATGCGCGCTCTGTTTTGTTTTAAAAAAAAAAAAAAATAAATAATGCCCCTTTTTAGTCTTTGAAAATCGGGGTGTGACACTGATTGTCCGGAAAACAAAAGCAGGTCATCTAAGCAAAGCTCAAGCAAAGAGAGATACAAGAGTAAGGTCAAGAAGAGCTTCCTAGCAACGTGGGAAGATCTTGACAAAGACTCAGATTCAGAAGGAGATGAGGAAGCCAATTTGGCACTGATGGCAACCACCTCTGACAGAGAGGACTCTGATGAAAGTTCAGACTCTGAAGATGAGGAAGAGGTAATATTTAGACTCTCTAGAACTGAATTAATAGATTCTCTTAAGGATGCCCTAAAAATTCTCACTAAAAAGGCAGGTGAATGTAAGGTCTTAAAAAAATCTTACAATAACCTAACTGAGGAAATGAACATAGTAGTTGAAGAAAATGAGTCTCTAAATAGTAGAAACTCATTTATGGAAACTCATTATGTTTATGATGATAAGGTTCCTCCAGAGGATGAATTTGCACTGCAGGAATTTCTTATCAATGGGATGAAGAGAAGCAAGATAGCTTCATTAATATACCATGTTAGTAGGAACAGAGGTGAGGGTCTTGGATTTTCACATTTTAAAGATAATCCATTACTTTCTAAATCCTCTAACACTGATAAGGCTAAACCTAAGGCTGTGTTTGTCAAAAGTCAATCAGAAGTCTTAGATATACCAAATTCTGAAAAATCAATTGAGTCAGAGGCTAAGAAGTCTCAGGCTCTGAATACCTCAGAGCCTAAGGCCTCCAAGCCTCAGAACAATGTAAAAACAAATAAAATTTTGGTATATTCTAAGGCAAAGTCTAAAAGTTATTCAGAGCCTAAAAAGTTTTCTACAAGCTCTAATAACTTCAGGACTACTGATAGACCTCAGAGGCAAAAGCAACCTAGGGTAGCAAGGACTAACCATAAAGAACCCATAAAAATATGGGTACCAAAATCTGAAATTGTTTATGTATCAGGTTTGCGCACCAAGAAGGCAAGAACACCATTCTTGGTACCTGGACAGTGGCTGCTCGCGTCACATGACAGAAAACAAGCATATGTTCCAAACCCTGACTCTGAGAGAGGGAGGAACTGTGGGATTTGGAGGAAACCAAAAAGGGAAGATCACTGGTACTGGTACAGTTGGTAATTCTTCTCTTTCTATTAAAGATGTTTGGTTAGTTGATGGCCTCAAACATAATCTACTTAGCATTAGTCAATTCTGTGATAGTGGATATGTTGTTAAGTTTAATAAAGATGCATGTACTGTAATTAGAGAGTCTGATGAGTCTATAGTGTTCAGAGGCTTAAGGAAGGGCAATGTTTACAAAATCAATCTGTCAGAACTCACAGAGCAAAAGATAGTATGTCTTCTATCTGTGAATGATGAAAAATGGGTCTGGCACGAACGCTTAGGACATGCTAACTGGAGATTAATCTCTAAGCTCAGCAAACTAAGTTTGGTTAAAGGCCTACCCAATCTTAACTATCACTCGGATGCTCTGTGTGGTCCCTATCAGATTGGTAAAATTTTAAAAACCTCTTTTAAACCCAAAAACATTGTTTCTACCTCAAGACCTCTTGAGCTGCTTCACATTGATTTGTTTGGCCCGGTAAGTACTGCCTCAATCAATGGAAAGAAATATGGACTGGTCATTGTTGATGATTACAGTAGATGAACTTGGGTTAAATTTCTTAGAGTAAAAGATGATGCGTATGATGTGTTTACCATCTTCTGCACCCAAGTGCAAAGTGAAAAGAGTCTTAAGATCTTAAAGATCAGAAGTGATCATGGGGGTGAGTTTGAAAACGAACCCTTTGCAACTTTCTGTGAAGACCATGGAATTATCCATGAGTTCTCAGCTCCTAGAATACCACAACAAAATGGTGTTGTAGAGAGGAAGAACAGGTCTTTACAAGAGATGGCAAGAACCATGATGCACGAGACCAAACTTGCTAAGCACTTCTGAGCAGAAGCTGTGAACACAGCTTGTTATATTCAAAATAGGATCTATATCAGACCTATATTAAATAAAACAACATATGAACTCTTCAAAGGAAGAAAGCCCAACATCTCTTATTTTCACCAGTTCGGATGTACCTGTTACATTCTGAACAATAAGGCCTACAAAAGAAAATTTGATGCCAAAGCTTGTAAGGGAATCTTTATAGGTTACTCTGAACGCTCAAAGGCATACAGAGTGTATAATTCTGAAACTGACACAGTTGAGGAATCTATACATGTCATATTTGATGACAAAAAGCCTAACAGTAAAATGTCAGAGCTAGACAATAGTTATGCAGGTATTCCATATCAGTATAACAATTCAGAACCTGAAAAAGCATTAGAAGCAAATGAAACTTCAGAAGCTGAAGTGGAAGAAGCCTCAGAAGAAGCATCTCCATTAGAAGCATCTGAAGAACATAATGATGTCTCAGAAGATGATACCCAAGCAAGTGCTGAAACTAATGAAGCTCCAAAAAGAACATTCAAATATAAATCATCACATCCAGAAGATCTCATCATTGGTAACAAAGAAAGTCCAAGAAGAACGAGATCAGATTATCAACAACATGATTCACTTCTAGGACTCATATCTATGATAGAACCAAAGACTATTGATGAAGCTCTCTCTGATGATGGATGGATTATAGCAATGCAAGATGAGCTGAACCAGTTCCAAAGAAATGATGTGTGGGACCTAGTGCCAAGACCAGCACACAAGAACATCATTGGAACCAAGTGGGTATTTAGAAACAAGCTGAATGAACAAGGTGAAGTGGTTAGAAACAAGGCTAGACTAGTAGCACAGGGCTACAGTCAGCAAGAAGTCATCGACTTCACTGAAACATTTGCTCTAGTAGCAAGACTGGAAGCAATCAGGTTATTGTTATCATATGCCATTAATAATGGAATAACCTTATATCAGATGGATGTTAAGAGCGCCTTCTTAAATGGTATAATTTCTGAAGAAGTATATGTCAAACAACCGCCGGGGTTTGAGGATTTGAAAAACCTTGAGCATGTTTTCAAATTAAAGAAATCACTTTATGGTCTCAAACAAGCTCCCAGAGCTTGGTATGAGAGGCTGAGTAATTTCTTATTAGAAAACAGTTTTCAAATAGGTCAAATAGATAATACTCTCTTCAGAAAGACATCTAAGAAGGATATTTTAATCATTCAAATATATGTTGATGATATTATATTTGGATCTACTAATGCGTCTTTGTGCAAGAATTTCTCCAAGCTGATGCAGGACGAATTTGAGATGAGCATGATGGGTGAACTGAAGTTTTTCCTGGGAATTCAAATTAACCAAGGAAAAGATGGCACTTACATTCATCAGAGCAAGTATACGAAAGAGCTTCTGAAGAAGTTCAACCTTGAAGATTGTAAGACGATGGCCACACCCATGCATCCCACAAGCAGCCTGAGCAAAGAAGAAATTGGCAGCAAAGTAGATCAAAAGCTATACAGAGGTATGATTGGTTCTCTACTTTACTTAACAACATCTAGACCTGATATTTTGTATAGTGTATGCTTGTGTGCAAGATTCCAGTCAGATCCTAGAGAACCTCATTTAACTGCTGTTAAGAGGATCTTTAGATATCTGAAAGGAACTACTAATCTAGGTCTATTGTATAAAAAATCCCTAGATAGTAAGCTAGTTGGATTCTGCGATGCTGACTATGCTGGAGACAAGATTGAGAGAAAATCCACTAGTGGAAATTGCCAATTTATTGGTGAGAATCTCATATCCTGGGCCAGCAAGAGACAAGCAACCATTGCTTTGTCTACAACAGAAGCAGAATACATCTCAGCTGCTAAATGCTGCACCCTGCTACTCTGGATGAAATATCAGTTAGAGGATTATAATATAGCTGAAAGTAGTATTCCACTATACTGTGACAATATTCCTGCTATTCATTTATCTAAGAACTCAATTTTGCATTCCAGAGCTAAACATATTGAAATAAAACATCATTTTATAAGAGATCATGTTCAAAAAGGCACCATAGATATTCAATTCATTGATACTGAACATCAATGGGCTGATATATTTACTAAGCCTTTAGCTATCGAAAGATTTGACTTTATTAAAAAGGATTTGAACATGCACTTTATCTCTGAAGAAAACTAGCTCTGAGATGCAAAATAGAATTAGCATCTGAAGCTCCTTCAGAGCCTCTAATAATTTAGAGTCTCCTTTGGGAAGCTCTGAATAATATGGGGTCTGAAGGGTAACAGGTTCTGATGAGGTGTCAGATATTAATGAGTTTGACTCTGAACTAGACGGAAACGAAACGTTTAGTGCTAGCTAGTGTACAACAATTGTCTGTACACGCGTCATCTGTGATTAAGTCTCTCCAACACGTGTCTAGATCCTGACGGGCAGAGAACAGTTATTGATGATTATGGTAGTTAACTCTATTATTTAATTTTTTAAAACTGTTCGCGCTCCCTCCTAAGGCTTGCTTTTTCTGTGTATGTGTGTTATTTGCTATTTATAGGTCACTTCACTCACATTGCACAACTTTTACACATAATCACTTCCTACACAACCCTAAACCTTACAGAAATTCCCAAATCTCTGCTTCTTAACATTCTGTAACAATGGCCGCTCAACCTTCAAACGTGATTGTTCAACGTCCTTTCAACCCCGTTCTACCACCAGTTATTGATCTTAAGTCTCAAGCAAGACTTGTCATCAAAGATAATGAAACTGACGCTGGTCCAGAAGCTTTTGAGTTTGTTACTGAGAAGTTTGTGGATTTTGATAGTCTAAAAGCAAACAGGATTGATGTTCAAGGTTTATTCTACGATCAACAATGGAAGAACTATTTTGAGATGTTGAATGGGTTCGTCTATTATGATATTGTCAAGTACTTCTGGCAAAAAGCAACCGTCTTTGATAGGTTAAGCGCTGATGAAGAGGTTAGGAAGATGGTAGCGAAGGATAGTTCTCTACAAGGCAAAACAAGAAGAGAACTGGGTTTGAGACCTTATAGAGGAAAATAAATTAGGTCAAACATTCTGGGAATCAATGTTCTGATTACCCAAGAGCATATTGCAAAGATTCTGGGATTGGATAATGAAGGAGAGAATGTAGATGATTACGATGAGAAAAGTAAGCATCTAGAAGCCATTAAAAAGGACTTATTCATGTCTGGTAGTTCTAACAATGACTTTGGAAAAGCAAAGTTCATGAAGCATAATTTTTGTTTTGCTTTCAGAGTGTTTCTTGCCTCCATCATTACTAGAGAAGGAGGATTTGACACAATCTCTATACCACACATGCACTTTATTTGGTTCATGTACAAGAAAGTGAAGATCAATCTGGCAAAGATCTTGTTTGAGCATCTGTGCCTCACCATAACCAAAAGCAGAACCAAATCACCTTCAAATATTCATCACCCAAGGTTGATTTCAGAAATCATAAGACAAACAAAGCTCACTGATATTTTGAGTACCAAGGAGAAACTTAGAGTTTTTAATACTGCTAAGTATGATGCAAGTGTACTGGTACATATGAAGAAGAAAACTAAAGAGGAAATAAAGCAAGTTAAGACTCCTCTACAAGCTGTGTATGAGAAGTACTTCTGGTGTGATGGTTTCCCTACCATATCAGAACATGATAATGATGATGTAATCAAGAACTTCTTGGAGCTTGTAAGAATAGACACTTGAGTAAAGGTGCCCAGAAGCATGGTAGTTGGTGTACCTAAGTGGGATATTTTCAAGGGTCCCAGGGAGATTACAAAATCAAAAAGGAAACCTAAACCCACTGAACAAGAGATTGTTGAGGAAGGCTCACAAGAACAATCTGGGAATAGGAATGAGGCTGCTGATGAGACAGAACAAGTGAATTGTGGTGCTGAAGGATTGGCCACTGAAGAGAATGAAGGAATCACTGAGGAGCAGTTAGCTAGTATTGCTCAGAGAAAAGCTGTTTAGAAGGAGAGAAGGTCTAAGAAGAGGCTTGATAGACCTACTGATGCTGAAGAGGATCAAAATGTCAGAGCTGCTAAGAAGAAGAAGACAGTGGTCTCTAAAAAGAAAGCTGCTGACACATCCAAAGGTAACTCCTCTAAGCCTAATACTGATAGTATTTCTACTGCTCAACCTTCCAAACAATCTCCCCCTATAATTTCTACTGCTGACATCGTAATCATCTACATTCTCTCCTTCATTATCCAATCCCAGAATCTTTGCAATATGCTCTTTGGTAATCAGAACATTGATTCCCATAATGTTTGACCTAATTTCTTTTCCTCTATAAGGTCTCAAACCCAGTTCTCTTCTTGTTTTGCCTTGTAGAGAACTATCCAAATAACCATCTCCCATAGACTTCACCAAGCCACTTAATGTTGCCTTACCCAATCCTCAACCACCATCATCATCATCCTCATCTGAGGAAACTCTTTCTGATTCAAGCATTGACTCTACTGAGTTAATTGCAAAGTTGGATAGAATTGAGAAAGAGAAAGCCAAGAAAAAGAAACCTGTGAAGAAAACCCTCAAGAGAACCACCAAGAAATCTATACTCATTTCTTCTGATGAAGAAGAAGATATCATCATTGATACCACCATTCTGGAACAACCCACAAACACTCAGTTCTTGACCATCTTACTCAACACCTATCTGGTGATGCTTTCACTCACTCAAACACAAATTCACCACTCCATTGTCCATTTGTGAATACTACTGCTAATCCACCAGTTCAAGAACCACATGTACAAACCATACAAACAACACCCCCATCTCTTGATGATATAGCACAAGAAAATCCACCACCTTCACACCTATTCAGGATAATATCATGACTCATTATGAACAACAAATTCAATCACCCCATTCTTCACCCATCCATGATACTGCTGAACAACAACCATCCACGATACTGCTGAACAACAACCATCCACACCTCAACCTGAATTTTCAACTCCTGAAACTACCCCTGAACCACAAACACCGCCATCAACACCCATCCATGGACCATCAAACAGATCATTAACTCTAGATGACCTTGTCCTACCTGTTGATTTTGCAATACCCATTCAAGAGAGGCTGATGAAAGAAGCCATTGATATAGATGATGAACCTATATCACTATCCCTCTCTCCGAACCTAACCCATGACTTGAGCAAAATCAAAATCACCCCTCGCAAAAGAAAGATACATGAACCAACTATTCCTTTTGACCCAACCAAACCCTTCTTTAATCCATCATCTGAACCCAATGTTGAGCAATTAGGTTCTGCTATCAGTCTTAGACTCAAGAGGTTTAAGGCAATGGATGAAGAGGTTCAGATATTTCCATCTGATGTAGATGCTGAAATAAGAGAGATGGAATACTTGTTCAGTCAATCTCTTAGGGTTCTGGGTGATCATGTCAAATCTAAGACTAAAGATAGAGGAATGGCTGCTGTGAGAGTGGTAATGAATACAGCTGAAAGATCACGTGCTCCTCGTCTCACTTTTTACAATCATGAAGAGGAACTTGAACGTTTAGCAGCTTTGGATGCTGAACTCAAGAAGCTCTCAAGGAGTGCATGTGAAGCAGCTGAGAGATTAGCCAGGGAAGAAGCTGAGTATGAGATAGCTACTGAGCAGGCTTGGATACCTGCTGCAGTAGAACAGGGTCTGAAAGCTGCTGAGAGGTTGGTTAGAGAAGAGGCAAGATATGCCAGTTTGATGAGTGATGTTGATCAGGCTTGGATAGCTGAGATTGAGCACAAGAGGCTAGCTGATCAAGAGGCACTTAAGTTGATGATGGATATGGCTGTGCACATTGCTGAGGTTGAGACCAACAAGATAAAGGAGAATCAGGCATCTCAAGAAGACTTTGTGATGTTTGATCAGGATCAAATTAATGAGAACTCTGAGAAGGGTAATGGTGAAGATTCTGACAAGGGTAAGAAGCCCATTATAGTGGTTACTCCTCCTTGCTCTCCAATGAAGACTGATATACCTTCTACCTCCTCACCCATACCACCAACAGTTCAAGCTGCATTAGACAACATCAGAGCTAAGCTTGCTGATGAGATTGATGAGCTAAGGGTTGATGTGAGAAATGACATGAATTCTGCTATTGATACTGTTCACAAGAAGATGGATAACATGATGGAACTTCTTCTGAAGGCCATAGCAGATGTTAAGAAGTCTTAGCCCATATTTGTGCACTTGTCCTGTTTTGTTTTGTTTTGTTTTTCATAATTGGATCTTATGTAATATTTTGGATAATTTCCTTTACCTCCTTTTAATTTAAAGTTTAATTACTCATATTTATGTGCTTGTGCTTGTGTGCTTATTTTATTCTGTTTTTCAAAAATTCGCTTCTCTATATACTCTGACATTGTCTGGTACTCTTGTGGTTACTGGCTCTAGTGTGAGGTGTTGCAGAGCATCTCAGTTTTTAAACTAATATTCTAGGATTTTAAAAACCTAAGAGTCCCCCACATCGGTACTCCTGTTTACTCATGAAATAGCTTCTTAGTATTATCGCCTGTTTAACAGCGGGGCAACAATACCGTATGAGGCGTGTCTGGTAACTGGTTTTCTGACGATAGGAATGAAGTATATAAAAGAAAACATGCTCAAAAGAAAGAAATTTATAGCAGGAACACTTTTATTATTATTATTATTGAAGAGTCTTTATTACATAATGATAATGACCCTACTTAGACTTAGACTTAGCTTTAGCAGCCTCTGCATCCAACCTCTTATGCTTCTCTCTTATATAAGAGAGCAAGTCTTCAAGAGCCTGCTGAGCTTCAGCCTGATAGTATTCGTATGGCTTGTCATCATCGTATGTCCATAGAAACTCTTCCAGATCAGAGCCCATTTCCTCCTACTCTGCCTCTGTCAAAATCAGTTCTCGCTTGTTTCTTTCATAGCGAGCCCTGTTTTCTTTGCAGCGCCAAGGCTCTGGTTCCTTTTCGCTCTCCATGTCTGAGCCTGAACCATCCTTGGTAACCTGCTTTTCCATTGTGTGTTTCTCTTTTAATGTTACTTGATTACTCTGTGTGAGTAAAATAAGAGGAATCATCCCTTTTTATAGTGTCATCAAACTCTCTTGTCAAATTGGGAATCAACACAATTCATTTAATGAATTTAGTTGTCACCACTTTTTTGACTTGACTGCCTTGTTTTATGGCGCGTTTGACTGCTTGGTTTTCTGTGTCTTTTTGACTGATGCCAAAAGGGGGAGTAAGGATAACGTTAAAATTAATGTTGATTGATTTTAATTCTGCACAAAAGATCTGAAACTGTTATGTTTACACTTTTGAATCAATTTTTTATTCCTTCTGATTCCTTATCACTATGAACTTTATTGAAAGGGGAGAAAATTTAAGAACCTAAAATCAATATTCATAGATAATGTAAGAGAAGCTTGCAAACCTCCTCTGAGCGTTATCAGACCCTGAGAAGCAAAGCTTACAAAACTATGCTTCTGAGAGTTAAATATGAAAATTTATTTTAAGTTAATAAATTTGCTCTTAAACTGTTTTAATTAATTATTGATAAGACTTAGGGGGAGCTTACAAACCTAACCCTATGGATTATTAGACTCAGGGGGAGATTGCAAACCTTTGAAACCTGAAGTCAACATAATTAAATTAAATCAACAACAATTGAATTTTAATGCTTTAGTTTGTCATCATCAAAAAGGGGGAGATTGTTGGAACAAAGTGGGTCTGACATGAACCTCTAAAATTATAAGTGGTTTTGATGATAACAAAGTATTAAAATTGCAATTGGAATTACTAATGATTATTCTAGTGTGCAGAATTAGAAGTTAAAATTCATTCAGAAGCACTATGAATAATAGCAGAGAAGCCAGGCAAACAGGCTCTGAAGGCCTATCACTGTTTATCAGAAGCTTAAATTTTGCGTGCTGAAGAAAGTGACTCTGAGGACAAAAACAAGGCTCTGAAGGATTCAGAAGCTGAAGACCTAAATAAGCTATGACAACAGCACCTGAAGCAAAAGGAATTTACGTCACTCAAGAACTGACAGAATCAGAACCAATGATTGAAGAACAATCTACTTCAAGGCTCTGTCACATCCACAGGAAGCAATATTCGTTGGTACAACGTTAACCTTATCCATAAGTGGAGCGCATTTGAGGATCGTACTATTGTACTATTATTACTCAAAATGGATGAGTGATAATTCAAATAGCAAGGTAGTGGAATTGGATTTCTTTGCTAAAGAAGGCAACTACAACTATCACAATTGTACGAGTAAATTCCACCTGGCACATTATCTCTCTGCAACGGTCATCATCTTCCTTCAAGTATAAATAGAAGACTCAAATGGAAGAAATGACTATTGTTCTATTACTGCGTTTAAGGCTCTAAAGCATTCTGACACCATTTGTTTAATCTGTCATTCAAAGTCTTGAAGCAATCTGTGTTGTATTTTGTAAACACCTCTGATAGTATATCAAGTGTCCATTAACAATCATTCTTAGATTTTAAGTTTGTTTGTGAAGTCTCTTGTTTAGTGAAACTTGTGCACCTGAGAAGTCTCTTGCAATTGTGCTTGAGCAATTTGTAATCTTGAGAAGATTATAGTGGAAATCTCTTGTTAGTAACAAGGGGACTAGACGTACTCTCAAGTTGTGAGGGGAACCAGGATAAATCTTTGTGTCTTTCTTTCTCTCTCTCAGCACCTTTTTGTTATCTTGTATTAATATCCGCTGCTTTTGTGTTCTAAGTTAGAAAAAGTTTTTAATTCTCAAAACACAATTCAACCCCCCCCCCTTCTTGTGTTTTTCCACCTTCATGTTGCGATGAACATATATTTTGCAGATTTATTGCTCTTGATTTCTTTGCGAACAAGCAGCTCACATCGTGGCACGATGGGAGCCATCATGCTACGATGGAATGCTGATTTTCTTCACTTTTTGGGCTTATTCTTGTCTTTTTGCATCTTGGACTCTGTCTTGATGCTTTTTTCTGCTTTTGTAGGTTTTCCTTCGAATTTGGGTCTGTCTTGGTCATTTTACTACTAATAATAATACTAAAAATACTGTAGAAATTCATGTCATCACAAACTTTGAAAACATCTAGACTACAGTAGCCAACCAGGGGGCGACGATAAAAAGTCTTGAAACCTAGATTGGTCAACTCTCAAAACTGGTAAGCACTCATATTTCTAAAGATATTGTAGGTAACACAATGGACAATCCAAATGACGAGTGCAAAGTCCTGAAGGATATTAACACAGGGCGCGAGTACGATGAAAAAGAGCTAAAGGAGTTCAAAGAGTGGTTCGAAACGCTGGGGATGACACTAGAAGAGGTCTATGACAAGTACTTAAGTGAGCTAGAAGAATACAAAATAAAACCAGCGGCGAAACCATACTCTGTCAAATTTAGGAAGTAGAAGTCAGAGCATTATGTGATGTGGGTTCAAGTGTGAATGTAATGCCATTATCTCTGGCAGAGAAATTTAAACTCATAACACCAACTGCATGTATAGAAAGGGAACTCACATTAGTAGATCAATCCACTATTTACGTAGAGGGCATAATGAAGGATGTCGTGGTGAAAGTCAAAGACCTGGTATTTCCAGCAGACTTCATGATCCTGGATATCCAAGAAGATGAAGAGCATCCTATCATTCTTGGAAGACCATTCTTAGCCACCAGCAGGGCATTCATTGATGTGGATTTCGCTGAATTGACTCTAAGAAGCGGAGATGAAGTGAGAACCATAAAGGCATCCAGAACCAAGAGGGAAGTATGCTACATGCTCGGGTGGAAGGATAGAGAAGCTACACCACCAACTCCAGTTCAGGAAGTAAAGGTAAAGGTAGAGATAGAGGAGCTGGAGAATGAAATGGCGCAGCTAAAGATAGAGACAGCTCAGGAAGAGGAGGTACCCGAAGAACTCACTAACAAATTGAAGAGGCTAACTATTGATGTGGACATCCGAGCAACATGGTTCAAAGCATGGGGTAGAAACCGAAAAGTGGCCGACCTCCAATAATGCATGATTATTAAATTTTGACCGGTTGCTTAGAGTTCTTGCAAGCCTATGGTAAAATGGCAGGTTGCACGATGATTGAGAGATAACCCTTTCAAATAATGAGCGAAAAACACAAATGTGAGAGAGAGAAAAGTTGGACATGGACTCTTGCGGGCATTTGTCCGATTTGCTACTATTGACGTCTCCTGAGCCTAGCAGGAATGAGCATGATCGCGGCGGTAAGAAAATCAGCGGTACCATTGCTGAAATACAAAAAGGTTATGAAATTCCTATCATCTTTATTTATCTCTTGTTTTTCTAACGATCTTGTCTGACAGCATGTTACTTGAGGACAAGCAACAGTTCAAGTTTGGGGTTGTGATGACAGGAATTTCTACGGTATTTTTAGTAGTATTATTAGTAGTAAAATGACCAAGACAAACCCAAATACGAAGGAAAAAGGGAGTAAGCCCAACCACCATACCTATCCTCTATGTTTCTGAAACTATATTTATATATTTATATTTATTTATATTTCTGCAACGCATTACACTATTTTTATAAAAACCTTTTTCCAAAACCAAAGCGAATGCAAACTATACGAACTTAAATAACGCTAGTGAAGCTTCGGCACGATCCTTGTGGATACGAACTCATTCTAGACGCCTAGAGTGTGAATTATTACTCGACGATAGACTGGTGCACTTGCCAGACCGTAGTTAAGTTTTTGGCGCCGTTGCCATAAAGGCATCCAGAACCAGGAGGGAAGTGTGCTACATGCTTGAGTGGCAAGACAGAGAAGCTACACCACCGATTCCAGTTCAAGAAGTAAAGGTAAAGGTAGAGATAGAGATAGAGGAGCTGGAGAATGAAATGTCGCAGCTAGATATAGAGACAGCTCGGGAAGAGGAGGTACCCGAAAAACTCACTGAAAAATTGAAGAGGCTAACTATCGAAGTGGACATCCGAGAAACATGGGTCAAAGCATGGGGTAGAAACCGAAAAGTGGCCAGAAAATCTAAGTTTGGGGTTAATACGCCACCATTGAAGAAGCCTGCTGCTGAAGGAAAGATGTATAACTGGGTCAGAGATGAGAAAGAACAAAAGAACGAACATTGATGGTGTGAAAAACACAAGAAAGGGGGGTTGAATTGTGTTTTGGGTAGTTTGAAAATTTCTTCAAAGTTATAACACTTATCAGATTTTGCAGCGGTAGAAAAACAAAACACACAAACAGCAAGGAGTATGAAAGAGTAAGAGAGTGAGAGAAAAAAAGAGACAGAGATTTTATAGTGGTTCCTCTCACAAATCGATAGTACGGCCAGTCCCCTTGCTTCCTCAAAATCTTCGTCCTCAGATAATTCATTGATGTCTTCCCATGTAGCCATCAGACTCTTCTTAGCTTTATTCTTGATTGTGCTCTTTCTTTCTTTACCCTTGGAGTTGAGTTCAGGACAATCAGCCATGAAGTGTCCAGGCTTGTGACAATTGAAACAATTTTTCGTGTCATCCTTCTTCTCTATGCTAACGTTGTTTCTTGATCCAAATCCTTTGCTTGAGTAGTTTTTTGCCCCTCCTTGACCACTTTTGGAATTTCTTGGACAAGAGTGCAAAGACGTCATCATCTGATCCATCTTCTTGGTCATCTATGGAAGATTCCTCTACTTCAGATTCTACAACTTTGGCTTTCAGAGCCTTAGACGAAACTGAAATAGATGGCAGAGCCACATATTTTAGTTTCTTCTGAGGCTCATCAGAAGATAGTTCAATTTCATGACTCATGAGAGAACTTATCAATTCCTCCAAGCCAAGTGTGTCCAAATCTTTAGCTTCCTGAATAGCTGTTACCTTAGGCCTCCACCTTGAAGTTAAGCTTCTCAGAATCTTCCTTACATGATCAGAAGTTGTATAACTTCTCTTCAGAACTTGGAGACCAGCCACTAGAATTTTGAATCTAGAATACATAGATTCAATATTCTCATCATCCTTTATTCTAAAAAGTTCATATTGTTGGATCAAAAGAGTAGCCTTTGCTTCTTGAACCTGTTTGTTCCCTTCATATGTGGAACATAAGGAGTCATATATACTCTTGGCAGTAGATTTGTCAGTGATCTTGAGATATTCATGAGATATACAACCAATGAGAAGATCCTTGACTTTGTGATGTTTCTTGTAAGCCTTCTTGTCAGTAGGAGTGAACTTCTTCCTTTCTTCAACATATAACTTCTTTCATCAAGACCTTGAAAAGTTACCCTTTCTTCAACCAAGTCCCAAAGCTCATCATCTATACCAATGAGAAGATTGTAGATTCTATCTTTCCACCAGGAAAACGTAGAACCATCTCCATTGAACTTTGGTGCTTTGTTGTTAGACTTATCTTCAACATCATAGTCATGAGGAACTGCTTTCATACTTGCAGCTGCAGCGTCAGTCATTGTGTTTTTCAACAAGAAACTGTCTCACTGTTAAGTGATAAAAACAGAACCGAGCAATTGATGCCAATTGAAGGTGTGAAAAACACAAGAAGGGGGGGTTGAATTGTGTTTTGGGTAGTTTGAAAATTTCTTCAAAGTTATAACACTTATCAGATTTTGCAACGGTAGAAAAACAAAACACACAAACAACAAGGAGTATGAAAGAGTAAGAGAGTGAGAGAAAGAGAGAGACATAGATTTTATACTGGTTCCTCTCACAAACCGAGAGTACGTCCAGTCCCCTTGCACTTCCTAGGGAGTTCACTAATAATCACAAAAGATTACAATGCTCAAGCACTAAGGCAAGAGACTTCCAATGCTCAAGTAAACTTACAAGAGACTTCCTTTGCTCAGGCACACACGCAAGAGACTTCAAAACAACTTACAAGTAAAACAGAGTATAAGAACACTGATATACAAATCAATGTTCAATGAAATAAAATAAATACAACTCAATGACAAGACTATAACTTAGAATCCTAATAAAAGAAATCTAAGGTTCAACAACTGTATGATTCAGAAGCTGAAGCTTTGAGTCTTGGATATTCAAATGAGTTCAAGTTGTATTAAAGTTGTTTTTGTGCTTAAGATGATTTTTGCAGAGTAACAGCTCTTTCAAAATTGTTCAAATGTCTTCTGCTCAAAAACATCAATTAAGCTCCTATTTATAGTCGAGGGTGGAGCGTCTTGAATTGAATTCGATGCTGTGAGATTGCGCCAGCTGGAAATAGTACAATCCTTAACCATATCAAGTAACCTTTGTGTACGATCAATCTTGGGGATAAAGATTCGTCCAAATCCGGTAATAAGTTCGTACAATAGTACCAACGTCATTATTCTGAGGATAAGGTTGATTCTCCAGATTTTGGGTTGTCAGAAGATGATGAAATTCTATCATTGTAGCAGAGAATGTTCATCTGACGAAATGGCTCTCATTGCACGTATCAGAACATGATGTTTTCAAACACAGCTTCTGATAGCGTAGCTTCTGATAAGCAGCTTCTGACGCGACTTGACCTTGCATCTTCTGATGAGCATGTTCTGGTCAGAATTTCCTTCCTATTTCAGAGCTTCAAATGTACTCATAGTGAATATAAAATTTTAGCTTATATATCTGCACACTTAGAGTAAATAATCACTATGCCCTATTGTATATTAATACTTTTGTTATTATCAAAACTTAATTGAGTCATGTCAGAACCTCTTTTGTTCCAACAATCTCCCCCTTTTTGATTGATGACAAACCAAGTATTAATTTACAATGGTTGTTGATTAATTATATCATGCTTCTCTCAGGTTTATGACTTTTGCAAGCTCCCCCTGAGTTCAACAATGATTAATTAAATCAGTTTAAAAATCTTTATTTGAATTTTGAACTTGGCTTATACACTTGACTCTCAGAGGCTAGGTTTGCAAGCTCTCCCCCTAAGTCTGATACTTATAAAAGAAAATTAGACTATTCTCTTATATGTACCATGTATAATAAGTTCAGATTTCAAATAGAAATTTTCCCACTCTTCTGCAGTAGAGGCTGCCTCATATGCTTGTGTGGCTTCAAGGGCACAAACTTGGGTGTTACAAGATCATATTCTGAGAGATAATGGAGTATGTGGTATGGACTCTGATTTTGACAGTGCTTTGGATGGTCTTCATGAAACGATTCCTAGTTTTGATTTGAGCAATTTTACTAGGAAGGACACCGTCCCCCTTAAAGCCCAACATGTTTTGGCGCGTGCTTTGTTTGGTAAAATTGTTCAGGACATGGAAGTTAAGTTTAATATGACCACGAGAGAGAAAGCCGTATTTGGGTGTTTGCGTGCGACACATGCTCAAGATTTTCTTCTTGCTATTCCTATTGATGGATTGGGCCAGCATATGTCACCAATTGAGTATCATACTTTCCTTAAATATCGTCTCATGATTCCTTTATTTCCTATTGATGAGGTTTGCCCAGTTTGTCGTAAAGCATGTCTGGATAATTTTGGAGACCACGCAGTACATTGTAGAGAGCTTCCTGGCTTCAAATACAGGCACGACTATGTTCGAGATGTCCTTTTTGATGTTTTTACGTGTGCAGGAATATCTGCAAAAAAAGAGGCGCCTCTGAACTTTTTGACCGACCCACAAGAAGGACGATCAACTCTCTGACCGGCGGATGTTATGGTGTATGGGTGGGTAGGTGGAAAACATGCATGTGTGGATTTGACCGGAGTTTCGCCACTTGTTGGTTTAAGGGCCGAGACTTTTACTGTGGGACAAGCAGCCCTCAAAGCTGCTTCATGTAAAGTGGCCAAACACGAGAAAGCATGTTCTGACAATCAACATGCTTTCATACCATTCGCTTTTGACACTTTTGGTTTCCTAGCACCAGAGGCTGCGAGTCTTTTGCAAAGAGTTCAAAAGGTTATGAATAGCAATGTTGTGTCCCCTAGAGCAAAAAATGTTATTTTTACGCGAATTGGTTTTGCTATTCAAAAATGATTAGCGGCGCAGCTTGTTGCCCGTTTGCCTTTAATTCATATGTAATTACCTATATTTATTAATATATATGATATCATTTGGTATATAAATCAGAACGTCAAAATAAATTGATCCAAAAAAATGGTATTTTGGCTTTAGGTTTAGCGTTCCAGAAATTAATATACCCTTACTCCCCCTTTTGTCATTAAACAAAAAGAATAAAGAAAAACTGACAGGAAATAAATGCCAAGTTTGAAAAAAATGGTCAAAGGGGGAGTTTCAAGACAGTCAATGTTTAAGAAAGTGGTTACAATTAAATCAATTAAATGACTTGTTGTAAAAACCATAAACATGTCTATTTTGAAATCCTATATAAGAACCATAAAAACTTTGTCATTTCATTCAACACTTCCATTTCATGTTGAAAAACAACGATGGATAAGGATAGAAGAGTGATCAAAAGTAAGAAATCACAGGAGAAGAAGAAGAAAGTGAAGATTTAAGAAGATTCAGAGTCTAAGAAGAATCCTCAGAAGATGAAAGCATCAACTTCTGCTCCTGTTAGAGCCAATTATCAAACAAGATCCAAGACCAAACAACAAGAGTCCTCATTTGAGTCAGAATTTGAATGAGATTCTGTATGGAAAGAATTCTTGAGTACATATGTTCCACCTAGGGAAGAATACCCGTCCTCACCTTCTGATTCTACTAAGCTAGATTTAGAACTAGCTGTTTCTGATGTAGAATCCAAGTGAAAGGTTGGATTAGAACTTATGTAATCAACAATTATTTTTGGAATAAAACTCTTTTATTTAGTTTGAAATCTGTGTTTTGATATTTGTCTCAAAAACATTTGTCCATGCATAAAGTAAATAACATAATATAATCAAATAGAATAATTAACCAAATAACAAACAAGTACTTCAGTGATTAATTAAAAATAAAAGGTTCCACAAACATGATCAAAACAGATTCTGAAAACAAATTACATAACAAAATGAAATAAAGTGCATAGAATCCTAGGGTTGTGGTGGAGGAGGTGGAGGTAATCTAGCATCAATGCTCTTGAGAGTAGCAAGAATAGAAGCCAATATGTCAGAATGTGCATCAACTTTCTTCTTCAGACTATCTTGATCTTGTCTCATTAGAAGAGCAAATTCTGGAGCATCCCTTGCTAGTTGTTCAAGCTTTCCTTGCTCAGCAGCTACTCTAGCTTCTTCTGCTAGCCTAGCTTCTTCTCTAGCCAGAGCCTCTAGTCTCTCCTTCTCAATCCTTTCATCCTCAAGTCTTTTCCTTTTCTTCAGCTTCTCTCTTTTCTCTTTCTATCCTCTCAGCATCCTTCCTAGCCAATTCCTGTCTAAACAACAAGTCCTTTTTGTAGGCTTCTCTTACTGCCTTCATCATGTTCAGGTAAGTGGCTTCCATGAGATCACACTCTTTTTCAATATGAGCTGAATCAATACTCAAATTAGGAATAGCTATGGAGAGTCTCCTGAGATTCTTGTCAATAGCTTGCAGTGATTTAGTAATGTCATCCTGAGTGTGGTCTAAGGGTTCATTTAAGATCCTAGAAGGTAAGTGAGGAGGGACATCGATGCAATCATGAGAAAGATTATGCATCAGGTTATTGAGATTAGAGGTGTGTTGAGGAGGAGTATTGTCAACTAGGTCCATGTTCAAAGTCCTAAAAATCTCTTGAAGATTTTGGTTTGTTGGTATTTCTTCGGTAATAGTGTTGTCCATTTCCACATGATGTGGGGATTTTTCAACAATGATTACTGGAGATTTGGATTTTTGAACGACGTCAGAGTCTGGGTTGATTTGTTCATTATGTTCAGGTGATTTGTGAGACTCTGATGCAGGATTTATTTGTCCAACATTTGGGGGTGATGATGGGTGTTTGTTTTGTTTATCTTCTGGTGGTGGTGTTTGTGGTTTACTATGTTCAGCTTCTGGTGGTTGAGTTATATCTGCTTATGGAGAAGCTTCCAGATTTGAGATGTTTTTATTGACAAGGGAAACAAACTTTGAAGGGTGTGGGGAGGGTGTATGATCAGAATCTTCATTTTCATCCAGAGTGAATGACTGGTGCAGTACTAGTAGTAGCTTCTGCTGCATCAGTATATATTATATTAGTTTGAGATTCTGATGGGTTAGTTTGAAGTATGTTAAACGGCTTTGACATTGGTGGATTCTCAGAAAGAGTAAGATCTTTCTCAGAATAAACACCTTTGAAAATTCTATCAAAAGCACATTTAACTGGAATCAAAGGAGGATGTATGAGGGTTTGAAAGACATTTCTAAAAGCTGAGCTATTACCAAGATATTCAGGATTCTTACCATTTGCTGGTCCATATAGAGTCTGTTGGTCAGCCAGATTTTGAGGATCATTTCTAAGAGGAAGCTTGGAATACATGTCATCAAACACCTTTGGGTCAATTCCACAGTCATAGCCGTCTTTCAACTCTATTTCCTTTTCCTTGAGAGCATTAACCTTTGCAATAGCTGCTTCAAGAGCAGCTTTTTCCTTTTCCTCTTCAGTTAAATCCACCAGTAATTTCTTGGTGACCTTTGGCTTACTTGACTTCCTAGATCCAGTAGTTTTCTTTGTCTTGGCAGCCTTCTTGCTACCAGATTCTGCAGGACTCTTAACAGCTTTTCTTTTCAAGAAGATTCGGGTTGGTTGTTCCAGAATCCTTGATTGTCTAACAGTCAATCCTTCAGTTTCACCACTTCCAACCTCAGCTCCTAATCCTTTAAAAAATTCACCATGAGCTTCTGCTATAATCCTAGCATCTCTATCACTTACATGAACTAGCCTACATTCAGCAATGTTTTCTTCAGATTCTCTAATCAACAGAGGATGTGTTGGATGAACAATCTGTTTATTCTTCACCAATTGTAGATACCTCAGAGTAGTGTTATTGATGATCTTAGAACTAGTCAAGTAGGTACCGTACCCAGGGAAGAATGGTTTTACAGCATCCAACAATCCACTCTGAGCAAACATATGACTGAGAAGACTGCCATGGTGAATAATAGGTTTGCTAGAAATTATAGAGTTAGCAAGATGAATGAAAAGAAGCTTAGCAACCTCCACAAAATTTCCCTTTCCAACATAGAACGTAAACAGCTTCTGAACAACAGAGAATTGATCAGTACCTTCCAGCTTGGGTATTATACTGTTAATAAAGATCTTGTAGATAACTTTGCTGATGTTTGTCATCTCAAGCTTGTCTTTTAGATCAGCCTTAGCTTTGAAAATGAATTCATCAACATCTGGTCCAACAGAGTCTGTAGATTTGATGAAGAGTCCATCATCTGATAACTTCAGAGCCTCAAAGATATGAGCCAGTCTAATAGAGACTCTGAATCCAGCCACAAATGATTCAATCTCAGTAGATACAAACGGTCTTAGACCCATCTCAACGGGAGTTTTTCCTTGTAACTCCGGTCTTTCATTAATCAACCTTTTTATGTTTGTATTGTACTTGTCCCTTGTAATGACAGACGCCTTCATCCAAAATTCCTTGATTAACTCAGTATAAGTTGGTCCATTCATTACATCGAAGTAATAAATCAAGCCTTGCCTTTTGAAACGATCTTTTATCTCCGGAAACCAATTTAATCTTAAGCTTTCAAAGTCAACAAGATTTTCTATAGCAAACTGAAGATCATCATATTTGTATGGCCGTTAATCTTTTGCAAATTTGTTTGGGATGGAGTTTTCAGTTTCAATGATGCAAGCTTTAACTTTAGACATTTTTGATGAAGTTTGGAGACTAGGGTTTGCTAGTTTGAGAGAGAAAGAATATTGCGTGAGTTTTAGAAGAATGAAAATATGGGTTGTGAGAGTGCAAAAGAGTGAATGTGAACAGTTATGTGTTTAAATAGAAAGTTCGCGTAAAAAAAAAATAGTACAGACACATAGGGGTAGCAGAGTCTTTTACCTATCAAATAGGGATTAGAACACTAATCATCATAAACCAACTTCTTTGTCCACTTGCAACAGGACACATGTATTAGAAGTTTATTAAATAACTGACACATAAGTAGAGGGAAAACGAACAGGTTTTTATATAAATATTTTCCTTACGCGCCAGAACCATCTCTTTTACAGAGTCTGATAGTGCATCAGAAGATGGTCTCATCACAACTTCTGATATAGAAGGTTTTGATGGCCTCAGCTTCTGATAACTATTAGATCCTTACAAAAACTAATTTTACATCAGAGTTTCAGCTATTCAGGGATTTCCATCATATTCAAATTCTTTTTGATAAAATCAAAACGTTCAACAGCTAAGGGTTTTGTAAAGATATCAGCCCATTGATTTTCTGTTTCAATGAACTTAAGATCAATTACACCCTTTTGAACATAGACTCTTATGAAATGATGTTTAATCTCAATATGCTTAGCTCTTGAATGTAAAATAGGATTTTTGGAAAGGTGGATGGCTGCAGTATTATCACAATATAAAGGAATATTGTTAATGCTTATTTGATAATCTTCCAATTGATATTTCATCCAAAGTAGTTGTGTACAACATTTTGCTGCTGATATGTATTCTGCTTATGCTGTTGACATAGCTATGGTGGTTTCCCTTTTACTGGCCCATGAAATCAAATTCTCACCAATGAATTGACAATTACCACTGGTGGATTTTCTTTCAATTTTATCACCAGCATAGTCAGCATCACAGAATCCAATCAGCTTGTAGTCATTGGATTTCTGATACAGTAATCCAATGTTACAAGTAGCTTTCAAATATCTAAAGATTCTCTTCACAACAGTGAAATGAGATTCAATAGGATCTGATTGAAATCTTGCACACAAGCATACACTGAATAAAATATCAGGTCTTGAAGCAGTTAGATAAAGAAGAGATCCAATCATACCTCGATAGAGCTTCTGATCAACTTTGCCTTCAGATTCTTCTTTGCTTAAGCTTGATGTAGGATGCATTAGAGTGTTCATGGGCTTGCAATCTTCCAAATTGAATTTCTTTAGAAGAACTTTTATATATTTTGATTGATGAATGAAAGTTCCTTTCTTTGTTTGATTTATTTGAATACCAAGAAAGAACTTCAATTCTCCCATCATGCTCATCTCAAATTCATCCTGCATAAGCTTAGAAAAATTCTTGCACAAAGTGGCATTAGTTGATCCAAAAATGATATCATCAACGTAAATTTGAATGATTCAAAATGTCTTTCTTTAGTGTTTTTCTGAATAGTGTATTATCAACTTGACCTTTCTCAAAACCATTGTTTACTAAGAAAGTACTCAGTCTCTCATACCAAGCTCTAGGAGCTTGTTTGAGTCCATAGAGTGATTTCTTGAGTTTGAACACATGGTCTGGATTTGATAAATCTTCAAATCTAGGAGGTTGTTTGACATAAACTTCTTCAGAAATAACACCATTAAGAAATGCACTTTTTACATCCATTTGATAGAGAGTGATACCATTATTAACTACATAAGATAAAAGTAACCTGATTGCTTCCAGTCTAGCTACTAGAGCATATGTCTCAGTAAAGTCAATTCCTTCTTGTTGACTATATCCTTGTGCAACAAGTCTTGCTTTGTTTCTGGTTACTTCACCTTGCTCATTCAGTTTGTTTCTGTATACCCATTTTGTTCCAATAATGTTTTTGTTCTTGGGTTTGGGTACCAGATCTCATACATCATTTCTCTTGAATTGATTTAACTCTTCTTCCATAGCAACGATCCAAGCATCATCTGAGAGAGCTTCATTTGTTGTCTTTGGTTCAATCAAGGATACTAGTCCAAATAATGATTCTTCATCTCTGAAGTTTGATCTTGTCTTTCTCGGACTATTCTTGTTTCCAAGGATGAGCTCTTCAGGATGTGAAGATTTGTACTTGAAAGTATTTCTTGGAATATCAGTTGCTTCAGAGTTATCATCATCAGTTTGACGTTCTTGAGGAGCATCAGAAGATGTTGCTTCTTGGGTTTCAGAGTCTTCTATAGGTTCTATGTAGTTGTCATGCTCTGGAGCTTCATCTTTTGAGTCAGCAGATCCTGATAAATCTATAACAGGCTCTTACTTTTTTATCATCAGGCTCTTTATCATCAAACTTTAAGTGCATTGATTCTTCCACTGTATTAGTTTCAGAATTATACACTTTGTATGACTTAGAACGTTCAGAGTATCCAATGAAGATACCCTTACAGGCTTTAGAGTCAAATTTCTTAAGATGGACTTTGTTATTCAGAATGTAACAAGTACAGCCAAATTGATGAAAATAAGAAATATTGGGTTTTCTTCCTCTAAAGAGTTCATATGTTGTTTTGTTCAAAATAGGTATTATATAGATTCTATTTTGAATATAACAAGCAGTGTTAACAGCTTCTGCCCAAAAGAATATTGCTAAATTATTTTCATGCATCATGGTGCGTGCCATTTCTTGCAAAGATCTATTCTTTCTCTCTACAACTCCATTTTGTTGTGGAGTTCTAGGAGAAGAGAATTCATGGAGAATTCCATGTTCTTCACAAATTTTTTCAAAAGGTTCATTTTCAAATTCACCACCATGATCACTTCTTACTTTCAAAATCTTGAAATCCTTTTCATTTTGAATTTGGGTGCAGAAGATTGTAAACACTTCATATGTGTCATCTTTAGTTCACAGAAATTTAACCCAAGTCCATCTACTATAATCATCCACTATGACTAATCCATACTTCTTACCATTGATTGAAGCAGTGCTAACTGGTCCAAAAAGATCAATATGTAAGAGCTCTAAAGGTCTAGAAGTAGAGACAATGTTTTTGGTCTTAAAAGAACTTTTGACAATCTTTCCTTTTTGACAAGAACCACAAAGTGAGTCTGCGTGATACTTAATTTTTGGAAGACCTCTGACAAGATTGTCCTTGCTAAGCTTGGAGATTAATCTCCAGTTAGCATGACCCAATCTTTTGTGCCAGATCCATTTTTCATCACTCACTGTCAAAAGACAAAGCACTTGTTGTTCCTTTAAATCAGAAAAATTGACTTTATAACCATTGCCTTTTCTATTACCTTTAAAAACAATGGATTGGTCGGAGTTTCTTATTACAGTAAATGAATCCTTATTAAACATGACATCATAATTACTATCACATAATTGACTTATGCTAAGTAAGTTATGATGTAGTCCATCTACTAACCAAACATCAGAAATTAACAAAGAAGAATTACCAACTGTACCTATACCAATGATCTTTCCCTTCTGGTTGCCACCAAACCCTATTGTTCCTCCCTCTTGCTGATTCAGGGTGTGGAACAAGAGCTTGTCTTCTGTCATTTGACGTGAGCAGCCATTGTCTAGATACCATGAGCTTTCTTTTCTTCTTTGGGTGCATACCTGCAGCATACACTATTTCAGATTTTGGTACCCATATTCTTATGGGTCCGTGTTGGTTAGTTTTATGAATCTTATTCTTCTTCTTAGAGTATTCAGAAGATCTAGAGTCAACTGAGCCTTTAGAAAATGATTTAGGCTTATGTTGTCTCTGAGACTTTCCTTTTGAGTGTGTCAGAGAACCAGTTACCAAGTTTGCTTTTGAAGTACTGGTGCCTCGCTTATCAACAGGCTTTGGTACTCTGATAGCTTTAACTTGAGTAGACATGGATACTGAAGTGAGGGGAACCTGGATTTTAGAAGACTTAGGTTCAGAAGATGAGTTATCTTCTGATACCTTATCTTGCGGTTCCAAGCTCACAAGAGTATCAGACACAGTCAGAGGTTCTGAATTACCCTTAGTAAGGTTAGAGTAAGATTCTGAAGGTGGTTTGCTTAAGCAGACTGACTGACTTGCTTTCCCTTTATCAGAAGATGTAAGGGAATCAAGTCCTTGTCTTCTATAATAATTGCTCCCACCATGAATCATAGAAGACATCTTAACTTTGTCGATGTTATGATGGACAAACTCTTGAAGAGCGATTTCATACTCATCATAGGGTTTGTGACATGTTCTGCAACCAGTTTCAAGCACTTTAATTGTTTTAAGAGATTTTTGATAGTGTGCTTGAGTCTGGTTGGGATTTTCATTGAGCAGTTTCAATTTTTGTTTACAAAGATCTAGCTCATTAGACTTTTCCATGTACTTCATCATAACCTCTTTCAAAGCCTTGGTGACTTGAGTACTAGACATTTTAGAAATTACCTCTTCAATATCATCTGTGTCAGACTCTGAATCACTTTCATTATCTGATTCGCTAGTGGCCATGAGTGCCAGATTTGCTTCCTCAGAATCTTCATCCTCAGATAATTCATTGATGTCTTCTCATGTAGCCATCAGACTCTTCTTAGCTTTATTCTTGATTGCGCTCTTTCTTTCTTTACCCTTGGAGTTGAGTTCAGGACAATCAGCCATGAAGCGTCCAGGCTTGTGACAATTGAAACAATTTTTCGTGTCATCCTTCTTCTCTATGCTAACGTTGTTTCTTGATCCAAATCCTTTGCTTGAGTAGTTTTTTGCCCCTCCTTGACCACTTTTGGAATTTCTTGGACAAGAGTGCAAAGACGTCATCATCTGATCCATCTTCTTGGTCATCTATGGAAGATTCCTCTGCTTTAGATTCTACAAAGTTGGCTTTTAGAGCCTTAGACGAACTGAAATAGATGGCAGAGCCACATATTTTAGTTTCTTCTGAGGCTCATCAGAAGATAGTTCAATCTCATGACTCATGAGAGAACTTATCAATTCCTCCAAGCCAAGTGTGTCCAAATCTTTAGCTTCCTGAATAGCTGTTACCTTAGGCCTCCACCTTGAAGTTAAGCTTCTCAGAATCTTCCTTACATAATCAGAAGTTGTATAACTTCTCTTCAGAACTTGGAGACCAGCCACTAGAATTTTGAATCTAGAATACATAGATTCAATATTCTCATCATCCTTCATTCTAAAGAGTTCATACTGTTGGATCAAAAGAGTAGCCTTTGCTTCTTGAACCTGTTTGTTCCCTTCATATGTGGAACATAAGGAGTCATATATACTCTTGGCAGTAGATTTGTCAGTGATCTTGAGATATTCATCATGAGATATACAACCAATGAGAAGATCCTTGACTTTGTGATGTTTCTTGTAAGCCTTCTTGTCAGTAGGAGTGAACTTCTTCCTTTCTTCAACATATAACTTCTTTCATCAAGACCTTGAAAAGTTACCCTTTCTTCAACCAAGTCCCAAAGCTCATCATCTATACCAATGAGATGATTGTAGATTCTATCTTTCCACCAGGAAAACGTAGAACCATCTCCATTGAACTTTGGTGCTTTGTTGTTAGACTTATCTTCAACATCATAGTCATGAGGAACTGCTTTCATACTTGCAGTTGCAGCGTCAGTCATTGTGTTTTTCAACAAGAAACTGTCTCACTGTTAAGTGATAAAAACAGAACTGGGCTCTTGATGCCAATTGAAGGTGTGAAAAACACACGAAGGGGGGGTTGAATTGTATTTTGGGTAGTTTGAAAATTTCTTCAAAGTTATAACACTTATCAGACTTTGCAGCGGTAGAAAAACAAAACACACAAACAACAAGGAGTATGAAAGAGTAAGAGAGTGAGAGAAAAAGAGAGACAAAGATTTTATACTAGTTCCTCTCACAAACCGAGAGTACGTTCAGTCCCCTTGCACTTCCTAGGGAGTTCACTAATAATCACAAAAGATTACAATGCTCAAGCACACAGGCAAGAGACTTCCAATACTCAAGTAAACTTACAAGAGACTTCCTTTGCTCAAGCACACACGCAAGAGACTTCAAAACAACTTACAAGTAAAACAGAGTATATGAACACTGATATACAAATCAATGTTCAATGAAATTAAATAAATACAACTCAATGACAAGACTTTAACTTAGATTCCTAATAAAAGAAATCTAAGGTTCAACAACTGTATGATTCAGAAGCTGAAGCTTTGAGTCTTGGATATTCAAATGAGTTCAAGTTATATTAAAGTTGTTTTTGTGCTTAAGATGATTTTTGCAGAGTAACAGCTCTTTCAAAATTGTTCAAATGTCTTCTGCACAAAAACTTCAATTCAGCTCCTATTTATAGTCGAGGGTGGAGCGTCTTGAATTGAATTCGATGCTGTGAGATTGCGCCAGCTGGAAATAGTACAATCCTTAACCATATCAAGTAACCTTTGTGTACGATCAATCTTGGGGATAAAGATTCATCCAAATCCGGTAATAAGTTCGTACAATAGTACCAACGTCATTATTCTGAGGATAAGGTTGATTCTCCAGCTTTTGGGTTGTCAGAAGATGATGAAATTCTATCATTGTAGCAGAGAATGTTCTTCTGACAAAACGGCTCTCACTGCACGTATCAGAACATAATGTTTTCAAACACAGCTTCTGATAGTGTAGCTTCTGATAAGCAGCTTCTGACGCGACTTGACCTTGCATCTTCTGATGAGCATGTTCTGGTCAGAATTTGCTTCCTATTTCAGAGCTTCAAATGTACTCATAGTGAATATAAAATTTTAGCTTATATGTCTGCACACTTAGAGTAAATAATCAGTATGTCCTATTGTATATTAATACTTTTGTTATCATCAAAACTTAATTGAGTCGTGTCAGAACCTCTTTTGTTCCATAGCAAGAGGGAGTAGCTAAGGCGAAAGCTCCTATAGAAGAGAGAGACATGCGAACCTATCCTCTGTAATGGAGGAAATGCCTCAAGCTAATGAGAGGCTAAACAAGCGTTGCTTGGGAGGCAAACCAAGGATAAGTATTTCAATTCAGTATTTTTAATTCAGTATTTTCAATTCAATAAAGTATGCCAAGAATTCCGCATGTCATCTTCATCTGCAACAGCCCTTTATAAAACTTACAAAAAATTAAATAATTGTTTTGCTGTTTATTATTTAGTGCATGACTAACTGTTATAGGTAAGATTGCAGCGAAGTAAGTTATAAATTTTAATGAGCCGAATTTCACGCCTTCATACAAACAAAACCAAAGGTGATTGCTCCGAAGTGCGAAGTTCGGGAGACAGAGAGACGAGTGATGAAGTTGATGTCTGTGAGACAAGTGTTCAACTTTCAGATATACCTAAGCCATGTGAGGATTTAAGCTATGAGAGTAACGTGCACTTGTTTATTTTCTAGAACTTGCTTTATTTCTCTGCTGACGAGTTAATTTGATATTATAAGCATTGAGGCAATTGTTTGTTATAACCCAGAGTCTTTTCAAGCCACCCTTATTATTATTATTATCTTTTTCAAGCCAATTTTGAGCCGTAAAAAAAATATTATCTCTTTTGTTTCGGTGACAAACCACATTACAAGCCTATAGACCTGAAAAACAATGATTTACCCTCCTTGGAGTTAGGTAATAGTTCTCAAAAAGTCTTGGCAACAAAACAAGTTTGGGGTTGCTCATGGAACTAGCAGCATCTAAGTTTGGGGTGGGTGTACGGAGAACTATCACTACAAAAAGAAAAAAAATGAAAAAGAGACGGGAAAACATAAAAAATTCCCTAAAAAAATAGTCTCTTAAAAAAAATGAATGAAAAATAAAGAGCCAAAGGGCGCAAAAAGTGATAGAAAAGAACCACACAAAGACACATCAGGTTCTTAATCTCCGATACCAACAAAAAAGGCACCCTAAGGAACACAGGTTGCGTACACAAAAAGGAACAACAAAGTAGAACTTAACTCCAATGTTTAGCCTACTATTCCCAAAAAATGACCTACCTTGACCAAAGCCACGTTATAACCCTGAAAAGACCTCCAAAAATGCATGTATATTGAATTTTTACCGGTTGCTTAGAGTTCTTGCAAGCCTATGGTAAAATGGCAAGTTGCGCCATGATTGAGAGATAACCCATTCAATTAATGAGCGAAAAACACAAATGTGAGAGAGAGAAAAGTTGGACATGGACTATTGCGGGCATTTGTCTGATTTGCTACTATCGAAGTCTCCTGAGCCTAGCAGGACTGAGCATGATCGCGGCGGTAAGAAAATCAGCGGTACCATTGCTGAAATACAAAAAAGTTGTGAAATTCCTATCATCTTTAATTATCTCTTGTTTTTCTAACGATCTTGTCTGACAGTATGTTACTTGAGGACAAGCAACAGTTTAAGTTTGGGGTTGTGATGACAGGAATTTCTATGGTATTTTTAGTATTATTATTAGTAGTAAAATGACACAGACAGGCCCAAATACGAAGCAAACCCTACAAAAGCAGGAAAAAGCATCAAGACAGAGTCCAAGATGCAAAAAGACAAGAAAAAGCCCAAAAAGTGAAGAAAATCAGCATTCCATCGCAGCACGATGGCTCCCATCGTGCCACGATGGGAGCTGCTTGTTCGCCAAGAAATCAGAAGGAATAAATGTGAAGATAATCTCCTCATCGCAGCACGATGCATCATATCGCAGCACGATGGAGTAACTTGGCGCCCAAGCTGATGAAATGCACAGGATCAGTTATAAAACTGAACTAAATCTTCACATCGCAGCACGATGGAGTAACTTGGCGCCCAAGCTGATGAAATGCACAGGATCAGTTATAAAACTGAACTAAATCTTCACATCGCCGCACGATGGCTTCATCGTACTGCGATGCCTTGCTGAGGCCCATTACGAAAATTATAAATAAGGTGTCCCTTTCATTGTTTAAATCATTCAGAAATAGTAGAACACTCTCTACTATAAGGAGAGGTTCAGAGGAGCTCTATTGGGCATAGTTTTCTCCCCTTACGGGAAAACTAACTCAGCAAGGTATGATTTCTTTAGGCTTTTGTATTTAGGTTATAATTTCTTGTAATTTAAATATGTAGTCTTTATTATTTATGCCTTAGGTTGTGGTGGAGAAGATGAACTCCCCTATGAATATTTGGAGTCTGTGGTTGAGTCTAAGTTATAATAAATGATATTTAGTAATTGTGTTTGTTATTTACTTTCTTGCACTTTAATAACGTATCTCGTTATCTGGCCGGATAAGCGGGAACGCCCTTAGAATTGATATCAGGTTTTGACTTGGTATGGTCCGGAACTAGTAGTAAATAATGCTAGGTGAATAGAGACGGTAACATCCTGAACTAGTCGCGAACTGAGCGGTTAGAGGAGGAATCATGCACTAGGTGTGATCTGAGCACTTAGAAGATGAACAGCCCGATACTAGGACCCAGAGGTTAATTGGTGAAGGTTATAATGCATGTTTATAAACAACTCACTTATTAATTAGGGTATGTGACACATCGAGGTTATGCTCTCGTAGGTACCTTAGTTGTTAATGCAGGGAAACTTTAATAGACATAGTGTAATAGTAAGGTATTACTACAACAAGGATAATTCACCGCCGAACATAATCTAAATAACTATGTTATACACCGGTCATGCCAAATATGAAGAAGGGAGGGAGTCCAACCACCACACCTAGCCTCTATATTTCTTGAATCTATTATTTATACATTCTGTCATTTATATTTCTGCAAGCATTACGCTTATTTTTTAAAAACCTTTTTCCAAAAACCAAAGCGAATGCAAACTATCACAAACTTAAATAACGCTAGTGAAGCTTCGGCACGATCCCTGTGGATACGAACTGATTCTATACACTAGAGTGTGAATTATTACTCGACGATAGACTGGTGCACTTGCCAGACCCTAGTAACCTACATATTTATATTACAAGAAATTATAACCTAAATACAAAAGCCTAAAGAAATCATACCTTGCTGAGTTAGTTTTCCCGTAAGGGGAGAAAACTATGCCCAATAGAGCTCTTCTGAACCTCTCCTTATAGTAGAGAATGTTCTACTATTTCTGAATGAATACAACAATGAAAGGGAGGCTCTATTTATAGTTTTCGTAATGGGCATCAGCAAGGCATCGCACTGCGATAAGCTCATCGCAGTGCGATGTGAAGATTCAGTTCAATTTTATAACTGATCCTGTGCATTTCATCAGCTTGGGCGCCAAGTTAAGTTACCATGTTGCGATGTGCATCATCGTGCTGCGATGAACAGATATTTTGCAGATTTATTGCCCTTGATTTCTTTGCGAACAAGCAGCTCCCATCGTGGCACGATGGGAGCCATCGTCACTACAAGAAAAAAGGAAAAAGGGGGCGGTTAATTAGCAGCGGTTGGTGGAGAAGCGCTGCCGCTTCAACGTTTACCGGCGGTTATGCCGACAGTTCAAACCGCCGCCGCTGTTTGTGTTTCTTTTTAAACTTTTCACTCTTTAATAAAACGATTGAATCCCTTTGTGCCCTCTCTTCCTTCACACTTCCTCAGATCTCATGATGCCTCTCTTCCTTCTCCCAGCGACTCAATCTATTTGCCCCTTTCGTCTATTCACTGGTCACGACATATTTTCTCTCTTCGTAACTACTACGGTGTGAAATCCCTCATCCTCTCTCACGAAACCCTTGTGAAGACCACCCACCACCGCCATCCACCGTCGAACACCACCCACCGTGAAGACAAAATGAGATGTCATGAAGTGATGTGATAGACTGAATTCGTGGTAGCACTAGGTTCACAGGTCTCTGGTTTTGCGAGTGATCTTCCCCTCTTTCTCTGATCCAACTCTTTCTGGATGTGTTTTACAGGTTACATTCGTGCTAGCTCTTTCTCTTTCACTATGCTTGTTTTGAAATTTGGGGTTTAATTAAAAATTAGAGTTGGTAGTTATGATTCTGAATCTGATTTTTAGGAACAGGGTTCATAAGTGATAGTTTTTATATTTACTTTTTACTAGGGATCTTAGAAATTATTGAGTTTGAAATTGGGAAGTTGAGAAATTAATATTTTGTATGATTCCAAAATTTAGGTCTTAGACTCTTAACTATTTTTATTGAGTTAGCTTAGTTAGTTAGTTGGAATGCAAATATTGTACTTTGGATTTCACTTATGCAATTGACTTTTAATTCATATAATTTGCTCTAAGGATTAAGATAGTTTCGTGTGGTTATTGTGACATTTCCTTTTGCTCTAAGGATTAAGAGTTATAGGTAGTATCTGTCTTAATATTAAGATCTTTCTTGATTGAATCTTATCATATGTTGTTGTTTATTATGTTAACATGCTAGACTTGTAGAATCCTGCTATGCAAAGTTCTGTGTGCGACAAATCATATTGCACACATGATAGTATCTAAGTTGCAATTGCACTAGACTCATATTATAGCTTAACTTTAGTACTTTACATAATTGATTAAATTATTATATGGTCTCCTTTTCAATGATATTTTCATCATGAGATGGTTCAAATTCTTTTACAGCTTGGAGGTTTTTTATTAAAACGTCATCATGATGATGACTGGAATCTACATAATGCAAAGCCTTTTATAGAGACTTTTGTAGATGACTGAAAATCTACATTATACTTGGTGTTTGCAACATTTATTTGTGTGTAAATGATATTGAAATGATATTTTGGACTGAAGTGAGTTTGCTAACTTATTTTCTCACATGTTAAGTTCAAGTGACACTACTTTAAAGACTTGGAAGTGAAAAACTTGTTTACATGCTTTTGAAGGACATTCATGTTTGGTTTTCCATCTCTAGACACTGATTTTAATCTTTTATTTTGTCATCGATTTTGTTGTTTTATATTTCCCTCGTATTTATTGAGTGGCGAGGATTGGTAGACTTTGGTATTGCATATTATAGGCTTACTATTAGATCCTAAAGGTATACATGAATCTAATTTACTTTATAATTTTGTGTTACTATTAGAGAAATCAAGAACCGTGGAAGATGCCACAAATAGAACTAAGCCATGGAAAGTATATCATAGAAATTAAGTTTTTTTTGTTTTTATGTTTCATTTTATGATAACAATGTCATGGGAGGATTTAATCAAATACATCTCAGCCTGAGTTTAAATCATGTATTCTTTGGTTGATAAGTTCTCAAATCTTCTTTATAGAATAAGAGTTTCTCATTCTTATTCCAGCCTTTGACAGCTTAATGTGCTTGAAGCTTGGGATGATGTGGATATAGGTTTTCAGTTATTGATCGTGGTATACTTTCCCCCCCTCCCTTATTGTTGGTTGATTTGAGTTCAGTTTAAGTTTCTATATTCCCCCCTTTGCTCCATATTCCATTATTGTTGAAGCTTGAATCTAGAGCATTTATATGTTTTCATTTCAAGTAATTTCATTATTGTGCTTCAAATGCCCTTTAATGACTTGCAATTAAATGATTTTCTTATTAGTTATACTTTGGATTTCACTTATGCAATTGACTTCAGGTAATTTGCTCTAAAGATTAAGATAGTTTCGTGTGGTTATTCGTGACATTTCCATTTGCTCTTGGTTACTTACATGGTTGTTTTAAAAGTTATCGCCATCTAGATGAGCAATATATGGCTACTGTTTTAGTTTCATTAATTGAGGTATTTTCAAGCACTTCAAAATGGCTCTAATTAGTGATGCATTTCCTTTATCATTTGAAAATTTAAACAAACACTCATCGGTCAATGTCTTTACCATTTTGAAGGTCAATTAAAGCATTCAAAGCTGCATCACGTCTAGCAAGTGCAACACCACCTCCTGCTCACGGTCCTGATGGAACAGTTTCTTTGAACCTGTCTCCAATGTCTGCCCATGCTAATTCTACTCAAGGTTCATCCACACCTTCTGAGAAACGGGGTAGAGGCCGCCCTCGTGGATCTGGAAGGAAACAATAGCTAGCTACATTAGGTAATATTTGTTTGTCAGAGTGATAATTTCTTGTTGTTTGTATTTGTAATTTGGTTCATAATTTGTAGTTGGTAATTTGCTCTTCATTATTTCACTAGTTGTGCTTTGATTTCAGTGAATAGAGTATATGGCAATTCAAATATCTGATAAATATATTGTGGACCATTTTCTGCATATTTGAATACAAATCAATAGTGTATCGTTCTCTTATTTGCATTTTGTTTCATTTAGAGGAAAGTCCAATTTACACCCTCCAACTACATGTCATTTGCACTTTGGTCGCGTTTGCGTTTTGCTTATCTTTAGATAGTGTTAACTGCTACTCAGTGGCAGTCTTATGCTTGTCCTGCTTAGTTGACCAAATACCTACCCGAGAAAGTTATATGATAAGAAAGAAGAAGTAAATAAAAGACACCAAAAGGATAAAGTAGACCTCAAAAGTTTGTGTTTATTTTCCTCTATTGATCATTTTAATGGATCTCCTACACAGTTAGGTTTGATCATTGTTCTGCTATTGGAGTCATTCAACTTAGTTCCATAAAATCTTCATGATAACTTATGAAAACATTTTAACTTATTTTTAACTTATAAATAAGCACTTGTATGATAAAACACTTATGCTATAAAACATTCAACTAATCTGATTATCCAAACAGGGTTGTTAAATTCCTCCGGAATCATCATCAATTCACACTAATTCATTAAATGAGAAACACTGTCAAAGAAAAATTCCATGAAATATTGTCTATAGATTTGCGCATTAACTTACGTTTCTGTCGGGTTAAGAGGGTTTATTCCTTGGTTGATGAAAACAAAGCTATTGCCATGGAAGCTCGTCAGGTATATTTATGCTGATTATTATGTTTATTTCTTCTAGTTTCAAATTATTATTATTGTTGCTGGAACCGTCGTTTATGGAACTGAAATCTCATTCGCAGGAGTCGGAGTCTAGTAAGCTCTTTGCTGAGCAAAAGGAAGAGGAAGTCAAGATTTTGGAACATATGTTGAGGAACTTGAATCTACCATAAATGTTTTAGAGAAAAAGGTTAGTTGAAGCTGGGCAACATTGTTAATGTTCAATGTCAATTTCAGTACAATACAAGCTTGTTGTTTGAAATGACTCAGAAGGTTAATCAAACAATCTGTTATGTATTTTCTTTTTCCTGACTATATTGCATTGCTCTTAGGTGTATGAAATGGATGAAGAGGTAGAAAGACATCGTTCAATTAGTGGTTCACTAAAAGTGGAACTACAAGCTTTGAAAGAGAGGATATTGTTAGTTGAGTGTTTACCCCAAAATTCAGATTTAGAAAGCACGAGTGTTCATACTGGAGAGAAGATATCTAGGTTGGTACTTCTACCCTTTCATTGATTTGTATTATAGTTTAATATTGACCAAATGCAAGTGTCGAGATTGAAATGATTTTAACTCTGAAAACTTGATAAGTCAAATGATGTAGAGATTCAAAATTAGATTAGTGCTAATAATTTGTACACTACAAATTTGTCAAAATTCTTTTCTATGTATTACTTCTTTCTATTTTCCACATAACAGACTCTATTTATTTGGGAAAGGGCTTTCTACTGTTCTTATTGTAATCTATTACTGATTTGAGTTCTCCATCATCCATCACATTAAAAACCTTGATGCAGAAAACTACCTAGTGAAGTACTGGAACTAAATGAGGCACTGACTCAGATAAAGCTTCTTGAAAAGGAAAATGCAGAGAAAGATCGGGAGGTATTCTTAACTTCCAATTAAATTGCACTTGTTTTTTCTGGAAGTCTAACATTTTGTATATATTTTTTATTTTTGAAGATTAAAAAGTGCAAATAGTATATCTCTGAAATTATATTGCATGTTGAAGTCCAAACATTGCAGTACCAACAGAAGGTACACAACAATATAAGTTCTGATTTTACCAAGTAGTTTTCACATTACACTAAGATAAAGTTTGATTAATAACTTTTTATTTGGAATACCATAATTTTGTATCATTTTATTCTTACATTCCCACGTCTTTTGTTTCCCTATCCTTCTTTTTAGTACAAGTGCCTGGAGTCAATGTTCCGTGAAGTGAAAACAGATATGTCATATTCAACATCAGAAAAAAATGAGAAAACCTCAGCAAGGACTAGAGGTTCTGGCTCACCATTCAGATGCATTTCAAATCTTGTTCAGCAGATGAATCAAGAGAAAGATCAAGAGCTGTCAGTGGCAAGGCTTCGTGTGCAAGAACTAGAAGCACTTGCAGCTAGCCGGCAAAAAGAGGTCTTTATTCTTTTATAGTCTCTATCCCAAGAGTAGAACTGAATATGTTAGGAGAGTATACATTCATATCATTTTTATATGACTGATGGTTAGAAGTGCTAATAAATCAATAGAAAAAGAAAAGTATGAAAATGATGGCTTCAAGAATATACTTCGATCTGGTTTAGCGGTTATTCATCCAAACCTAAAATCTCCATTTTTTTTATGTTGGGTTATCTTTTCAAAGGGAAATGTTTTTCTACACTATAAATTTACATCTTTTTAACCTTTTTTTTATATGCTAAGCAAATAACATGATTTTCCTAAGCAACATCCTGAAACTAATGGTGGCGGCTCATGGTCCAAGAGAGGATTTAGCCAGTAATATAGGTGTAGGTCGGGGTTAAAACTTACGTTGTTAGAATAACATAACTACTTTTCATATAGATTCTATCTATAACAGTGCTGAGAAACAAGGCTAAATTTATATTGGATCAGGTTTGCATGCTACAAACAAGGCTGGCTACTACTGAAAGCATGACTCGTGATGTCATTCGGGACCTTCTTGGGGTCAAATTGGGCATTACTATGCAGTAAGTTTAGATTTATTTTTATATTCTGAAATTTCATGGTTGTGATTTCTCATTGCCTTGCATTTTTTCTTCTGGTAAAATCCAGAACTTAATAGACCAAAACGAAATCGTGAAATTAGTGGAGGAAGCTCATCAACAGAGAGAAGAGTTCTTTGCAAAGGTTCTCTAGTTGCAATCTTTATGAAAAAAGTGAGTTTCTAGTTCCATTCTAGTTTATTGTTTTAATTTGTGTTGATTAAAATGTTAACAGAGAAACTCTTGAGCTTGGAGCATGTGGAAAAATCTGAGGTATAGTGATATTGTGATAGCATTGATTTTTTTCAATTTTAGATTCTATGCATGTTTTGTTTAAGTGTGAATTGAAACTAACATTTTAATTATTTGTATGTATCAGATTCAAGATTTTATTTAGAGGGAGGTTGAATTTCGATTTCTTGGTATAGTGATAGCATTGAGTTTCTTGTTGTAAGCTAATAGATGTTCATTGATTTTGAGTTTTGTGCTATGAGTCCGTTTAAATTGGTTTATTTGAGTTTCTTGCCATGTGTTAATTTATGGTTTGTAATCATAGGATAATTATAGATACATTTGGAATGACTTACTTTTATCTTGAAAATTTGGATTGACTTCATTTTAAATTTGTCACTAATATAGCTGTGAAAGTAGCTTTCACTTCTATTTTTACTCTATAATAATAATAGCTCCAAGTTAGAGTGTCTTTTGATCGATATAGCTGATATTGAATAGCAGTTGTTTGTAATATGATCAAAATTTCATGTATAAACTTTCTCATTTTTCTTTGTAAAAAAAAAATATAAAAAAAAGGGAAAAAGAATTGAGTAAATACCCAATTTATTATTGGGATTTTTTTTTAAAAAAAAATTTAAGTTTTGCGGCGGTTTCAAACTGCCGCTATTATCTCAATATTTTTTTAAAATTTTCTGTATAAACCGCCGCTAAACATAAAAAACCGCCGCAAAGTACCATACTGGCGGTTATTCCAGCGGTTGCCAAAACCGCCGCTAAATGACCTGGCGACGCCGAAAACTGCGACGCTTGAAAACCGCCGCAACAAGCAATTAGCGGCAGTTCAAAACCGCCGCCGCTTGTCAAAATCAGCTGTCGCTGCTTTCTCTTTTCCTTGTAGTGCGTGCTGCGATGGAATGCTGATTTTCTTCACTTTTTGGGCTTATTCTTGTCTTTTTGCATCTTGAACTCTGTCTTGATACTTTTTTCTGCTTTTGTAGGTTTTCTCTGTCTTGATGCTTGAAACCTGGAATATGTTGACTGCTCGTGACTAAAAAAAAAAAGAGTTTTTCATCTTGAGTTTTGCTCAGGAGATCAAAAGAATAAGTGTGGGAAAATTTGATCAGTGCATTTTGGCACATACTTTTTAGTATTATAATTTAGCATATTAGTAATCTTTCTACTTTAATATTATGTTTTTACTATGTTTTTATGTTTTGGGTCACAATTGAGCTTTAATGGATTTATTTGACTAATTTTCGGATTTAACTACATATTGACAGCTTTGAATTGCGCAGACCATAAGTTGAGCTAGGAATATCCAACTGAGGCGTGGTAAATTGCGTTGGAAAGAGAAGACATAGAGCTACAACTTTTATGTTTTACAGAAAGCCCAACTCGGACGTATTGAGGGTCAAAAATGTGATTATCTGAAGCAGTAAACCTGACTGCGTGTTTTAGACTAGTTCTATCTTTTGTAATTGGGCCGAATTGCTATCTCTAAACCCAACTATTTCCCAAGCTCGGTTTTGCTGATTTAGGTTAATGTTTAGACCTATAAATAAGGCTAAAACACCAAGAAAGAGGGTCTTCTTTTCCTCTAGCCGTTTATTATATTTTGTGTGCAAACTTATGGTGATGGGAGCCTAAAACTTTATCAATCCATTGACGGATGGTACTTTCATGGATTCTTGAGGTTCTATTTTAATGTCAAATTAGTTTTATAATTTATCTCTTTCTTTATCAATTTCATATTAATTCTTGTGCAAATCAATTTGTCTTATGATGCTTAATCATATGTTGTTTTGTTTTGTGCAATTCATTGATATTTTGTTCAACTGATTTATCGCTTGTTTAGATTAGTTGAATACAAATTGATAAAGTCTATGATGCTTAATTATAGGTTTGATCAAATTCGGATTTAGGTTAATTATGTTATAGACGCTTGTTCTGTCATGGTTAATTGACCTAATTGATGCTTAATCAATAGGAATTCGAATAGAAATTAATCGACGCTTGTTCAGTTAGTTTCTATCAAACAAGAATTAATTTATAGAATGAATGAATTTTTGAAACCTGTGATAGAAATCCAAAAGAAGTACCTGAAGCTAATGGATTGGTTATCTTTATCATATTGATTGTTTATTTTAATTGAATATCGTTTCACAACCAAAAACCCCCTTAAATTTACATTTTTCATTAGTTCTATTATTAGTTAAACTTCGATCAAGAGTCTTTGGGAGACGACCAAGGTTAACTACCTTGTACTACTTTCAAAATCTTATTTATTTTGATTACGAAACGACCGTGATCAAATTGGCGCCATTGCCGGGGACTCAAAATCATTGTTTAACTCGTATTAGAATTTTAGGTGATATTTTATTTTTATTAGATTAGTTCAAAATATATTTTCTCTAAAAAAAAACTTTGATTTTATTTTATATTAAAAAAAAATCATATTCATTATTATTATTTGCTTTGTTTTTTGTCTTATTAAAAAAATATATGAACTCATTGGATGAATTATTTGCTTCTCTTGATGTAGATAAATCTGCTGAAATTTTTCCTTGTGATTGTGGTATATGTAACATCTGTCATGAGATCAATGCAGCAATTTTAGGTGAATATATTTTGATGCTGCCAACCACTTGTGCAGAATTTCAAGAAAATTCAATAGCAATTGAATTTGACATTAAGCATGTCGATTTTTGCCGCGAGCAACCATTGCCTACAGTAGAAAAATTGTTGGTGGAACCTCATATTGAGCCACGCAACATGCAGCCGTGTTTCACCATTTGTGCATCTATTCCACTTGTTTTATCTGACTCACAAGCTAAATGTGGATTTTATGATTTTCATACTTTGGTTATGGCAGGTTTACTGTATGTGCAGGATATTCCTCCTAAGCCACCAGATTTTTTACTAACACCCAAGTTCCCTTGTCATATACTATTTCCTATTTCATGTGTTCGGAGCTTGGACAGGCCTCCACCAAAACCACCAGACATGGAAGCTACAATACCACCTTAGCCCCTCAGATGTGTTCATTCCTTTACTCTCACTTGTTGTTTATTCTTACATTGCGGACACTGTCTGGTTTAAGTGTGGGGGAGGGACATTTACTTTATGTAAAAAAAAAAGTAAAAAAATAATAAATTGTCATGAGTAGTCACATGTTCTAGGGCTAAGAGCGGATAGTTGTAGGGTTGGTGAAATCTTTGGAAATTTTTGTTTTGATACTTGACATGATAGTCTTTGCAACTTTAATGTACAACTGCTTGAACATTGTCAATCTTAGTAATGTCTAGATAATAAATCTCTGAAATACATATTCTCTAGATTAAGTTCTCTGAATTTGAATATAATGAAGGATATGATTAGAACTAAGTGTGGGGGAAAGGCTAAAGTAAAAGATAGACTGATCATTGCTATTAATTAAAGAAAAAGGGAAACTTCTTGAGAGTTAAAAATAATGATAATAAGTTCCTGTGCCCGAAACTGGAGGAACAAGTTCCTGTACCTGAAACTGGAGGAACAAGTGTTGTGTAGGATGCTCTACTCTGAGTAACAGGTTGGATTTATTACAAGTAAAATCCCGTCAGGTGAAAAGGTGGAGTAGTACCTAAAGCTTTAAAATAAAATTAATAATAATAAGTATTAAAGCTTGAAACAAGTTGCCCCTGTACTAAAATTGAAAAGCTTTGGATCTCTTGAAAAGAAATAGCCCCCTTAGACTGAAATCCTAGTTTAATCCAAAACTATAGGAAAAGGAACACGACTTAGCATTTAGAATGGTAGTTCAGAGAGAGATGTTGGCATTACTTTGGTTGACAATAGGAGACGGTACACACACGCGAGATTATCATGGATAGTTGGTAGATAAGAATTGTGCCAATTTTTGAATTTTTAACCCAAAGTTTGAAGCTTGAAACCTGGAATATGTTGACTGCTCGTGACTAAAAAAAAAAGAGTTTTTCATCTTGAGTTTTGCTCAGGAGATCAAAAGAATAAGTGTGGGAGAATTTGATCAGTGCATTTTGGCACATACTTTTTAGTATTATAATTTAGCATATTAGTAATCTTTCTACTTTAATATTATGTTTTTATGTTTTGGGTCACAATTGAGCTTTAATGGATTTATTTGACTAATTTTCGGATTTAACTACATATTGACAGCTTTGAATTGCGCAGACCATAACTTGAGCTAGGAATATCCAAATGAGGCGTGGTAAATTGCGTTGAAAAGAGAAGACATAGAGCTACAACTTTTATGTTTTACAGAAAGCCCAACTCGGACGTATTGAGGGTCAAAAATGTGATTATCTGAAGCAGTAAAGCTGACTGCGTGTTTTAGACTAGTTCTATCTTTTGTAATTGGGCCGAATTGCTATCTCTAAACCCAACTATTTCCCAAGCTCGGTTTTGCTGATTTAGGTTAATGTTTAGACCTATAAATAAGGCTAAAACACCAAGAAAGAGGGTCTTCTTTTCCTCTAGCCGTTTATTATATTTTGTGTGCAAACTTATGGTGATGGGAGCCTAAAACTTTATCAATCCATTGACGGATGGTACTTTCATGGATTCTTGAGGTTCTATTTTAATGTCAAATTAGTTTTATAATTTATCTCTTTCTTTATCAATTTCATATTAATTCTTGTGCAAATCAATTTGTCTTATGATGCTTAATCATATGTTGTTTTGTTTTGTGCAATTCATTGATATTTTGTTCAACTGATTTATCGCTTGTTTAGATTAGTTGAATACAAATTGATAAAGTCTATGATGCTTAATTATAGGTTTGATCAAATTCGGATTTAGATTAATTATGTTATAGACGCTTGTTATGTCATGGTTAATTGACTTAATTGATGCTTAATCAATAGGAATTCGAATAGAAATTAATCGACGCTTGTTCAGTTAGTTTCTATCAAACAAGAATTAATTTATAGAATGAATGAATTTTTGAAACCTGTGATAGAAATCCAAAAGAAGTACCTGAAGCTAATGGATTGGTTATCTTTATCATATTGATTGTTTATTTTAATTGAATATCGTTTCACAACCAAAAACCCCCTTAAATTTACATTTGTCATTAGTTCTAATATTAGTTAAACTTCGATCAAGAGTCTTTGGGAGACGACCAAGGTTAACTACCTTGTACTACTTTCAAAATCTTATTTATTTTGATTACGAAACGACCGTGATCAAGTAGCCAACCAGGGGGCGACGATAAAAAGTCTTGAAACCTAGATTGGTCAACTCTCAAAACTGGTAAGCACTCATATTTCTAAAGATATTGCAGGTAACACAATGGACAATCCAAATGAGGAGTGCAAAGTCCTGAAGGATATGAACACAGGGCGCGAGTACGATGAAAAAGAGCTAAAGGAGTTCGAAGAGTGGTTCGAAACGCTGGGGATGACACTAGAGGAGGTCTATGACAAGTACTTAAGTGAGCTAGAAGAATACAAAATAAAACCAGCGGCGAAACCATACTCTGTCAAATTTAGGAAGCAGAAGTCAGAGCATTATGTGATGTGGGTTCAAGTGTGAATGTAATGCCATTATCTCTGGCAGAGAAATTTAAACTCATAACACCAACTGCAGGTACAGAAAGGGAACTCACATTAGTAGATCAATCCACTATTTACGTAGAGGGCATAATGAAGGATGTCTTGGTGAAAGTCAAAGACCTGGTATTTCCAGCAGACTTCATGATCCTGGATATCCAAGAAGATGAAGAGCATCCTATCATTCTTGGAAGACCATTCTTAGCAACTAGCAGGGCATTCATTGATGTGGAGCTCGCTGAATTGACTCTAAGAAGCGGAGATGAAGTGAGAACCATAAAGGCATCCAGAACCAAGAGGGAAGTATGCTACATGCTCGAGTGGAAGGATAGAGAAGCTACACCACCGACTCCAGTTCAGGAAGTAAAGGTAAAGGTAGAGATAGAGGAGCTGGAGATTGAAATGGCGCAGCTAGAGATAGAGACAGCTCAGAAAGAGGAGGTACCCGAAGAACTCACTGACAAATTGAAGAGGCTAACTATTGAAGTGGACATCCGAGCAACATGGTTCAAAGCATGGGGTAGAAACCGAAAAGTGGCCGACCTCCAATAATGCATGATTATTAAATTTTGACCGGTTGCTTAGAGTTCTTGCAAGCCTATGGTAAAATGGCAGGTTGCACGATGATTGAGAGATAACCCTTTCAAATAATGAGCGAAAAACACAAATGTGAGAGAGAGAAAAGTTGGACATGGACTCTTGCGGGCATTTGTCCGATTTGCTACTATTGACGTCTCCTGAGCCTAGTAGGAATGAGCATGATCACGGCGGTAAGAAAATCAGCGGTACCATTGCTGAAATACAAAAAGGTTGTGAAATTCCTATCATCTTTATTTATCTCTTGTTTTTCTAACGATCTTGTCTGACAGCATGTTACTTGAGGACAAGCAACAGTTCAAGTTTGGGGTTGTGATGACAGGAATTTCTACGGTATTTTTAGTAGTATTATTAGTAGTAAAATGACCAAGACAGACCCAAATACGAAGGAAAACCTACAAAAGCAAGAAAAAACATCAAGACAAAGTCCAAGATGCAAAAAGACAAGAAAAAGCCCAAAAAGTGAAGAAAATCAGCATTCCATTGCAGCACGATGGGAGCTGCTTGTTCGCAAAGAAATCAGTACCAATAAATCTAAAGAAAATCTTTGCATCGCAGCACGATGGAGTATATCGCAGCACGATGGAGTAACTTGGCGCCCAAGCTGATGAAATGCACAGGATCAGTCATTAAAATAAACTGAATCTTCACATCGCACTGCGATGAGCTTATGATATAGCACATCGCAGAAGAAAACAGAAGAAATAAATCTGAAGAAAATCTGTTCATCGCAGCACGATATAGCACATCGCAGCACGATGACATAACTTGGCGACCAAGCTGATGATATGCACAGGATCAGTTATAAAATTGAACTAAATCTTCACATCGCAGTACGATGACTCCATCGCAGTGCGATGCCTTGCTGAGGCCCATTACGAAAACTATAAATAGAGCCTCCCTTTCATTGTTTAAATAATTCAGAATTAGTAGAACACTCTCTACTATAACGAGAGGTTCAGAGGAGCTCTATTTGGGCATAGTTTTCTCCCCTTACGGGAAAACTAACTCAGCAAGGTATCTTTTCTTTAGGCTTTTGTATTTAGGTTATAATTCTTGTAATTTAAATATGTAGTCTTTATAATTTATGCCTTAGGTTGTGGTGGAGAAGATAAACTCCCCTATGAATATTTGGAGTCTGTGATTAAGTCTAAGTTATAATAAATGATATTTTAAGTATTATGTTTGTTATTTACTTTCGCGCACTTTAATAACGTATCTCGTAATCTGGCCGGATAATCGGGAACGCCCATAGAATTGATATCAGGTTTTGACTTAGTATGGTCCGAAACTCGTAGTAAATAATGCTAGGTGTATAGAGATGGTAACATCCTGAACTAGTCGTGTATTGAGCGGTTAGAGGAGTAATCATGCACTAGGTGTGATCTGAGCACTTAGAAGATGAACAGCCCGATACTAGGACCTAGAGGTTAATTGGTGAAGGTTATAATGCATGTTTATAAACAAGTCACTTAGTAATTAGGGTATGTGACACATCGAGGTTAGGCTCTCGTAGGTACCTTAGTTGTTAATGTAGGGAAACTTTAATAAACATAGTGTAATAGTAAGATATTACTACAACAAGGATAATTTACCGCCGAACATAATCTAAATAACTATGTTATACACCGGTCATGCGAAATATGAAGAAGGGAGGGAGTCCAACCACCATACCTAGCCTCTATATTTTTTGAATCTATATTTATACATTTTGTTATTTATATTTCTGCAACGCATTACGCTATTTTTATAAAATCTTTTCCAAAAACCAAAGCGAATGCAAACTATCACAAACTTAAATAACGCTAGTGAAGCTTCGGCACGATCCCTGTGGATACTAACTCATTCTATACACTAGAGTGTGAATTATTACTCGACGACAGACTGGTGCACTTGCAGACCCTAGTCACTGATGAAATGCACAGGATCAGTTATAAAATTGAACTGAATCTTCACATCGCAGTACGATGATTCCATCTGGGGCCCTGATGACGGGAATTTCTATGGTATTTTAAGTATTAGTAGTAAAATGACCAAGACAGGCCCAAATACGAAGGAAAATCTACAAAAGCAGGAAAAAGCATCAAGACAGAGTCCAAGATGCCAAAAGACAAGAAAAAGCCCAAAAAGTGAAGAAATTGGGCATTCCATCACAGCACGATGTCTCCCATCGTGCCACAATGGGAGCTGCTTGCTTGCCAAGAAAACAGAAGAAATAAATCTGAAGAAAATCTGTTCATCGCAGCACGATATAGCACATCGCAGCACGATGACATAACTTGGCGACCAAGCTGATGATATGCACAGGATCAGTTATAAAGTTGAACTAAATCTTCACATCGCAGTACGATGACTCCATCGCAGTGCGATGCCTTGCTGAGGCCCATTACGAAAACTATAAATAGAGCCTCCCATTCATTGTTTAAAATCATTTAGAAATAGTAGAACACTCTCTACTATATGGAGAGGTTCAGAGGAGCTCTATTGGGCATAGTTTTCTCCCCTTATGGGAAAACTAACTCAGCAAGGTATGTTTTCTTTAGGCTTTTATGTTTAGGTTATAATTTCTTTATTGTAATTTAAATATGCAGTCTTTTGTAATAGATGCCTTAGGTTGTGGTGGAGAAGATGAACTCCCTTATGAATATTTGGAGTCTGTGGTTGAGTCTAAGTTATAATAAATGATATTCAGTAATTATGTTTGTTATTTACTTTCTTGCACTTTAAAAACGTATCTCGTAATCTGGCCGGATAAGCGGGAGCGCCCCATAGATTTGATATTAGGTTTTGACTTAATATGGTCCGGAACTAGTAGTAAATAATGCTAGGTGTATAGAGACGGTAACATCCTGAACTAGTCGTAAACTGAGCGGTTAGAGGAGGAATCCTGAACTAGGTGTGAACTGAGCACTTAGAAGATGAACAGCCCGATACTAGGACCTAGAGGTTAATTGGTGAAGATAATAATGCATGTATATAAACAACTCAGTTAGTAATTAGGGTATGTGACACATCGAGGTTAGGCTCTCGTAGGAACCTTAGTTATTAATGTAGGGAAACTTTAATATACATAGAGTAATAGTAAGGTATTACTACAACAAGGAAAAGTCACCGCCGAACAATAATCTGAGTAACTATGTTATACACCGATCATGCCAAATAGGAAAAAGGGAGTAAGTCCAACCACCATACCTATCCTCTATGTTTCTTAATCTATGTTTATATATTTATATTTATTTATATTTCTGCAACGCATTACACTATTTTTATAAAAACCTTTTTCCAAAACCAAAGCGATTGCAAACTATACGAACTTAAATAACGCTAGTGAAGCTTCGGCACGATCCTTGTGGATACGAACTCATTCTAGACGCCTAGAGTGTGAATTATTACTCGACGACAGACTGGTGCACTTGCCATACCGTAGTCAAGTTTTTGGTGCCGTTGCCATAAAGGCATCCAGAACCAGGAGGGAAGTGTGCTACATGCTTGAGTGGCAAGACTGAGAAGCTACACCACCGATTCCAGTTTAAGAAGTAAAGGTAAAGGTAGAGATAGAGATAGAGGAGCTGGAGAATGAAATGTCGCAGCTAGATATAGAGACAGCTCGGGAAGAGGAGGTACCCGAAGAACTCACTGAAAAATTGAAGAGGCTAACTATCGAAGTGGACATCCGAGCAACATGGGTCAAAACATGGGGTAGAAACCGAAAAGTGGCCAGAAAATCTAAGTTTGGGGTTAATACGCCACCTCTGAAGAAGCCTGCTGCTGAAGGAAAGATGTATAACTGGGTCAGAGCTGAGAAAGAACAAAAGAACGAACATTGATGGTGTGAATAACACAAGAAGGGGGGGTTGAATTGTGTTTTGGGTAGTTTGATAATTTCTTCAAAGTTATAACACTTATCAGATTTGGCAGCAGTAGAAAAACAAAACACACAAACAGCAAAGAGTATGAAAGAGTAAGAGAGTGAGAGAAAGAGAGAGACAGAGATTTTATACTGGTTCCTCTCACAAACCGATAGTACGTCCAGTCCCCTTGCTTCCTCAGAATCTTCGTCCTCAGATAATTCATTGATGTCTTCCCATGTAGCCATCAGTCCCCTTGAAACAATTTTTCGTGTCATCCTTCTTCTCTATGCTAACGTTGTTTCTTGATTCAAATCCTTTGCTTGAGTAGTTTTTTGCCCCTCCTTGACCACTTTTGGAATTTCTTGGACAAGAGTGCAAAGACGTCATCATCTGATCCATCTTCTTGGTCATCTATGGAAGATTCCTCTGCTTCAGATTCAACAACTTTGGCTTTCAGAGCCTTAGACAAAACTGAAATAGATGGCAGAGCCACAGATTTTAGTTTCTTCTGAGGCTCATCAGAAGATTGTTCAATCTCATGACTCATGAGAGAACTTATCAATTCCTCCAAGCCAAGTGTGTCCAAATCTTTAGCTTCCTGAATAGCTGTTACCTTAGGCCTCCACCTTGAAGTTAAGCTTCTCAGAATCTTCCTTACATGATCAGAAGTTGTATAACTTCTCTTCAGAACATGGAGACCAGCCACTAGAATTTTGAATCTAGAATACATAGATTCAATATTCTCATCATCCTTCATTCTAAAGAGTTCATACTGTTGGATCAAAAGAGTAGCCTTTGCTTCTTGAACATGTTTGTTCCCTTCATATGTGGAACATAAGGAGTCATATATACTCTTGGCAGTAGATTTGTCAGTGATCTAGAGATATTCATCATGAGATATACAACCAATGAGAAGATCCTTGACTTTGTGATGTTTCTTGTAAGCCTTCTTGTCAGTAGGAGTGAACTTCTTCCTTTCTTCAACATATAACTTCTTTCATCAAGACCTTGAAAAGTTACCCTTTCTTCAACCAAGTCCCAAAGCTCATCATCTATACCAATGAGATGATTGTAGATTCTATCTTTCCACCAGGAAAACGTAGAACCATCTCCATTGAACTTTGGTGCTTTGTTGTTAGACTTATCTTCAACATCATAGTCATGAGGAACTGCTTTCATACTTGCAGCTGCAGCGTCAGTCATTGTGTTTTTCAACAAGAAACTGTCTCACTGTTAAGTGATAAAAACAGAACCGAGCTCTTGATGCCAATTGAAGGTGTGAAAAACACAAGAAGGGGGGGTTGAATTGTGTTTTGGGTAGTTTGAAAATTTCTTCAAAGTTATAACACTTATCAGATTTTGCAGCGGTAGAAAAACAAAACACATAAACAACAAGGAGTATGAAAGAGTAAGAGAGTGAGAGAAAGAGAGAGACATAGATTTTATACTGGTTCCTCTCACAAACTGAGAGTACGTCCAGTCCCCTTGCACTTCCTAGGGAGTTCACTAATAATCACAAAAGATTACAATGCTCAAGCACACAGGCAAGAGACTTCCAATGCTCAAGTAAACTTACATATTGTAAATAATCACACTTAGAGTAAATAATCACTATGCCCTATTGTATATTAATACTTTTGTTATTATCAAAACTTAATTGAGTCATGTCAGAACCTCTTTTGTTCCAACAATCTCCCCTTTTTTGATTGATGACAAACCAAGTATTAATTTACAATGGTTGTTGATTAATTATATCATGCTTCTCTCAGGTTTATGAGTTTTGCAAGCTCCCCCTGAGTTCAACAATGATTAATTAAATCAGTTTAAAAATCTTTATTTGAATTTTGAACTTGGCTTATACACTTGACTCTCAGAGGCTAGGTTTGCAAGCTCTCCCCCTAAGTCTGATACTTATAAAAGAAAATTGCACTATTCTCTTATATGTACCATGTATAATAAGTTCAGATTTCAAATAGAAATTTTCCCACTCTTCTGCAGTATAGGCTGCCTCATATGCTTGTGTGGCTTCAAGGGCACAAACTTGGGTGTTACAAGATCATATTCTGAGAGATAATGGAGTATGTGGTATGGACTCTGATTTTGACAGTGCTTTGGATGGTCTTCATGAAACGATTCCTAGTTTTGATTTGAGCAATTTTACTAGGAAGGACACCGTCCCCCTTAAAGCCCAACATGTTTTGGCGCGTGCTTTGTTTGGTAAAATTGTTCAGGACATGGAAGTTAAGTTTAATATGACCACGAGAGAGAAAGCCGTATTTGGGTGTTTGCGTGCGACACATGCTCAAGATTTTCTTCTTGCTATTCATATTGATGGATTGGGCCAGCATATGTCACCAATTGAGTATCATACTTTCCTTATATATCGTCTCATGATTCCTTTATTTCCTATTGATGAGGTTTGCCCAGTTTGTCATAAAGCATGTCTGGATAATTTTGGAGACCACACAGTACATTGTAGAGAGCTTCCTGGCTTCAAATGCAGGCACGACTTTGTTCGAGATGTCCTTTTTGATATTTTTACGTGTGCAGGAATATCTGCAAAAAAAGAGGCGCCTGTGAACTTTTTGACCGACCCACAAGAAGGACGATCAACTCTCCGACCGGCGGATGTTATGGTGTATGGGTGGGTAGGTGGAAAACATGCATGTGTGGATTTGACCGGAGTTTCGCCACTTGTTGGTTTAAGGGCCGAGACTTATACTGTGGGACAAGCAGCCCTCAAAGCTGCTTCATGTAAAGTGGCCAAACACGAGAAAGCATGTTCTGACAATCAACATGCTTTCATACTTTTGGTTTCCTAGCACCAGAGGCTGCGAGTCTTTTGCAAAGAGTTCAAAAGGTTATGAATAGCAATGTTGTGTCCCCTAGAGCAAAAAATGTTATTTTTACGCGAATTGGTTTTGCAATTCAAAAAGGATTAGCGGCGCAGCTTGTTGCCCGTTTGCCTTTAATTCATATGTAATTACCTATATTTATTAATATATATGATATCATTTGGTATATAAATCAGAACGTCAAAATTAATTGATCCAAAAAAATGGTATTTTGGCTTCAGGTTTAACGTTCCAGAAATTAATATACTCTTACTCCCCCTTTTGTCATTAAACAAAAAGAATAAAGAAAAACTGACAGGAAATAAATGCCAAGTTTGAAAAAAATGGTCAAAGGGAGAGTTTCAAGACAGTCAATGTTTAAGAAAGTGGTTACAATTAAATCAATTAAATGACTTGTTGTAAAAACCATAAACATGTCTGTTTTGAAATCCTATATAAGAACCATAAAAACTTTGTCATTTCACTCAACACTTCCATTTCATGTTGAAAAACAACGATGGATAAGGATAGAAGAGTGATCAAAAGTAAGAAATCGCAGGAGAAGAAGAAGAAAGTGAAGATTTAAGAAGATTCAGAGTCTAAGAAGAATCCTCAGAAGATGAAAGCATCAACTTCTGCTCCTGTTAGAGCCAATTATCAAACAAGATCCAAGACCAAACAACAAGAGTCCTCATCTGAGTCAGAATCTGAATGGGATTCTGTATGGAAAGAATTCTTGAGTACATATGTTCCACCTAGGGAAGAATACCCGTCCTCACCTTCTGATTCTACTAAGCTAGATTTAGAACTAGCTGTTTCTGATGTAGAATCCAAGTGAAAGGTTGGATTAGAACTTATGTAATCAACAATTATTTTTGGAATAAAACTCTTTTATTTAGTTTGAAATCTGTGTTTTGATATTTGTCTCAAAAACGTTTGTCCATACATAAAGTAAATAACATAATATAATGAAACAGAATAATTAACTAAATAACAAACAAGTACTTCAGTGATTAATTAAAAATAAAAGGTTCCACAAACATGATCAAAACAGATTCTGAAAACAAATTACATAACAAAATGAAATAAAGTGCATAGAATCCTAGGGTTGTGGTGGAGGAGGTGGAGGTAATCTAGCATCAATGCTCTTGAGAGTAGCAAGAATAGAAGCCAATATGTCAGAATGTGCATCAACTTTCTTCTTCAGACTATCTTGATCTTGTCTCATTAGAAGAGCAAATTTTGGAGCATCCCTTGCTAGTTGTTCAAGCTTTGCTTGCTCAGCAGCTACTCTAGCTTCTTCTGCTAGCCTAGCTTCTTCTCTAGCCAGAGCCTTTAGTCTCTCCTTCTCAATCCTTTCATCCTCAAGTCTTTTCCTTTTCTTTAGCTTCTCTCTTTTCTCTTTCTATCCTCTCAGCATCCTTCCTGGCCAATTCCTGTCTAAACAACAAGTCCTTTTTGTAGGCTTCTATTACTGCCTTCATCATGTTCAGGTAAGTGGCTTCCATGAGATCACACTCTTTGTCAATATGAGCTGAATCAATACTCAAATTAGGAATAGCTATGGAGAGTCTCCTGAGATTCTTGTCAATAGCTTGCAGTGATTTAGTAATGTCATCCTGAGTGTGGTCTAAGGGTTCATTTAAGATCCTAGAAGGTAGGTGAGGAGGGACATCGATGCAATCATGAGAAAGATTATGCATCAACTAGGTCCATGTTCAAAGTCCTAAAAATCTCTTGAAGATTTTGGTTGGTTGGTATTTCTTCGGTAATAGTGTTGTCAATTTCCACATGATGAGGGGATTTTTCAACAATGATTACTGGAGATTTGGATTTTTGAATGACGTCAGAGTCTGGGTTGATTTGTTCATTATGTTCAGGTGATTTGTGAGACTCTGATGCAGGATTTATTTGTTCAGCATTTGGGGGTGATGATGGCTGTTAGTTTTGTTCATCTTCTGGTGGTGGTGTTTGTGGTTTACTATGTTCAGCTTCTAGTGGTTGAGTTATATCTGCTTATGGAGAAGCTTCCAGATTTGAGATGTTTTTATTGACAAGGGAAACAAACTTTGAAGGGTGTGGGGAGGGTGTATGATCAGAATCTTCATTTTCATCCACAGAGTGAATGACTGGTGCAGTACTAGTAGTAGCTTCTGCTGCATTAGTATATATTATATTATTTTGAGATTCTGATGGGTTAGTTTGAAGTATGTTAAACGGCTTTGACATTGGTGGATTCTCAGAAAGAGTAAGATCTTTCTCAGAATAAACACCTTTGAAAATTCTATCAAAAACACGTTTAACTGGAATCAAAGGAGGATGTTTGAGGGTTTGAAAGACATTTCTAAAAGCTGAGCTATTACCAAGATTTTCAGGATTCTTACCATTTGCTGGTCTATATAGAGTCTGTTAGTCAGCCAGATTTTAAGGATCATTTCTAAGAGGAAGCTTGGAATACATGTCATCAAACACCTTTGGGTCAATTCCACAGTCATAGCCGTCTTTCAACTCTATTTACTTTTCCTTGAGAGCATTAACCTTTGCAATAGCTGCTTCAAGAGCAGTTTTTTCCTTTTCCTCTTCAGTTAAATCCACCAGTAATTTCTTGGTGACCTTTGGCTTACTTGACTTCCTAGGTCCAGTAGTTTTCTTTGTCTTGGCAGCCTTCTTGCTACCAGATTCTGCAGGACTCTTAACAGCTTTTCTTTTCAAGAAGATTCTGGTTGGTTGTTCCAGAATCCTTGATTGTCTAACAGTCAATCCTTCAGTTTCACCACTTCGAACCTCAGCTCCTAATCCTTTAAAAAATTCACCATGAGCTTCTGCTATAATCCTAGCATCTCTATCACTTACATGAACTAGCCTACATTCAGCAATGTTTTCTTCAGATTCTCTAATCAACAGAGGATGTGTTGGATGAACAATCTGTTTATTCTTCACCAGTTGTAGATACCTCAGAGTAGTTTTATTGATGATCTTAGAACTAGTCAAGTAGGTACCGTACCCAGGGAAGAATGGTTTTACAGCATCCAACAATCCACTATGAGCAAACATATGACTGAGAAGACTGCCATGGTGAATAATAGGTTTGCTAGAAATTATAGAGTCAGCAAGATGAATGAAAAGAAGCTTAGCAACATCCACAAAATTTCCCTTTCCAACATAGAACGTAAACAACTTCTGAACAACAGAGAATTGATCAGTACCTTCCAGCTTGGGTATTATACTGTTAATAAAGATCTTGTAGATAACTTTGCTGATGTTTGTCATCTCAAGCTTGTCTTTTGGATCAGCCTTAGCTTTGAAAATGAATTCATCAACATCTGGTCCAACAGAGTCTGTAGATTTGATGAAGAGTCCATTATCTGATAACTTCAGAGCCTCAAAGATGCGAGTCAGTCTAATAGAGACTCTGAATCCAGCCACAAATGATTCAATCTCAGTAGATACAAACGGTCTTAGACCCATCTCAACGGGAGTTTTTCCTTGTAACTCCGGTCTTTCCTTAATCAACCTTTTTATGTTTGTATTGTACTTGTCCCTTGTAATGACAGACGCCTTCATCCAAAATTCCTTGATTAACTCAGTATAAGATGGTCCATTCATTACATCGAAGTAATAAATCAAGCCTTGCCTTTTGAAACGATCTTTTATCTCCGGAAACCAACTTAATCTTAAGCTTTCAAAGTCAACAGAATTTTCTATAGCAAACTGAAGATCATCATATTTGTATGGCCGTTGATCTTTTGCAAATTTGTTTGGGATGGAGTTTTCAATTTCAATGATGCAAGCTTTAACTTTAGACATTTTTGATGAAGTTTGGAGGCTAGGGTTTGCTAGTTTGAGAGAGAAAGAATATTGCTTGAGTTTTAGAAGAATGAAAGTGTGGGTTGTGAGAGTGCAAAAGAGTGAATGTGAACAGTTATTTGTTTAAATAGAAAGTTCGCGCAAAAAAAAATAGTACAGACACATAGGGGTAGCAGAGTCTATTACCTATCAAATAGGGATTAGAACACTAATCATCATAAACCAACTTCTTTGTCCAGTTGCAACAGGACACATGTATTAGAAGTTTATTAAATAACTGACACATAAATAGAGGGAAAACGAAGAGGTTTTTATATAAAATATTTTCCTTACGCGCCAGAACCATCTCTTTTACAGAGTCTGATAGTGCATCAGAAGATGGTCTCATCGTACAACTTCTGATACAGAAGGTTTTGATGGCCTCAGCTTCTGATAACTATTAGATCCTTACAAAAACTAATTTTACATCAGAGTTTCAGCTATTCAGGGATTTCCATCATATTCAAATTCTTTTTGATAAAATCAAAACGTTCAACAGCTAAGGGTTTTGTAAAGATATCAGCCCATTGATTTTCTGTTTCAATGAACTTAAGATCAATTACACCCTTTTGAACATAGACTCTTATGAAATGATGTTTAATCTCAATATGCTTAGCTCTTGAATGTAAAATAGGATTTTTGGAAAGGTGGATGGCTGCAGTATTATCACAATATAAAGGAATATTGTTACTGCTTATTTGATAATCTTCCAATTGATATTTCATCCAAAGTAGTTGTGTACAACATTTTGCTGCTGATATGTATTCTGCTTCTGCTGTTGTCATAGCTATGGTGGTTTCCCTTTTACTGGCCCATGAAATCAAATTCTCACCAATGAATTGACAATTACCACTGGTGGATTTTCTTTCAATTTTATCATCAGCATAGTCAGCATCACAGAATCCAATCAGCTTGTAGTCATTGGATTTCTGATACAGTAATCCAATGTTACAAGTAGCTTTCAAATATCTAAAGATTCTCTTCACAACAGTTAGATAAAGAAGAGATCCAATCATACCTCGATAGAGCTTCTGATCAACTTTGCCTTCAGATTCTTCTTTGCTTAAGCTTGATGTAGGATGCATTGGAGTGTTCATGGGCTTGCAATCTTCCAAATTGAATTTCTTCTGAAGAACTTTTATATATTTTGATTGATGAATGAATGTTCCTTTCTTTGTTTGATTTATTTGAATACCAAGAAAGAACTTCAATTCTCCCATCATGCCCATCTCAAATTCATCCTGCATAAGCTTAGAAAAATTCTTGCACAAAGTGGCATTAGTTGATCCAAAAATGATATCATCAACGTAAATTTGAATGATCAAAATGTCTTTCTTTAGTGTTTTTCTGAATAGTGTATTATCAACTTGACCTTTCTCAAAACCATTGTTTACTAAGAAAGTACTCAGTCTCTCATACCAAGCTCTGGGAGCTTGTTTGAGTCCATAGAGTGATTTCTTGAGTTTGAACACATGGTCTGGATTTGATAAATCTTCAAATCCAGGAGGTTGTTTGACATATACTTCTTCAGAAATAACACCATTAAGAAATGCACTTTACATCCATTTGATAGAGAGTGATACCATTATTAACTACATAAGATAAAAGTAACCTGATTGCTTCCAGTCTAGCTACTGGAGCATATGTCTCAGTAAAGTCAATTCCTTCTTGTTGACTATATCCTTGTGCAACAAGTCTTGCTTTGTTTCTGGTTACTTCACCTTGCTCATTCAGTTTGTTTCTGTATACCTATTTTGTTCCAATAATGTTTTTGTTCTTGGGTTTGGGTACCAGATCCCATACATCATTTCTCTTGAATTGATTTAACTCTTCTTCCATAGCAATAATCCAAGCATCATCTGAGAGAGCTTCATTTGTTGTCTTTGGTTCAATCAAGGATACTAGTCCAAATAATGATTCTTCATCTCTGAAGTTTGATCTTGTCTTTCTAGGACTATTCTTGTTTCCAAGGATGAGCTCTTCAGGATATGAAGATTTGTACTTGAAAGTATTTCTTGGAATATCAGTTGCTTCAGAGTTATCATCATCAGTTTGACGTTCTTGAGGAGCATCAGAAGATGTTGTTTCTTGGGTTTCAGAGTCTTCTATAGGTTCTATGTAGTTGTCATGCTCTGGAGCTTCATCTTCTGAGTCAGCAGATCCTGATCAATCTATAACAGGCTCTTACTTTTTATCATCAGGCTCTTTATCATCAAACTTTAAGTGCATTGATTCTTCCACTGTATTAGTTTCAGAATTATACACTTTGTATGACTTAGAACGTTCAGAGTATCCAATGAAGATACCCTTACAAGCTTTAGAGTCAAATTTCTTAAGATGGACTTTGTTATTCAGAATGTAACAAGTACAGCCAAATTGATGAAAATAAGAAATATTGGGTTTTCTTCCTCTAAAGAGTTCATATGTTGTTTTGTTCAAAATAGGTATTATATAGATTCTATTTTGAATATAACAAGCAGTGTTAACAGCTTCTGCCCAAAAGAATTTTGCTAAATTATTTTCATGCATCATGGTGCGTGCCATTTCTTGCAAAGATCTATTCTTTCTCTCTACAACTCCATTTTGTTGTGGAGTTCTAGGAGAAGAGAATTCATGGAGAATTCCATGTTCTTCACAAATTTTTTCAAAAGGTTCATTTTCAAATTCACCACCATGATCACTTCTTACTTTCAAAATCTTGAAATCCTTTTCATTTTGAATTTGGGTGCAGAAGATTGTAAACACTTCATATGTGTCATCTTTAGTTCACAGAAATTTAACCCAAGTCCATCTACTATAATCATCCACTATGACTAATCCATACTTCTTACCATTGATTGAAGCAGTGCTAACTGGTCCAAAAAGATCAATATGTAAGAGCTCTAAAGGTCTAGAAGTAGAGACAATGTTTTTGGTCTTAAAAGAACTTTTGACAATCTTTCCTTTTTGACAAGAACCACAAAGTGAGTCTGAGTGATACTTAATTTTTGGAAGACCTCTGACAAGATTGTCCTTGCTAAGCTTGGAGATTAATCTCCAGTTAGCATGACCCAATCTTTTGTGCCAGATCCATTTTTCATCACTCAATGTCAAAAGACAAAGCATTTGTTGTTCCTTTAAATCAGAAAAATTGACTTTATAAACATTGCCTTTTCTATTACCTTTCAAAACAATGGATTGGTCGGAGTTTCTTATTACAGTACATGAATCCTTATTAAACATGACATCATAATTACTATCACATAATTGACTTATGCTAAGTAAGTTATGATGTAGTCCATCTATTAACCAAACATCAGAAATTAACAAAGAAGAATTACCAACTGTACCTATACCAATGATCTTTCCCTTCTGGTTGCCACCAAACCCTACTGTTCCTCCCTCTTGCTGATTCAGGGTGTGGAACAAGAGCTTGTCTTCTGTCATGTGACGTGAGCAGACATTGTCTAGATACCATGAGCTTTCTTTTCTTCTTTGGGTGCATACCTGCAGCATACACTATTTCAGATTTTGGTACCCATATTCTTATGGGTCAGTGTTGGTTAGTTTTATGAATCTTATTCTTCTTCCTAGAGTATTCAGAAGATCTAGAGTCAACTGAGCCTTTAGAAAATGATTTAGGCTTATGTTGTCTCTGAGACTTTCCTTTTGAGTGTGTCAGAGAACCAATTACCAAGTTTGCTTTAGAAGTACTGGTGCCTCGCTTATCAACAGGCTTTGGTACTCTGATAGCTTTAACTTGAGTAGACATGGATACTGAAGTGAGGGGAACCTGGGTTTTAGAAGACTTAGGTTCAGAAGATGAGTTATCTTCTGATACCTTATCTTGCGGTTCCAAGCTCACAAGAGTATAAGACACAGTCAGAGGTTCTGAATTACCCTTAGTAAGGTTAGAGTAAGATTCTGAAGGTGGTTTGCTTAAGCAGACTGACTGGCTTGCTTTCCCTTTATCAGAAGATGTAAGGGAACCAAATCCTTGTCTTCTATAATAATTGCTCCCACCATGAATCATAGAAGACATCTTAACTTTGTCGATGTTATGATGGACAAACTCTTGAAGAGCGATTTCATACTCATCATAGGGTTTGTGACATGTTCTGCAACCAGTTTCAAGCACTTTAATTGTTTTAAGAGATTTTTGATAGTGTGCTTGAGTCTGGTTGAGATTTTCATTGAGCAGTTTCAATTTTTGTTTACAAAGATCTAGCTCATTAGACTTTTCCATGTACTTCATCATAACCTCTTTCAAAGCCTTGGTGACTTGAGTACTAGACATTTTAGAAATTACCTCTTCAATATCATCTGTGTCAGACTCTGAATCACTTTCATTATCTGATTCGCTAGTGGCCATGAGTGCCAGATTTGCTTCCTCAGAATCTTCGTCCTCAGATAATTCATTGATGTCTTCCCATGTAGCCATCAGACTCTTCTTAGCTTTATTCTTGATTGTGCTCTTTCTTCCTTTACCCTTGGAGTTGAGTTCAGGACAATCAGCAATGAAGGGTCCAGGCTTGTGACAATTGAAACAATTTTTTGTGTCATCCTTCTTCTCTTTGCTAACGTTGTTCCTTGATCCAAATCTTTTGCTTGAGTAGTTTTTGCTCTTCCTTGTTGTCCACTTTTGGAACTTCTTGGACAAGAGTGCAAAGACGTCATCATCTGATCCATCTTCTTGGTCATCTATGGAAGATTCCTCTGCTTCAGATTCTACAACTTTGGCTTTCGGAGCCTTAGACGAAACTGAAATAGATGGCAAAGCCACAGATTTTAGTTTCTTCTGAGGCTCATCAGAAGATAGTTCAATCTCATGACTCATGAGAGAACTTATCAATTCCTCCAAGCCAAGTGTGTCCAAATCTTTAGCTTCCTGAATAGCTGTTACCTTAGGCCTCCACCTTGAAGGTAAGCTTCTCAGAATCTTCCTTACATGATCAGAAGTTGTATAACTTCTCTTCAGAACTTAGAGACCAGCCACTAGAATTTTGAATCTAGAATACATAGATTCAATATTCTCATCATCCTTCATTCTAAAGAGTTCATACTGTTGGATCAAAAGAGTAGCCTTTCCTTCTTGAACCTGTTTGTTCCCTTCATATGTGGAACATAAGGAGTCATATATACTCTTGGCAGTAGATTTGTCAGTGATCTTGAGATATTCATCATGAGATATACAACCAATGAGAAGATCCTTGACTTTGTGATGTTTCTTGTAAGCCTTCTTGTCAGTAGGAGTGAACTTCTTCCTTTCTTCAACATATAACTTCTTTCATCAAGACCTTGAAAAGTTACCCTTTCTTCAACCAAGTCCCAAAGCTCATCATCTATACCAATGAGATGACTGTAGATTCTATCTTTCCACCAGGAAAACGTAGAACTATCTCCATTGAACTTTGGTGCTTTGTTGTTAGACTTATCTTCAACATCATAGTCATGAGGAACTGCTTCCATACTTATAGCTGCAGCGTCAGTCATTGTGTTTTTCAACTAGAAACTGTCTCACTGTTAAGTGATAAAAACAGAACCGAGCTCTTGATGCCAATTGAAGGTGTGAAAAACACACGAAGGGGGGGTTGAATTGTGTTTTGGGTAGTTTGAAATTTATTCAAAGTTATAACACTTATCAGATTTTGCAGCGGTAGAAAAACAAAACACACAAACAACAAGGAGTATGAAAGAGTAAGAGAGTGAGAGAAAGAGAGAAACAAAGATTTTATACTAGTTCCTCTCACAAACCGAGAGTACGTTCAGTCCCCTTGCACTTCCTAGGGAGTTCACTAATAATCACAAAAGATTACAATGCTCAAGCACACAGGCAAGAGACTTCCAATGCTCAAGTAAACTTACAAGAGACTTCCTTTGCTCAAGCACACACGCAAGAGACTTCAAAACAACTTACAAGTAAAACAGAGTATATGAACGCTGATATACAAATCAATGTTCAATGAAATAAAATAAATACAACTCAATGACAAGACTTTAACTTAGAATCCTAATAAAAGAAATCTAAGGTTCAACAACTGTATGATTCAGAAGCTGAAGCTTTGAGTCTTGAATATTCAAATGAGTTCAAGTTGTATTAAAGTTGTTTTTGTGCTTAAGATGATTTTTGCAGAGTAACAGCTGTTTCAAAATTGTTCAAATGTCTTCTACACAAAAACTTCAATTCAGCTCCTATTTATAGTCGAGGGTGGAGCGTCTTGAATTGAATTCGATGCTGTGAGATTGCGCCAGCTGGAAATAGTACAATCCTTAATCATATCAAGTAACCTTTGTGTACGATCAATCTTGGGGATAAAGATTCGTCCAAATCCGGTAATAAGTTCGTACAATAGTACCAACGTCATTATTCTGAGGATAAGGTTGATTCTCCAGCTTTTGGGTTGTCAGAAGATGATGAAATTCTATCATTGTAGCAGAGAATGTTCTTCTGACAAAACGGCTCTCACTGCACGTATCAGAACATAATGTTTTCAAACACATCTTCTTATAGCGTAGCTTCTGATAAGCAGCTTCTGACGCGACTTGACCTTGCATCTTCTGATGAGCATGTTCTGGTCAGAATTTGCTTCCTATTTCAGAGCTTCAAAAGTACTCATAGTGAATATAAAATTTTAGCTTATATATCTGCACATTTATAGTAAATAATCAGTATGCCCTATTGTATATTAATACTTTTGTTATCATCAAAACTTAATTGAGTCGTGTCAGAACCTCTTTTGTTCCATAGCAAGAGGGAGGAGCTAAGGCGAAAGTTATTATAGAAGAGAGAGACATGCGAACCTATCCTCTGTAATGGAGGAAATGCCTCAAGCTAATGAGAGGCTAAACAAGCGTTGCTTGGGAGGCAAACCAAGGATAAGTATTTCAATTCAGTACTTTTAATTCAGTATTTTCAATTCAATAAAGTATGCCAAGAATTCCGCATGTCATCTTCATCTGCAACAACCCTTTATAAAACTTACAAAAAATTAAATAACTGTTTTGCTGTTTATTATTTAGTGCATGACTAACTGTTATAGGTAAGATTGCAGCGAAGTAAGTTATAAATTTTGATGAGCCGAATTTCACGCCTTCATACAAACAAAATCAAAGGTGATTGCTCCGAAGTGCGAAGTTCGGGAGACAGAGAGACGAGTGATGAAGCTGATGTCTGTGAGACAAGTGTTCAACTTTCAGATATACCTAAGCCATGTGAGGATTTAAGCTATGAGAGTAACGTGCACTTGTTTATTTTCTATAACTTGCTCTATTTCTCTGCTGACGAGTTAATTTGATATTATAAGCATTGAGGCAATTGTTTGTTATAACCCAGAGCCTTTTCAAGCCACCCTTATTATTATTATCTTTTTCAAGCCAATTTTGAGCCGTAAAAAAAATATTATCTCTTTTGTTTCGGTGACAAACCACATTACAAGCCTATAGACCTGAAAAACAATGATTTACCCTCCTTGGAGTTAGGTAATAGTTCTCAAAAAGTCTTGGCAACAAAACAAGTTTGGGGTTGCTCATGGAACTAGCAACATCTAAGTTTGGGGTGGGTGTACGGAGAACTATCACTACAAAAAGAAAAAAAATGAAAAAGAGACGGGAAAACATAAAAAATTCCCTAAAAAAAATAGTCTCTTAAAAAAAATGAATGAAAAATAAAGAGCCAAAGGGCAAAAGAAATAGCCAAAGGGCACAAAAAGTGATAGAAAAGAACCACACAAAGACACATCAGGTTCTTAATCTCCGATACCAACACAAAAAGGCACCTTAAGGAATAAGGTTACGTACACAAAAAGGAACAACAAAGTGGAACTTAACTCATCAAGTTTGGCCTACTATTCCCAAAAATGTCCTACTTGACCTAAGCCACGTTATAACCCTAAAAAGACCTCCAAAAAATGCATGTATATTGAATTTTGACTGGTTGCTTAGAGTTCTTGCAAGCCTATGGTAAAATGGCAGGTTTTACGATGATTGAGAGATAACCCTTTCAATTATGAGCAAAAAATACAAATGTGAGAGAGAGAAAAGTTGGACATTGACTCTTGCGGGCATTTGTCCGATTTTCTACTATTGACGTCTCCTGAGCCTAGCAGGACTGAGCATGATCGCCGCGGTAAGAAATCAGCGGTACCATTGCTGAAATACAAGCAAGGGTGTGAAATTCCTATCATCTTTATTTACCTCTTATTTTTCTAACGATCTTGTCTGACAGCATGTTACTTGAGGACAAGCAACAGTTTAAGTTTGGGGTTGTGATGACAGGAATTTCTATAGTATTTTTAGTATTAGTATTAGGTTGTGATGACAGGAATTTCTATGGTATTTTTAGAATTTCCTGTCATCACAACCCCAAACTTAAACTATTGCTTGTCCTCAAGTAACATGCTGTCAGACAAGATCGTTAGAAAAATAAGAGATAAATAAAGATGATAGGAATTTCACAACCTTGCATGTATTTCAGGTAGAAATCAATGGTTATACTGGAACCACTAGGAACTTAGCCGTAACTAGTTTACGATTAGAATCCTTACTAATAGAACCCGTACCCAGGAAGACACACCAAGTACCATCACTCTTATGTCCCTAAATTAGTAACCCAGTGGAGTACTCCGGACAGATACCTTGTATTAGAAGTTTAGATCGAACCACCTACACTAGGGAAACCATATTAGGATATAACCACATTTCAATATTTCTTCAAGTCACCGTATTAGATTACCCTCTAGACTTCCCACAACTAAGTCAATCCAACCCTCTAACTCGTAACAGTATTCCTACCTTACCACTAGGAGTCAAGCTTGAATCAGTATAACAATTAGAATTTTCTCTCTTACAACACCAGTCTTTAACAGTAAATCCCACAAACCTTTAGAAACCCAAACTTTGACTAGGTTAAATAGTTGGGAACCCCTTATAACACATTAGACATCTAAGGCAATTTGTGGAACATTATCATTGAATAGGTTAGAAGCCAATAATAGTACCATGTCACATAAGCATAACTTTGCCTCACATCAATCTGGATTCTTCCTTAGCGATACCCGTTATCCGAATAGGTTTATTTAAAAGATCGTCAATTAAGTATCCAAAACTAGTAATTTAGCACTGCAGAGCAATTAGCTACTTCTATAAGGATAGTTGAATCAGAGCACCTGTACCCTAACACTCTTTCACCGCAAACCTATTAAATTAAAACTTTTGATGCTTCCTTTAGATGCCAGTAAAATAGGGACAACTTATCACTTTATACCGGTAATTGCACCAGACCATCGTAGATTAAGTCCTTATTAAAATAACAGTTAAGTATTACCTATAGCACCACCAGTCGCCAAATCAATCCATTGAGCTTTATTATTAGATAGATTAGAGACCGACAATTAAGTTGAATAATAGTTTGATTATCCACTATACAAATTCATTCATCTGAACCATCTAAACTAGAGAATCAGTAGGATCAGTTAACAGTGCATTTGAGAGTTGTCGTTCAGTTATCATTAGGCTACCTATCCAGGAGTGTAGACCAACCAGCCACCCAGGTTGAGGATTAGAATTGACCAGCAATAATTATCACTACCTTAATGCTAGACAGTAGAAGACACAGCTTGATGTGATTACCAAATAAGAGACACTATTAATGGCACCAACCACCTAGACCAATCCTTTAGATATATATGTTAGTTATCCAGAAAACAAGTAACTAAGTTTGACTTCAACATCAGTCAGACGCCGACAACTTCACACATTCAAACCTTTCAGCTAAGAGACTATTAGATCAGTTGAACCTTCCTGTGAGAGCTTGACATCAAGGAACTTGAGCGAAAACCTAATTGCCCTAACCTAAGAGAACTGACAGTAGCAATAGAATTGTGGAACATAAGTCTGAACCCAGTAGGAGACAAATCTTCAATTGCCTTTTCATTCACAGGTATCCTCGTTCAGCCAATTCGTTGAACCGAGCAACGCTTGATTCAACGTTCACAAGTCTTGGAACACCATGGACGTGTGTACTCTCTAACTGTCTGACCATGTCTCGGTTGGATAGATTTCTTCTCGTGCCTTAAATGTTCATTAGCCTCGCGCAACTCATAAATTCAATCAAGATGCAACCTTCCAATTTCTTGGTAGTCAGTCAGCCACACGGATTGTGTAGAACATCATTCCTAAGTAATCTTAATCAACGTTCTCAGCCTTTCAGTTATTTCAGTAGTAACTCCATCAAAATTCGTGGTAAGCAAATACTTTTATTAGATCCCGGACAATTTCAGTTCAGTTTCTCGCTCGTTGGTTGATATGTGAATCGACATCCTTAATCACCATGATACAAATGACTTAGCTCAGTATCAGCTAATCATTTAAACTTTGTGCAATCGAATCCGGTAATCAGCTCTTCAATGTAACTAGTTATCTATCTTTCGTAGCCTTATCATCCGAATTCAGAATCAAGTTCGAATCATTCCAAAATTCAGTGCAGTTAAGCTATGCAAGTGAAATCAGTATTGAAGATTCAAACCTTTCAGTTCCGTGTTCTAAATCATGTGAGATCGGTATGTTAACCCTGAGTAGCCCTACCCGAGTGTTTCAACCTTTCAACTCCATTCTCTGTAACTACGTTAGAACATGTGTTAGCTCCAAGTATTTCTAACAGAGCTTATTCTAAATTCCAGTTTGGCTATCAATAATCAGTCCACATAAGTATAAACACTAATTTCTCATTTAGAGGAATGTACCTTTCACATCTAGAAACCAATTTCTATTTCGAATACCCTGTTAGTTAACCTATTGATCATCCCGAGCTAAGCACTTCGTTCAGCCTCAGCAACACAAATTCAAACCTTACCTGTTCAGCTAGCCAAATTCAGAACTCGACTGTTTTAGTCAATTCCCATGCCTTAGTTACCAGTGAAGGAATTCAAACCAGAATAACCATTAACCCTGAGAGATAATCTGAATCCAAGAGCATCTGCATGTTAGATGTGCACGATCACCGTGTTGTGCCAGAATGGATTAAAATTGTAGGTGGGATTTTATCAGATAACTATGGATTCGCCTGCGGATGAGTCTAACTCGTTGGTAAAGGAATCTACAGTATTTAGACAATTTTCCATTCGTTTTATATTACGATCGATTCTGGAGAATTTAGACAACACACGCGATTCAGTGGTACATATAACGTGTTAGACATTGTAGTATTCAGAAAGTACTATAGTAGTTAGTAGTGAGAATACCCATAGGAAGGAAGATTTTAAATTTGTCAACATTAATATCAGACCCATAGGTTTCAGTTAACCATGTAAGCTTAACCAGTGTCACTCGAATTGAGGGATACCCAACCAGACCAGATACCGAACTACCAAGTTAGTGAAGTATTGGAGTTAATACCGGTGGTAAAGGAAGAAGTTTAAACCGTAGTAGCAGTGGTGGGAGTGGATAAGGCAAGATTGAGGTGTGAATGTGTTCAGGAGTCATGGACTAAGATTATAATGCCGCTGTCAGGAATGACAGTAAGAATTTGAATCAGAGTGCGCAGCGTGAACCTAGTTGCTAGCAAGGACTAATTAACCGAATTCTAGCCAATGACTCTAAGAGAGGAAAGTTTTATTCCAAGGGATTGAATAATAGACCGGAGAATAGATGAAGTTTATAATTGGATTTGGATGTGGCGTATTACCCTAAAAAGGATTGCAGAAGCTTGAATTTCGAGGACGAAATTCTTTAAGGGGGGTAGATTGTAACATCCCTAACTTTAATTAATAAAAGAATATTAATTATAGTCAAATTTTTGCAACTTAATTGGAGATATTTCTATTAATTAGAAATAGAGGATTAATGAACAATATGAGTTGGCTTAGTAGTAGGAGGAAGGGCAAGATAGTAATTATACGAGGAATGAGAGTCTTGGCTATATTAGAAAGGGACTTTAGTGAATCAGATCAACCACTCCATTTCATTTTCAATTCTACATATCAGTAAATCAAATTTCATCTCTTCCTCTCAAAACCCCTCTTCTCTCCCACGATACCCACAACAAAACACCAACTTTGATCCTTATGAACCAAACATGCATGTTGTCAAACAAAAACCCTCTCACCTCCCTTTCTCTTACGGCTCAACAACAACAACATCCTATCATCACACAATTTCAGTTTCCAAACCCTTAATTTCATGATTCAAGAAAAGCCATAATCCAATTTCCACCCACCATTCTGAATTCATTTGTCTTGCATGTGGAAGAATCAATCCCATCTTTGGTTGGAAGTTATGGTAGGAATTAGAAGAAGTTATGAAACCCGTAATGGAATCAGCACCTCCACTAAAACGCTTTCGTAATTTTAGGATCAATAATGAGGCCTGTGCGAATTTTTAAAGTTGGAGGCTGAAACAGGATTTTTGCAGAATTCGTTTTTGGGATAGGTCTGCACTTAATCGGTAATGAATCTCTCTCTGTAACTTGGAATTTAATGGGGTTTGATTCTGTGGATATCTAACTTAAATACGGTCGTTGTGACATTGGCCGCGTGCATTTTGAATGAGTAACGAAGCCTGCACAAATTTTTTAAGTTGGATGTTGAATTCAGAAATTCTGCATAATTTGAGTGGTTTGCACCCGTAATGAAATGGTAAGATATCTCTCCTCGTACCTTAGATTTGAGTGATTCCTTTTCCGTTATAAATCTTACGATTTTCCCTTCGTTTTGATATTGGATTTCTTGGAGTTCGGCTAAGGAACGAGGGCTGTAGGTTGTTCCGAAGATGGCGTGTTACTGCAGAATTGTGCAGAAAATTCTGCTATGGAATTAAAACAATTTCGGTGTTCCGGCAAGTTTCTGAGTCGTCATTGTTTCCATTCAAGCGTCGTTTACAGGTGGGTTCTTAGGCTAGTGTAGCTAGTGCCCCTTATTTAAACTTTGGATGTTAATATTAGGAAAATTAGGGAATTATGTGTGAGAGGAATTAACTCCCAAATTCCTCTCCATACTATCGTAATTTATGTATAACATATGATTGCACTGGTTAATTGAGGATTGAAGGTGTTTTCTTGAAAAACTAGGATTTTTGCAAAACAGGGTATTTTCTGCATGAACTCACCACAGCGAGTAGCTGGCGAGCATTCATGGCGAGCTGGGTTCTGGGCTGATGATACTCGCCACAGCGAGTTGATTTAGGTCAGGACTTATAATCTCGCCATGGCGAGACGGTGATTCGCCGTAGCGAGTTTGTACAGAACTGACCTGTATTTCCATTTTCTAACAAAGTTCACACTCGTTTTATATCCTCCAATTATGCCAGATAATTTGCAATTATAAGGTTAATATAATATATGTGTAGTATGTTAATCACAGTGTAATCCTAGGGTATAACTTAGGAAATTTAGTTTGTATGCTCCCCGGGCTTTGGGAAATTATGGTAGTAAGAACTAATTAGTATCAGTCAATCATGAGCGATCTGTTATGTCGCGCTATGGACTCCCAATGGGATAATCCATTAGGATATGTTATTGTGAGTTGCATGTCGTGACCGAATCGGTTGACGGATATGGCAGGCCTCTGAGACCTGCTCACCTCAGAATGTCCTTGTGTTTAAAATGAATATGAGTTTCTAATCTGTGTTACACCTTTGATTTCAGTATTACGATATGTTTATGGATATGTTAGTATATTATGACTGATTAGGATTCCCCGGTGTAGTCACCTCTAGGAGGGTAGTAGGACTCACTGAGGCTTAGTAGTCTCACCCCACTCCAAACCAATTTTTTTAGGTAGACAGGTTAACTGGAGTAAGGACCAGGATGGAGCTGATGATTGGAGTTGAGCTTGATTCATCAGACTTGAAGACTTTAGTCTTCCTCTTTGTTATAGTCTAAATCTGTTTATCTTAGAATCTTATTTGTCTCCACTGTATTCTTTTAATTCTTTTTGAGATGTACGAATTTTCTTGTAATTCAGTTCTCTAAACTCGCTAATTTTATGTACTCAGATTCCATTATTATTGTCTTGACTAAATATTCTAGATATTTTAGTTGAGGCGTTATAATTGGTATCAGAGCAGGTCGATCCAGTATCGGACCTTGCCATGAGTCATTTCAATCCTTTCCTAAGTAATACAGACCCTTTGGATCTGGACTGTTTACGCTGAAACCATCGCGTGCTGAGTCTGATCAGCTCAGTATTGTGTATGGTAGGCAGGGTATTATGGTTGAGAACTGAAGTGGACCATGGAAGTTCAAGCAGTAAGTTCACAGTGAAGGTGCAATCACGGAGCAGTCGTTGGGGAAACGTTCTTAGAACTGAACGTTGGAACAGTGGCAAATGGTGCCACCGGAGTAAGAAGTAAGTCTGGAGAGCGTAAGGAAGCAGTGACAAGTTCATAAGGAATGCAAGCGTACCCTTATACTCGAATGTGTAGCGCATAGCAGTATTCAACTGACACTGTGTGTCAGGCAAACTCCCTGAATCTAGGAATAACTTTAGCCCAAAATTCCTCTTAAGTATTCAATTTTGTAGTGCAGCCGAGAGTTCATATATGATAAAGAAAACTTAGCTAGACCTCAACCATGTCCCATTAATTCCTAGGATTCCAACCAGATTAGACTATCCCAAGAATATCAAGCCTTAAATGTTCTCAAGGGAATGAGAACACTCTTTCAGATAGAAACCAATGGTTATACTAGAACCACTAGGAACTTAGTCGTAACTAGTTTACGATTAGAATCCTTACTAATAGAACCCGTACCCAGGAAGACACACCAAGTACCATCACTCTTATGTCCCTAAATTAGTAACCCAGTGGAGTACTTCGGACAGATACCTTGTATTAGAACTTTAGATCGAACCACCTACACTAGGGAAACCATATTAGGATATAACCACATTTCAATATTTCTTCAAGTCACCGTATTAGATTACCCTCTAGACTGCCCACAACTAAGTCAATCCAACCCTCTAACTCGTAACAGTATTCCTACCTTACCACTAGGAGTCAAGCTTGAATCAGTATAACAATTAGAATTTTCTCTCTTACAACACCAGTCTTTAACAGTAAATCCCACAAACATTTAGAAACCCAAACTTTGACTAGGTTAAATAGTTGGGAAACCCTTATAACACATTAGACATCTAAGGCAATTTGTGGAACATTATCATTGAATAGGTTAGAAGCCAATAATAGTACCATGTCACATAAGCATAACTTTGCCTCACATCAATCTGGATTCTTCCTTAGCGATACCCGTTATCCGAATAGGTTTATTTAAAAGATCGTCAATTAAGTATCCAAAACTAGTAATTTAGCACTGCAGAGCAATTAGCTACTTCTATAAGGATAGTTGAATCAGAGCACCTGTACCCTAACACTCTTTCACTGCAAACCTATTAAATTAAAACTTTTGATGCTTCCTTTAGATGCCAGTAAAATAGGGACAACTTATCACTTTATACCGGTAATTGCACCAGACCATCGTAGATTAAGACCTTATTAAAATAACAGATAAGTATTACCTAGAGCACCACCAGTCGCCAAATCAATCCGTTGAGCTTTATTATTAGATAGATTAGAGACCGACAATTAAGTTCAATAATAGTTTAATTATCCACTACACCAATACATTCATCTGAACCATCTAAACTAGAGAATCAGTAGGATCAGTTAACAGTGCATTTGAGAGTTGTCGTTCAGTTATCATTAGGCTACCTATCCAGGAGTGTAGACCCACCAGCCACCCAGGTTGAGGATTAGAATTGACCAGCAATAATTATCACTACCTTAATGCTAGACAGTAGAAGACACAGCTTGATGTGATTACCAAATAAGAGACACTATTAATGGCACCAACCACCTAGACCAATCCTTTAGATATATATGTTAGTTATCCAGAAAACAAGTAACTAAGTTTGACTTCAGCATCAGTCAGACGCCGACAACTTCACACATTCAAACCTTTCAGCTAAGAGACTATTAGATCAGTTGAACCTTCCTGTGAGAGCTTGACATCAAGGAACTTGAGCGAAAACCTAATTGCCCTAACCTAAGAGAACTGACAGTAGCAATAGAATTGTGGAACATAAGTCTGAACCCAGTAGGAGACAAATCTTCAATTGCCTTTTCATTCACAGGGATCCTCGTTCAGCCAATTCGTTGAACCGAGCAACGCTTGATTCAACATTCACAAGTCTTGGAACACCATGGACGTGTGTACTCTCTAACTGTCTGACCATGTCTCGGGTGGATAGATTTCTTCTCGTGCCTTAAATGTTCATTAGCCTCGCGCAACTCATAAATTCAATAAAGATGCAACCTTCCAATTTCTTGGTAGTCAGTCAGCCACACGGATTGTGTAGAACATCATTCCTAAGTAATCTTAATCAACGTTCTCAGCCTTTCAGTTATTTCAGTAGTAACTCCATCAAAATTCGTGGTAAGCAAATACTTTTATTAGATCACGGACAATTTTAGTTCAGTTTCTCGCTCGTTGGTTGATATGTGAATCGACATCCTTAATCACCATGATACAAATGACTTAGCTCAATATCAGCTAATCATTTAAACTTTGTGCAATCGAATCCGGTAATCAGCTCTTCAATGTAACTAGTTATCTATCTTTCGTAGCCTTATCATCCGAATTCAGAATCAAGTTGGAATCATTCCAAAATTCAGTGCAGTTAAGCTATGCAAGTGAAATCAGTATTGAAGATTCAAACCTTTCAGTTCCGTGTTCTAAATCATGTGAGATCGGTATGTTAACCCTGAGTAGCCCTACCCGAGTGTTTCAACCTTTCAACTCCATTCTCTGTAACTACGTTAGAACATGTGTTAGCTCCAAGTATTTCTAACGGAGCTTATTCTAAATTCCAGTTTGGCTATCAATAATCAGTCCACATAAGTATAAACACTAATTGCTCATTTAGAGGAATGTACCTTTCACATCTAGAAACCAATTTCTATTTCGAATACCCTGTTAGTTAACCTATTGATCATCCCGAGCTAAGCACTTCGTTCAGCCTCAGCAACACAAATTCAAACCTTACCTGTTCAGCTAGCCAAATTCAGAACTCGACTGTTTTAGTCAATTCCCATGCCTTAGTTACTAGTGAAGGAATTCAAACCAGAATAACCATTAACCCTGAGAGATAATCTGAATCCAAGAGCATCTGCATGTTAGATGTGCAACTCGATCACCGTGTTGTGCCAGAATGGATTAAAATTGTAGGTGGGATTTTATCGGATAACTATGGATTCGCCTGCGGATGAGTCTAACTCGTTGGTAAAGGAATCTACAGTATTTAGACAATTTTCCATTCGTTTTATATTACGATCGATTCTGGAGAATTTAGACAACACACGCGATTCAGTGGTACATATAACGTGTCAGACATTGTAGTATTCAGAAAGTACTATAGTAGTTAGTAGTGAGAATACCCATAGGAAGGAAGATTTTAAATTTGTCAACATTAATATCAGACCCATAGGTTTCAGTTAACCATGTAAGCTTAACCAGTGTCACTCGAATTGAGGGATACCCAACCAGACCAGATACCGAACTACCAAGTTAGTAAAGTATTGGAGTTAATACCGGTGGTAATGGAAGAAGTTTAAACCGTAGTAGCAGTGGTGGGAGTGGATAAGGCAAGATTGAGGTGTGAATGTGTTCAGGAGTCATGGACTAAGATTATAATGCCGCTGTCAGGAATGACAGTAAGAATTTGAATCAGAGTGCGCAGCGTGAACCTAGTTGCTAGCATGGACTAATTAACCGAATTCTAGCCAATGACTCTAAGAGAGGAAAGTTTTATTCCAAGGGATTGAATAATAGACCGGAGAATAGATGAAGTTTATAATTGGATTTGGATGTGGCGTATTACCCTAAAAAGGATTGCAGAAGCTTGAATTTCGAGGACGAAATTCTTTAAGGGGGTAGATTGTAACATCCCTAACTTTAATTAATAAAAGAATATTAATTAGAGTCAAATTTTTGCAACTTAATTGGAGATATTTCTATTAATTAGAAATAGAGGATTAATGAACAAATATGAGTTGGCTTAGTAGTAGGAGGAAGGGCAAGATAGTAATTATACGAGGAATGAGAGTCTTGGCTATATTAGAAAGGGACTTTAGTGAATCAGATCAACCACTCCAATTCATTTTCAATTCTACGTATCAGTAAATCAAATTTCATCTCTTCCTCTCAAAACCCCTCTTCTCTCCCACGATACCCACAACAAAACACCAACTTTGATCCTTATGAACCAAACATGCATGTTGTCAAACAAAAACCCTCTCACCTCCCTTTCTCTTACGGCTCAACAACAACAACATCCTATCATCACAAAATTTCAGTTTCCAAACCCTTAATTTCATGATTCAAGAAAAGCCATAATCCAATTTCCACCCACCATTATGAATTCATTTGTCTTGCATGTGGAAGAATCAATCCCATCTTTGGTTGGAAGTTATGGTAGGAATTAGAAGAAGTTATGAAACCCGTAATGGAATCAGCACCTCCACTAAAACGCTTTCGTAATTTTAGGATCAATAATGAGGCCTGTGCGAATTTTTAAAGTTGGAGGCTGAAACAGGATTTTTGCAGAATTCGTTTTTGGGATAGGTCTGCACTTAATCGGTAATGAATCTCTCTCTGTAACTTGGAATTTAATGGGGTTTGATTCTGTGGATATCTAACTTAAATACGGTCGTTGTGACATTGGCCGCGTGCATTTTGAATGAGTAACGAAGCCTGCACAAATTTTTGAAGTTGGATGTTCAATTCAGAAATTCTGCAGAATTTGAGTGGTTTGCACCCGTAATGAAATGGTAAGATATCTCTCCTCGTACCTTAGATTTGAGTGATTCCTTTTCCGTTAGAAAGCTTACGATTTTTCCTTTGTTTTGATATTGGATTTCTTGGAGTTCGGCTAAGGAACGAGGGTTGTAGGTTGCCCCGAAGATGGCGTGTTACTGCAGAATTGTGCAGAAAATTCTGCTATGGAATTAAAACAATTTCGGTGTTCCGGCAAGTTTCTGAGTCGTCATTGTTTCCATTCAAGCGTCGTTTACAGGTGGTTTCTTAGGCTAGTGTAGCTAGTGCCCCTTATTTAAACTTTGCATGTTAATATTAGGAAAATTAGGGAATTATGTGTGAGAGGAATTAACTCCCAAATTCCTCTCCATACTGTCGTAATTTATGTATAACATATGATTGCACTGGTTAATTGAGGATTGAAGGTGTTTTCTTGAAAAACTATGATTTTTGCAAAACAAGGTATTTTCTGCATGAACTCGCCACAGCGAGTAGCTGGCGAGCATTCATGGCGAGCTGGGTTCTGGGCTGATGATACTCGCCACAGCGAGTTGATTTAGGTCAGGACTTATAATCTCGCCATGGCGAGCCGGTGATTCGCCGTAGCGAGTTTGTACAGAACTGACCTGTATTTCCATTTTCTAACAAAGTTCACACTCGTTTTATATCCTCCAATTATGCCAGATAATTTGCAATTATAAGGTTAATATAATATATGTGCAGTATGTTAATTACAGTGTAATCCTAGGGTATAACTTAGGAAATTTAGTTTGTATGCTCCCCGGGCTTTGGGAAATTATGGTAGTAAGAACTAATTAGTATCAGTCAATCATGAGCGATCTGTTATGTCGCGCTATGGACTCCCAATTGGATAATCCATTAGGATATGTTATTGTGAGTTGCATGCCGTGACCGAATCGGTTGACAGATATGGCAGGCCTCTGAGACCTGCTCACCTCAGAGTGTCCTTGTGTTTAAAATGAATAAGAGTTTCTAATCTGTGTTACACCTTTGATTTCAGTATTACGATATGTTTATGGATATGTTAGTATATTATGACTGATTAGGATTCCCCAGTGTAGTCACCTCTAGCAGGGTAGTAGGACTCACTGAGGCTTAGTAGTCTCACCCCACTCCAAACCAATTTTTTTAGGTAGACAGGTTAACTGGAGTAAGGACCAGGATGGAGCTGATGATTGGAGCTGAGCTTGATTCATCAGACTTGAAGACTTTAGTCTTCCTCTTTGTTATAGTCTAAATCTGTTTATCTTAGAATCTTATTTGTCTCCACTGTATTCTTTTAATTCTTTTTGAGATGTACGAATTTTCTTGTAATTCAGTTCTCTAAACTCGCTAATTTTATGTACTCAGATTCCATTATTATTGTCTTGACTAAATATTCTAGATATTTTAGTTGGGGCGTTATATAGACCCACCAGCTGAGGCATCTAGTATCATGCGATGTTGCATCTTCATACCAGCAATGAATAGTTGCATCTGTTCCATGGCACTAATGTTGTGATTTGGACACCTTCTCATAAGCAGCTTGAAACGTTCATAAGCCTCTCACAGTGTTTCAGATTCATGTTGTTTGAAACTTAGGATCTCTGACTTCCTCTTCTGGAATAGTGAGTGTGAAGAATCTTTCCAGGAACTTGTCTTCAAGCTCCTTACATGTTGCAATCGTTCCCCTTGGCAAACATTGAAGCCAATCTTTAGCAAGACCTATAAGAGAAAAAAACAAACAAACGCAGCTTCTTCTGGTCCTCCGTGACGTTTTCCGGCACCTTCTGGATCTAACATGTCTCTGAAAACTTTGACAAATGATCCCAGGGATCATTGTTGGCACGTCCGTCGAACTGGTTCTCCTGCAAACCTGTAAGAACATTACCCTTGATATCAAAGTTAGCTGGGTTTGCCGGTTGGAACCCCAGTGAGATCTGATCTGTGTCAATTCTCTTGCAGTAATCTCCCATTGTAATTATTTGCTCGTCCCCCATGGCTTTGGTGGTAGGCTCTCCTTCGGTGTTGAGATTACTGGATTGTGCAATCTTTAGTGCTTGCCTTCCTTTCCTTAGCGTTCTTTCTGGTTCAGGATCGTACTTAAACTCCAGGGTACCTGTTATCAAGCACAACAAATGAATACCTTCAGTAGCACTGGAAAAGATAATGATAAAACTTTACATATTTTTAATTTGTCTCATGTGTCTTTGTCACTATGAAAATTGCCAAGTAAGATCACAACGGATCTCTCGGAGACCTTAACTTATCCTTAGCCAGAATTTTCACAGATCAAAATCCACAATCATCAACAAGATTTTTTATTTTTTAATTTTTTTTGTATTTTTTAATTTTTTGACAAACTTAAATAAATCTACCGATTCTTTGTAAACACAATCCCCGGCAACGGCGCCAAAAATTTGACTGCATTCTGGCAAGTGCACCAGTCTGTCGTCGAGTAATAATTCACACTTTAGGTGTCTAGAATGAGTTCGTATCCACAGGGTTCGTGTCGAAGCTTCGCTAGCGTTATTTAAGTTTGTATATTTGCATTCACTTTGGTTTTGGAAAAAGGTTTTTATATAAAAAGAGCGTAATGCGTTGCAGAAAATATAAATATAAATAAATAGATAGATTCAGAAACATAGAGGATAGGTATGGTGGTTGGACTCCCTCCCTTCTTCATATTTGGCATGAAAGGTGTATAACATAGTTAATCAGATTATTGTTCGGCGGTAATTTTTCCTTTGTTGTAGTAACACCTTACTGTTACACTATGTATATTAAAGTTTCCCTACGTTAATAACTAAGGTACCTACGAGAGCTTAACCTCGATGTGTCACATACCCTAATTACTAAGTGAGTTGTTTATTACACATGCTTTATTACCTTCACCCATCCAATGCCTCTAGGTCCTAGTATCAGGCTATTTATCTTCTAAGCTCAGTTCACACATAGTGCATGATTCCTCCTCTAACCGCTCAGTTCACGACTAGTTCAGGATGTTACCGTCTCTATACACCTAGCATTATTTACTACTAGTTCCGGACCATATTAAGTAAAAACCTAATATCAATTCTATGATCGCTCCCGCTTATCCGGCCAGATTACGAGATACGTTAATAAAGTGCAAGAAAGTAAATAACAAACATAATACTGAATAACGATTTATTATAACTTTGACTCAATCATAGACTCCAAATATTCATAGGGGAGTTCATCTTCTCCACCACAACCTAAGGCATCTATTACAAAAGACTACATATTTAAATTACAATAAAAGAATTATAACCTAAACATAAAAGCCTAAAGAAAATATACCTTGCTGAGATAGTTTTCTCGTAAGGGGAGAAAACTATGCCCTATAGAGCTCCTCTGAACCTCTCCTTATAGTAGAGAATGTTCTAATATTTCTGAATGAATTAAACAATGAATATGAGGCTCTATTTATAGTTTTCGTAATGGGCCTCAGCAAGGCATCGTACTGCGATAGGTCCATCGCAGTACGATGTGAAGATTCAGTTCAATTTTATAATTGATCATGTGCATTTCATCAGCTTGGTCGCCAAGTTACCCCATCGTGCTACGATACATGCCATCGTGCTACGATGAACAGATTTTCTTCAGATTTATTCTTGTTTTTTCTTGGCCAGCAAGCAGCTTCCATCGTGGCACGATGGAAGCCATCGTGCTACGATGAAATGCTTATTTTCTTCACTTTTTGGGCTTTTTCTTGTCTTTTGGCATCTTGGACTTTGTCTTGATGCTTTTCTCTGCTTTTGTAGTTTTTCCTTCGTATTTGGGTCTGTCTTGGTCATTTTACTACTAATACTAACACTAAAAATATCATAGAAATTCCTGTCATCAGTATGTTTGTTGTTGAGTCAGTAGTTGCTTCTTCCTTTGTTAACAGTGGGGACACTATTTAGTTTAAGTTTGGGGTAGAGGCAAAGTCAAAATAAATTGAGTCTATTTAGATTGTTTTGAGTTAGATAGCAAATAATTTGTTCTGCTAAGCATTGTCTTGACATTATAATAGTTTTAAGACTTTAAGTGAATTTGGCTGTAGGATTGGTGAAATTTTAGGAATTTTTGTTTGAATATGCTTGATTGATAATCTCTGCACTTTATATGCACAACTGTTGAATGCTGTTTAATCTTAGTAGTGACTAGATATGTCTTTGAAATACACAGTCACTAGCTTAAGTTGCCTAATATGGACTATAATGAAGGGCATGATTAGGACTAAGTTTGGGGGATGGGCTAATGAATTGATTGAAGGAACATGGCTGATTTATGATGGGGCATTACATGCAAAAAAAAAAAGAAAAAAAAAAGAATAAGTTCTCGTGCCAAATCTGGGGGAACATGATATATATGTGAAAGGTTCTTGTGCCTGAAACTGGAGGAACAAATGTTGTGTAGGGTGCTCTACTCGGAGTATCATGTTGGACTCATTACAAGTTAGATCTCGTCAGGTGAGAAGGTAGAGTAGCACCTAAAGCATAATTAAAATGAACCTAGGTAGTGCCGGTGCATGTTAAAAAGCAAAAACCCTGTGAGATCATGAAAAGGAATAAGCTTACCCCTTGTACTGAAATCTGAACCCAAATCCTAAGTTGTAGAAAAGAAAATGGTAGCTTAATATCGTGACTGTGTCGTTTTAGAGAAGTATCATATCAAGACTCTGGTTAGCAGTAGGAAACAATACACACACATAAACGCATGATTATTATTGATAGTTGACATACAAAAGTTATACCAATCTTAGAAATATAATCCAGGGTATGCAGCTTAAGGTCTGAATGTGTTGTTCTCGTGTTAAGAAAGTGAGTAGCTTAGCAAATTATTTGTTTTCTATTGCATCACCCGAGGACAGGTAATGATTCAAGTTTGGGGGTGTGATGAGTGAATTTTTGTGACGTTTTAAAGCCCTTTTTACTTGCATTATTACTTACTAATATGGTGATCATTTCCTTTATTTAGTCATTTTAGTTAAATATTAGAATTATTGAGTCAAGCACACTATGTGATATGTTTTCGTGGATTTCACGTTATTTTCATGTGTAGTTTTTAGCTTAGTGATAACTAGTGTCAAGACTGTCCTGCGAGAGCCTAAATGCAAAGGCTTCAGTGCTTTCATCTGATAACAACAGTCATTACATTCGAGTTCGTACAATAGAGACACGTGAGCAGTCAAATAAAATTCAAGGTGTGAGTTGGCATCTAGATAAGATCAAATGGTGTATACCTGAGGCGGGACAACTGGCGTCTGATAAGAGGCATCTAGAAGGATAAGGCAGTCATTATCTACCATGTGCTGGTAGTGTACTATCATAGTACAAATCCAAGGAATATGCTTTATTCTTTGGGCTATCCTTGGAGGACAAGGAAGATTAGCCCAATCCACATGAGCTGCTATATAAGGACACTTAAAACCTAATGCTCAGTTGTTGGCTTGGAAACCCTAAGAGAGAAATTGGCAGCCTCCATCTGCATCTCCTTCACAACTTCATCATTCCACCATGGCTGCCCAGTGAAGCAGATAACTGGAGTCACGACAGTGAAAGATCAATAGCTACTCTTGGTTGTGATCAACTAGGTTTACCATTTCTAATTCTCTTTTGATGTTAGTTATGTGTAAACTTAGATCTTTGTTTGTATGCTTTACTAAGCTCACCATGAGCTAAAACTCTTACGTTAGAATTTATGTGAAGTTCAATTATTAATTAATGTCTTTTATGTGATATGCTCTTTGGTGTTTATGTTTCTTTAATCCATTTGATATTATGATATATGTTTATCTCTTTGACTGATCAACTTAGAGTTAAGCACAAGTTTATTGCGTAGAGACATCTAGTAATAAATGGATTTAATGGATTAATATGGTTAAGTAGAGGATGGAAATATACTTCTTACCTACAAGAGTTAGACATAAGCGTTAGGGTCGTAGCACAATAAAACAATCACAAACATTTTTAACTAAAAGTGGATTAAGTATATTGACCTAGACATAGGACCCGTCTTATATCCCTTTTAATATCCAACGTTGTAGACATACACCACAAGGCAAGGCTTGCTTGCAGAAGCCTTGACACTAGTTAGCTATCACTAGGCATTATTTATGACTTGAATGTATCATAAGTTCTAACCCTTTTTCCAACATCACTACCAATTTGCTCTTTAGATTCCTTTTTATTTATTTTATTTATTTTGTTACAAACACTAAAACAATTATATTATTTGGTTACCATCTTGCTCATGAATTAGAATGCGATTTTGTGTGTTTAATGAAAAGGTTCCCTTAGACAATCCCTATGGACACGATACTCTTTCTTATTACTTGCTATAAAATTGACTGTGTATACTTGCATATGCTTAATTTTCGCAACAGCTGGACAAAAAAGAAGAGGAGATAAGGGATCTCCTTGTCTGACTCTTCTTGCACATTCGAAAAAAACTTCTTGCTTACCATTGATAGAAATTAAGAGCTTAGCATATTTTAAAATAGTATGAATCCAACTGTAAAAATTAGTATTGATGCCAAATGTTTTTGACACATTAAGTAAGAACTGCCAATCAATAGTATCAAAAGCTTTTGGAATGTCTAATTTGATAGCTAGATTTCCACCAAAAGCTTTGTTATGCAACATGTTAATAGCTTCAGAGGTTAAACAAATACAATCTCTGATTTGTCTGCTCTTTATGAATCCCCTCTGCTCCTTTGAGATAATGGTTGGAAGAATTTGAGCCAATCTATCTGCTAAAATATTTGAGATAATCTTAAACTTGAAGTTTGTCATTGCAATTGGTCTGAAATGATTGATGACATCTGCGTTTGGTACCTTAGGAATAAGCACCACAATGTTGGCATTAATCAATTGTAGTTGAAAAATTCTTGCACAGCATTACATACATCCACACATTGATTATCTCCCAATAGGTTTGGTAGAAGAAAGCACCAAAACCATCAGGACCAGGTGCACTATCCTTACACATAGCAAAAACTGCTTTCTTAATCTCCTCGGCTGAAAGGCAATATGGTAAGCAAATTGTTAACATTGTCTCTACTAATACATTGTCAATATATGAGTTATAAGATTGAATGAATATGCACATCCATAGAATGATTAAGGCTCTATTTGAGACGGTAAACAAGCTAGCTTATAGCTTTTAGCTTATAAGAGAAAAGCTCTATTGGTAACAGTTTTTAAAAAAGAGCTTATAGCTTATTTTACTAGCTTATAGCTTATTTTTCAAATGCTATTTCAAAAAGCTTATGAGCTTATAAATTATCATATTTTCTTCCAATTTTACCTCTATTATTTTACTTGAAAAAAATTAAACATTAATTAAACATATATTTTTTATGTCTTTTCATAGTTATAAGCTAGTTCAACCGCTAATTTTATCAAACACTACAAATTCAATCAACTAGCTTATTTGCTATAAGCTATCTGCTATTAGCTCATCCGCTATAAATTAACTTATCAACTATCTGCTATTTTTTACCAAACAGAGCCTAAAAATACATATGTCGATAATAGTCTAATATTTAATATTTTGGTTTATAAAAATGATTTTAAAATGCATGGTTTTTTTTGTCTAAATTTTTTATGTTACATAGACGAAATGACAAGCCGTTGAAAACCACATACCTGGAGAGACTGGGATTCGAACCACAATCATAGCGTACAAACTAGCAATTTCGACATTTCTGTCAGTTGAGCCAAGATTTTACCAAAAAAAGAGAGACTATTTTACCATATTAAAAAAAAACTACAATGACAATATATGTGTTTTTTTACAAAGATCGTGTATTTTAATCTTTATTTACATTTTTTGGTAAACTAAACTTTATTCATATATAATTTAATTAATTTTTTATACATAAAAATCACATTTTCATCAAAATAATTAATAATGATAATACAATATCCATATTTTACGATGTCATAATAATAATATAATAGTATTCTTTTATTTTTTTATCAACAATATAATATTCATTTATTAAAAGAATTGGATGGATTTCACCTAAAAAATATTAAATCTACGTCAAATCTTTAAATTTGATTTTTTTTGGGAAAGACAATATTGGAAGTTACAACTACATAACTGTAAAAAAAAAATTGAAGCTCTGTTTGGTATAAGACCAGTTGTTGAGCTTCTTTTTGGGTAAATATTTTTCAAAAAGAACTTATAATTTATTTTTCAAACGTTATTATTCGAAAAGGGCTTAAGAGCTTGTAGTTTATAACATATCATTTTATCTTCAAATTTTACTTCTGCCATCTTATTTGAAAAAAATTAAATATTAATTAAACATATTTTTTTATAGGGTAAATAGGTCAATACCCCCAGCAAAGTTTGTGTGTTTTGCGATACCCCTGTAAAATATTTTCTTGTAAATACCCCCCTACTTTCTCAAGATTCCCTATTTTACCCCCCTGAGTGCACACCGTGGCAGTGAATCTCCACGTGGCGTGTCCACATGGGTTATTTTGCCACGTGTCATGTCCACGTAGGCTTTTATTGACACGTCATCTTTAAAAAAAATAAAAAAAAATTTAGAAACAAAAAATAACATTTATTAAAATAATTTTTTTAAATAAAACAAAAATATAACAAATCTTTTATTTAAAACAAAAAAGTTAAATTAGAAAAAAAAAAAAAAAAAACGTTTTGTTACAGAAAAAAAGTTAAATCAAAACAAAAATTACAATAGAATGAAAAATTAGAAAGGTAACAGGTTGCGTTTTGTTTTGTTACAGAGAGAGAACATTGTGCCCTAGCAGAGAGAGACGAACGCGATTCCAAATGGAGAAGAAGAAGATGAAGACGACGAAATCGAACGCTGAAACCAAAGCAAAATCTCCGGCGAAAACGAGAGGTTCGAAGAAAGTGAAGACCAAAGAGGCGAATACCCCAACAGAACCGAAAATAGATGAGTAAGCTTTGATGTTGAAATTGTTACTTTAATCGCGTGGTAGGACCGATGATAAATCCTACACTGTCATATTGATTCTTTTTCAATGTTTGTTTTTTAGTGTAGTCTTGATTGTGTGTGGGGGTTCATATATTTGTATTTGTGGGTGTTCATTGGGGATAATGACACGTGGCTGATGGCAAATTTTTTTTTTTTTGTCTTACAGAAATCCTGAATTCAGTATTGTTTTTCACCATAGAGGTGAATTTGTGAATGATAATAACAATAGGTTTTATGTAACACCCGATTTTCCCATTTATTTTAATTGAGAAAAATATAATTTAAATAATTATTGAATGTTACACTTACTCGAAAATCATGCGGTTTACCGATAATTTGCAACGGAAGATTAAATTAAAAACCAACAACATATATAGGTTCCAACTTCAAATTAATTAAGTAATAAAAGTAGCAACATGGTCTCAAAATGTAAATAGCAAGGTTCAATTGTTTTTAAGAAATAAAGATGAAATTGTTAAATTGAATCCCCCAGACATCCTAGCAGAGCGACTCTTATTAAAAAGCAACAACGAACGACTCTCCGTAACTTAGCAGCTACAACACATCATCTACCTGAAAAATCTACGGTTGCAAGCCGTAGGGTCAAACCATAAGGGGTGAGTAATTCGATCGCAATATATAAGGATTCAACATCCAATATTATATTAAAAATAAAAACTCTTCTTGGACGAGTAAGCAACAACACCCGAACACATTCAATAGATGAAACACAACTTCATTAATTTAAATAAGGCACAACTTCAATAGATATAATGCATATAATGCGCCTAGACTCGCTAAATGCATGTGGTACCAATAACAACACCTTTATTTAACAACACCGATAAGCAACGTCATTTATACAACACCAATAAGCAACGTCATTTATACAACACCAATAAGCAACGCCCTTTTCAACCTCATTTATACAACACCAAGAGGCAACATCCTTGGACACATGAATGAATGCATGAGACTCAACAACAACAACAACAACAACCACAACGTCATTTTACCAACATCATTAACAACGGTTTAATAACAACACCAATGAACAACGTTCAAAAACAACTACAATAACACCAACAATACACCGACTCACGGCTCAATTTCTATCTCTCTAAAGTATCAAATCAGCCACTTAACCTTGCTGGACAGCCAGCTATTATCCAAAACAACCCCCCGACACATCCGGTTTCTATTATAATTAATTTAATTAGCGGAATTTGTGAAAAATATTCATTGAATTAAACCAGAGAGAGTGAGGTACACCAGAGGCTTCCAAATAATTCATTTTACTTTACATAAAATTTTGGAATTTTTTTACGAAATTTTAATATTTTTAAACACCATTTTATCTCATATAATTCACTAAAAATAGTTTCAAGTCTCAGAAAAATCTCTAAATGGTCCCAAAATTTCAAGAATATTATTTACTATTTTTCTGTAAAAAAATTAGAAAAATTTAAATCTCCCTAGACCTGTCACACGCCTGCACGCGCCGAGCGTGCGAGTGGGCATTGCGCAGCTGGCTGAACCAACTTCTTCTTCACCCGATTGGGTCGGTGCGCGGGTCTTCTCGACCCGGTCCGTGACCCGGTTCATTCTCCCTCAATACTCAACGAAAATCGACGTTCTTTATATCGTTTTGATCGTATTTGAATTTCCCAGAGATATCCGGTTATACTTTTATGAATCGGTGATCAAATCATGGGTTTTAAGAAAAAGTTTTCAAAGAACATTACCATGTTCATGTGGTTCGGTTCTCGTTATAAATTCAAACTACACGATCCAAGAATTGATTCTCAGGGTCCTAAAGCTTTGCATACTAGTTTATGACAATTAGAAGGTTCAGAAACATTCTAAAAACCATCTCTTATAATTGATATATTCATTCTAATGTTATATTTTCATTTAAAAACTCAAGAACATTAACAATTCAACACCTCATAATTTCATCAGTTTCAATCATACAGCAGGGCACGAATTTAAAACACAACAACAACGCACGAATTTCATTTTATTAATATCAATCAGCACAACATCATATCAATAACAACAATATAATCAACAACAATAACAATAACAATAACAACACAATCAATAAAATAGTCCACACACTAGTGGAAATTCAAAAAAGTAAATGAAAGAATTAACCCTCTTACTTGTTTCGCAGTGATATCCCTAAGATTGATGTTTGAGACTTCCCTTCCTTCCCTTCTCTTCTTCTCCTATGTGCTCTCTATTCTCACACTATTTTTTTCTTTTTGTTTTGTTTTGTTCAGTATACAGACTTTCTCTTGTCTTGCCTTTTTAAGTTAATATTATGGGACAATGATATTATTGCAATTAAAAAGGTAATAATGAGAATTAGAATTATGTTTATCCTCTTTATTCTTATCTCTACAATTTTTCTACTTACACCCTCCATGCTCCAACATCTCTTCTTATTATTTTCTACTTCTTTTTATTTTAACTTTTATTTATCAACTACTTAATTATTCGCCACAAAATAATTAAATAAACAACGTCAATCAACACCATAACAACCAAATAATTAAATAAAATAAAATTCTAATTTTTGGGGCGTTACATTTTACAGAGGGGGTGTACAGACAATTGTTAATGGTCAAAAATTGGATGAATGGAACAACAAGTCTCATGTGATTAACATAGTTAGGGGTTGGGCTTATGCTGAGAATAGATTTACACTTTGGAGTAGTGATGATGGAGGTTATTATCAATTGAAATTAGATGATCATTTTATGGAAGTTGCACTGCAAATAAGTGGTGGATATGATGCAGCAATATATGTGGATCACTCGGTTGCTGACGATGGAAGTGAGTGTGATAGTGATGATGATGAGGGAGTAAAGTTTAATGACAGTGAGGATGAAAGAGCTATGGGTCTTGACGATGGATTTGGTGTTGATACAAATGATGAGCCAAGTAATGAAAACAACATGAGACTTGTTCTTAGTTTAATTGGAGTTAGTGGGTCTGAGTCTAAATTTGAAGATGATGAGTATGAGAGTGAGGAATTGGGCAGCTCTGACCCAGATGCTTCTGATGAGGAGAGAGGGGTTAGATATGAAAAATTTAGAAAAGATCAAATGGGTAAGAAGTATAAATTTAAGTTTGGAATGGAGTTTAGTAGTCTACAAGATTTTAGAGATGCAATCAGAGATCACAATGTTAGAAATGGCTATCAAGTTAGATGGAAGAAAAATGAGGGGAATAGGGTAAGGGTGGTGTGTGACAGAGGTTGTCCTTATCGTGTGTTGTGCTCTCAAGTGTGTTGAGCCCAAATAAGGGATCTGATGATGGGTGCTGCTAAAGCAACATATATTCAAGCATGGGAACACAAGATGAGTGAGCTGAAGAAAGTTGACATAAAAGCATGGGAATGGTTGGTAAAATTTCCTACAAAACTTTGGTGTAAGCATGCTTTTAATCATTTCTCAAAATGTGATGTTCTGATGAATAATCTGTCTGAGTCTTTTAATGCCACCATACTAGTCGCTAGGGACAAACCCATTCTAACTCTATGTGAATGGATTAGAAACTACTTAATGACTAGGATGATGACATGTGCTAAAAAATTAGAGAAATGGGAGCATGATGTTATGCCAATGCCTATGAAGAGGCTAGAAAAAGAGATTTGTATGGCTGGTAATTGGGGTCCAATATTGACTAGTGCAACAACTTATCAAGTAGCACATAATTATAATGGTCAACAATTTGTTGTAGACACAGCTAAAAAAACTTGCACATGTAATTTTTGGGAATTGGTAGGGATACCTTGCAGACATGCTGTAGCAGCATTAGGTGTTGGGTCACAGATCCCAATTGAGTTTATGGATAAATGCTACTCTAGAGATAAATATGAACTCTGTTATGGATTTGGTGTCACTCCCATAAATGGATCAGAGATGTGGCCTAAGCCTCCTGACAATGTGGATGAAGTAATCTTGCCACCCCTATATAAAAATGGCCCTAGTAGACCTAAGAAATTAAGAATTAGAGGGTCTGATGAAGATGGTGCTAGGAAAAGGAGAAGGGGTCACCATCTGTGTACAAAATGCAATCTAGGTGGGCATAATGCTAGCTCTTGCAAAAGCAAAGTACAAGATCCAAATGGTTTGAAAAGAAAGGTAATATTTATGTAACTTATTTAACTTATGTCATTTGAATACAATAGTTGAATGGTTTATGTAAATTATTTAACTTATGCACTTGAATGTTTATGTACATTATGCAGAGAAAACCTCCAAAGGCAAAAGCACCTGATGAAGCTAAGTCAGGAGCTATTCCTAAGTCAGATGCTAATCCATCTACAGAAGCTAATGCATCACAACAGCCAAATTCAGCAACAGTTGAAGTTTCACAAGTAGATAATCCAACTCAAAATTCAGCAAGTGTTCAAGCAGATCATTCAGCAAATGTTCAAGCAGATCAACTAGTACAAAAATACCTTTATAGAAAAGTTTTTAAGTCAGTTAATGCTTCCACCTGACTTAAGAAAATCCGCGGTGGCAGTTTCGTAAATAAATTTAACTTTCTTAAGACAGTTTCGCTGTCAACAGACTTAATAACGATTAATATAAAAATCAAAAACTTGTTATTAAGTCACGTGTAGCTCACTTGGCTTAAGAAACCCTTTTTATTAAGTCAGATGTCTCTTGACTGACTTAAGAAACTTTTTTTCTTAAGTCAGGTGTCTGTCACCTGACCTAAAAAGTATAATTTAATTTTACAAAATAAATTATAATATGTAGTATAGGGGAATCGAACCCAGTACCTTGTTATGTAAAACAAATCCTATTTTTTTTTAAAGAAAAATCAAATCTTGCTTTAAAAAAACATCAAATCTTTTAAAAAAGATAAGTATAATCCTCCTTTTTTTTTATATATATAATCGCTTCTTTATTAAAATAAAAAAACATAAAAGTCCGGCCTCTGAACTTCATCCTCCGAACCCTTTTCTTCTTCACCATCACGAACCTTCTTCCTTCACCGCATATTTCTTTGAACCGTCTTCACTGTCGCAAGTTCTTCACTGAAAACCCTAACTTTTGAACCCTTCAATCCCTTCACTGTCGCAACTTTTGGTGTTTTCAATCCCAAAAATCGAACTCTCAATCTTGAGTAGGTATGTAATCTGCAAATCTAAGTTTTAATTTTCATAAGTATGAGTTGATAATATTGAGTTAACTTATGAATTTTGATTACTTGCTGATAATGCTAAGAGGTATTCTTGCTCATGAATTCATAATTGCAGGGTCATCAAAGATCTCATCAAATCATATATCTTGCTATGAAGGATGCTTTTAGCATTATCCAAGAGGTATGGAAAATTAATACGGGTCTTTCTTGCACTTTTATTTTAGGAATTATGCAATCCGATGTTTCTTCACACCAGACTACAAACCGAGAGTTTCTCCTTCGAGTTTCATACTTGGAGATCTACAATGAGGTATGCTTCTTCCTGATTCGTAGCAATGTTTAGGTTGTCTTCTATAAACATGAAAAGAAAATTTTATTAAATCCAGCAGGACAAAACTTAAGAATCAGGGAGGATGTTCTTCAAGTACTGATCATAAATTTTCCCATCTCTTTTATTGTGTCTTTGTTTTATATTACTTAATTAATTGTCAAGATTGTCTGCGCTGAATTACTTTGATTGTCAAGTGCCAAAATATTATTTTTAGTCAATTAAGCCAAGTAACATTTGATGCACAAAAAAAAAAAAATTGGGTTCTAGATAATTTAGAGATTTGCCAATATCTAGTAATATCTTGATATTGGTGACTATTTTTCTTTATCTCACAAAATTAAGTTTTTTTTTTTGTTTTTAACCATTAGAGTATCTAGAAAGATAAGTTTTGAATTTTCTTATGTCAAAAAATGTTATTATTTTGAAGGAAAGTCTTTATCATTTGTATACTGATTCACATGTAAGGCACCTTTGCAGCTGGATAAGGTAAATATTCCAGCTAGTTTTTTTTCTCATGGATCAATTTAATTTTTTGGTCTAGTGTACTATTAAAGTGTCAGATTTTTTATTCCCTCTTGCATCTTTTGTAATTAAGTAATGATATTTATGTATTATAAAATTGGCAGTAACTATGAAGAGTGACACAATATTTGGTTATCTTTATGCACCGAAGTTATAATAGGTACTCCCTCCGGTCACTAAATTGGGAGTTACCGATGAGGTTGCAACGATTGGTGAAGCCTTGAATAATTTTATTTAATGGTCAAAAAGACTTTTGAAACTTACTTCTAAAGAGGTATTGATCATACATTTATTATTATTTTTTTACACAATTGAGACCTTTTAAATTTGTTGTCTAATATTTTATCATATTTAACATGTTCAATCTAAGAAACATGACGCCCCACCGATAAAATCAGAAACTATCTATAAAAAATTGGGGTGTAAAGACAATGTATATGGATCAAACTTTGAAGTTGAAAGGTGAATTCAATTGGGCAGGTGCCTTTATTGAGCTCCCAAAGGTAGACATTATAGCATTGTGTCTGGGTACAAAAGAATTATGCATCACTATTTTACAAGTGTGGCTCATGTAAGTATATTTTATTTTTAAATTTATTAATTTATTGATCCATATTTCACTCATAGTCAAAATGAGCGTGATAGTGTTCAATCCTACATACAAAAGAAGATATGTGATGATAAAAAAAAATGTTACTTTCCTCCTTATTGTAACAAGTATTTTCTTTTCTTGTTATATAGTCAATCACTTATAATTGATAGAAATTAATCTAACACATTAAATTGTATGTTGCATTTGTAGTCATCATTGGAAATTGTTCATCATTAATCCTACGAAGCTTGAAGTAGTCTTCCTATGTTCATTGGGAAAGATGCCGGATAAAAAAATCTATGAAATTCTTAACATGTAAGTATTCAATTTATAGGCTTTATGTTTGTTAGTTTTGGATTTTTTTATTTTTTCTATTCATATGCATTGTGTTTTGCAGTTTTGGTTTTGTGTACCTTATAGTCCATGACCATTACTTTTGCCTTTGGATATCTATATATTTTGATGATTCTAAACAAATTGTAGAGCTTTGGCAACTTATAATAAGTTACAACGTGTGAGAAAACAGAAGAAAGTAGATTGATTATTTCACATTGTAAGTTGTCAACTTTACTTTTAAATGAATAAGTTGTCAACTTGTTGAATAATATATATTTACTAACTAGTTGTTGAATTTTAGAGTTAAAAGCAAAAAGTTAGTTATGAGTGCGGCTATTATATCATAATACACATGTTGAACATTGTATCTGGTACTTTTATTGGTTCATGGACACAACTAAGAAATAGAATTATGTTAACAAGTTGCATGTATCAATTAATTAGTACAATTGTTTATGTTGATATAGTAATTTAATGTTATGTCAACATTAGTAATTTAATGTTATGTCAACATTTATTTATACAGATATTTGGGGACTCAAAGCCATTTGAAAAATATGAAGTTAAAAATGTTCAAGAAAGCTGTGCAAACATGATATTCGAACGTATTGAAGCAAATGCAAACAATGATATGAATTATGGTGCAATTTTGTGTTGGATGCTGGCTAGTCTTTAAGGTTTCTAGTTTTGATGGTACTATTTCGATAAGTACGTAGTTGCTATTTCACCTAGGTAGTTACTCTTTGTTTATGCTAGCTTTTTTATAAGACTAGTTATATTTGTTGAGTTTTCATTTTAGTGCAACTGAACTTGCTTAGTAGTGTTGTGGCTGTGTACTTATTTTGATTACAATGATATTTTAATTTAATATGACAATATTTTTACTTCTACGGTTTTATTTTGAAATATGGTAATGAAATATAATATGATGTTACTGAATATTTCTTTTGATGAATTGATGTTGCAATAAGTGTGTATATATATATATATATATATATATATATATATATATATATATATATATATATATATATTGTGCAAGAAAAAAGGCGCTATTATAGAAAAAAGCCTGCAGGAAAAAAAAACTTCTTAGGTCGGTTACTAATAGCAGACTTAAAAGGCAACATTCTTAAGTCGGTTAGATGTGCTACAAGAGCTTGCTAAAACCTGGACTTCTTAAGACGCATAAAGTTTAACTGACCTAAAATATAGTTTGTTAAGTCAAGTCCAACCCGTCCTAACAAGTCAAAACTTGTTATGTCAGGAAAACTTAAGCCACGCACAGAACCGACCTAAAAAGTGGCTAGGAACCGACTTAAAAAGGCTTTTTTCCAATAGTGAAGGTTTATTTGATGAAATACCTGATGAATTTAATTATGGCAACAATACCTGATGTTACTATGGATGTTATTCAAAAGCAAGGTAAAGTGAAGGCTGAAAAGGGGATGGCTTCCAAGAAGCCAGTGAAGCTGTATCATGGTAAAAATAGGAGGGAAAGTGAAAGGATCAAAGTCAATCAGCTGAAAAGGCCAATTAAAGGTGTTGGATCCACTGCAATAGAACCAATAGTAATCACTGAAGTTGATGAAGGGGTAATGACACAAGAAGAACAACCAAAACTTGGCACATGTTTTAGATAAATGAAATGAAGTCTTGGAAAAATCTGAGGGAGAATTAATTATATGTATTATGTTTAGTGAAAAATGTAAATGACAATTTGTGCACTTTTTGTGCTTAGTGTTTTGGGAACTAATTGCTTTCATAGCTTTTGCACAATATTAGGGGTATATGTTTTGATAACTTTTGCACAATATATGTGCTTGTTTTGGTGTAATTGTTTACTGTGAAAGTTGGTAAACAACGCTAGTTTGATTATTACAAGAGAGATCAACTAGTAAATCTCGGGACATAGTGCTTTTGTTTATATTTTCAAAGTAAATGATGTTCATTATTGTTCTTGTGTTGAAAAATGTTGTTTTGATATTTTGTAACTTAAAATCCAAGAAAGAATGTTTACTCCAATGAATAAACAGAATGGGGGAAAAGAGTCGAAATAAAGATTAAACAAGATAAAGATTGAAATACTGTAAATTTGCATTCAAATGTAAATGTTTACAGAGAAATAAATGGTACACATTGCATACATTTTTCCTTTCGAACTCGTTTCTCTCGTTAGCATGGGTACTTTGAGTTTTATTAGGATTTCTGTATAATGATTGTGACCCCTTTTTCGATCACATAACTAGGCTATTTATAGACACTAATTCCTAACTGCTACTAACGCCTAAATAACTACAGAGAGGACGCGTGTCTTGACACGTATTTTGAATTTGAATCCTTTCTTATCTTCTGAGTTAACCGTTGTTTCCATCGAAATCGAAGTGCCAACGCTTTTCCTTGAATATTTTGCTAAGTCCATAAGTTACTTTTGCTCATTAAGCGCTTCGACCCTACTGACGCTTCGACCAAATCGAAAGGATCCTGAAAGAAAGAGAATACGCATTTAAATGCAACGTTCCATGACAGAACATTTATTACATGTTCGTGCATGATTAATCATTAAATTCATTGGCCCTAAAAAACCAAACATATTTAATATTTAATGATTATCAAAATAATTATATTATTAAACATAATTATTTTATGCATGCATTTAGAACATATTTTTACTTAGTAAAAATATGGGCTAACAAATTGCCCCCAAATGCCTGTTTCGATCGAGTGGTCGAACGAGAAGGGAAAAGGCATTTTATACCCACGTGCTTGACACTATTACCAATGACGGCGCTTATGTCACGTTCAGAAGTAACTGTCAACTTGATACCCACAATCCATCATTGTTCCTAGGTTTTAGCATAGTGGATGACGTGGCACACGTAGAAGTTGAAGAGAAATTTTTTTTTTGAATTTCTTTTTGATTTATTTTCTGGAGACAAACACGTTCCCCTATAAATAGTAGCAAACGAACAAAGGAACACTTTTTACCAACTTCCAAGTTTCAAAGCTTTCTTGCGAACTCACTGTTCATCTTCCTCTTTTCTGCAAATTAAACTCTGATCTTCAATCATCTTTGCAATTCTAAACCGTACAAGTGATTCATCTTCAAATTCCGCATCGATTTATCTTTGTTTCAATTTAAACAAAACAGTTTCCACAATTTTCTTCACGAAACCCTTTCAATTCTTGATTTTCTGTGTACTGTTCATCAATGGCGTCCAACTTGGATTTCAATGTACCCACTGCTGGCAAATGGAAGGATCTTCGCGTCCTTGAAGATGGAGAAGAAGTAGTTCCAGAACCTTCTGGAACTGAGGCTGAAAGGAAGATCTGGAACACTCAGCTTATGATTCCATTTTCTATCAAGAAGGAAGATTACGCTTTCTGTGGACCTTATCCCACACGTGCTGAGGTTATATCAAAAGAGGTAAGTGATATCTTCCCTTTGCATGTAACCTGTGGCCCTAAAATCTTTAGCTCTACTCCTTACAACTTTGGGTATATGAAGAATGCCCTTAAGATTTTTAGAGCTGCCCCCTATATTGCGCACAAGGATTACATTCCCTGGTTAGATAGGGTCGAAAAGGACTTTAAGGATTCTTGGAAAAGCTATGGTATTTATGAGCTTATCCAATTTAGTCGAACCGGTCCTAAGTACAAACCAGAACTGCTAGTGGCTGCCTTACACTTCTATGAAAAGTCCACAAACACTTTTCAGTTTAAGTGTGGCATGTTAACCCCTACCTTATTAGATGTAGCTGCTATCACAGGCCTTAGGCCTATTGGTGATCACTTCGATCCAACCAAAACTGGGGATAAGGTCGAAGTTAATTTTCAAGAAGCTACATTCTCTAAGTACATAGCAGAGCAAATGGGTAAAGAAGGAGAGGAAGTGTCAACTGAGGAGCATGTGGCCTTCTTAACATTGTGGTTATCCCACTTTGTCTTTTGCTCGAAATCCCTTCAGGTAGCGCGTATGTACATTCCCATAGCACAACAGATTAATGAGGGTAGACTTTTTAGCTTAGGGCGCTTATTATTAGCCTGTCTGTATGAAGCAATGGGGAATGCTAGTGATGCAATTAAGGCTTCCAAGGATGGATCAAAGGTTTCGATTGCTGGACCTATGTGGCTGTTACAACTTTGGCTGAATGCCACATTTGAGACGGAATTGGGGTTGATAGTGCCTTCTGATTATCAACAAAAGGTAGATGACAGGGAGATCGAAGGGCAGAGGTTGGTTCGATTAGCCCCTAGATCTTTGGACCAAGATACTGGCAGACTCTTCATGAAACATATGAAGATGTTTTTGAAATTTGACAAGTTTCTACCACGTCATGCTCCCTTTGTGGAGCGTAAGCATGGTGTTGCGTGGTTCATTGAAGATTTCCCTGCGTTCAACCCAGATAACGAAGATGAAGTAAACGAGGTTTGGAGAGCCTATTTAGAGCAAACTGTACTCTCCTGTAGGATTGGTTCGAACGCAAACCAGTATGGGCTTGTAGGATATCTGCCCAACTGTGTGGCTAGACAATTTGGTATGTCCCAAATTAGGCCAAAGTCCCTTTTTGAAAATCTGGATAGAATGGTGTTGGGCACTGGAGTGACTGAAAAGACTTATAAGAAATATATGAGAATGCTGGAGAATTATGAATTTAATTTCAAACCCTTCGAGTACAAGCCTTCTTTCTACTGCACTGATGGCTTTAGCAAATGGTGGAGTGACCATTACACCAAGCATTCAATAGGCAATGCTGATCAATTGCTAGGGATGGTCGAGAGTGGCTTCATAGTGCCGTCTCTTGGAAAGAAAATAACCGTGTCAGGTCGAGGTAAACATCTAAACTCTTATAGTTTTATTTATCTTACAAGATTTATTTCCTCAAACCTTTTTATGTTTACTAATACAACATTTTGCAGGCAAAGGCACAAAGAAAGATGGTGGGTCTTCAAAGACTTCGACTGAAGTGAAGAAACCCACTGGGGTGAAGATTAAATCAGAGGTCGAAACCTCTAAGGCAAAGGTAACTTAGCCTTAAAACATTTTACTTATTTTCTCTCCTCCTGTTTAAACATATGTTTTAACTTCGACCATTTATGTCCTTAGAAGGGAAAAGGTAAGAGCAGCACAGGGACGGTGTCTGCTGGCTCGAAGAAAGCTAAGAACACAGTGGTATTAGATGAGGAGGTAAGAATCAAACTTCCCATCAAATACTTTAACTTTTGTCATAGTAATATATATATTTTTTTTTAAACAAAATCTTGACATTATTTACTTCCATCATTTCAGGATGAAGAAGAACAGGAGGTCCCTTTGATTAGGAAGAGAAAACAACCATCAATTTCGACTTCACAACCTAGTGAAGGGAAAACAAACACTGTACCAGAAGTCACAGAAAATGAGGCTGCACAAGCCAAGAAGCAGAAAAAGGTTGAAGAACCTAAACCTCAACAAGCCCCAACGAAGGATCAAGGGGGTGAAAGAAAGGCGAAGAAAAAGCATGAAGAGAAAAAGGCTACACTTGCTGTGAAAGTGAAGTCAACAGCTAAGAAGCCTAAGGTTCATAGGGTTCTGAAGATCCTCACCTCAAGTGAGAGTGGTGGTAATCCATCTCCTCAAAAGGACGCTGGGAAGGAGAATGTGGTCGACCAAGACCATCCTACCAACACTGAAGAAGAAAGGGTTGATAAACCACAAGGTAACCCTATACCTCGTTCAGAGACTTTCGTTTATGATGAACAAGTCACTGATGGAAATAATGAAGGTAATGCACAACCAAACAATGATGCCCCCAATGCTGAGAAGGGTAGCAATACCAACATTGGCCCCGAGGTCGAAGGAAAAGAGGTAAAACTCGCTTAACTCTCAACCTTAAATTTTATATTCACATTCGACCTTAACTAACTTTTCTTTTATGTTTGCAGGATCAATTGAAAGAGGATCCTGTTGAAAAAGATAGGCAGCCAATTTGTGAGGAGGTGCCAACAGAGAACAAGGCAAGTGATGACAATCAAGATTCCTTGAAGGCCAGCATGGAGAGAACTGACAATCAAGCACCAACCAATACTTCGAGCATCAAACATTCAATGCCTAGTATGTCTACAAACTCAGGCCAGGCAAGCTCGAACCAAGAATCTCAACATGACTCTGATGCCATTCCTGAAGCTGAGGTTGGGGGTTCAGGGATCATATCTGTCTCTTCGACCTCGAGACTTTCTGCAAGCTTGGGCGTACAAGAAGAAGAATTTACCAATATGCAGAAGTCTGATCCTGCTGGTACCCTTAAACTTCTACTCTCGAGAAAAGCAAATCAAGGAAACGCCTCGAGTGAGCACACGACCACTGACTCAGCGCCTTCCAACTCTGAAATCGACTCGATGGTGCGCCAAGACTCTCTGTTGCTGAAACTTACAACTACCTTCGTCCAAAGGGATGTGCTGAAGCAAATTGAAGAACAACCAGCATGTGCTTATAGCCACTTGGCTTTCCTGAAGAAGCTTCACAATCCTAGGACTGATGAGGAAACCCTTGGCAAAGTCATACAACTTAGTTCAATTGTGGACCAATATGCTAAGGCAGTGCAGAAGAGGATTGATAATAACACAAGACTTGCCACACAGCAACAAGCTCAAACCATGTTCTTTGAGAAGGCCCAGAAAGCTCAAGCTGAAGTGGAAAGATTGTCCTCTCAACTGGTTGAAGGAAATTCAGAGCTAAAAGAATGTGATGACAAGGTTGCCCATTACAAGGAACAAATCAAACTCTTAGAGGAGCAGATTGTTAGTTACAGGCGCAAGATCATTGAAGAAGAAACTAAGAGAGCTCAAATTGAGAAGGAGGCCAAAGCTTCGACCCAAGAGCAGATTGATGCACATGGCAGGGAAGGGCTTCAAGCTTTTGGCTCAGCAGAGGTGGTTGGTGAAGAGATTAAATCCTTGGAGAGTTCGAACTTGGTAGTCGAAAAGGAAATGGCAACCCTGAAGAAGATTTATGCTGACTGCACCAAGAATTTATAATTCTCTTAGTTTATTTTCTTTATTGTCCTTTCGAACAATATTTTGGATCCTGTAACTTTTGAACAAAGTCCATGTTTTATGGCAATTTACAATTTACCATTTTGTTTTATATGCTTTAAGTATTATTCTGCGCTTATTTTTACTTCGAGTAAAGTAGGTCTATATTTTTTCAAATACTTTCCATTTATACCCAAAGTACGTTTTTCAGGAGTTAATTCCTCAATTTCATATGCGCCATTAGAATAAACTTGAATAACTTTGAATGGTCCTTCCCAATTTGGGGACCACTTGCCTAAGATCCTATCTTTTTTATCCATAGGCAATATAACTTTCCAAACTAATTCTCCTATGTTAAAAGACTTAGACTTAACCCTTTTGTTATATGCTTTAGCAACTCGTTCTTTTTGTTTTGTTAAAACTTCTAAAGCACTAAGCCTTTCTTCATCTAGATCAATTAACTCATCTGACATCATTTGATAATAATGGTCTAGAGGTATTTCCATTTGTCTTTGTACCCTTACTGATTGCAAATGTATTTCGACTGGTAATACTGCATCATGACCATAAGTTAGTCGAAATGGAGTAGTGTTAGTTGACTCTTTAGGAGAATTTCTACAAGCCCATAACACTTGGTCTAAGGTTTTGTGCCAATTTCTTGGCTTTTGGGCTATATGTTTCTTTATCAGATTTATAATAATTTTATTTGCTGCTTCGACTTGACCATTTGCTTGTGCATAATATGGTGTTGAAGTTAACAGTCTAAAGCCAGTTTCTTGGGCAAATTCCTGCATCTTTCGACCAGTGAAAACTGAACCTTGATCAGTAGTTATTGTTTCAGGAATTCCAAACCTATATATTATGTAATTTTGTACGAAATTAATTACTGCCTCTTGATCAACATTTGGTAAAGGAATGGCTTCTATCCATTTTGTGAAATAATCTATTCCAACTAAAATATAACGTTGATTTTTTGATGAAGCAGGTTTAATCTCACCAATAAGGTCTAGAGCCCAACCCTTAAAGGGCCATGGTTTTACTATTGAATGTAGTTCACTTGCAGGCACATGTTGAATTCCTGAGTGTCTTTGGCATTCTTGGCATCCTTTCGCAAACTCTATACAATCCTTCAACATAGAAGGCCAATATAAACCTTGTCGAAACAAAAGCCATTTCATTTTATGTCCTGCTTGATGAGAACCACAAGTACCACTATGAACATCAGAGACTGCTATATATGCTTCTGATTCATTAAGGCATTTCAACAAAATTCCTTCAGAAGTCTTTTTGAAAAGATCATTCTCAAAAATTACATAGCTTAAAGCTCTATATTTTACCTTTCGATCTGCATTTCCTGTTGGATTCTTAAGGTAATCTACTATAGGCTTTCTCCAATCATTATCTGGCAAGTTGTCAATGGCAAAAATTTGAAAATTTTCTACGGGATTTTTTATTTCACCATTTATTAGTGGTGTAGTATCTGCCCCCACAAGTTTTGGTATTGACAATTGTGCAGATATTGGTTCTTGTAAAACCATTTTTTCTTTTATTTCGATTAATTGTGTCAACTTTTCTTTTGACATTTTATATCCTGAAGCAATTTGAGCCAAGTCATTTGCTTCTTGATTTTCTAATTGAGGTACATGTTCAATGTCTACACGATCGAAACAATCTAACAAAGAACTAGCTATAGAAAAATATTTCGCCAAATGCTCTTTCACACATTTATATTCTTGTGTTAATTGTTTCAATACTAATTCAGAATCACCTCTTATTTTAATGTTCTTTGCCCCCAAGTCTTTTAGTATTTCTAAACCTGTAATTAAGGCTTCATACTCAGCTTCATTGTTAGAGCAAAGTCCATGTATTTTGTACTTGAACTTAGTTGGAACTTGAGTAGGAGAAATAATCAATATTCCAATTCCTGTTCCATGTTTATGTTTGGATCCGTCGAAATAAAGAATCCATGGTTGAATATCCACATAATCTTCTGGCATTTCGACCAAAGAATGATCTACTATAAAATCAGCCACAATTTGGCCCTTGACAGCCTTTAAAGGTTTATAAGTCAGTGAATATTCAGTTAATGCTAATGCCCATTTTCCAATTCTACTATGTAATATAGGTTTTGTTAACATATGCTTAATAACATCAAAGTGGGAATAGACATAAACATCAACAGGCTTTATATAATGCTTAAGTTTTGTACAAGAGAAATACAGACAAAGACAAAGTTCTTCTATGGCAGTATATCTAGTTTCTGCATCATTTAAAACTCTACTAAGGTAATAAACTGCATTTTCTATGCCATTATCATCCTTTTGAGCTAACATGCTTCCTATCGTCTTATCAGACGTAGCAATATACAACTTCATAGCTTTATTCCTACTAGGAGGCATTAGAACTGGAGGCTTTATTAAGTATTCTTTGATGTCATCAAAAGCCTTTTGATGCTCTTCGTTCCATTTGAATGGATCATCTTTCTTGAGTCGAAGCAGTGGTGAAAAAGCTTGAGCCTTTCCACTTAGATTCGAAATGAATCTTCTCAAGAAGTTGATTTTTCCTAGCAGAGATTGAAGTTGCTTTTTGGTCGAAGGAGGCTTTGTCTCTAAGATAGCCTTTGTCTTGTTCTGGTTTATTTCGATGCCTTTTTTATGCACCACAAAACCAAGGAAATCTCCTGCATGTACACAAAAAGCACATTTTAATGGATTCATTTTTAATCCATGTTTCCTCATTCTTTCAAAAGATTGCCTAAGATAAAGCAAATGGCTATCTTCAGAAGAGGATTTGATGATGATATCATCAATATATACTTGCATAAATGTATCTATGAAATCATGAAACATGGAATTCATTGCCCTTTGATAAGTGGCACCAGCATTTTTTAAGCCAAAGGGCATAATAACCCACTCATAAGTGTCTAAAGCACCAGGGCATCTAAATGCTGTTTTAGATACATCTTCTTCAGCAATAAATATTTGGTTATAACCAGAGTAACCATCTAACATGCTTAAGAACTCGAAGCCTGCTGCTGAGTCTACCAACATCTCTGCCACAGGCATGGCATACTCATCTTTAGGTGTAGCATTATTTAAATCCCTAAAGTCTATGCATACTCTAGGTGTACCATTCTTTTTAATAACAGGAACTATATTTGCTAACCATTCAACATACCTGGCAGCTCTGATGAATTTACTCTTAAGCAGCCTTTCGATCTCCTCTTTGATTTTGGACATGATTTCTGGCGCAAACCTTCTTGGCAATTGTTTCACTGGTTTCTTACCTGCCTTGATGGGTAGTTTTAATTCGACCATTTCTCTACTGAGTCCAGGCATTTCATTATAATCCCAAGCGAAACAATCACTAAATTCTTTGAGAAGTAGTACCAATTTTCTTTTTAAGTCAGGACTAATATTGGCACTAATGTAAGTTGGCCTTTTTGCAGAGCCATCTCAAATGTCAATTTCTTCCAAAGGGTCTTGAGCCTGCATCTTAGGAGTTTCATTAAGTGGATCCCTTTCGAACCCTAAAGGTTCCTCATCATAGATGCAGTCGAGCCTTTGTGCTTGTGGCATAGGAATGCCATCGCTTTCGACCTTGGCTTCTGTAGCCATATTTTGATGAACATCAGCTTCCAAAGCCGTATTTAACTTAGTTTCGGCCATATAAGCCGTAATCCTGGCCCATGCGCTGGACTCAGTCGTCATAATCTTCATAAACATTCCACCCAGATGGTGGTATAACTCCATCTTTTGAGGAAACAGCATTTATTTCCTCTCTTTCCCATATAAAGCCCTGGGTTGGGTGGAGTTTGACAGAATGTATCACATTATCAGAAGATGTGAAAGCATTCTCTCTATCATAACATGGCGCGATGTTCGCCAAATTTTTGTCAAAGGTTTGTTGATTTATGGTATCAACCTCTGACATATAGAAACTCTGATCAGCTTCTATATTTTCCACGCAGCCATCTTCCCTCCAAAGCATCAGCTTCTGGTGAAGAGTCGAAGGAACAGCTCCTACTCCATGAATCCACTCTCGCCCCAATAGTAAATTGAAGTTCGCCTTGGATTCAACCACTAGGAATAGAGTTGGTCGAACTATGCTGCCCACAGCAACATCCACTTGAATTGCCCCCCTTGAATGTCCTGTTTTGCCTTCATAATTTGACAAAACAATGTTATGGGCTGACAAATCACAGTCATATTTGCCAATCTTGGGTAACATAGATAGAGGCATTAAATTCACAGCAGCTCCTCCGTCTATCAGCACCTTATTAACTCCAAACCCTTCAACCTTTGCTCTGATGAAGAGAGGTTTAAGATGGCTTTTCATGCCTAAATCTGGCCTTTCAAATGTAGCCTGTTGCTCTTCGATGCAGCCATTGTTCATGACATAGTAGCAAATTGGCTTGGGATCAGCCATTTCTAACTGGTCGAAATTAGTTTCGAGCTCAGTTATCTCTGTTTGCACATCATATTCCGATGGTAATATGGATACCACACATATTACGTCGAAATCTGGCTCAGAGTCCAGCAGATCATCATCTTCGATCTTATTTTCGTCCATAGGAGGAAGGATCCTTTCTTTTGCTGGCCTTCTTGCCACTTCTTTATATTGGCCTGTTTGGAGATTAGTTGCAGCCAATTTCTTTTGGCGTTGGAATCTACGCCATTGAGTTCTTGTCATTGGATGTTTACCCTTATAATTGTTCCTGTAAAAGTATTTATTGGCATCCTCTGAATAGCTCAATTTGGTGCCACTTGAGCCACCAACTTCCATTGCACCCTTGTTGAATTTTATGGTTCCTTGGTGCATCCAGCGCTCTATAGGGATCGAACCATAAGGAAGGAATGTGGGCCTTCGATCTGTCTGAACCATACTATTTGGTCTAGCTAGAATGCCCTTTCCCTTGTCACGAGGTGGCTTTGAGTTTGCCCCCTGCCTATTCGCCACTGGTTGAAACTTCATAAGGCCTGCAGTAGCCTCCTTATCACAAACAGCACTGCAACGAGCACAAAGCATCACCCCTTTGTTCTCTAACTTGCATCTGTTCAGGAAATCAATCAAATCCTCTTCAGCACGAGGATATACTACTTTCATTTTTTCAAAGTATTCCTCTTCAGGGATTTTTTCTACTTGCACTTCTGTGACCTCCATGGCTTCGACCATCATGATAGCTTGTGGTTCAGCATAGAGGGTATCAGCATTGTGTGAAGACTCTGGATCCCCTTTTGCAGCTTTGGGTTTTTCACCAAATTTAAGTCTTCCTTCGTTCAAAGCTTTTTGAACCAAGTCCCTGAAAAGCACACACTGTGAGGTTCTATGTCCAAGAAAATTATGATACTTACAATAACCTCTTTTCTTTCTCATTTCTAATGGAGGTACTTTAACACCTTTTGGAACCACTATTTGGCCATCAGTAACCAACAAATCAAAGATCTCATCACATTTTGTTATATCAAAAGTATAAGTCTTTGAAACATATTTATCATTTTTTGGTTCAACAAGGTTTTTCCCATTCGAAGGTTTTAAAAGTTTACAAGTATAAGGGGGACCAGGTTTTAATTCTGCTAGGTCTATTTCCCCTTGCTCAACATCTTCATAAGAGATATCATATTCTTGGTCGCTATCATGTGTTTCTACATAAGCAACCTTTTCCTTTTTGTGATATTTTGAACTTCTGGCCTTTTCTGCTTTCAAGCGTTCGACCTGTCGAACCCTATCAGCCAATTGGGCCATATCTCTTAGATGCTGAGTGTCTAATTTCTTCCTGATCGAATAGTCTAGGCCACCAGCAGCCATTTCGACCAATTCATGTTCAGGCACCTGAGTAAAACATCTAGCCTTAAGTAAACGAAACCTATTCAAATAATCATCTACAGACTCAGGAGTTTTGCGTCTGACACTTGCTAATTCTTTGAGACTTATCTTGGATTGTCCCATGTAGAATTGTTCATGGAAAACTCTCTCCAATTGGTTCCAATTAAAAATTGAATGTGGGGGAAGAGTTGTAAACCATGTAAAAGCATTTTTTGTTAGAGAATTTGGAAAATACTTCATCCTCAAATTCTCATTATTTGCTAAATCTCCTGCCTCAGTTAGATACCTTGCTATGTGTTCAACAGTAGATTCACTAGTGTCACCAGCAAATTTGGTAAATTTTGGGATTTTCCAACCCCTTGGTAATTCTGTTTGAAGCACATATTCTGATAAGGCAGAGACAAAATGAGGCCTATGCATGCCTATGTTTAAACCATTTTGCGCTAGGATAGTTTCGACCAAATTTGCTATGTTATTTTGCCCGGCAAAATTATTATTCTGGACATTTCTAACTACATCATCAGCATTTTGGTTCCTATTTACCAAGACAATTCCAGGATTTTGTTCAACCTGGGGCAAAGGCTGTTGCTGTGCCTGTATTTGCACCTGTGGTTCGACCACTGGCACTGGTTGTTGGACTTGGTTTATGGGGTTTGCAACATTATTTGGGGCAAACATAATGGCATTATTTGGTGCTTGTGCAATTTGTAAAGGCATCACATTCTGAATTTGGGGAACTTGTTGATTATGGGCTTGAGGAGCCCCAAAGAAATCAGCAACTCTTCCCATTTGATTTGCCAACAATTGATAACTTTGGTTTGTATTTTGAATTAATGGGTTAAATACTGTACCAATTTGTTGTGTTAACATATTTACCATGTCATGATTACTCTCATCCATTTGTTGCCTTAAAGCATTCAAGGCATTGTTGGTTAATGAGGGATTGCCATTTCGAGTAGCAGAACCAGAAACTATCTGATTATTAGGCACAAATACGCCTGGTGCTGACTCTGTGAACAATGATGCACTTGTTTGCAAACCCTGCATCATACTGGTAGGCATACCATATGGGTAGTTCCTACTTGTACCCTGACCCACATATTGGGAAAAGGGTAGTGAGAAAGTAGAAGAACTAGCGTCACCCCCATTAACATTCGTCATATTTGGAGAGAAATTTCCCTCCATAGCATGGGAAAGAGTCAAGATAGGTTCTGTAGTGGTCGAAGGTACCACTGTAGACGTTGGCATTGTCATTGTGGCACTTACCACAGAAGATATTGGGGCGGAAACTGTTGCCCCACTAGCGTTGGGCACAATCTCACTGATTACAGGAGAGATTATCGCCTCAGAAACGCTCGAAGCGGTTGATACATTCGAACCGTTATTATTATTGTTTCCGTTCGGATTTTCCATGTTTTGTCTTGGGTTACTTCTGGGTGGTGGTCTAACCATTTCAGGGAGTAATTTCCCGTTCCTCAAAAGCATACACTACACAAGAACCTTTGGAAACAACACACAAAAATGCAGAACAAATTAACTACACAAACTTTGAAGAAATTTAAACGTAAAGCACACAGTCCCACTGGGCGTGCCAATTTGTTTACTGTGAAAGTTGGTAAACAACGCTAGTTTGATTATTACAAGAGAGATCAACTAGTAAATCTCGGGACATAGTGCTTTTGTTTATATTTTCAAAGTAAATGATGTTCATTATTGTTCTTGTGTTGAAAAATGTTGTTTTGATATTTTGTAACTTAAAATCCAAGAAAGAATGTTTACTCCAATGAATAAACAGAATGGGGGAAAAGAGTCGAAATAAAGATTAAACAAGATAAAGATTGAAATACTGTAAATTTGCATTCAAATGTAAATGTTTACAGAGAAATAAATGGTACACATTGCATACATTTTTCCTTTCGAACTCGTTTCTCTCGTTAGCATGGGTACTTTGAGTTTTATCAGGATTTCTGTATAATGATTGTGACCCCTTTTTCGATCACATAACTAGGCTATTTATAGACACTAATTCCTAACTGCTACTAACGCCTAAATAACTACAGAGAGGACGCGTGTCTTGACACGTATTTTGAATTTGAATCCTTTCTTATCTTCTGAGTTAACCGTTGTTTCCATCGAAATCGAAGTGCCAACACTTTTCCTTGAATATTTTGCCAAGTCCATAAGTTACTTTTGCTCATTAAGCGCTTCGACCCTACTGACGCTTCGACCAAATCGAAAGGATCCTGAAAGAAAGAGAATACACATTTAAATGCAACGTTCCATGACAGAACATTTATTACATGTTCGTGCATGATTAATCATTAAATTCATTGGCCCTAAAAAACCAAACATATTTAATATTTAATGATTATCAAAATAATTATATTATTAAACATAATTATTTTATGCATGCATTTAGAACATATTTTTACTTAGTAAAAATATGGGCTAACAGTAATGACTATTGCACTTTATGTGCTTATTGATATTTAATGACAATGTTCAGAACCATTACGGTGGAAATATTGATACATTATGATACATTTTGTTGAAAATATTTGGAAATTCATTCTGATACATTTTGATAAATTAAGATACATTGTGTTGAAAATATTTGGAAATTCATAACCAAACCATAAACATGTGTTAAACCCTTATATGCTGCTATAATATCAGTACTTTTTTGTTTTTTGTTTTAAATAAAAGATTTGTTATTTTTTTGTTTTATTTAAAAAATTTATTTTAATAAATGTTATTTTTTGTTTCAAAAAAAAAAAGTTTAAAATTTTTTTTTAAAGGATGACGTGTCAAAAAAAGCCTACGTGGACATGACACGTGGCAAAATAACCCATGTGGACACACCACGTGGAGATTCACTGCCACGGTGTGCACTCAGGGGGGTAAATTAGGGAATCTTGAGAAAGTAGGGGGTATTTACAAGAAAATATTTTACAGGAGTATCGCAAAACACACCAACTTTGCAGGGGGATATTGGCCTATTTACCCTTTTTTATATTATTTCAAACTTATAAAGTAATTCAACTGCTAATTTTATCAAATACTACAAATTCAATCTGTTAATTTATTCGCTATAAGCTCACTAGCTATACACTAACTTATTAACTCTCAACTATTTTTACCAAACAGAAAGTGATAAAAGTATCAAATTTTTTAACGAAACAAATTGTTAAATTGTAACCCAATCAAATGAATCAAATTGTCAAATTATTTGTTTGGCATAAAAAAATGTCAAATGATAAAAGCCCCATGGGCCAATACCAAACTTATGTGGAAATTTTTTTTTCTACCCCAACATTTGTTACTTTACCCCAACAATATTTTGAATATTCCCATTTTACCCTTATTTAAATTTAATATATTTTATTATTTTTTTGGTCTTATTGTACACTGTTCACTCCCCGAAAAACTATTCCGGTAAGTATAAAAGTATACCGGTATGTTAATTGTCACTGGTACACTTTTCACAAGTGTACCGGTTTGTCTGTACTGGGAGACAAAATTAAATATAATACCGGTACACTTTTCACAAGTGTACCGGTATAAAAAACAATTTCCAGCCATACCGGTACACATTTTAAAAGTGTACCGGTTTGAGAAAAATAAAAAAGTGTACCGGTAGAGTAAAAAGTGTACCGGTATACTAGTGAAATCTTTGATTGATAATCAAAGGCACAAGACGCCCCTCAAATTCAGCGAATACTTTATCATCTAGAGATGGGATTTCCATAACCTATATCACAGAAATTAAATTGAAGATTAATTGCATATGAGTAAGAGCAGAACAGAAGATCAAGGTGGTAGTACCCAACCGGAGTTGTTGTTTCAGCAACTTGTTCTATTCCAGCAACATCTGACCTCATGGAACGCAATGATTTTGCTTCATCGGCACCCATCTTGAAAAATGGAGAAATAGAACAGGAAGTGAGTGACAATAGAGGCAAGCAACAGAAATATGGCTGGAAATTGTTTTTTATACCGGTACACTTGTGAAAAGTGTACCGGTGACAATTAACATACCGGTATACTTTTATACTTACTGGAATAGTTTTTCGGAGGGCAAAGGATAGGATCCATAAACATTTTATTTATGGACCGTCCATAAATAATTCTGAACCTTCAGATCACATTTCCACGTGGAAGCATCTCACGCGTTCTCAATTAACAGAATTTTCCCAACGATCTCAGCTCCATCTCGCGCGATCTCAGCTCAACGATCTCTGTCGTCGTCATCATCAGCACCGTCACCGTTTCCCTCATTCACCGTGATCATCATCACCCTTACCGATCATCAACTCCGTCACTGATTCCATCGCCGGCGCCGGAATTGCATCTAGTACCAATTGTTAGTTTTCCTGTTGATTTTGTATTGGATATTGATTTTTGATTTCAGTGATTTTTCTGTTGTATAGTGTTTTTGATTTTCAGTGAATTTTGATATGTGTTTGATTTGTTTTGATTAAGTATGTATAGTGTTAGTAATCATGTATACTGAAATTAACCATAGTAGTATTCCTGGAACCCATTTTGTCCAAGTAATGGTTTCAAAAGAAAGAGAAAATGTGTGTGAAAACATGTGTGTGTATGAATAACATCATCAGGACCAGGTGGAATACAAGTGTGAGTGTGAGTGCATGTTTTTGTGGTGTTCTTAGACAATTCAGTAATTAGGGAAAGTTTGAACATGTAATTAGCCTTAGATGACCGAGGATTAGCCATGTAATTAGGAAAATTTGAGTATGCCTTAAATGACCTTAATTTGAGTATGTAAAATTATAAATTATTTTACAATGATTTGGTACAAGGCATGGTTTCAGAGAGTTTTCCATTAAAACCATTTGATGTTGATGATGGTTTAATTTCAAACACAACATGCATTTCAGGATATTTGGTTTAATTCATATTTTCGATTAACCATGTATATTGAATTACTGACTTATCATGTTTTCTGATTATTTTAAGTTTCTAATATTGTATACTAAATTGTGACTATTGATTTATACTGAATTTCACATGCATGCTATAATATTGTTTTCGAGTTTATATAATGATTGTAATTTTAGATCGGTTGTTTGCCTTTTGTAATGCCTTTTGTAATTTTAGATCGGCTCTGCTACATAGCAGTAGTATTTATGTAGTTAAGGCGATAGATATGTCTGTTGTAATGTGTAGAGTAGAATAATTTACAGTGATTTTTCTAATATTGTGTGATTTATCTGTCAGTACTGTCTGAAACCATTTTGCAAAAGGAATGGTTGCATACAGTTGTTCACCAACACCATTTGATGCTGATAATGGTTTTATTCTTTTTTACAGGGGTTGTTTATGTCGTCAATGGATTCGACATCGACTCCATCACTCATTCATGGTGGTAGCTCAGAAATAAATACTGATAAGTCTCAATGCTACTACCCTACGAATAAGGAATCATGGGAGTCTTTAGGATTTGCAACTGTTGAAGAGATTGAAAAGTTTTATGGTAATTATGCATATAACATTGGCTTTTCCATTAGGACTCATTTGAAGGGAAAGGTCAATTCAATGGGACAAAAAACAGACAGGGTACATTATGTCCGTTTTGTTTGTAACAAAGAAGGTTTCAGAAGGGGAAGCTTGCTTGACCCTAAGAATAGGTCAAGATCAGATAGTCCACTTGTTATTGAGTTTGAGAAAGTGAAAGAGAGACCGGAGGAAAGGGTTGGCTGTAAAGCTGGGATATCCTTGAAGTGGGATGAAGCTTTGAGTGTTTACAAGATATACAAGTGGGATGTGGATCATTGTCATGCGTTACATAAGTCAGAACATTCGCGCTACTTGAGAGCATTTAGAGAAGTCAATGAAGTGCAAGGACAGCTAGCTGTAATCAATTCCAAAGCTGGAATGTCGATTAGAAATTCTTATGAAGTCATGGGTCAGGGAGTTGGAGGCACAGACAATCTCCCTTTTCGATTTTCGGATTTAAAGAATTATTTGATGACAGTTCGTCAGAAAGAGATGTTTGTTGGGGAAGCAACTGTGATTCAGGAATTCTTTAGGAACGAAGCTCATTCGAAACCTTCGTTTTATTATGATATTCAAGTTGATGCTGAAGAAGACATAGCTAGTATTTTCTGGGCAGATGGAATTATGCAGCATGATTATTCGCTATTTGGTGATGTTATTAGTTTTGACACGACTTACCGAACAAACAATCAATATCGTCCATTAGGTTAGTATTTTTGCGATTTTTCATATGTTTTACCTGGGTTTTGTGCTGCTGATTAGTCGTAGTATTTTATGTGGTTAGGGTGATAGTTATCTCTACAAGGGATTTGTGTATTACTGTTTTATTACTCTTTTAATACTGTCTGAAACCATGATGCATATGAAATGGTTTTGCTCATTCTTTCACCAAAACCATTTGATGATGATATTGGTTTTTCCCTAACTCAGCTTAAAAAATGTCAAGTACAAGTGTAGTTAATACTGTTTAAAAATATAATTAGTAGTTTCAAGGTTCCAATCCATGTCTTGTTTTTGTGATGATATTGCTTCAGTATCATATTTTGAGCTTTTCTAAGGGGTTCCAATATATGTCTTGTTTTTGTGCTGATTAATTGTAGTTTCTACGTGGTTATGGTGATGTTTATCGTTACAAGTAATTGTTAATACTGTCTGAAAAACCATATTGCACATGGAATGGTTTTACTGTTTGATTAACACGTGAGCACCTGCAGAACCATTTTGCACAAGGGATTTTTCATATGTTTACCTGGGTGTTGTGCTGCTGATTAGTCGTAGTATTTTTATGTGGTTAGGGTGATAGTAATCTATACAAGGGAATTGTTAATACTGCTTTATTACTTTTTTATTACTGTCTGAAACCATGATACATATGAAATGGTTTCACTCATTCTTTGTCCAAAACCATTTTATGATGATATTGGTTTTTCTTTGACTCAGCTTAAAAAATGTCAAGTACAAGTGTAGTTAATACTGTTTAAAAATATAATTAGTAGTTTCAGGGTTCCAATATATGTCTTTTTTTTTGTGCTGATTAACTGTAGTTTTCTATGTGGTTATGGTGATGGTTATGGTTACAAGATTTTGTTAATACTGTCTGGAAAACCATATTGCACATGGAATGGTTTCACTCAGTTGTTCACCAGAACCATTTGTGAATGTTAATTATAATTGTAGTTAGTACTGTTAGATGATGATCTTAAGATTTATGTGACTTTGTTTATGCAATCAGCATGCTACCTAGTTGATCTGGATTTCTTAATAATGTTAGTACTGTTTGATTAATACGTGAGCACTTGCAGAACCATTTTGCACAAGGAATGGTTTCATTCAGTTCCCCAGCTAAACCATTTCATCCTGATAATAGTTTTATTGCTTTTTACATTGCAGCTGCCTTCCTTGGTTTTGACAACCATCGAAAGAGTGTCTTATTTGGTGCTGCATTACTGTATGATGAAACGGCAGCCACATTTGATTGGTTGTTTACAACATTTTTGAAATGTATGGCCAATAAGCAACCACAGACAATATACACCGACCAGGCTCCTGCGTTGTTGAAGTCTGTTCCAAATATATTCAAAGGTGTTTTTCATGGGATTTGTTCATGGCATATGTCAGAGAATGCAAAGAAAAACCTTGGCTCTCGTGCAAACAGTGCTTTTTTTGATGAATTCAATAACTTGGTTTCAAATGTAGAAAATGAAATAGACTTCGACTACAATTGGGAGCAGATGATGAAAAATTGCTTTGATGGAAGACCTACTTCAGACTTTAGGTGGCTTGTCCAAACTCACAAAATTCGTATGCATTGGTCTTCTGCTTGGGTCAAGTCAACTTTTACAGCTGGTCTTAAAACAACTCAGTTGAGCGAGTCTTTCAATGCTTTTCTTCGTCGTTTTTTGCAGCCAGACCATTCACTTGTTCGTTTCTTTAGTCATTTCAACAGTATGGTTCAGAGAATGAGGGATAACCACACTGAGTTGGACTTCAAGGCTGCAAACACTAAAACCAAAAATAATTATCCGAACAGTCAGCTGATGCGGTCCGTTGTTAACAAGTACACACCAGCTTGCTTTGCATTTATTCACAAGCAGTATGACCTTTCATTCAAATACTATTATGAAGAGGACACAGGAAAAGGGTCTGACTTGATTAGGGTTTTCAATGTTTTCACAATTGAAAAGGTTCGTGATCCTGATGAACTAGACGATGATAAGTATGATGATGCTGCTGATAATGAAGGGGGGTCAAATGCTGATGTTATGGATGAAGAACTTCAGGATCATGATCGGCTTGATGAAAGGGTTGTCACAGTTGATGTTAGGAGCAAAAGTTTTAGCTGCACATGTCGGATGTTTGAGAACAGGGGCTTTTTATGTCGACATGTTTTCAAAATTTTGGAGTTCCTAGGTGGTTCTGTGCAATATCATTCCTTGAAGACAATTCCTGCACAATATGTTTTAAAGCGTTGGACTAGAGATGTGCGCCCGTCTGCAGATAAGCTGAAATCTATCATCAATGCTACGAATGAAGACACAACTCAAGCACAAAGATACCAACAAATTTGTGCTGTTACAGTTCAGCTTTGTACACGTGTTTGTGCAGATCCGGAGGCTTCTCAAATTTTTCTTGATGGTATTATTGAAGCTGGGAAAAAGGCAGAGGAGTTGCTTCTTTCTAAAGGTATTCGTACTAACCCAGTTTCAGTGACGTCATCTAAGTGCTCAATAGTTGCTGCTGCTGGTGAAGCATCTTCTGGTGTGAAGTCTACCGCCCCAAAGTTCAAAGAAAGAATAAATCCAAATAGGTCAAAGAAGCGAATTAAGTGTGATTATGAAAAATCTAGGGAAAAGCAGAAATTCCGCCTAGAACGGAAGAAAAAACAGAAAGATGATCATGAGGCTTTAAAAACCAAAGCTGGAGAAGGGCTTTCAACAGATGATTTCCAAAGCCAGCAAAGTTGTTCTGGTGTAAACCATTAGTAATCATAAATGGTTTCAAGATGTTAAACACTAAAACCATTAGTTCTTTGAAATGGTTTCCAGATTTATTGTATGAGATTGGTCTAGTAGTTTGGTAGCTTTTGAATATTTACCTAAGAAATTATAAGGGCTTATTGTGTTTGCATTATTTTGTTATCTAAGAACTATGTTTCTCTATTTACTAAAAAAAATAGTACCCATACTTTTTTTTGTTATTCTCGTAAAATGGAATAGAACGAAACGGAATGAAAAATAAATTTCATTCTATTGTTTGTATATGTTATAAAGTGAAGAAAAATTGGAAGGGAAGAAAAATGAAAGAAAATAATGGAATGGATACTATTATATACAACTCTGTTACAATCGTGTATAAAAAATTCAAACAATACAATCTCACTGCACACCACTAGATATATATATATATATATATATATATATATATATATATATACCACTTCATTCCATCAATCCAAATAAAATCAGTATATTTTTATTTGGACCACCTTGTAATATAATTGTCATACATAAATGATAAGGTCAGTTGAATTAAAACCATTTAGTAGATCAAATGGTTTCCAGATGTTATACATTGAAACCATTATCATTGTTAAATGGTTTCAAGAACAACTATATATGTAAATGGTTTTTAAATATGTTGTTGTATGCATGTTACATTTCTTGTTGTTTCAGTGATTAATTTTTACAGCGTTTGTTTCAATGGTTTCGACTATATTTCACAAACTACATTCTCACTTCTGTATATCCTATGGTACGAATAAAGTAGAGATTGATTAAGAAGGCAATTAAACTAATTCATAAATTCAACATAAATTAAAACAATAAAAATTAAAACAATCCATAAATTTATCAATAAAGTATTTTGACAATGAAAATGTCATAATGTGATAAGGAACATAACAAAATATGAGAACAACCATAGGAAAAGATGTGTGAAACCATTTGTCAATACTAATGGTTTCAGGATACAACACCTTGAATCCATTTAATATGACTAATGGTTTTTAACAGAACTACTTGGTAGGTTTTGGGAATTTTGTTCAATAAATGTGGTTGCTTTCTTCTGAACTTCATCTCTCATGGAATTGCTTTGGTGGCTTAAGATTTCTGAACATATTCCAATACGGAGATCTGTAATTCTTCCGGCCTTACTATTGTCCCCTTTTTTTTTGAGTTTGGTCCACCCTTTGAAGGATTGCATTTCAGCTCCCCATTCAGCAAGAAACTTCATGCAGAAGACACCACAGTTGTCGGAATCCGTTTGTGTAGGCACCTTTGGTGTTTCATAACTGAATTTCTCAAATTCGTAAGGCATTTTGTCTTTCTTTTTCTTATATAGATCTGCGACAAAAGCTTCAACCTCATTCAGCCACACATTAAGCAGCAGCTTGTATGAGGTGGCTTCACCATCCTTGGTTTCCAATGTCTCTCCTACACCGGACAAGCTGTTCAGGAATTGAAATTTCTGGCTCTTGAGATTGACGACAAAGCAGACATAATGGGATCCTGGGTTGCCAACTATTGCTGGTGTCATTATCTGTTTCATCATGTAAATCATATTATTAAAATATAATCATATCTAAATCATATTATTAAACTAAATTTATCATACCAAAATCATATTATCAATAGAGACTTACGTATTCCAGCTTTGTAGGGTCAATGTTCTGCCAATCCAGGTATTTGAAATTTTTTAGCCTCTCAATGAATCGCCAGCATGCAATATTCCTACTTACAGGAGCCATTTTCTCTTGGTCAACCTGGTTATATAAAATGAGTAAATCAATAAGATTATGTAAATAGCATGTAGATTGTCAATATTAATGGATTATAATACATACATAATTAACCAATGGTGTCACCAGTCTTGTCCTGTCCCCCTGTTGATCCCAATTTAAGCAATTAACCCAACAGTTAATGACCAAGCATGACACCCACACATCTTTTTGAAGGGTGCACAAGGCTTCCCTTTGTAGTGCATAACAATGAGTCTTGTTGCTGGAGCAGTACATAACTTCATCCCTATACAATAATTAAGCATTTAGGATTATTCACTAGAACAAAAGAACAAAAGGATAAGGCCAAAAGATTTGTATAACATCTTGAAATAAAATGGTTTCGTTTCTACTATTCAACAATGTTAATAATCCAGAAATAGTATTAGAACAAAAGATCAGATAATAACAAACTTATGGAACTAATAGAATCTTAAGCAAAGGACTGGAAACCATTCTACAATATTAATGGTTTCAGTGTTTAACATCCACAAACCATTTTAAAACTAATAATGGTTTCAGTGTTTTAACATCAACCATTTAACAATACTAATAATTCAGAAATATCATTAATACAAGTTCTATGTTATTACTTATCAAGCACATCACTCCATGCATATGTTGCCAGATCCTTCTGCTTCTTAGTCGCCTTTGACTCATGGACAGCTTCGTCATACGGGCTTGAGAGGTACTTTGACTTCTTCAAAGGTCTTTTCCGTTCAGGGATAGGACCACTAGAGTATAGCATATCATGGGTCCTTCTTTTCTTTTTCTTCACAGGTTCAGCACTATCCACGTCGATTACCTCATCTGGTAAGACGGACCTTAATGGAGTTGCACTGTCAAATAAAGTACATAATTGTTAGTTTGCAGAATTTAATTAATATTGTTATCTGCACAGAAAGTAATTAATCATGTTCATGTTAGGCTCATGTTTTAAACCATTCCTTCTGCTAAATTGTTTCAGACATATTATTGTTTCAGACACAAGGATGATATAGCAGAAACTTCATGAAATATTAGCAATAAACAAATAGAAATAGGTAGAGAATAATTGCTACATATAATTGACTTACTCTATACAAACGTCTGAGTCAGACTTATCCTCATGCTTCACATTTGGTGGTGCCTCATACAAAACAAGCGCAAGGCTTTGACTGCATTCTTTCTTCGTTGAAGCTTCACCCGCATCAAAAAACTCTGGATATTTCCGAATTGTTTCAGCTGTAACTGAATCAGATCCCTGTGACACCGATTGTGTCTTATTCAAGCTGAAACCATCAAAACAGCAACAAATAAAAAACCATTAAATGTTAAAAGACATCATGACTAAAAAACCACTAAACAGACATCATATATATTCATTTCTTACTCTGATTGAAAAAATTGTGGAAACTTTGAGATAGTTTCCTGTGTGACAGTATCCATTCCTTGTGAATCTGAATCCTTGGTTTCTGAATCATTTTTAGTTAACCTGCAATGAAAACCATTGAGAAATATTTTAAAAGGTTTGATCTAAGATGTAATTATGGATTTACACAATCAGAAACAATAAACCAAAAAAAGAATGATACAGATTAATTGCTTACTCTGCATGTTTAGTTTCACCGCCATCAAAATATTGTGGAAACTTTTCAATAGTTTCCTGTGTCAATGTCATCCCGACATTGCACGCGGCCTTCACCGATTCATCAAGGAGCTCCAGATTGATTTCAACATCTTCATCAGATTGATTTTCATTATTGAACCTGAAACCATTATCAAGATCAAATGGTTTTGGAGAACAAAGGAATGAAACCATTCCATGTGCAACATGGTTTCAGATAGTATTAACAAATGAAATTATTTTTAACTGATCAATAAATCATGTTAAAACTTAAAATTAAAGTTAATTATAGTTGTACACAGTCACAAAAATAGATTAATTGCTTACTCTGCATCTTTAGTTTCACCGCCTTCAAAAATTTGTGGAAACTTTATGATAGTTTCCTGTGTCAATGTCAGCCCGACATTGCACGCAGCTTTCACTGATTCATCAAGGAGCTCCGCATTGATTTCATTTTGATCATTATTGAACCTGAAAACATTTACACATGCTATTTGATCAGACTTACATAAAAATATTATTATTTAATTAGGTCATCAATATGTACAATAAGAATATTTACAATTACGTCACCAATAAACCATGTTAAGTTTATAACAAAGGTTAGTACCTTTGGGCATTCGAACTTTCACCCACTTCATTTGCAGCTCCAGCTCCTTTATATCCAGCTTCTTTAGATTCTTTTGAAATGGTTTTTGCAACCTCATCTTCATCACTTTCGTTGTCATTTTCATCATTTTCATGCTCATTTTCATCACTATTGACCCTGATAAAATTTGACATGCTATTGGTAAAACTTACATAAAATTAATATTATTTACTTATTACTAAAATATTGAGGATCAAATGATGTTGGTAAACAAAGAAAACTATTCCAAAACAATTATAACCATCAAATGGTTTTGGTGAAACAATGAGTGAAACCATTTTGTATGCAACATGGTTTCAGACAGTATTAAAAAAGTAATCAAACAGTATTATATATTTTATTTACAATCAATGATCACTAAACCATGGTAAGAGTTAAAATAAATTTTAGTACCTCTTTACATCAGAATTTCCTGCAGTATCATCACTCTCAGTATCTTCACTGTCATCATTTTCACTTTCATCATCTTCACCTTTCTGTTTTTGTGAAATTGCATGTTGTTTTTCAGAAGTTCCAACATCTTCAGCTATCCTCCTCTCTAGGGTTTGTATGGCTCCATTGTAGATCCGTATGCACCCTCTGTAATGATCAAGATATTCCTCTGCCTGCATATGGTTTATATATATGTAATAATAATATATGTTAGTAAAACAATTGATGACTTAAAGTAACTGTTCACATATATATATATATATATATATATATATATATATATATATTGTTTATACAAATAATATTATGGTTCTCTCACCTTTGATAAAGGACAAGTATCTGGATCAAAACACATCGGAATTGGTCCTTCATCAGTGCGATAAAGTCGTTTGACCCCAACTGTCAATCCATGCTCGAGCCCCATAAGGTCATGGACCTTTTGAAGGTCTTGGGTTGCGGTCTTCACATCCCAACCACGCAGCGATGGGAACTTTTGTTTACCAGTTAACAATGGGCTTCTCTTCCCCATTTTATCCAGATAATTAATCTGTAAAATAAACCATTATCCAATCAACATGGTTTTATACAACAGGGTATCAAAACCATTAAACCATACTAATGGTTTCAGTTATTATAAACGGGTTATTTTTAAATATGTAATGTCTATAGGAGTGCATACTCAGAGTGAGTGATTCAATGCTTATATATCACACACACACACACACACACACACACAAAGACAACCAGACACACACACACACACACATGTGATAGATTTGGTATCAATGTTATAAGGAAACAATATTTCTTGGACTGCAAAGGAATGTTACGTACATGTCCATTAACCAACCAACATAAGTCCAGTTTACAAGCACAAACAAATTAGTTTCATAAAAATCTCATGGAGCAGAACCCATCGAACTACTAGAACAATTTTAAGCAAACACCTTGAAACCATTTAAAAATACAAATGGTTTCACTGTATCAGATTTTGAAACCATTAAACAAAACTAATTGTTTCCAGCATTTAACAAAACCTTATATATATTTGTATATATATATATATATATATATATATATATATATATATATATATATATATAGAGAGAGAGAGAGAGAGAGAGAGATTGATTACCATTAGGAAGTGGAAATCTGCCAATGGATTTGCCACATCTGGATTTTGCAGCCCATCCTTCATGTATTGCAAAACGTGTGAGCACCAATTATATGATGCCGCCTGTTCTAGCACTTGCGCATAATGCAGAGACACAAAACTGCTGTTTGTAGGGCACAATATGTTGTGGATTATCAAACATATTGCCCCCTTAACCCAAGACATTGGTTTCTCCAATTTTTTCATTTGTGATTCCAATTCAGTCACTTTCACAAATGTGGAGTAGTTACCAACCAACCCCAACTCCCTTCGCAGTTTTTTTATAGCTGCCTCAGAGCAGCGATCAACATTGATCTGCTCCCCACTCATTGGGAGCCCATATACTCTGTGCACATCTTGCTCCGTCAATGGCAGCACATCTGTTCTGCCTAACCTGATCCACATGTTTTCTTTTTCGAAGTGCTTCACAATCCATTCCACGAAGAATGTGTGGATTTTGGTCCATTTGCAGATATGTCTTAACCCACCGAAACCACTCTCATTCAAAAGATTCAATATATCATCCTCTTTTTTCTTCCCCTTGATTGATTCCATAAGGTCATGGACCTTAGGAATGCTCAGTTTGTGTCTTAATCGTTGATCCAAATTCTGCTCCTCAGAATTACCATCGGTGTCTTCGTTCTTTTTTCCCTTGTTTTTTTGACTCATACTCTTTTCCTTAACTTCGTTATTATCGTCCGAGCTTTCATCATTTATTTTTGTCCCTCCCTCTCTTCTACCACAAGTCTTTTGATTCTTTACCTTCTTATCCTTTTCCCCCCCCTCTTCTTCCGATGGTGTCAAGCCAAGACTGAAATTGGGCATCGACTCCAAGTCTTTTGTTTTTTTGGTCTGCATCAAAGAAAACAATTTTAATCATTAAATGGTTGTGGTGTAAAATACATTGCAGCATGCTAGACTCATCTCAAAATACATTGTTAAAACACATTCTGGAAACCATTCCATGTGCATAATGGTTTCCAGAATCCACTCATTATGAAATCAACATTCAGAATCCCTTTCCAATAACAAATTACAAACTATTTATTTGATTTGAAATGACAAATAAACAGATACTCAGAATAGAGTTGCTCCAAATTTTAGCTTTATAACAAAATAGAGCTTTGATGCTGGAAACCATCTGGCACAAGGAATGGTTTCAAACTGTTAAAATACATTGTTAAAACACATTCTGAAACCATTCCATGTGCATAATGGTTTCCAGCATCCACTAATTACCAAATCAACACTCAGAATCCCTTTCCAATAAAAAACTACAAACTATTTATTTGATTTGCAATGAGAAATAATTTTAAACTCTTAATTTAGGGTTTCCACAGATGCATGCAATTTGTACCAAAATCATAACACCATTTGCAACATATCAACAGCACAATTAAAACAAATGGTTCAACAAAATGGTTTTTGAGTAACACATTCTGGAAACCATTCAATGTGCATAATGGTTTCCAGAATCCACAGGTTACCAAATCAACACTCAGAATCCCTTTCCAATTACAACTTACAAACTATTTATTTGATTTGAAATGAGAAATAAACATAAACTATAATTTTAGGGTTTTCACTTATATAATCATTTCAAAAATTAACGCAGAGTTAGAACCGTTTCCAATCGCAAAAATTTGAAAGGAAAAGTAAAAATTAATTAGTTAATTTGGGGATTATCACTTATATAATCATTTCAAACGATTTTAGCAACATACATTCACGTTAGAACCGTTTTCTAGTCAAAAATAAGTTGACGCAGAGTTGACGATGTTACCTGGTTTGTTTTCTTCATTTCAGCGTGACGTTGATGATTATGTTTGAACGGTGATGATGGTGATGATGTCGACGGTTTCGTGATCGTCCTTTTCCGGCGACGGTTGTGGTGGAGATGACGGTTGTGGTGGTTTGCAATGGAGTGATCGTGTTTGAGAAGAAGGAGACGTGCTTCAGACAAAATAAATGCAAGTGAAATTAAAAAAGAAAAATGATTAACGGTTTCTTTTTTATTTGGGCTGTGCGGTGTAAATAGGAAAACGTGGTGTAACTTTAGCAACTGGGCTGTGTCCCGTGTTTTAGGTCCAGGCCTTTTATGGACGGTCCATAAATTCATTTATGGACAGAAACTGAACCCTTTTCGGAGAGTGAACAGTGTACCGGAACAGTTATAATAAGACAAAAAAAAATAATAAAAATATATTAAAGTTAAATAAGGGTAAAATGGAAATATTCAAAATATTGTTGGGGTAAAGTAACAAATGTTGGGGTAGAAAAAAAAATTTCCAACTTATGTTGAAACTCATGCACAAATATAAATTGTTTTGATCGTATTATATAAATTAATATAATTAACGTGGTATAAAAAAGAAAAAATATGAATTAATTTACAAAAAAAGAGAATAAATGTTAAGAAGTATAATAGAATGAAAAAAATAAATTGATAAATTGAAGAAAAAAAAGAGTAATAAATAGTTAAGAAGTATAATAGAAAAAATTGGAATAAATGTTTCATTGATGTTGTAAAACGACTTATAATTTATTATAATTTGCTACGAAAGAATCAATTTTTAAAAGTTGCGCAATTCAAAACTTTGATTGTAAGATCCATCCATCGAGCAGGGACAAAAGTCATTCTTTTAATCAAAACTATAGAAGGTTTCAACACCATAAAATAAGTTAAATTTTAATTTTCTAAGACAAAATTCTTATGATTCAAAACAAAAAGAGACAAAACTCTTGTTTTATTTCTCTTTAATTTTTTGTTTTTTAACAAATGTCCCAAAAATACTCTTTTCGGTAATTTTTATAAGAAACAGCCCACCTTTTAATTTATTAAATAATTGATGTATTCGATCTATAATATAGACCATATACATTATTTATCTAATAAAATTAAAATTAACTTTTTCTTATGAAAAAGATTGATTGTAGTATTTATTAAGATTTTTTTAACTTTTTTATTCATTTACTAAATTTGAATTTATTTTCGTGTTGGCTAAACTCTTATTTTATTTCTCTTTTTAGTTTTTAAACAAATATCCCAAAAATACTCTTTCAATAATTTTATAAAAAACAACTCACATTTTAGTATACTAAATAACTGATGTATTCGATCTATAATATAGACCATATACATTATTTATCTAATAAAATTAAAATTAACTTTTTCTTATGAAAAAGATTGATTGTAGTATTTATTAACATTTTTTTAACTTTTTTATTCATTTACTAACTTTGAATTTATTTTTGTGTTGACTAAACTCTTATTTTATTTCTCTTTTTAGTTTTTTAACAAATATCCCAAAAATACTCTTTCAATAATTTTATAAAAAACAACTCACTTTTTAGTATACTAAATAACTGATGTATTTGATTTATAATATAGACCATATACAATATTTATCCAATAAAATAAAAATTAATTTTTTCTTATAAGAAAAAGATTGATTGTAGTATTTATTAACATTTTTTTAACCTTTTTTATTCATTGACTAAATTTGAATTTATTTTTGTGTTGACTAACTAAATATGAAGTTTGAACACATGGTATCGTGCATCACCCCACCAATAGAAAATATAATTGAAATGAAAAAAATACAAATAATTCCAACAAAACTATTCAACGTGACGAATAGTGGCATAAATACAGTTTGTTGCCATTGAATTTTAAATTACTAATTTCCAAGAGTAAGCGGCAGAATACAGAACGAATAGAAGAAGTTAAGGTTTGAGTTTTACGGAAGGGAAGAGAAAATACGTGTGCGTATTTTTTCAAGGAACACACAAACAACACAAAACGTTGGAGTTTTCTATTAAAACAGAGAAACAAAACACGTTTGTTTGTGGCATAGGTATAGGTACTACACTCCGCGATTTTCGCTTCCCGCTCCTTTCGTCAACTAACTCTCTCTAATCTTTATCAAAAAAAAAAAAAAAAGGTGTTTATCTTTTTTTTTGTTATTTAATTAATTTTAAACCTTACGAATTTAAATTACGTTTACGATCATCACCGTCTTTGATTCTTCTTCTTCTTTCTAATGTAATAACTGCATGTTGTTAATTTCAATTTTTTTATTCACAGACAGAACATTCTGTTTTCTGAATTTTGCAAGGACATGAAATCATCACCTGCTCGGGTAATTTTTTTTCCTTCTTCTTTCAATTTTTATAACCGTCTCTCTATTCTGATTATGCAATCAATTATTAAGAATTTAGGAATATGAATCACAATTTTTTGATAAATAGTTTTCCTAATTTAATGAAATTGTGTTAATTCAATTCTGCTATGATATATTTGGTGTTATTAATTTTATGATCTAACCTTGTATTTATGTTTTTTTTTTTGTAACAGACGGTTTTGGTTGTTGATTCAAAGAGCAACAAATCATGTTTATATGCAATTTTTCCAGCAGCACTTTTAGCATGTGCTGTTTTGTTTTTGACAAGTTCATTATACTCACAAAGCTACAAAGATGTATGTATATGCATAAATCATTATTTCAAGATAAAATTCAGAAAATTATGAATAATTTGTTGACTTTGACCTTGTGTTTTGCAGAAACTATCTAGTTTCAAAATGGATGTAGGTCATATTATGGAAAGTAATGATAAATGCAAGGTTTGTTTTCTCTTATTGGTTTTGGTTTTGTCTTTTGATTATGTACTATTTTGAATGTGTTTGGTTTGGTGCTTATATCTGTTTATCTTGTTTAGTAGAAGCAGTGCAGGCCTAGTGGAAGTGAGGCATTACCTGAAGGTATAATCTCGAGTACTTCCGATTTCGAGATGAGAGCTTTATGGGAACCTGCAAGGTCAAAGAAGGTTCATAATGATGTCTTCGTGAGTTTCACTTAGCCTTTACCACTCATCTTTATGTCTATTAAGTGATTCATCAACAAAAACGTTTAGGATAGTGCAAGTAAATACCATTTGAGTCATTATAATTTGTGGTTTATTTTTTGGTCTTAAATCCTATCAAGCACGGACACAGACACGAACACCGGACACAGACACATTGAAACTGATAATAATTTGAGAAAATGACATAATTCAATGTAATCATATGTGTCGATGTTGTGTCGGTGTCAGAAATTGGGATGCGCCTGATTCGAGGAGTGTCCGTGTTTCATAGCTTAAACCTACTATTCCTACAGAAAAGGGCTATGGTAATCGGACGGGAGGTAAGTAAAGGCTGAACAAGGATTGTTCCAGTCTGGATTCAAATTTGAGTTCTCTCGAACAATTCATCCTTAACTTAAGCTCATTAACCACTTTTGTGTGTGTGTCTGAGTGCACAATCTCAAAATGACATGGATGTCAGGGTTTATAAAAATGTACTTCAACTTCAGTTTCGGCATGGCACCAAGTTTGTTTATGTCTCTATTATAAGTGCTCATTTACAATTAAAATTCTAATAAGCAGGAGCCAATGTAGTCTCTTAATTTTCTTCTCATGTTTACTAATTTCGTATATTTGAACAGGTTAAGGTAAATGCATCGAACTTGTTTGCAATGGCAGTGGGAATAAAGCAGAAAGATCTGGTTAACAAGATGGTCAAGAAGGTCCTCTAATGATTTTTTTATCAAGATGTTTAATTACTAATAATTCTCTGTTTAATCCATTGATCATGACCCTCTTTCTACCCCAAATTGCAGTTTCTAGCAAGTAATTTCACTGTGATGCTTTTCCATTACGATGGGATGGTCGATGGATGGAAGATATTCGATTGGAGTGATCATGTTATTCATATATCCGTAGCTGACCAAACCAAATGGTAGATGTCTAAGCGATTTCACATTAAATTCCAATACTCATAATTCATTATTTTGAATAACTTTTCAGTTATCTTATATGCGTTCAATGCTGCATATGTTTTCAATGACTAGGTGGTTTGCGAAGCGTTTCTTACACCCCGACATAGTTGCAGATTATGATTATATTTTCCTTTGGGACGAGGACCTAGGAGTTGAAAATTTCCACCCTGATAAGTATGTACAATATCTTTTTAGTTTTGCTTAACTGCAATCATAAAGTTTTGAATTTTAATTGATCGAAAACATAAGGACTAGTGTTTGACATTTTTCCTTTACGATTTTAAGGTATATTTCGATTGTTAAAGAAGAAGGGCTTGAGATATCACAACCAGCACTTGATCCTAAACTTTCAGAAGTTCATCATCAGATTACTGCACGCGGTAGGAGATCAAAAGTGCACAGGTTATATCCATAATCACATTTGTTCATTTGATGAAAATTAATGTTAATGTTAAGTGTTCTTACTCGTGCTTACGTTGTACATACTTTCGGTTATTGTATTGCGATCGCAGGAGAACATATAAAACTGCTAATGATGGTAAAGGCTGCGATGAAAGTAGCACTGCTCCTCCATGCACAGGGTAAAGAATATTTGTTTTTGGCAAATTCGATGTAGATTTCCATTTATTTTATGCAGTTGATGAAATATCGACTTATTTGTTTCAGGTGGATAGAAGTGATGGCTCCTGTTTTTTCAAAAGCTGCGTGGCGTTGTGTTTGGCACATGATTCAGGTGCACCAGTTTGTTCCATTAATGTTGTTGCGAGTGAAAGCAGTATTGTCAAACAGCGACTATAGCAGTACTATAGTGGAATTCACATTTAGTACACAATGTTGTCAGATAGTAGCTATATCGGCTAATTCCATTGACAACATTGCAAAAGCGTTACTTTGTAAAATACTTTTTTGCTCACCATTTGTGGTTTAATTTACAGAATGACTTGGTTCATGCATGGGGTCTAGATATGCAACTTGGCTATTGCTCTCAGGCGAGTTATATATGCTCATTACGGCATTATGCTATGTTCTATTGAAATTTTCTTTTAATTTCATCCAGTGTTGTCAAATAGTGGCTATAGCGTAGCAAAATTTGGAATCCTTATTATTCTATGATACACTGTTTAGTACAAAACGTTGTCAAATAGCGGCACTATATTGTGCAGTGAAATTTTAACAAACTGCTATTTTATGCGATCAACGATTGATAACACTTCTGACTTTGTTTATGTAGGGTGATCGAATGAAAAATGTTGGTGTTGTTGATGCTGAATACATTGTCCACTACAATCGTCCCACTCTCGGAGGCATAGATAAGAATACTACGGTAAAAAATGTACTATCTTTATCATAGATTTTAACTATGCAGAGCTGCTTAAGTTATTATAAGATTATAATTTCATATTCATAACATGGTTATTATTTAGAATGTGTTTCTTTCATTCTATTTAACTTGAAAGTTGAAACTGAGACTTATAATTTGTGACTTGCATTACAGGTTTCAGTTTCATCTCAGGAAAAGGAGGATCATAGAGTTGATGTAAGTTTTACTATGCAGTAACTATTTGTCAATGAAAGTCTTTCTTTAAGTGCACGTTTGGATTCACTTTTGAGAGAACGAAAAGTGATTATGAGGACTTAAAATTGATTTTATATTTTTGGGGATTCTAGATTAGAAATTGATTGTTCATTTCACTTTCACGTGAACATATCCAAACATAATAATTTTACCGAAAACTCACTTGACTAAAAACAATTTTACAAAATCAATTCAGTCAAAACCAATTTTTGTCACGACATAACTAAATACACAATCCTATGTCAAAAACACATTCATTTTGCTGTTCCAAACCTTCTAGTACTACTCATCCTCAATTAGTCCAATTTAGAATCATAGCCAAATACATCCAAATCATATTCTCTTCAATTTTTTTGTCTTTTTAGTTGGCTTGTAATTAGTACAATAACCAACACAATTCAATCTTTTAAGAGATTGAAAATGACTTGTGACCCTCAATGATAATGACTAATAGCTTATCCAATTAGCATACAATGCATATAATATATTTGAGATTCTTCTTGTACAGGAAAAAAATTGTGTCATACAATTAATAAGTGTAAATTGTCACTTTCTTCATTATTTTAATTTCATGACATTATATTAATTATATATCTTAATAATTTGGTTTATGTGACTAATATATTATTTTGAATGGGGTGTAGGTAAGGAGGCTATCATACCATGAATTAGATATTTTCAAAAAACGTTGGGAAAAGGCAGTTGATGAGGATAAATGTTGGGTGGATCCATTTGAACAGCAATTGAAGCAACTTATGACATAGTAAAAGTTGTGTAAATTTTGTATATAAAAAAGAGAAAATACATCATTTATGTGAAGTGAAGCAAATGCATGCAACTCATAGTTACAGCAATTGATCATAGTTGAGACAGAGAGAATTTGGAGGGTCTCGAGCAAAATAAATTGAGAAAATGTGCTAGATATGATTAGAGAGTAGTCAGAAAGTTAAAAGTGAGGTTCTTTTAAGTTGTTTTTTTTCTTGAGAAAACTTCTTATAGTCATCTAATTATTTTATTTGATAAAGTAATTGATGTCAAGTACAGCTCAAAGTGAATTTGAAACAAATTGTGAAAGTAATTCATGTCAAGTATTTTAATTATTTTCTTGGCTTCCCGATGTCACTTATGTGTTGGGTTAGTCCATATAGAGTAAAAGCACTCATTTTAAAATGGATTCTTGCTACTGGACAATGAAATTGATGTCAGTCAAATTAGTCGATTTTTAGGTTTTATATGGAGTCTTTAAGAGAAATAATTTATTTTTCTTGGCTCATATTTCTGTTTGGATGGTTTGGTTTACTTTGTTTCCATATCTTTGTTTTGATTTAAATATGTTTGTCTCTCTAAATATATCATTTTTTTATTTCTTCCAAAAACCATATATATCTGTGTGTGTGTAATATTTAATTTTAGTCCCTCTAAGGTGAATATCAAGACTAATTTTAATCTTGAACAAATTTTGCAATGATTAAAGCAAAATATTAAGAATAGGAAAAAGTAGCAAGAATTAAATAATTTTTTAAAAAAGCAAAATGCTACAAATGACAACTAAGACATTCCATCCCACATATGTTGGCACTAGGGATGGCAAAACCGGCCAACCCATCCCTCATTAATCCATCTAAAAAAGGGCAGAGTGGTGCGGGCTAACTAGTAGTGGTTGGTTGAAAATCTCACCCCGCTCCTTTTCATGGTGGGTGGCCCCGCCAATAAAATTTCAATTTCTTTTTGTTGATAAATTCGCAAAAATATTTTAAAAACTAACAAGGCGGCCATTCAAAACTTGAAACAATCAAACATCATGATTTATAAACCAAAGAAATCATAATTATAATAAAATCTGAAGAAAGTACTTAGTTTAAATCCAAAACAAACAAAACTTGGATTCTATTTAAATCCACAAAAATGCTAATGTTTAGTAGTCCAACAACAAAAACAAAACTTGGATTCAATGTTTAAATCCACACAAACAAAAATACCCAATAAACGATAATTAATCTTCAATCCAAATTAATGACGTCACTGGTGATGTTTGCTTGGATGTTGACGGTGAAGCAACAAAAGTGAGCCGTCACAAATTGTCAATAGCACGAAGAATTAGAGGGAGAAAAGTGAAATATATATATATATATATAGTTTCTATTTTTTAATATGAACCAAAAATGGAGAACTCATTAATAATGAGTTGAGTTTTTTTTTTTATAAAGGGGAAAAAAAATTGGTTAGACCCGACGGGCCAACCCCAAAGCATCCAATAAAAATATATTAAATAAAAATAAAATAAGAAAGATTTGGGGGATTTAGACTATACCATAATAGGAAACCCACTGGGATAAAATTTTGTTGAAGGGGAGAAAAGTGCAAGGATAAGATATGAATTCAAACATAAGCCGTTAAATATACAAAACTTATACAAAGTTAAGTTTAGTCTATTGTGATAGAAATCATTCTAAATATGGTTAGACAAGCTATTCCACCAAGTGAGTCTAGTATTAGATAAATAGATATTGACCATTTTATCAGCACAACAATTCTCCTCTCTGAAAATGCACACGACTAAGTTAATTCAAGTTCATGCATTGGTTGTCGTATTTTTCTTTCTCTTCTCTCTTTTTCTCTCCTACCAAGCAAAGGTTAAAATGCATTTGAGAAAGAAGATGCAAGAAATTTCTCCACCTGTTATGAAGAGTCTAAAGAATAATGTGATGAGGTTGCTTGAATGTCAAGGCACTACAAGAAAACTCAATTTTACTGGCAAATTTAGATTATAGTTACTGACGACCTAAGCCCTCTGTAAATTAGTGGCGGCCTAAGCCGTCAATAAATGACTAAAAGCCGTCAATAAGTGATTAAAAGTCGTCATAAACTTACTGGCGAATTTACTGACGACTTAGGCCCACTACAAGAAAACCTCAATTTATTGACGGATTTTAATAACATCTATTGAGGGCTTAAGTCCTCAGTAAGTTACTGACGGCCTAAACCCTCAGTAAATGAGAAAAAAACCCTCACAAATTTACTGGCGACCTAAGCCCTCGGTAAATTTTTGACACTTACAATTATTGGCGGCCTAAGCCCTCAATAAATTTACTGACGACCTAAGCCCTCGGTAAATTTCTGACACTTACAATTATTGGTGGCCTAAGCCCTCAATAAGTTTCAACTCTGTTGCCAATGTGACACATCATCGTCATCCTATCTCATTCATTCATTCACTCACTACTCTCTAAAAAAACAAAACAAAACAAAAAACTCTATTTTCTCTCCTTCTATCTCTCAACCTCCTCACCATAATCATAATCTTCCAAACACAACATACCACACACACACTCCAACGTTAAATCAATCTAAACAAAAACAAAAACCCATCATCTCTTTGTCTTGTTTCTCTCATCCACCGATTCTCTTCCTCAACTGTGCAAATTCACAACTTTCATAATTTCTTCATCTGTAATAATCATAATCACCCTTTCCATACTTTTCTATAATTCTTCCATTTCTCTTCACCATCATCACAAATCTTCTTCTCTTCTGTTCTTCTTCCCCTCAAAAAATAAATTGTAATCAACTAGGATAAGGCATGTCCCATACAAGAAAGAACTGATTTGCTACAAAGAATTTGGTTACAAGTTTTTTTTCTTTTTTTTTATTAAACTTGTAAAGTTTGATTTTATGTAAGCTTTTTTGTTTTGTTTTTTGAGATAGAAGCTGATAGGAGTTTAAGTTTTATTATGTTTAATAATATTTTAATTAATTTATATTTTGTGATTTTAATTAATGTGTTGTTTCTTTGTGTTCAACATTGGTAAATAGCAATTTCTATTTAAAAAGCAATTTCTATTATTAAAAGGCAATTTCTGATTTTTAAAACATTAATTAATTATTTAATAAATTTGGTTTTAAATAATAATAAATAAATCTGTTTTTAAAATAATTAAGAAAACAATTAAAATATACAAGTTTTTTTTTAAAATAAGCCAGAATTTTGTGACGGCCTAAGCCGTCGCTAGACAGTCAACGCGTGTCTGTACATGCAGGCCCGTCAGATTTTTGTGACGGCCTGAGCCGTCGCTATCTGTTTTGGCTGGATGTGACCGTTATCAGTTACTGACGGACGCGGCCGTCGCAAAATCCGTCCTCTCCGTTACTGACGACCTGGGTCGTCACAAAATTTCCCGACGCCTGTTTTCCTGACGCCCAGTGGCCGCCAGCTAGCCGCCAGTATCTACTAACTTAGCGACGGCTTTTCCCCTGTAGCGAGGGCTTTTGGCCGTCGCAAAATCCTGTTTTTCTTGTAGTGGCCGTCAATAAGTGATTAAAAGTCGTCATAAACTTACTGGCGAATTTACTGACGACTTAGGCCGTCAATAAGTGATTAAAAGTCGTCATAAACTTACTGGCGAATTTACTGACGACTTAGGCCGTCACAAACTGTTGACGAATTTTAACTTTCAACAGCAACATGTATAGAAATTAACTAAAAACAAAAAAACCATCCCAAGTTGTTCTCTTCCATCACCCAATTTTTTCAACTCTCCCTCACTCAAGTTTTTCAATTCCTTCTTCTACCACCATCCAATTTCTTCTCCTTCATCAAATAATTTTTTTTTCACAAACAAACTTATCACAACATCAATTTTTCTTCAATTGCAAAATCAATTTTGACCTCAAATCCGAACCTGAATCTTGAAGAATAAGAGTTCAAATTTGAATTTGAAAATGAATATGAATCTATGTTGTTCGAATTTGAAGATGAATATGAATCTAAGTTGGTCGAATTTTATAGATCTTGGATGTTTCACCTTCCTCTTGTTTCTCTTCTGCTTCTTGTTTTTCTTGTTTCTCCTTGAATTTTATAGATCTTGTAGTTTTTTTGTTAGCTTTTTGTTTGAAGAAAATAGATCTGAAGAAGAGGGTTCTTGGTTGAAGAAGAAATCTGGAAAAGAAGATTTGGGATTAGATGGAAATTTTTAAAATAATTTAATAATTCTATTGCATTTTATTAATTAATTTTTTAATGATAAACAATAAACAAATTATAATAAACGGAATAATTAAAATAATTAATTTTTAATAATTTTAATATATTAATTTTATATAATAATAAACAGAATGATTAAAATAATTAATTTAAAAAAAAAACGTTCAAACTTAGTGACGAACCTGGCGCAGAATTTTGTGACGACTTAAGCCGTCACTAATTTGAATTTTGTGACGACCTGAGCTGTCACAAAGTTTCGTCCCAAAGTTTGTGACGACCTGAGCCGTCACTAACTTATCCACGAGCTATTTACTGACGAAATTTGGCCGTCACAAAGTCGTCACTAAATTTTGACTTTGTGACGGATTTTTCCACTTTTTGAGGGCTTTTGGTCGTCAATAAATCCTGTTTTTCTTGTAGTGAGGTAGCAAGTTGTGAGTTAGTTTCTAGTCAGAGATGATGCTAACCCTTATCAAAAGCAATTTCAATGGCCAAAATAGCTCTCATCAACTCATCATTAAGAGCAAAAGAAACACCAATATGAGAAGCATAACAATCTAAAAAATTTGCTTGATAATCTTTGAACGCCCCTCCATAACCTACAATGCCAGAACTACCATGAGCTGCTCCATCTGAGTTGCATTTTATCAAAGATATTATAGGATGATGCCATAAGATCTCTTTAACTTTAGGAGCATTACGAGAATTAATCTTCACATAAAATGCTTTAAGAATCACAAATTCTACCATGTTATAGGAGCAACAGAAAATGTTGGTATAATTTCTACAGAGACATTAGATATAATAGAATTGATAGGTGATCTCCATTCTTATCTTGAAATTTACCACTGTTTATGCAAAACCAAATAGTTTTTTTTTTTTTTTACTAAAACATAACATTCACTCATTCAAATAGATTGATACATCAGATACAAGCATAAATTTAATAGCGTTAAAAATGAAAATGATGAATCTGCGAACAAACTCACAACATCCAAGTTAATAGCATAAAACAGCATACTCAGGCCTACAAATAATGTGACAAAATAAAAGGTACCGAAATACTCATGTCTTCGGATCTTCATCATTGATAACTTTGTCATTGATTGAATCTGTAGTTAATCAAAGTATATCTATCAAACTGAACTAAGCAAACAGCGTAAAAACCAAGAAAGCAACGCCGCACAAAACAATGACCAACACAACGCTGCACAAAACGACGACAAAATAACAAAAAATTCAAAAGAAAAAATTTGATTTATGTGATAATCACTTATATATCTTAAAAGAACGGTAAAAAAAGGTGTAAAGAGTGTAATTCTAGGCCAAAAATGACCTAAACCCACCCTCTATGATGACGAGTTAAGAAGAAAGAGAACTAGAAGACAAGAAATTTTTTCTAGAGCCGGCCAGGAATGAGAGCAATGTAAAACCAAATAGTTTTAAAAACATTAATAATGACATTCTGAATGATAAACTTGCATTGTAGACCAATAATTGTTCCAAGGATTCAAGATATATGCTGCATAGAACTAATATCAATAGGAATACCAATGATATTCTACCAACCCCAAAATTGTTGAGCAAAATGACACAACCTATATAGCATAAGTTGTCATCAATAAATAACTTAACGAGTCTCCAAACAGTGCAACAGAGTTAGGGTCTGTTTGGTAAAATTAAGCTATAAGCTAGCTGATAACTGAAAAGCTAGCTTATAGTTGATAGCTGAAAAGCTAATTGATTGAAATTAAAGTATTTGGTAAAATTAGATTTTAAAGTGGTTGATAAATATAAAACGACAAAAAAGGACATGTTAGTGGGTAGTTTTTTTTATATAAAAAATTCAAAAATTAAATTAAAGGTTAAAAAAGGAAAAAATTGGATAAAGCTATAAGCATAAGCTCAAACGCGACTTGAAATAGCACCCAAAAAACACTATAAGCTAATTAAAAAAGCTAATTGCCAAACACCTCTAATTTTTTCAAACAAACTTATAAATTAGTCCAATAAACTATAAGCTAACTTATTTGACATACCAAACAATGCCTTAAATAGTGAAACATTTTGTGCTAAATCATTTTGGTCCAAGAAAACAACCGACTAAGAGAAATTTATAAACCTTTTTAAATTGAGAGAGGGCATACTAAAAATCCAAGCAATTAAGCAAATTTATCAAGAAATTTATCCTTAGAAATTAAATTAAGAATTAAAGAAAATTACCAAAGACTAAAAGCAAAGAAAAAAGAAAGTATATTTGTAGCATATCTCCATATTTAAACTGTCTTTTTTTTCCTTAACCATCATATTGAACTTCCTTCCTACTTTCCTATCACATTTTCGTGTAATGCTATATTTTTTACAATAAATTATTTTTTCAAGCATTTGACGAAAATCACATGTCAATATCCCGTAAGATATTCGTAGTATTTTGAGAAGTCTTATTTCCCACGTTTTACTTTTTGTGATAGTTGACCAAATATGCATTATTGTTGTTGCCATGTGAAATTGTGAATGTTTCTGTATGCTGCTTTGAAATTGTGTATCGATGCATCAAGGCATAATAGCCCTACCTAATAATTGAATTTTTAACATAATAGGGTCACAACATTTTATAGCACCCTTATATATAATATTAAAATACAATAAAAAATGGTATAGGTGTTAAGTACATTGATGCCCCTTTTACAAAGACCAAAATCTCGAGGCTCACACACTAACACCCACACCTCAAAAACGCAGTTTGTAGATATGAAGTCAAAATAGTAGATAAATTTTTTACAGAGACAAAAATAATTTTAAGGTGATGATGTCGGCTGCAAAATCTCATTCATTTTTATATTGAATTTCTTTTTTCTCATTCAGTTATTTTTCATCTTTATTATTAACATGTTGCATTTTTTAAATGGATTACTATTATTGATGATGTAGACTATAAATGTTTACATAAAATGGGATAATGAGAAAATCCCCATATATATAACCTAAGAAATTTTTTCATCGGATCCCTCGGTGTTTTAAGGCCCTCAACATGATTTGGACATTTTGAAGGCCTTAAAACATATTGAGGAATTTAAAGAATTTTTTTCTAGAGATTTACTTTTGTCACTCTATTAATTTTCTCGTGCGCCCTACACCTTTTATGTTTTATCCTTTTGCTACTTAAGTAGAGGATATTGTAAGAATAAGAAATTTTTGACAAATTTTGTAAATGTCGTCCGCTGCTTAAGTAGTAGATGTTATAAAAACAAGTCTTTGGGGTGTATCCGCTACTTAAATAGCAGACAGAGGTATTTTGGTAAAGGGTTAATAGGTTTTTACCGCATGCAAAGTAGGCGAGTTTTGCCTTACACTCCCTGTAATTTTTTTTGTTAAGATTACCCCCTTGTAATGTTGCAGAATTTTTTTTCTCGTTCATTTTATCCCCCGGGGGGTAAAACAAAACAACATTACAGGGGGGTTGAATGAACTAGAAAAAAGTTCTGCAACATTACGAAGCGGTAATCTCAAAAAAAAAAAATACAAGGGGTAATGCAAAACTCGTCTACTTTGCAAGGGGTAAAAGCCTATAAATCCTTTGGTAAATTTATAAGGCACGCGAGAAAATGAATAGGGTGGCAAAAGAAAATCATTTAGCTATACCTAAGTAGCACAAAGGCCTTTGAGGCCCAATGAACTACAAAAGTTAATAAGGCCCAAACCATGTAATGGCCCCATGACTGTACACAATATAAACTATGTGAATTTCTTTTCGCGCCCCCTTACTTTCTCACTTTTTTTTTTTTCAAAAATGTCTCCCTCACATTTTAGAGTGCGGATGTTGTAAATATGCAAAATATGATATAACAACATTCTCCTCGTACAATTCGAATGATTTCCATATTTTTAAATGTGAACGTGGTCAGTAGTCAAATTTTTTGACGGTGGTTATAATTTAATGATCTTCGATGGTGGCTAATTCTAATTAGGCATCCAAGATTGTGACTTATGTTCGACCAATCGTACACCTTGTTTTTTTTTTTTTTTGACACAAGTAAACTTAGTGCATTTCATTCATAATAATTGTTTCAATACAAGGTGGGCAATAATCATAAAACTGGGGACCAGCAATAAAACGAGTTGCCTGCGCTAATTCGTGAGCTACTTGATTGGCTTGTCTCCTCACATAACTGACCTTACAGTTTTGATTCAAATCTAACAACCTGCAACAAGAAGCAATAATGTTGCCAAACTCAGTATTATTCTTGGACCTGTTATTCAAACTTTGCACTACATGCAAGCAATCAGTCTCAATGTAACTTGCTTCAATGTGTGAGCTATGCAACCATTTTATAGATTCAAGTACTCCTAGTGCTTCAGCTTCTACAATAGTGGGTTGGCCCTCATACCTTTTTGCAAAAGCTTTAACAAAGTGACCTCTGTCATCACGCAAACAGGCTGCTATACAGTAGCAGTTTTGGCTTGCATAAAATGCCATGTCTACATTACACTTAAGCTTACCAACCGGTGGTTTCCTCCATACATGGCTAGCTGCAGCTGCATCTTGATTCCCATGGTGTATAGTCCTCTGCTGAGCATTCTTCCAGTCACTCCACATATCTCATGCTCGTCTGATTACCTCAAACACTGTAGGAGTTTTTTCATTCCAACATGTTTGGTTCCTACGCCACCAAATTGACCAGAGCAACATAGCAATTTGTGACATAGTGCTCCCATCAAATTCAGCCAACATATTGAAAATCATTGGTACAAATCCAGTTGCATTTATTATAAATTCTTGTACCTGCTGCCTGCACCCAGCTTCCAGCCATACTTCCTCGACAATATTACACCCGAAAAAACAATGCCACTCATTCTCTTCATTAGTATCATAGTATGGGCATTTGTTGCTACAAGGAACTCCTTTTTGCACAAGTCTTCCACGGACCGGGAGGCACCCTCTTAGTACTCGCCATAGAAATATCTTTACTTTATTTGGGACATTTAATCTCCATAACTGCTTCCAATTACCATCAACCCTTAAGTGATTGTTGTCAATTACACTTTCAATGAGGTGGTGGTAAGCTGACCGAACAGAATATATTCCTTTCCTGCTAAGTCTCCATATTTGTTGGTCCTCTTCATGCAGCAAATTAAGTGGTATCTTGAGGATTTCAGCTGCATCCCACGTGTTGAAAAGCTATTGTATGAGAGTGACGTTCCATTTACCTATGTCGTGATCGATGAGCTCTGACACTTTCATATTTTCTCCTCCTTCAATCATTGGTGTAGTAATGTAGGCTTGATTTTCATTCCAGAGCCAAGGGTGCTTCCATACGCTAACCATCTCACCATCTCCCAACCGCCATCTAAGACCTCCTCTAACTACCACCTGGGAAGCGTGGATACTACGCCATACATAGCTTGGGTTGTGGCCCAGTTTAGCCTCAATAAATCCCTCTCTAGGATAGTATTTAGCTTTGAAGACTCATGATAAGATAGTATCATTTTTGGTTAGTAAATGCCAACCTTGCTTCCCTAGCATCGCCAGATTAAATCCATAGAAGTGACGGAATCCCATACCTCCATACTCCTTTCTCATGGCTAACTTCTCCCATCGTAGCCAGTTAATACCTTTACCGGATGATTTATTTGAACCCCACCAGAACGAGTTTATCATCCTCTCTAACTCCTCCCCTAAGGATTCTGGTAGTAGGATAGTGCTCATACAATAAGCTGGTATGGCTTGCGCAACAGATTTGACTAGCACTTCGCGACCGGCTTTTGACAAATGTTTCCCGGACCAACTCTGGATTTTCTTCCACATTCTATCTTTTGAAGGTGTGAAAAACACAAGAAGGGGGGGGGGGGGGGGGTTGAATTGTGTTTTTGGTAATTTAAAAAATTTCTTCTAAGTTACAGAGAACTTATCAGAGTTTGCAGCGGTTAGAAAACAAAACACAATCAAGAATAACTTTGAAGGTAGAGAAAAGGAGAGAAAGATAGAGACAGAGATTTTTATACTGGTTCCCCTCACAAACCGAGAGTACGTCCAGTCCTCTTGTACTTCCAAGAGAGTTCACTATAATCACCAAAGATTACAATTGCTCAAGCACACAAGCAAGAGACTTCCAATGCTCAAGTATACAAACAAGAGACTTCCTAATGCTCAAGCACGCAGGCAAGAGACTTCAATACACAAGTTTAGAAAAACAGAGTCTGAACAATTGATATGAAGATCAATGTTCAGTTACAAATTAAATACAACTTTTGATACAAGACTTAACTTAGAATCTTAATATAAAATTCTAAGGTTCAACTAATGAATTAACAGAAGCTGAAACTGGAGTTTTGGATTTTGAATATGAATCCAAGTTGTTTTGTGCTTTAGGATGAATTTAGCAGAGTAACAGCTCTTTTCAAATTGTTCAAGTATCATATCCCAAAGCTTTAAATTTGCTCCAATCTATAGATGAAGGTGGAGCGTGTTTGATTTGAATTTGATGCGGTGAGATTGCGCCAGCTGTAGATAGTACCTTTGATATCCAAATCAGGTAACCTTGTATGTGATCAATCTTAGAGAGAAAGTTTTATCCCAATCAGGTAAAGAGTTCGTACAATAGTACAAACGTCACTATTCTGTGGATAAGATTGATTTCATCAGCTTTTGGAATGTCAGAGTATAATCATTGATGCAGAGAATGTTCTTCTGACAAAACGGCTCTCACTGCTCTTATCAGAGTCTGATATGCATCTTCTGATGAATAAAATTTGCATCCTCTGATAAACCAAATATGCATCTTCTGATGTCTTCAAGTTCTGATCAGAGTTTGCTTTGCCATATCAGAACTTCCAATGTGCTTTAAATGAAATAAAAATTAACTTGAATATCTGCACACTTGGATTAAATAATTAGTATACCCTATTGTATATTAATACTTTTGTTATCATCAAAACTTAATTGGATCATGTCAGAACCTCTTTTGTTCCAACAATCTCCCCCTTTTTGATTGATGACAAACCAAGTATTAATTTACAATGGTTGTTGATAAAATTTATCAAGCATCTCTTAGGTTGATGAGTTTTGCAAGCTCCCCCTAAGCTCAGCAATGATTAATTAAATCAGTTTTAAAAATATTCATTTGAATTTTGAACTTAAACAAATACACTAGACTTTCAGAGGCTAGGTTTGCAAGCTCTCCCCCTAAGTCTGATACCTATGAAAGAAAAGTGCAATTTTCTTTTATACGTACCATGTATCAGAAGTTCAAATTTCAACTGATATTTTCCTCAAAATTATATTGTATATAGACATAACTTGAAAAATAAAAATTTTGGAATTTGGTTTCAGTTTAGCATCTCATAAATTAATAACAGCTCTTACTCCCCCTTTTGTCATTAAACAAAAAGATAAAACTGACAAGAAATAAATGACAATTTTGAAAAAAATGGTCAAAAGTAGAGTTTCAATGCAGTCAAGGTGGTTACAACTACTCCAATTAAATGGCTTGTCGTAAAAACCAAGAACTTGTCCATTTTGAAACCACTATATAAGGACCATGAACTTTGTCATTTCACTCAACACTTCCATTTCATTGTGAAAAATCAACAATGGAGAAGGATAGAAAAGTGATCAAAAGTAAGAGAGTGCAGGAGAAGAAGAAGAAGAAGAAAGTGAAGATTCAACATGACTCAGAGTCTAAGAAGAAACTTCAGAAGATGAGGGCATCAACTTCTGCTCCTGTCAGAGTCAAATATCAAACGAGATCCAAGGCTAAACAACAAGAGTCCTTATCTGAGTCAGAATCTGAATGGGATTCTGATTGGAAGGAATTCTTGAGTACATATGTTCCTCCCAAGGAAGAATACTCCTCTTCATAATCAATGAGATCACTTTTCATTGATTTCCCAATAAGGAAGTGAAGAGAATGTCGTGAACTCTTCCATTTCCCTTAGATTCAAATAAGCTAGATTTAGGACTAGCTGTTTTATGTAGGATCCAAGTGAAAAGTTGGATAGAAACTTATGTAATCAACAATTTTCAATTGAATAAACTCATTATTTAGCTTTGAAATCTTTGTGTTGATTTTTGTCTCAAAATTATTTATGAAAGCATAAAAGAAATAGACAACAAATAATAAACATAGAAATAAATAATGAACACAGAAGATAATTGAATAAGCAACAGAGTACTTGAAAAAGAAAAATATTCAACAAGTTACAAAACAGATATCAGAACATGATAAACATTAAACAAATAATCAGAACATGTGCTTAGAATCCTAAGGGTTAAGGTTGATCAGGTTGCTGAGGTAATCTTGCATTGATACTTTGAAGAGTTTCCATAATAGCAGCCAGCATAGACGAATGCTCATCAAGCCTTCTTTGAAAATTTTCTTGATTTTCCAATACGTGCTGAGCATACTCTGGTGCATTTCTAGCCAGTTGCTCAAGCCTTGCTTGATCAGCAGCTCTTCTAGCTTCTTCTGCTAGTCTGGCTTGCTCAGCAGCTTGCCTTTCTCTTTCTATACGCTCATCCTCCAATCTTTTTCTTTCCCTCTCCTCAGCTTCCAATCTTTCCCTTTCACGCCTCTCCTCCTCTTCCTTCCTTGCTAACTCATTTCTCAAACTCAAGTCTGTAGTATAAGCTTTTCTGACAGAGCGAATCATGAGTACCAGATTTTTTTCCATAAGGTCACACTCTTTGTCAATGTGTGCTGTGTCAATAGACCTGTGTGGAATGACACTGGACATTCTCCTAAGATTCTTGTCAACAACTTGCAGCAGGTTAGTGATGTCATTCTGAGTTTGGTCAAGAGGTTCATTGATAATTCTTGAGGGTAGGTGAGGTGGGAAAAATATGCAGTCCATAGAGAGATCCTGCAAAAGGTGTTGGAGATGTTGTGATTGGTCAGGAGGGGTTCTTTGTAGGATTTCAAGATTCATAGTCTCATTTATATGTTGAACATGTGTCTTGATAGGTGTAGGTAAATCACATGAGTTGTCCACAGCCACATGTTGTGGGGATTTCTCATGGACATGTTCATCAGCATGAAGAGTTTCTGAGGCTTGATCTTGATCAGGTTCTGGTGATTTTTGGTGATCAGGTTCTGATGAAGTATTTTCTGGTGGGATTTGATGTTCTGGTTGGGTAGTCTCTGGTTCAGTATTTTCTGGTTGAGGTATTGTTGGTTGTTTTTGAGTGTTCTCATGATGAACAATCTCAGAGTTTGGTTGGGGATCATTTTGTGGTTCATCTTGTTGTGGTGTTGTGGTAGGTATTTCTTGATGATTGGGGGATTGTGCAGGTGGAGGTGAAGGGGTTTTATCAGAATCATCATCAAAAGAAAGTTGAATAGCAGGTGCAGTGCTTGTAGAAGCTTGCGCTGCATCATTGCATATAAAATTAGCCTGAGATTCTGATGGGTGATATAGGATGAGTTTAAACTGCTCTGATGATAGTTGATTCTCAGAAAGGTCAATGACTTTCTCAGAATTAACTCCTTTTAAAATCTTATCAAAAGCATGTTTAACTCTAATTTCAGAAGGGAATTGAAGTCTTCTGAAATAATCACTAGATCCTTTGCTGCCTCCAAGAAAATTAGAAAACTTACCAGTTTCATTACCATACAGAGTCTGCTGTTCCAGCAGATTGTGAGGATCATTCCTTTGTGGGAGCTTCTTGTGCATATCACCAAATGCAGCTTCACCAATACCACAGTCATAGCTATCCTTCAGAGCATCTTGCTTCCTATTAAACTCTGCAACCTTAGCCAAAGCTGCCTGTACAACAGCTGCTTCCTTTTCTTCCTCAGTAAGATCCTTCAGTATCATTTTCTTTTCTCTTGGTTTAGAGGATCTTGGAGCAGTAGTCTTTGTGGTCTTTTGAACCTTAGCAGCTTTCTTCACAGTAGGACTTTTGGCAGCTTTCCTCTTGACTGGTTCAAGTCTAAGAGGCTGTTCCAAAAGCCTTGATTGTCTTACAGTCAGTTTTGTAGGTTCTCCATCTCCTACATCAGCACCTAGCTTTTTCATGAATTCAGCATGTGCTTCTATCACTCTCTTTGCTTCACTATCTCTGACATGTACAAGCCAACTTTCACCAATGCCTTTCTCAGATTCTATGAGTAACACAGGATGTGTTGGATGAACTATCTCATTGTTCTTCACCAGCTTTAAGTATCTTAATGTAGTACTATTTACAATCTTAGAACTAAGCAAAAAGGTACCTAAGCCAGGAAGATATGGTGTAATAGCATCCAACAAACCACTTTGTGCAAACATGTGGCTCAGTAGTCTTGAATGTCTGACAATAGCTTTGCTGGAGATAATAGACAGACACAGATGATCAAAAATTAGCCTTCCAATATCCACAATATTTCCTTTAGCAACATTATACGTGAACAGCTTCTGAACACTGGATATTTGATCAGTGCCTCCCAATTTGGACAGAATACTTTCAATCAAGATCCTGTAGATGATCTTGCAATTGTTTGTCCATTCAAACTTGTCCTTAGGATTGGTCTTAGGTTTGAATAGATATTCATCCACATCAGGACCTGTTTCATCAGAGTGTTTGATTATCACACCATCACGCTTGAGCTTCAGAGCCTCAAGAATGTGGGAGAGTCTGATAGAGATTCTGAATCCAGCCACGAAGGATTCAATCTCTGTAGAGATAAAAGACCTTAATCCCATTTCTTCTGGTGTTCTCTCTTTGAACTCAAGATTTTCCTTCATCTTTTCCTTGACCTTCCTGTCATAAACATCCCTTGTAATAACAGAGGCTTTCATCCAGAATTCCTTTACCATCTCAGTATATGTTGGTCCATTGAGAAGATCAAAATAATATTCCAAACCTTGCTTTTTGTATAGATGAACGACTTCAGCAAAACCGTTTACCCTAATGCTCTCAAGATCAACTGGGTTCTCAATCGCTACATTTAGTTCGCCATACTTATATGGTCGTTGATCCTTTGCGAACTCTGTAGGGTTGGATTCATTTGGTAGGATCATGCATGTTCTATTCAAGAATGTTGATGAGGATGCCATGGATGAAAATTTGGAATTTAGGGTTTCTAAAGAGGGAGAAAGAAATTGCTCTGTGTTTTAGAAGAATGAAAGTGTAGGTTGTGAGAGTGCAAAAGTGTGAATGTGAACAGTTAGTGTGTTTAAATAGAAACTTACGCGCAAAGACAAGTACACAAACACAGGGGTAGTAGAGTATTTTACCACAATTGGAAATAAGAAATGCTAATCATCATTAACCAACTTCTTTATCCTATCACAACAAGACATGTGTATTAGAAGATTGTTAAATAACTGACTCGTAAGTTTGAGAAAACGAAAGGGTTTTTACAAAAGATTTTTACTTACGCGCCAGAACCATTTACCTTCTAATCAGATTCTGATAGCATGTCAGGAGATACTCTCATCACAACTTCTGATACAGAAGGTTCTGATGACTTCATGTTCTGATCGCTATTAGATTTTCACAAACTCAATTTTTCATTAGAGTCTAAGTTAATCAGAGATTTCCATCATGTTCAGATTCTTTTTGATAAAATCAAAACGTTCAACAGCTAAAGGTTTTGTAAAGATATCAGCCCATTGATTTTCAGTTTCAATGAACTTGAGATCAATTACACCTTTTTGAACATAGTCTCTGATGAAATGATGTTTAATCTCAATATGCTTAGCTCTTGAATGTAAAATAGGGTTTTTAGAAAGGTGAATAGCTGCAGTATTGTCACAATATAAAGGAATATTGTTACTGCTGATTTGATAATCTTCCAATTGATATTTCATCCAGAGTAGTTGTGTACAACATTTAGCTGCTGATATGTATTCAGCTTCTGCTGTTGACATAGCTATGGTGGTTTGCCTTTTACTAGCCCATGAAATTAAATTCTCACCAATAAACTGTCAGTTACCACTGGTGGATTTTCTTTCAATTCTATCACCAGCATAGTCAGCATCACAGAATCCAATCAGCTTGTAGTCATTGGATTTCTGATACAGTAATCCAATGTTACAAGTAGCTTTCAAATACCTAAAGATTCTCTTCACAGCAGTGAGATGAGATTCTCTAGGATCTGATTGAAATCTTGCACACAAACAGACACTGAATAAAATGTCAGGTCTTGAGGCAGTTAGATAAAGAAGAGATCCAATCATACCTCTATACAGCTTCTGATCAACCTTGCCTTCAGACTCTTCTTTGCCTAGGCTTGATGTAGGATGCATTGGAGTATTCATGGGTTTGCAATCTTCTAAGTTGAACTTCTTCAGAAGATCCTTTATATATTTGGATTGATGAATGAATGTTCCTTTCTCTGTTTGATTTATTTGAATACCAAGAAAGAACTTCAATTCTCCCATCATGCTCATTTCAAACTCATCCTGCATAAGCTTAGAAAAATTCTTGCAAAGAGTGGCATTAGTTGATCCAAAAATGATATCATCAACATATATTTGAATGATTAAAATGTCTTTCTTAAGGGTCTTTTTGAAAAGTGTGTTGTCAACTTGCCCTTTTTCAAAACCATTGTCAACCAAAAAAGTACTCAATCTCTCATACCAAGCTCTGGGAGCTTGTTTGAGTCCATAGAGTGACTTCTTTAGTCTAAACACATGATCAGGGTTTGTCAAATCTTCAAAACCAGGAGGTTGTTTGACATACACTTCTTCAGATATGACACCATTTAGAAATGCACTTTTCACATCCATTTGATATAGAGTAATACCATTGTTGACTGCATAAGATAAAAGTAACCTGATTGCTTCCAGTCTTGCTACTGGAGCATATGTTTCAGTGAAGTCAATTCCTTCTTGTTGACTGTATCCTTGTGCAACAAGTCTTGCTTTGTTCCTTGTGACTTCACCTTGTTCATTCAATTTGTTTCTGTATACCCATTTTGTTCCAATAATGTTCTTATACTTGGGTTTGGGTACCAGATCCCACACATCACTTCTCTTGAATTGATTTAACTCTTCTTCCATTGCAACTATCCAAGCATCATCTGATAGAGCTTCACTTGTTGTCTTGGGTTCAATTAAGGAAACTAATCCAAATAATGATTCTTCAACTCTGAAGTTTGACCTTGTTTTTCTTGGACTATTCTTGTTTCCTAAGATGAGCTCTTCAGGATGTGATGATTTATATTTGAATGTGTTCCTTGGAATATCAGATTCTTCAGGGTTATCATCAATAGTTTGATGTTCTTGAGCAGCATCAGAAGGTGCATCTTCTTGAGCTTCAGAGTCTTCTATAGATTCTATGTTGTTATCATACTCTGGAGCTTCATCTTCTGACTCATCAGATCCTGACAAATCTTTAACAGGCTCTGACTTTTTATCATCAGGCTCTTTGTCATCAAACTTTACGTGCATTGATTCTTCCACTATATTAGTTTTAGAATTATACACCCTGTATGACTTAGAGCGTTCAGAGTATCCAATGAAGATACCCTTACAGGCTTTAGAGTCAAATTTCTTAAGATGGACTTTGTTATTCAGAATGTAACATGTACAACCAAATTGATGAAAATAAGAAATATTGGGTTTTCTTCCCTTAAAGAGTTCATATGTTGTTTTGTTCAAAATAGGTCTTATATAGATTCTATTCTGAATATAACAAGCAGTGTTAACAGCTTCTGCCCAAAAGAATTTTGCTAAATTATTTTCATGCATCATGGTGCGTGCCATTTCTGGTAAAGATCTATTCTTTCTCTCAACAACTCCATTTTGTTGTGGAGTTCTGGGAGAAGAGAATTCATGGAGAATTCCATGTTCTTCACAGAATTTTTCAAAAAGTTCATTTTCAAATTCACCACCATGATCACTTCTTACTTTCAAAATTTTTGAATTCTTTTCGTTTTGAATCTGGGTGCAGAAGATGCTGAACACTTCATATGTATCATCTTTATTTCTCAGAAATTTTACCCAAGTCCATCTACTATAATCATCCACAATGACTAATCCATATTTCTTACCATTGATTGAGGCAGTGCTAACTGGTCCAAAAAGATCAATGTGTAAGAGTTCCAAAGGTCTAGTAGTAGAGACAATGTTCTTGTTCTTAAAAGAACTTTTGACAATTTTTCCTTTTTGACAAGAACCACAAAGTGAGTCTGAGTGATATTTTATTTTTGGAAGGCCTCTGACAAGATTGTCCTTGCTAAGCTTAGAAATTAATCTCCAGTTTGCATGACCCAATCTTTTATGCCAGATCCATTTTTCATCACTCAGTGTCAAAAGACAAAGCACTTGTTGTTCCTTTAAATCAGAAAAATTGACTTTGTACACATTGCCTTTTCTATTTCCCTTGAAAACAATGGATTGATCAGAGTTTCTAAGTACAGTACATGAATCCTTATTAAACATAACATCATAATTACTATCACACAATTGACTTATGCTAAGTAAGTTATGATGTAGTCCATCTACTAACCAAACATCAGAAATTGACAAAGAAGAATTACCAACTGTACCTATACCAATGATCCTTCCCTTCTGGTTGCCACCAAACCCTACTGTTCCTCCCTCTTGCTGATTCAGGGTGTGGAATAAGAGCTTGTCTCCTGTCATGTGACATGAGCAGCCAGAGTCCAGATACCATGAGCTTTCTTTTCTTCTTTGGGTGCATACCTGCAGCATACACTATTTCAGATTTTGGTACCCATGCTCTGATGGGTCCTTTTTGGTTAGTTTTGAGAATCTTATCCTTCTTGTTAGAATAATCAGAAGATCTGGAGTCAACTGAGCCTTTAGAAAATTGTTTAGGCTTATGTTGTCTCTGAGACTTTCCTCTTGAGTGTGTCAGAGAACCAGTTTCCAAGTTTGCCTTAGAAGTACTAGTGCCCCGCTTATCAACAGGCTTTGGTACTTTGACAGCTTTAACTTGAGTAGACATGGGTACTGATGTGAGGGGAACCTTAGTTTTAGAAGACTTAGGTTCAGAAGATGAGTTATCTTCTGATACCTTATCTTGTGGTTCCAAGCTCACAAGAGTACCAGACACAGTCAGAGGTTCTGATGTACCCTTAGTGAAGTTTGAATAAGATTCTGATGGTGACTTGCTCAACACGACAGGTTTACTTGATTTTCCTACATCAGGACATGTAAGAGAACCAAGTCCTTGCCTTTTATAATAGTTGCTAAGTCCACCATGAATTATAGAAGTTACCCTAGTCTTATCTATGTTATGGTGCACAAACTCTTGTAGAGAGATTTCATACTCGTCATAAGGTTTGTGACATGTTCTGCATCCAGTCTCAAGCACCTTAATTGTTTTAAGAGATTTTTGATAGTTTGCTTGAGTCTGGGTGAGATTTTCATTGAGGAGCTTCATTTTTTGTTTGCAAAAATCTAACTCACTCAATTTTTCCATGTACTTCACCATTACATCTTTCAAAGCTTTGGTCATTTGAGTATTAGACATTTTAGATATTACCTCATCAATGTCGTCAGTATCAGACTCTGAATCATTTTCATTGTCTGACTCACCAATGGCCATAAGCGCTAGGTTTGCTTCCTCAGAGTCTTCATCCTCAGATAGTTCATTAATATCCTCCCATGTTGCCATCAGACTCTTCTTGGCTTTGTTCTTGATCATACTCTTTCTTCCTTTACCTTTGGAGTTGAGTTCAGGACAATCAGCCATGAAGTGTCCAGGCTTATGACAATTGAAACAATTTTTTGTGTCATCCTTCTTCTCTTTGTTGGTGTTGTTTCTTGATCCAGATCCTCTGCCTTGAAATTTTTTGCCCTTCCTTAGTGACCACTTTTGAAAGTTTTTGGACAAGAGTGCAAAGAAATCATCATCTGATCCTTCCTCTTGATTATCTATGGAAGATTCCTCTGCTTCAGATTCTACAACTTTGGCTTTCAGAGCCTTAGATGAAACTGAAATAGATGGCAAGGCCACAAATTTTAGCTTCTTCTGAGGCTCATCAGAAGATAGTTCAATCTCATGACTCATGAGTGAACTTATCAATTCTTCCAAGCCAAGTTTGTCCAAATCTTTAGCTTCTTGGATAGCTGTTACCTTAGGCCTCCACCTTGAAGGTAAGCTTCTCAAAATCTTCCTTACATGATCAGAGGTTGTATAACTTCTCTTTAGAACTTGGAGACCAGCCACAAGAATTTTGAATCTAGAATACATTGATTCAATTGTCTCATCATCCTTCATTCTAAAGAGTTCATACTGTTGGATCAAAAGAGTAGCCTTTGCTTCTTGAACCTGTTTGTTCCCTTCATATGTGGAACACAAGGAGTCATAGATGCTCTTGGCAGTGGATTTGTCTGTAATCTTGAGGTGCTCATCATGAGTTATACATCCAATGAGAAGATCCTTAACCTTGTGATGCTTCTTGTAAAGTTTCTTGTCTGTAGGAGTGAACTTCTTTCTTTCTTCAACAGATAGCCTTCCCTTTTCATCTAGTCCTTGGAAAGTTACCCCTTCTTCAACCAAGTCCCAAAGTTCATCATCTAAACCAATAAGATGACTGTAGATTCTATCTTTCCACCAGGAAAAAGTAGATGCATCTCCATTGAACTTTGGTGCTTTGTTGCTTGACTTTTCTTCAACATCATAGTCATGTGGAACTGATTTCAAGCTACCACTTGGAGTTTCAGTCATAGTGTCTTTCAACAGGAAACTATCTCACTGTTAGGTGATTAAAAACAGAACCGGGCTCTTGATGCCAATTGAAGGTGTGAAAAACACAAGAAGGGGGGGGGGGTTGAATTGTGTTTTTGGTAATTTAAAAAATTTCTTCTAAGTTACAGAGAACTTATCAGAGTTTGCAGCGGTTAGAAAACAAAACACAATCAAGAATAACTTTGAAGGTAGAGAGAAGGAGAGAAAGATAGAGACAGAGATTTTTATACTGGTTCCCCTCACAAACCGAGAGTACGTCCAGTCCTCTTGTACTTCCAAGAGAGTTCACTATAATCACCAAAGATTACAATTGCTCAAGCACACAAGCAAGAGACTTCCAATGCTCAAGTATACAAACAAGAGACTTCCTAATGCTCAAGCACGCAGGCAAGAGACTTCAATACACAAGTTTAGAAAAACAGAGTCTGAACAATTGATATGAAGATCAATGTTCAGTTACAAATTAAATACAACTTTTGATACAAGACTTAACTTAGAATCTTAATATAAAATTCTAAGGTTCAACTAATGAATTAACAGAAGCTGAAACTGGAGTTTTGGATTTTGAATATGAATCCAAGTTGTATTTGCAGTTTTGTGCTTTAGGATGAATTTAGCAGAGTAACAACTCTTTTCAAATTGTTCAAGTATCGTATCCCAAAGCTTCAAATTTGCTCCAATTTATAGATGAAGGTGTAGCGTGTTTGATTTGAATTTGATGCGGTGAGATTGCGCCAGCTGTAGATAGTACCTTTGATATCCAAATCAGGTAACCTTGTATGTGATCAATCTTGGAGAGAAAGTTTTATCCCAATCTGGTAAAGAGTTCGTACAATAGTACAAACGTCACTATTCTGTGGATAAGATTGATTTCATCAGCTTTTGGAATGTCAGAGTATAATCATTGATGCAGAGAATGTTCTTCTGACAAAACGGCTCTCACTGCTCTTATCAGAGTCTGATATGCATCTTCTGATGAATAAAATTTGCATCCTCTGATAAACCAAATATGCATCTTCTGATGTCTTCAAGTTCTGATCAGAGTTTGCTTTGCCATATCAGAGCTTCCAATGTGCTTTAAATGAAATAAAAATTAACTTGAATATCTGCACACTTGGATTAAATAATTAGTATACCCTATTGTATATTAATACTTTTGTTATCATCAAAACTAAATTGGATCATGTCAGAACCTCTTTTGTTCCAACATCTTTGAGATATCCAAACATGGCCTTCTTATTTCTTCCAATCATAGAAGGCATACCCAGATACCTACCGGTGCCTAGTACCTCCGTGACACCTAAGATGCTTGAAACTTGTTCTTTGATGTTGTCTGGGGTGTTTCTGCTGAAATAAACCTCTGATTTGGTGTAATTGATTGCTTGACCAGAGGCTCTCTCATAGTCATTTAAAATTTGCTTCATGCAATGAGCTTCTCTAGCGTCTGCCCTGAAAAAGAGGAAGCAGTCGTCAGCAAATAAGAGGTGTGACAGGCTAGGAGCCCCTCTACAAACTTTCACACCATGAATATCTCCTATGCCTTCATATTTTTTTATCAGAGATGTTAATCCTTCTACACATAGAATAAACAAATAGGGGGACAAGGGATCCCCTTGTCTGAGACCTCTACCAGGGATAATGGGTCCCACCCTCTCCTCATTAACGGTCACAGTATACTGAACAGAAGCAAGACACATTTGGATCCACTTAACCCACTTCTCACAGAAACCCATCTTTCTCATAACATTCATAAGGTAACTCCAATCGACTCTATCGTATGCTTTGCTAATGTCAATTTTTAAAGCTACTTCACCAATTTTTCCTTTTGTTTTACATTTCATGTGATGCATAGTTTCCATAGCTACCATAACATTATCAAGTATGGACCTGTCAGCTACAAAAGCAGATTGTTCTACAGAAATGTACCTGTTTAGTAATGCTTCAGCCTGTTCGCCAAAACTTTAGATATAATTTTGTAGAGCACATTGCACAACGATATCGGTCAGAGGTCTTTCATGGAGGTGGGATTGTCAATCTTTGGTATGAGAACGATGTTAGTTTTGTTTAGCTGCTCCGGAAACCGCCCTCTTTGTAACCATTGTACACTCGTGTTGTATAATTCTCCGCCACAGAGTTCCCAAAATCTTTTGTAAAAAGCCGAGTTTAGCCCGTCCGGTCCTGGCGCTTTGTCAGAGTGCATACTAAATAATGCATCCTTAAACTTATCTATCAAGAAATCTTTGGTGAGGCTTTCATTATCATCAGCGGTAACACGACCACTCAAGAGACTAGTCACTTCCTCATTGTCACTTGTTGATTGTGTAAATAGATTTGCAAAGTAATCCAAAGCAACAGTACACATACCATTCTGATCATGTATCACCTCTCCATCATTGTTGCTTAGATTTGCGATACGATTTCTCTTCCTCCTTGCTGAGGCCATGGCGTGGAAAAACTTGGTGTTTGAGTCCCCATCTCGGAGCCAATGTGTTTTTGAGCGCTGCCTCCAGTAATCATCCTCTTGTTTCAGCACTTTACTCAAATTTTCTCTTGCTTCTTGGTATTTTCGAACACATAATTCACTACTCTGATCTTGGTTCTGTTCCATTTCCTCCCGGTACTCAGCGATAGACTTCTTGAAGCGAGTTCTAAGTCTAGTTCCCCAGGTCTCCAAGTCCTATGTACATCTCTGTAATTTTGACAAGAGTGGATCATGCCTTTCACTCGTCCACGCTTCCTTGACAACATCCTCCAAGTCGTGTTCTTCTAGCCATGCATTTTCAAACTTGAACAACCGCATCTTAATCTCCTGTATCGTATGTTTGATGCGTAACAGTATTGGTGTATGATCCGATCTATCGGCAGTGGCGTTGATGAATTTAAATTGGGGGAATTCATCAAGCCAACTGTAATATCTCAACTCCTAAAATTGTCTAATTAATTTTATTTAGAGAAAGTCAAATAAGATTAGAATCTTTTAGAGATGGTTAGTTAATTAAATCCTGGGATTAGTTGTATTGTGTATAAGTTAGTAATTTCAAATTAATCTAGACTACACAATTAGTACTTTAAGCCTACTTCTATGATTAATTAACCTTAGGATTCAAACTTCTCTTCCTCATTTTCTCTTGCCCATGACTCACTCATTCCTTAGCTTGACACCTCACTCTAAATCATGAGTCACCAACCCACTCACCTCTAAGACTCTATCTTGCATGCAAGAGGTTATTTCCAATTCATTTATCCTTTTTATTTCAGAAAAATTCAGCAAACTAACTCCCCAGCACCCTCTCTCTCTCACGCCACCCACAACAAAACATAACATCCAAATTCCTCAAATTTCACTAACTCAAGGTTTTGGCCTCATCCCATAATCACATCCAGCTTGCAGAGATTCCACCTCTGCATATATCAGTTCTGAAGCTTTGAATCACCACCTTCCCATGCATCACATGCCACTACACAACAACAACTTTCATCTCACATTTTTACAACCAATAACTAAACATGCAAGGCCAAGTAGAACAAACCTCATACTGTTCAATCACTCAGGAAAACTACTATAAATACCCATTACACTAAGCTGAATTCATCATCAAACACCATCAAATTCGTAGAGCAAAAATAGAGGGTTTTTCAAGTGTCAAAGTCTCAAATTCTGGTATGGGGTTCGTGGGGCTAGCTGGGAGGATCAGTAGCTGTTAGGAAGCTCATAATCAAGTTCAAAGCTTCAATTCCAGGTGGGTTCTTAGGCTAATTTAGTTAGTTTCCCAAAAATATAAATTTTGCATGTTAACTTAGGATTTAAGAAAAATGTTGTGTGAGAGGAATTAATCCCCAAATTCCTCTCCATTCTGTCCTATATTATATATATTGTGTAATGGCATGACTTAGAATGAGGATAGTAGGTGTTAAACTTGTCAAAATATGATTTTTCGTGAAACAGGGCAGGTTCTGAGTGAACTCGCCACAGCGTGTTCAGGGCGAGCATCCATGGCGAGCTGGGTTCTTCAGGCTGATGAACTTCGCTCTGGCGAGTAACAACTCGCCGGGCAAGTGGATTTGGGCCAGGACCTATAATCCTGCCATGGCGAGCTTCCACACGCTGCAGCGAGCTCATACAGGGCATGACCTGTAACAACACGCCCTGGCGAGTGATAACTCGCCGAGCGAGTTTGACAGGAAACAGAATTTTATTTTCAAAACGTTTAAAGAACTATGACACTCTTTTTATATCCTCATCTGAGTTAGGTACACTTGCAGTAACACAAATATATAATGTTATACAGTATGTTAATCACAGATAACCTTAGGGTATAACTTAGGGAATTTTAGAAATGCATGTTCCCCGGGACTTTGGTAAATCATGGTAGAATTCAACTAAATTAGTATCAGTCAGTTTGCTGCGATTTAAGTCGCTTTATGGACTCCCAATGGGATAATCCATCAGGTTATGTATTGTGAGCTGTATGCCGTGATCGGTCCGATCGACGGATAAGGCAGGCCTCCGAGATATGCTCACCTCGGAGAATCCTTGCGGTTAAAATGAATAAGATTAACTCTGTGACACACCTTTATTTATGCTTATGTAATATGTTATGTTATGAATATTTATGTTATGACTGATTAGGATTTCCCCTGTGTAGTCACCTTAGGAGGGTAGTAGGACTCACTGAGGCTTAGTAGTCTCACCCCACTCCAAACAATTTTTTTCAGATAAACAGGTTGGCTAAGGTATGCTTGCTGGTGTGCTAGTGGCTGTGCTTGGAGGATTGCACTTGTTCATGCTTTCTTTTATTTCTTCTCTCGTTGTATTGTTGAATTCCTGTTTTTGCTTCCGTTGTTTCTTAATCTTTGTTGTACTTGGCACCTGCGTGTGCTTTAATCTCAATGTAATAATAATGTACTCAGTTATCGGTTGTAATATTTCACTGATATTCTAGATATTTCATGTGGGGTGTTATAATTGGTATCAGAGCAGGTCGATTCAGACCGTGCCAGAGTTCATTAGTATTACTAATCCGAATCCCAGTATTTGTCTGGATTTCTAACATCTGTTCTAGATGTCATGTCACTTTAAGCCTAGCTAACTTGACTTGATATTGGCAGTTAGAGCACTATGTCAGGAGCAAGACGAGGACCTGGAAGGCCTAGAAGAAACGTTGCTGATGATGACGAGCCTGATATGTACGGTGATGCTAATGCGAACATGTGGGCTGAGATGATGCATCAGCAGCAACAATTTCAGGCCCAGCAAGCCCAGCAGCATCAAGAGTTCATGGCTATGTTTCAACAACACATGAACAATCCTCCCCCTCAGCAGCAAGGATCAAGTGTTGCTTTCAGAGAGTTCTGCCGCATGAGCCCGCCAGAGTTTTATGGAGAATACAATCCAGCGAAGGCCCGGGAATGGATCCAAAGGATGAGTGGGATCCTAAAATCAATGGATTGCACTGAAGCTGACAAGGTTGTGTTCGTCTCCCGCTTCTTTAGGGGCGACGCATGTAACTGGTGGGATGGAACAAAGTCATACATGGAGGTTAGTCAGATGGAGATGACTTGGAGTAATTTTCGACGCCTTTTTGTCGGACATTACATCCCGGAGAGCTATCAATTCCAGATGGAGCGAGAGTTGACCGAGCTAAAGCAGGGAAGTATGTCTGTGGCGGACTATACCATGAAGTTCAATGATCTGGTTCGCTATGTGGCGGACGGCAATGATGCCCCAACTGAGACATGAAAAATGAAGAAGTACCGGTTTGGTTTAAGGGCTGACAAAGCGCATGACGTCTCTATGCAGCATATCACTACCTTTGGTGATTTGGTGCAAAAGAGCTATCATGCTGAGGCAGATCTTAACAATATTAATAAGGAGCGTGGTGAAGCTGTTCAGAAGAGGAGAGACTCTGGAAAGTTCAATCTGCAAGTAAGGACTAAAGGGACTACCAGTAAGGGAAAACAGAACTACTCCCAACGCTCACCTAGGAACTGTGCTGAATGTGGTTTCCCTCACAGTGGAGAATGCATGAAGGGAAAGAACATGTGTTACTATTGTAAGCAGCCAGGCCACTACAAGCATGAATGTCCTAAGCTGAAGAGGCAAGGCGATTCCAGCGGCGCTTCTAAAAGCAAAGGTCAGTTATATTCACTTGACGGTGAGAAAGTCAGATCTAATAATGCTTTGATTATGGATGTATGCATGTTAGGACAGTCTGAAGTATTAGTCTTGTTTGATTGTGGAGCTACTAATTCCTTTATAGCCGTTGACTGTGTTCAGCGACTGCAATTGCCCTCTGTGCCTTTAATTCCCCCGATGACTGTAGCTGTTGCTACAGATGGCAAGGTTACCTCTAAACGAGTTTGTCAGAATTGTCCAATTCTTGTGGGCAGTAAAGTCTATCATATAGATTTGATCTGTCTACCCTTGAAAGATATTGACGTAGTCCTAGGCATGGATTGGCTATCCGCCAATACTGTATACATTGGATGCGCTGAGAAGAATCTGTTTATTCCAACTGAAACTTCTGCAGAAAGTAGAGCACTCACTACTTTGCTTCAAAACACTCATCAGATGATCCAGTACTTAGGTGCCAGTACTAAGTGTTTCAGTGTCTTGTTCACCATCAATCCGGAACCCAGTTTGAACCCCGGTGATATTCCAGTTGTTAGTGAGTTCTTAGATGTCTTCCCAGATGATATTATGAATTTACCTCCTGAAAGGGAAGTTGAGTTTTCCATCGATCTATTTCCTGGTTCCCAGCCAATCTCAGTTGCTCCTTATCGAATGTCTCCTTTAGAGCTTCATGAACTGAAATCTCATCTTGAAGAGTTACTTCAGAAACACTTTATCCGACCCAGTGTCTCACCTTGGGGAGCACCGGTGTTACTCGTGAAAAAGAAAGATGGTACGATGCGTCTGTGCATTGATTATCGTCAACTCAACAAGGTCACGATTAAGAACAAGTATCCCTTACCAAGAATTAATGACCTTCTGGATCAACTCAGAGGTGCTACTGTCTTTTCCAAGATTGATCTTCGCTTTGGATATCATCAGATCCATATCAAGTCCTCGGATGTTTCCAAGACAGCATTCAGGACTCGGTATGGACATTATGAATTCTTGGTCATGCCTTTCGGTTTGACAAATGCTCCAGCCATCTTTATGGACTACATGAATCGGATTTTCCAGCCGTACCTTGACCAGTTTGTTGTTATCTTCATTGATGACATTCTGATTTATTCTAAGGATTCACAGGAGCATGCGGAGCACCTGAGAATCGTGTTGAGCATCCTTAGAGAGAAGCAACTGTATGCCAAGTTCAGCAAGTGCGAATTTTGGCTATCTGAAGTTAAATTCTTGGGACATGTCATATCGCAAGGCGGTGTGTCTGTCGACCCATCCAAGGTAGAAGCAGTGTTGAATTGGGAAAGGCCCAGAAGTGTTACCGAAGTCAGGAGTTTCCTCGGTTTGGCAGGCTATTACCGGAGATTCATCTTAGGATTTTCGGAGATTGCCTTACCGTTAACCCGTATGACCAGGAAAGATGCAACCTTTGAGTGGGATGCTGCTTGTGAATGGAGTTTCAGAACCTTAAAGGAAAAGCTAACCACAGCCCCAGTGTTAGTAATTCCTGACCCAACCCGCAAGTATGTGGTATACTGTGATGCGTCCAATAAGGGACTTGGATGTGTACTAATGCAAGATGGTGCAATTGTAGCGTATGCATCCAGGCAGCTAAAACCTCATGAGCAGAATTATCCTACCCATGATTTGGAGTTAGCAGCCATTATCTTTGCCCTCAAAATCTGGAGACATCATCTTTATGGAGTGCAGTTTGATCTATTCAGCGATCACAAAAGTCTGAAGTACTTGTTTGATCAGAAGGAGTTAAATATGAGGCAACGACGATGGATGGAATACCTCAAGGATTTTGACTTCAACCTCAATTACCACCCTGGAAAGGCAAATGTTGTAGCAGATGCTCTGAGCAGAAAGACATTGTATGCATCAGAGTTGTTGATGCAACAGTGTGGTCTGTATGAGAAATTTAGGGATCTCAACCTGAATGTGGTATATCGTAAGAGCGGTATTCGCATCAGCAGAATTGAAGTGTCCTTTGAGTTACGCCCAAGGATTGTGCAGGCTCAGCAGGATGATGTAGAGTTGCAGAAGAGGGTAAACCATCCGGAGTTCTCAGTAGCTACGGACGGTGCTATTCTCTATGAAGGAAGACTTTGTGTACCTCAGGATGACGAGTTGAAGCGGTTGATTCTGGAAGAGGCACACAAGAGTGGATTTTCAATTCACCCTGGATCCACCAAAATGTACCATGACTTGAAGGCAAACTATTGGTGGCCTAACATGAAGGCAGAGATTGCTGAATTCGTGTCCAGGTGTATTGCTTGTCAACAAGTGAAAATTGAACATCAGAAACCTGGAGGACCGTTGCAACCATTGGATATCCCCGAGTGGAAATGGGAACATATCACTATGGATTTTGTAGGAGGACTACCACGTAACCAGAGAGGTCAAGATTCAATCTGGGTAATCGTCGACAGGTTGACGAAGTCAGCTCATTTCATTCCAGTGAAATCCACCTACAAGGCCCCTCAATATGCAGCCATATTCATGGAGCAGATTGTACGGTTGCATGGTGTACCCTTAAGTATTGTGTCGGATAGGGACCCAATTTTCACTTCGAGATTTTGGAAAGCATTTCAGAATGCGATGGGAACTCGATTGAAGATGAGTACATCGCATCACCCTCAGACTGATGGTCAGTCAGAAAGGACTATTCAGACCCTTGAGGATATGCTGCAAGCTTGTGTTTTAGAAGACGGTGGTTCATGGAGTAATCACTTACACCTAATTGAGTTCGCCTACAATAACAGTTACCATGCCAGTATCGGTATGGCACCTTATGAAGCTCTGTATGGCAGGAAGTGTAGAACTTCGTTGTGTTGGACAGAAGTCGGTGATCGTGGGTTCTTGGGACCAGATATTATCCAAGAGACCACGTTAAAGATTAAGTCTATTCGAGATAAGCTGAAAGTTGCTCAGAGTCGGCAGAAGAGTTATGCTGACAAGAGAAGGAGATTTTTGGAATTTCAAGAAGGTGATCATGTGTTCTTGAGAGTTACTCCTAAGTTGGGTTTACGAGGTGTATTCAAAACTAAGAAGCTCTGTCCAAGATTTATTGGACCTTATCAGATTCTTCGACGCGTCGGTCCTGTAGCCTATCAGTTAGCTCTACCTCCATCTATGACAGGGTTACACGACGTGTTTCATGTGTCTCAACTACGGAAGTATATTCCTGATCCTTATCATCCAGTGGAACTTGAACAGATCGATCTTCAGCCAGATCTAACCTATCAGCCAGATCCTGTTCGGATTGTTGAACGTGATGCCAAAATACTTCGAAACAAGAGGATTCCTATTGTCAAAGTTGAATGGGCTCAGTCTCCTGACGGTGAATTCACTTGGGAACTGGAGTCAGACATGCAGAGGAGTTATCCATATCTGTTTTCGAGGTAAATTTCTTAATTTCGAGGACGAAATTTCTTTAAGGGGGGTAGGTTGTAATATCCCAACTCCTAAAATTGTCTAATTAATTTTATTTAGAGAAAGTCTAATAAGATTAGAATCTTTTAGAGATGGTTAGTTAATTAAATCCTGGGATTAGTTGTATTGTGTATAAGTTAGTAATTTCAAATTAATCTAGACTACACAATTAGTACTTTAAGCCTACTTCTATGATTAATTAACCTTAGGATTCAAACTTCTCTTCCTCATTTTCTCTTGCCCATGACTCACTCATTCCTTAGCTTGACACCTCACTCTAAATCATGAGTCACCAACCCACTCACCTCTAAGACTCTATCTTGCATGCAAGAGGTTATTTCCAATTCATTTATCCTTTTTACTTCAGAAAAATTCAGCAAACTAACTCCCCAACACCCTCTCTCTCTCACGCCACCCACAACAAAACATAACATCCAAATTCCTCAAATTTCACTAACTCAAGGTTTTGGCCTCACCCCATAATCACATCCAGCTTGCAGAGATTCCACCTCTGCATATATCAGTTCTGAAGCTTTGAATCACCACCTTCCCATGCATCACATGCCACTACACAACAACAACTTTCATCTCACATTTTTACAACCAATAACTAAACATGCAAGGCCAAGTAGAACAAACCTCATACTGTTCAATCACTCAGGAAAACTACTATAAATACCCATTACACTCAGCTAAATTCATCATCAAACACCATCAAATTCGTAGAGCAAAAATAGAGGGTTTTTCAAGTGTCAAAGTCTCAAATTCTGGTCTGGGGTTCGTGGGGCTAGCTGGGAGGATCAGTAGCTGTTAGGAAGCTCATAATCAAGTTCAAAGCTTCAATTCCAGGTGGGTTCTTAGGCTAATTTAGTTAGTTTCCCAAAAATATAAATTTTGCATGTTAACTTAGGATTTAAGAAAAATGTTGTGTGAGAGGAATTAATCCCCAAATTCCTCTCCATTCTGTCCTATATTATATATATTGTGTAATGGCATGAGTTAGAATGAGGATAGTAGGTGTTTAACTTGTAAAAATATGATTTTTCGTGAAACAGGGCAGGTTCTGAGTGAACTCGCCACAGCGTGTTCAGGGCGAGCATCCATGGCGAGCTGGGTTCTTCAGGCTGATGAACTTCGCTCTGGCGAGTAACAACTCGCCGGGCGAGTGGATTTGGGCCAGGACCTATAATCCTGCCATGGCGAGCTTCCACACGCTGCAGCGAGCTCATACAGGGCATGACCTGTAACAACACGCCCTGGCGAGTGATAACTCGCCGAGCGAGTTTGACAGGAAACAGAATTTTATTTTCAAAACGTTTAAAGAACTATGACACTCGTTTTATATCCTCATCTGAGTTAGGTACACTTGCAGTAACACAAATATATAATGTTATACAGTATGTTAATCACAGATAACCTTAGGGTATAACTTAGGGAATTTTAGAAATGCATGTTCCCCGGGACTTTGGTAAATCATGGTAGAATTCAACTAAATTAGTATCAATCAGTTTGCTGCGATTTAAGTCGCTTTATGGACTCCCAATGGGATAATCCATCAGGTTATGTATTGTGAGCTGTATGTCGTGATCGGTCCGATCGACGGATAAGGCAGGCCTCCGAGATATGCTCACCTCGGAGAATCCTTGCGGTTAAAATGAATAAGATTAACTTTGTGACACACCTTTATTTATGCTTATGTAATATGTTATGTTATGAATATTTATGTTATGACTGATTAGGATTTCCCCGGTGTAGTCACCTTAGGAGGGTAGTAGGACTCACTGAGGCTTAGTAGTCTCACCCCACTCCAAACAATTTTTTTCAGATAAACAGGTTGGCTAAGGTATGCTTGCTGGTGTGCTAGTGCTGTGCTTGGAGGATTGCACTTGTTCATGCTTTCTTTTATTTCTTCTCTCGTTGTATTGTTGAATTCCTGTTTTTGCTTCCGTTGTTTCTTAATCTTTGTTGTACTTGGCACCTGCGTGTGCTTTAATCTCAATGTAATAATAATGTACTCAGTTACCGGTTGTAATATTTCACTGATATTCTAGATATTTCATGTGGGGTGTTATAATTGGTATCAGAGCAGGTCGATTCAGACCGTGCCAGAGTTCATTAGTATTACTAATCCGAATCCCAGTATTTGTCTGGATTTCTAACATCTGTTCTAGATGTCATGTCACTTTAAGCCTAGCTAACTTGACTTGATATTGGCAGTTAGAGCACTATGTCAGGAGCAAGACGAGGACCTGGAAGGCCTAGAAGAAACGTTGCTGATGATGACGAGCCTGATATGTACGGTGATGCTAATGCGAACATGTGGGCTGAGATGATGCATCAGCAGCAACAATTTCAGGCCCAGCAAGCCCAGCAGCATCAAGAGTTCATGGCTATGTTTCAACAACACATGAACAATCCTCCCCCTCAGCAGCAAGGATCAAGTGTTGCTTTCAGAGAGTTCTGCCGCATGAGCCCGCCAGAGTTTTATGGAGAATACAATCCAGCGAAGGCCCGGGAATGGATCCAAAGGATGAGTGGGATCCTAAAATCAATGGATTGCACTGAAGCTGACAAGGTTGTGTTCGTCTCCCGCTTCTTTAGGGGCGACGCATGTAACTGGTGGGATGGAACAAAGTTATACATGGAGGTTAGTCAGATGGAGATGACTTGGAGTAATTTTCGACGCCTTTTTGTCGGACATTACATCCCGGAGAGCTATCAATTCCAGATGGAGCGAGAGTTGACCGAGCTAAAGCAGGGAAGTATGTCTGTGGCGGACTATACCATGAATTTCAATGATCTGGTTCGCTATGTGGCGGACGGCAATGATGCCCCAACTGAGACATGGAAAATGAAGAAGTACCGGTTTGGTTTAAGGGCTGACATAGCGCATGACGTCTCTATGCAGCATATCACTACCTTTGGTGATTTGGTGCAAAAGAGCTATCATGCTGAGGCAGATCTTAACAATATTAATAAGGAGCGCGGTGAAGCTGTTCAGAAGAGGAGAGACTCTGGAAAGTTCAATCTGCAAGTAAGGACTAAAGGGACTACCAGTAAGGGAAAACAGAACTACTCCCAACGCTCACCAAGGAACTGTGCTGAATGTGGTTTCCCTCACAGTGGAGAATGCATAAAGGGAAAGAACATGTGTTACTATTGTAAGCAGCCAGGCCACTACAAGCATGAATGTCCTAAGCTGAAGAGGCAAGGCGATTCCAGCGGTGCTTCTAAAAGCAAAGGTCGGTTATATTCACTTGACGGTGAGAAAGTCAGATCTAATAATGCTTTGATTATGGATGTATGCATGTTAGGACAGTCTGAAGTATTAGTCTTGTTTGATTGTGGAGCTACTAATTCCTTTATAGCCGTTGACTGTGTTCAGCGACTGCAATTGCCCTCTGTGCCTTTAATTCCCCCGATGACTGTAGCTGTTGCTACAGGTGGCAAGGTTACCTCTAAACGAGTTTGTCAGAATTGTCCAATTCTTGTGGGCAGTAAAGTCTATCATATAGATTTGATCTGTCTACCCTTGAAAGATATTGACGTAGTCCTAGGCATGGATTGTCGATTAGCAAGCAGTCCTGAACAGCTTGTCGAAACCCTCTGATCATCCAATTTGGTCGTAATGATCCTCCTCTTTTGTCTTCAGCTGATAGCATATCGTTGAAATCGCCCATTACACACCAAGGAAATGATGTGTCATGTGCTAGTGATCGCAGCAAATCCCAAGAATCTCTTCTACGTTCGTGCTAGTGATCTTCAGCTGATAGCATATCGTTGAAATCGCCCATTACACACCAAGGAAGTGATGTGTCATGTGCTAGTGATCGCAGCAAATCCCAAGAATCTCTTCTACGTTCATGTTTCGGAAAACCATAGAAACCAGTGAATCTCCACGGAGCAGCTCCTTCAGTATTAACCTCAACATTTATGAAGTTTTGTGAATAGTTGAGAATTTGACATTTAATTTTGTTCCTCCAAAGGAGTGCAAGGCCCCCGCTTCTACCGATTCTATCCACGGCAAAAGCAGCATCAAAACCCAATCTAATGCGAATATCAGTGATTTTATTTGTATGTACCAAAGTCTCACAAAGAAAAAGTACGTCCGGTTGGTACGTCCGAACGAGGTCACGAAGAGTCGGAACTGCACTCAGGTTGCTGTTTACTGTGAAATTTGGTAAACAACGCTAGTTTGATTATTACAAGAGAGACCAACTAGTAAATCTCGGGACATAGTGCTTTTGTTTATATTTTCAAAGCAAATGATATTCATTATTGTTCTTATGTTGATAAAGTGTTGTTTTTATGTTCTAATAACTTGAAATGCAAGAAAGAATGTTTATTCAATTGAATAAACAGAAGGAAAGAATGAGTCGAAAGTAAAAGACAATTGGATTGGAATGAGATTAAAAACTGTAAATTGCATTCAAATGTAAATGATTACAGAATAAAAATGGTTCACACAACATACATTTTCCTTCGAACACTCGTTTCTCGCTTTGACATGGGTACTTAAAGTTTTTCTGAGGATTTTGTATAATGATTGTGACCCCTTTTTCGATCACATAACTAGGCTATTTATAGACACTAATTCTTAACTGCTAATAACGCCTAAACACTACAGAGAGGACGCGTGTCCTTGACACGTATTTAAATTTGAATCCCTTCTTATCTTCTAAGTTAGCCGTTGTATCCATCGAAGTCGAAGTAACAATGCTTTTCTTGAATATTTCGCTAAGTCCAAAGTTAACCTTGCACTGCTGGGTACTTCGACCCTACTGAAGCTTCGACCAAATCGAAAGGATCCTGAAAGAAGAAGAATACGCATTTAAATGAAATGTTCAATGATAGAACATTTATTGTATGTTCATGCATGATTGATCATTAAATTCATTGGCTCTGAAAACCAAACATATTTAATGACTATTAGAATAACTATATAATTAAACATAATTATTTTATTCATGCATTTAGAACATATTTTTACCTAGTAAAAATATGGGCTAACAAATTGCCCCCAAATGCCTGTTTCGATCGAGTGATCGAACGAGAAAGGAAAAGGCATTTTATACCCACGTGCTTGACACTGTTACCAATGACGGCGCTTATGTCACGTTCAGAAGTAACTGTCACCTTAATACCCACAATCCATCATTGTTCCTAGGTTTTAGCATAATGGGTGACGTGGCACACGTAGAAGTTGAAGAGAAATTATTTGAATTTCTTTTTGATTTATTTTCTAGAGACAGACATGTTCCCCTATAAATAGCAACAAAGGAACAAAGGAACACATTTTACCAACTTCCAAAGTTCAGAACTTTCTTACGAACTTCACTGTTCATCTTCTTCTTTTCTGCAAAATCAGGCTTTGATTTTCAACCCATTCGTAATTTCAAACCGTTCAAACACTTCTAAATCAGATTCCGCGTTGATTCATCTCTGATTCAACCATAGACACATCATTTTTTCAGATTTCGTAACAAAACCCCTATTTCGCTCTTAAGTTCCTTCAAATTTTCTGTACACTGTTCATCAATGGCTTCTAATTTGGACTTTGAAATACCAACCGCTGGCAAATGGAAGGATCTTCGCGTCCTTGAAGATGGAGAAAAAGTGGTTCCAGAACTTTCTGGAACTGGGGCTGAGAGGAAGATCTGGTCTACCCAGCTCATGATTCCCTTCTCTCTAAAGAAAGATAACCATGCTTTCTGTGGCCCCTATCCAAGACAATCTGAAGTCATGTCAAAGGAGGTAAATGATCTCTTCCCTTTGCATGTGACTTGTGGTCCTAGAATATTTGAGTCGAACCCTTATAACTTTGGGTATTTGACAAATGCTATTAAGGTTTTTAGGGCTGCACCTTACACTGCCCATAAGGACTATATTCCCTGGTTAGATAGGGTCGAAAAAGACTTTAAGGATACTTGGGAAAGTTATGGGATTTACCAACTTATCCAATTTAGTCGAACTGGTCCTAAGTACAAACCAGAACTTCTTGTAGCTGCCTTACATTTCTATGAAAAGTCCACAAACACCTTCCAATTTAAGTGTGGCATGTTGACTCCTAACCTCTTAGACGTAGCTGCTATCACAGGCCTTAGGCCTACTGGTGATCATTTCGACCCAACCAAGACTGGTGATAGGATCGAAGTCAATTTCAAGGGGGCCACATTTTCTAAGTACATTGCAGAAAATAAGGGGAAAGAAGGAGAGGAAGTGTCACATGAGGAACATGTGGCCTTTTTAACATTGTGGTTATCCCACTTTGTATTTTGCTCGAAATCCCTTCAAGTAGCTAGGATGTTTATCCCCATAGCACAACAAATTAATGAAGGAAGGCTCTTCAGCTTGGGGCGTTTGTTACTGGCATGTTTGTATGAGGCAATGTGTAATGCCAGTGATGCCATCAAGGCATCGAAGGATGGATCTAAGATTTCAATAGCTGGACCTATGTGGCTTTTACAGCTTTGGCTAAATGCCACTTTCGAGACGGAATTGGGGTTGATAGTGTCTTCTGACTATCAACAAGAAGTAGATGACAGAGAGATCGAAGGGCAAAGATTGGTTAGGTTGGCTCCTAGATCTCTGGATCAAGACACAAGGAGACTCTTCATGAAGCACATGAAGATGTTTTTGAATTTTGACAAGTTCCTTCCACGCCATGCTCCTTTCGTTGAGCGCAAGTATGGGGCAGCGTGGTTTGTCGAAGATTTCCCAGCATTTGACCCAGACAATGAAGAGGAAGTAAATGAAGTCTGGAGGGCCTATTTAGAGCAAACAGTGCTCTCCTGCAGGATCGGGTCGAATGCAAATCAATACGGGCTAGTTGGATATCAGCCCAATTGCGTAGCCAGACAGTTTGGTATGTCACAAATCAGGCCAAAGAGCTTCTTTGAGAGCCTTGATAAACTGGTGTTGGGCACTGGCATAACTGAGAAGACTTTCAAAAAGTACATGAGGATGATAATAATCAGGGTTCCTTGCATGATGATAAGGTCGAATCAGGGCCATTCAATGAAGGCCATGTAGGAGGAGGCTCGGGAACCAATGTGGAAAAGGATGGTACCCAAACTTAGCCCAACGCTTCAAGCATCAAGTATTCAATGCCCAGCATCTCTACACACTCAGGCCAAGGTAGCTCGACCCAGGGATCTCACCATGATTCTGATGTTATGCCTGAAGCTGAAGTTGGTGGTTCAGGGATCATCTCTGTTTCTTCGACCTCAAGGCTCTCTGCAAGTCTTGGAGTGCAGGAAGAAGAATTTACCAACATGCAAAAGTCTGACCCTGCTGGCACTCTTAAACTTCTGCTCTCCAAGAGACAACATCAAGGAGCCACTTCGAGCGAGCATACAACTACTGATTCTGCGCCTTCACACTCTGACATTGATTCAATGGTGCGCCAGGATTCTTTGCTGCTATAGCTCACTGCTACTTTTGTCCACAGGGATGTATTAAAACAAATCGAAGAAAATCCAGCCTGTGCTTATAGCCACTTGGCTTTCTTGAAGAAACTACATAACCCAAGGACTGATGAGGAAACTCTTGGCAAAGTTATCCAACTCAGTTCGATTGTGGACCAGTACGCAAAGGCAGTGCAGAGGAGGCTTGACAATGATACAAGACTTGCTACCCAACAACAGGCTCAAGCTATGTTCTTTGAGAAAGCTCAAAAAGCCCAAGCTGAAGTGGAAAGACCATCTTCTCAAATGATCGAGGGAAATGCAGAGCTGAAAGAATGTGATGACAATATTGCCCACTACAAAGATCAAATCAAACTCTTAGAGGAACAAATTGTCAGTTACAGGCGCAAGATCATTGAGGAAGAAACCAAGAGAGCTCGAATTGAGAAAGAGGCTAAAGCTTCGACCCAAGAGCAGATTGATGCCCATGGCAGAGAAGGGCTTCAAGCTTTTGGCTCAGCAGAGGTTGTTGGCGAAGAAATCAAGTCTTTGGAGAGTTCGAACCTTGTAGTTGAGAAAGAGTTGGCTACCCTCAAGAAGATCTATGCTGATTGCACCAAGAACTTATAATTTTCCTTAGTTTATTTTATTTGTTGTCCTTTCGAACAATTCTTGGATCTTGTAATTTCTGAACAAAGTCCATGTTTTTATGGCAATTTACAATTACCATTTTATTTTTTATATGTCTAAGTATTATTCTGCGCTTATTTTTACTTCGAGTAAAGTAGGTTTATATTTTTTCAAATACTTTCCATTAATACCCAAAGTACGTTTTTCAGGAGTTAATTCCTCAATTTCAAATGCGCCATTAGAATAAACTTGAACAATTTTAAATGGTCCTTCCCAATTTGGAGACCATTTGCCTAAGACTCTATCTTTTTTATCCATAGGCAAAATAACTTTCCAAACTAATTCCCCTATGTTAAAGGACTTAGACTTAACCTTTTTGTTATATGCTTTAGCAACTCTTTCTTTTTGTTTTGTTAAAACTTCTAAAGCACTAAGCCTTTCTTCATCTAAATCAACTAACTCATCTGACATCATTTGGTAATAATGGTCTAGAGGTATCTCCATTTGTCTTTGTACTCTTGCTGATTGCAAATGTATTTCGACTGGTAATACTGCATCATGACCATAAGTTAGTCGAAATGGGGTAGTGTTAGTTGACTCTTTAGGAGAATTTCTGCAAGCCCATAATACTTGGTCTAAGGTTTTATGCCAATTTCTTGGCTTCTGGGCTATGTGTTTCTTTATCAAATTTATACTAATTTTATTGGCTGCTTCGACTTGACCATTTGATTGTGCATAATATGGTGTTGAAGTTAACAGTCTAAAGCCAACTTCTTGGGCAAATTCCTGCATCTTTCGTCCAGTAAAAACTGAACCTTGATCAGTAGTAATTGTTTCAGGAATTCCAAACCTGTAGATTATGTAATTTTGTATGAAATTAATTACTGCTTCTTGATCAACATTTGGTAAAGGAATTGCCTCTATCCATTTTGTGAAATAATCTATTCCAACTAAGATATAACGTTGATTTTTTGATGAGGCATATTTAATTTCACCAATAAGGTCTAGAGCCCAACCCCTAAAGGGCCATGGTTTTACTATCGAGTGCAGTTCACTTGCAGGCACATGTTGAATGCCTGAATGCTTTTGGCATTCTTGACAACCCTTAGCAAATTCTATACAATCTTTCATCATAGAAGGCCAATACAAACCTTGTCGAAACAAGAGCCATTTCATTTTATGTCCTGCTTGATGAGAACCACAGGTACCACTATAAACATCAGAGATTGCTATATATGCTTCTTCTTCATTAAGGCATTTTAACAAAATTCCTTCAGAAGTCTTTTTGAAAAGATCATTCTCAAAAATTATATAGCTTAAAGCCCTATATTTTACCTTTCGATCCCCATTTCCTGTTGGATTCTTAAGGTAATCTACTATAGGCTTTCTCCAATCATTATCTGACAAGTTGTCAATGGCAAAAATTTGAAAATTTTCTAGGGGATTTTCTATTTCACCATTTATTTGTGGTATAGTACCTGCCCCCACAAGTTTTGGCATTGATAATTGTGCAGATATTGGTTCTTGTAAAACCATTTTTTTTATTTCGATTAATTGTGTCAACTTTTCTTTTGACATTTTATATCGTGAAGCAATTTGAGCTAAGTCATTTGCTTCTTGATTTTCTAATCAAGGTACATGTTCAATGTCTACATGATCGAAACAATCTAACAAAGAACTAGCTATAGAAAAGTATTTTGTTAAGTGCTCTTTCACACATTTATATTCTTGTGTTAATTGTTTCAATACCAATTCAGAATCACCTCTTATTTTAATGTTCTTTGCCCCCAAGTCTTTTAATATTTCTAACCCTGTAATTAAGGCTTCATACTCAGCTCCATTATTAGAGCAAAGTCCATTTATTTTGTACTTGAATTTAGTTGGAACTTGAGTAGGAGATATAATCAATATTCCAATTCCTGTTCCATGTTTATGTTTGGATCCATCAAAATAAAGAATCCATGGTTGAATATCCACATAATCATGTGGCATTTCGACCAAAGAATGATCTACTATAAAGTCAGCCACAATTTGGCCTTTGACAGCCTTTAAAGGTTTATAAGTCAGTGAATATTCAGTTAATGCTAATGCCCATTTTCCAATTCTACTATGTAATATAGGTTTAGTTAGCATATGTTTAATAACATCAAAGTGGGAATAGACATAAACATCAACAGGCTTTATATAATGCTTAAGTTTTGTACTAGAGAAATACAAACAAAGACAAAGTTTTTCTATGGCAGTATATCTAGTTTCTGCATCATTTAAAACTCTACTAAGGTAATAAACTGCATTTTCTATGTCATTATCATCTTCTTGAGCCAACATGCTTCCTATTGTCTTATCAGACGTGGCTATATACAACTTCATAGCTTTGTTCCTACTAGGAGGCATTAAAACTGGAGGCTTTATTAAATATTCCTTAATGTCATCAAAAGCCTTTTGATGCTCTTCCTTCCATTTGAATGGATCATCTTTCTTGAGTCGAAGTAGTGGTGAGAAAGCTTGAGCTTTTCCACTTAGGTTCGAAGGAGGCTTTGTCTCTAAGATAGCCTTTGTCTTGTTCTGGTTTATTTCAATGCCTTTTTTATGCACCACAAAACCAAGGAAATCTCCTGCATGCACACAAAAAGCACATTTTAATGGATTCATTTTTAATCCATGTTTCCTCATTCTTTCAAAAGATTGCCTAAGATATAGCAAATGGCTATCTTCAGAAGAGGATTTGATGATGATATCATCAATATATACTTGCATGAATGTATCTATAAAATCATGAAACATGGAATTCATTGCCCTTTGATAAGTGGCACCAGCATTTTTTAAGCCGAAGGGCATAACAACCCATTCATAAGTTCCTAAAGCGCCAGGGCACCTAAATGCTGTTTTAGATACATCTTCCTCAGCAATAAATATTTGGTTATAACCAGAGTAACCATCTAACATGCTTAAAAACTCGAAGCCTGCTGCTGAGTCTACTAACATTTCTGCCACAGGCATGGCATACTCATCTTTAGGTGTAGCATTATTTAAGTCCCTAAAATCTATGCATACTCTAAGCGTACCATTCTTTTTAATGACAGGAACTATATTTGCTAACCATTCTACATACCTGGCAGCTCTGATGAATTTACTCTTCAGCAGCCTTTCGATCTCTTCTTTGATTTTGGACATGATCTCTGGTGCAAACCTTCTTGGCAATTATTTGACTGGTTTTTTACCTGCCTTGATTGGTAGCTTGAGTTCGACCATTTCTCTACTGAGTCTAGGCATTTCATTATAATCCCAAGCAAAACAATCACTAAATTCCTTGAGAAGTAGTACCAATTTCCCTTTTAAATCAGGACTGATATTGGCACTAATGTAAGTTGGTCTCTTTACTGAGCCATCTCCAATGTCAATTTCCTCCAAAGGATCTTGAGCCTGCATCTTAGGAGTTTCATTAAGTGGATCTCTTTCAAATCTTAAAGGTTCTTCATCATAGATGCAGTCGAGCCTTTGTGTCTGTGGCACAGCAGTACCATTACTTTCGACCTTGGCTTTCGTAGCCATATTTTGATGAAATTCAGCTTCCAAAGCCATATTTAACTTAGTTTCGGCCATATAAGCCGTAATTCTGGCCCATGAATTGGACTCAGTCATAATAATCTTCATATATGTTCCACCCAGATGGTGGTGCAACTCCATCTTCTGAGGACACAGCATCTATTTCCTCTCTTTCCCATATGAAGCCTTGGGTTGGGTGGAGTTTGACAGAATGTATCACATTATCAGAAGGTGTGAAAGCATTCTCTCTATCATAACATGGCGCAATGTTCGCCAAATTCTTGTCAAAAGTTTGCTGATTTATAGTATCCACCTCTGCCATATAGAAACTTTGATCAGCTTCTATATTTTCAACACAGTCATCCTCCCTCCAAAGTATTAACTTCTGATGAAGGGTCGAAGGGACAGCTCCTACTCCATGAATCCACTTTCTTCCCAACAGTAAGTTGAAGTTTGCCTTGGATTCAACCACCAGGAATAGAGTTGGTCGAACTATGCTGCCCACAGCAACATCCACTTGAATTGCCCCCCTTCAATGTCCTGTTTTGCCTTCATAATTTGACAAAACAATGTTATGGCCTGACAAATCACAGTCATATTTGCCAATCTTGGGTAACATAGATAGAGGCATTAGATTCACAACAGCTCCTCCATCTATCAGCACCTTGTTAATTCCAACTCCTTCAACTTTTGCCCTTATGAAGAGTGGTTTGAGGTGGTTTTTCATGCCTAAGTTTGGCCTTTCGAATGTAGCCTGTTGCTCTTCGATGCAGCCATTGTTCATGACATAGTAGCAAATTGGCTTAGGATCAGCCATTTCTAACTGGTCGAAATCAGTTTCGAGCTCAGTTATCTCTGTTTGCACATCATACTCTGATGGTAATATGGATACCACACATATTACATCAAAATCTGGCTCAGAGTCCAGCAGATCATCATCTTCCATTTTGTTTTCATCTATAGGAGGAAGGATCCTTTCTTTTGCTGGCCTTCTCGCCACTTCTTTATATTGGCCTGTTTGAAGATTAGTTGCAGCCAATTTCTTTTGGCGTTGGAATCTACGCCATTGAGTCCTTGTCATTGGATGTTTACCCTTGTAATTGTTCCTATAAGAGTATTTGTTGACATCCTCTGAATAGCTCAGTTTGGTGTCACTTGAGCCACCAACTTCCATTGCACCCTTATTGAACTTTATGGTTCCTTGGTGCATCCAGCGTTCTATAGGAATCGAACCAGAAGGAAGGAAAGTGGGCCTTCGATCTGTCTGGACCATATTATTTGGTCGAGTTAGAATGCCCTTTCCTTTGTCACGAGGCGGTTTTGGGTTTGCCCCCTGCCTATTTGCCACTGGTTGGAACTTCATGAGGCCTGCAGTAGCCTCCTTATCACAAACAGCACTGCAACGAGCACAAAGCATCACCCCTTTGTTCTCTAACTTGCATCTGTTTAGAAAGTCAATCAAATCCTCTTCAGCACGAGGATATACTACTTTCATTTTTTCAAAGTATTCATCTTCAGTGATTTTTTCCACTTGCACCTCTGTAACCTCCATGGCTTCGACCATCATAATAGCTTGTGGTTCAGCATAGAGAGTATCAGCATTCTGTGAAGATTCTGGGTCTGCCTTTGCAGCTTTGGGTTTTTCACCAAATTTAAGTCTTCCTTCGTTCAAAGCCTTTTGAACCAAGTCCCTGAAAAGCACACATTGTGAGGTTCTATGTCCCAGAAAATTATGATACTTACAATAACCTCTTTTCTTTCTCATATCTAATGGTGGTATTTTAACACCTTTTGGAACCATTATTTGGCCATCAGTAACCAACAAATCAAAGATTTCATCACATTTTGTTATATCAAAAGTATAAGTCTTTGAAACATATTTATCATTTTTTGGTTCAACAGGGTTTTTCCCATTTGAAGGTTTTAAAAGTTTGCAAGTATAAGGGGGGCCAGGTTTTAATTCTGCTAGGTCTATTTCCCCTTGTTCAACATCTTCATAAGAGATATCATATTCTTGGTCGCTATCATGTGTTTCTACATAAGCAACTTTTTCCTTTTTATGATATTTTGAATTTCTAGCCTTTTCTGCTCTTAAGCGTTCGACCTGTCGAACCCTATCAGCCAATTGGGCCATATCCTTTAGATGCTGAGTATCTAATTTCTTTCTGATCGAATAGTCTAGGCCACCAGCAGCCATTTCGACCAATTCATGTTCAGGCACTTGAGTAAAACACATAGCCTTAAGTAAACGAAATCTATTCAAATAATCATCTATAGACTCAGGAGTTTTGCGCCTAACACTTGCTAATTCTTTTAGACTTATCTTAGACTGTCCCATGTAGAATTGCTCATGGAAAACTCTCTCTAATTGATTCCAATTGAAAATTGAATGTGGAGGGAGAGTAGTAAACCATGTAAAAGCATTTTTTGTTAGAGAATTTGGAAAATACTTCATTCTCAAATTCTCATTATTTGCTAGATCTCCTGCCTCAGTTAAATATCTTGCTATGTGTTCAACAGTAGATTCACTAGTATCACCAGCAAATTTAGTAAATTTTGGGATTTTCCAACCCCTTGGTAATTCTGTTTGAAGCACATATTCTGATAAGGCAGAAACAAAATGAGGCCTATGCATGCCTATGTTTAAACCATTTTGTGCCAGGATGGTTTCGACCAAATTGGCTATGTTATTTTGCCCAGCAAAATTATTGTTCTGGACATTTCTAACTATATCATCAGCATTTTGGTTCCTATTTACCAACACAATTCCAGGATTTTGTTCGACCTGGGGCAAAGCCTGTTGCTGTGCCTGAATCTGCACCTGCGGTTCGACCACTGGCACTGGTTGTTGGATTTGGTTTATGGGGTTTACAACATTATTTGGGGCAGGCATAATGGCATTATTTGGTGCTTGTGCAATCTGCAAAGGCACCACATTCTGAATTTGGGGAACTTGTTGATTAGGGGCTTGAGGAGCCCCAAAGAAATCAGCAATTCTTCCCATTTGATTTGCCAACAATTGATAACTTTGGTTTGTATTTTGAATTAATGGATTAAATACTGTACCAATTTGTTGTGTTAACATATTTACCATGTCATGATTACTCTCATCCATTTGTTGCCTTAAAGCATTCAAGGCATTGTTGGTTAATGAGGGATTGCCATTTCGAGTAGCAGAACCAGAAACTATCTGATTATTAGGCACAAATACGCCTAGTGCTGACTCTGTGAACAATGATGCACTTGTTTGCAAACCCTGCATCATGCTTGTAGGCATACCATATGGGTAATTCCTACTGGAACCTTGAGCCATGTATTGGGAGAAAGGCAATGCAAAAGTGGACGAACTAACGCCACCCCCATTAACATCTATTTGGAGAGAAATTCCTCTCCATGGCATGAGAGAAAGTCAAAAAAGGTTCTGTAGTGGTCGAAGGTACCACTATAGATGTTGGCATTGTCATTGTGGCACTTACCACAGAAGACGCTGGGGCAGAAACTGTTGCCCCACTAGCGTTAGGCACAATCTCACTGATTACGGGAGAGACTATGGCCTCTGAAACGCTCGAAGCGGTTGTAGGATTTGAACCGCTGTTACTATTGTTTCCGTTTGTAACATCCATGTTTTGTCTTGGGTTATTTCTGGGTGGTGGTCTAACCATTTCAGGGAGTGACTTCCCGTTTCTCAGAAGCATACACCACACACAAAACTTTTTGGAAACAATTTAAAAATGCAGAACAAATTAAATATACAAACTTTGAAGAAATTTAAACGTAAAGCACACAGTCCCACTGGGCGTGCCAATTTGTTTAGTGTGAAATTTGGTAAACAACGCTAGTTTGATTATTACAAGAGAGACCAACTAGTAAATCTCGGGACATAGTGCTTTTGTTTATATTTTCAAAGCAAATGATATTCATTATTGTTCTTATGTTGATAAAGTGTTGTTTTTATGTTCTAATAACTTGAAATGCAAGAAAGAATGTTTATTCAATTGAATAAACAGAAGGAAAGAATGAGTCGAAAGTAAAAGACAATTGGATTGGAATGAGATTAAAAACTGTAAATTGCATTCAAATGTAAATGATTACAGAATAAAAATGGTTCACACAACATACATTTTCCTTCGAACACTCGTTTCTCGCTTTGACATGGGTACTTAGAGTTTTTCTGAGGATTTTGTATAATGATTGTGACCCCTTTTTCGATCACATAACTAGGCTATTTATAGACACTAATTCTTAACTGCTAATAACGCCTAAACACTACAGAGAGGACGCGTGTCCTTGACACGTATTTAAATTTGAATCCCTTCTTATCTTCTAAGTTAGCCGTTGTATCCATCGAAGTCGAAGTAACAATGCTTTTCTTGAATATTTCGCTAAGTCCAAAGTTAACCTTGCACTGCTGGGTACTTCGACCCTACTGAAGCTTCGACCAAATCGAAAGGATCCTGAAAGAAGAAGAATACGCATTTAAATGAAATGTTCAATGATAGAACATTTATTGTATGTTCATGCATGATTGATCATTAAATTCATTGGCTCTGAAAACCAAACATATTTAATGACTATTAGAATAACTATATAATTAAACATAATTATTTTATTCATGCATTTAGAACATATTTTTACCTAGTAAAAATATGGGCTAACAGTTGCCCAGGCCCCGACAATTCAAGCTGAGGAAACTCATTGTCCCTGGCGGGCCCGACCAGGGCCAGCCATTAAAAAATTCTGATCAACACCAATCACTTCTTCTGATGTTGATTTTTAGTTATTAGTAACATGCATGCAACTTGACACGTGTCCCTTGGCTCCTGCTCCTCTTGATCTTTTCCTATCTCCCTCCACTATTAATTCATCATCCACGTCCTCTTCCATTGTTTACTCATGCTCATTGACTTTTGGAGAAGACTTAGGGAATAATATCCCAGGATCACGGAATATGTCAGCAATCTTAATTCCTTTGCCTCTCTCTCTTCATGATTATTTTGAATTCTCTCTTCATTGCCAGTGCTGTTATTCCCTGATTTACTGCCACTGCATTTATTATTCATTAATATTGGGTTCGGAGCAACCCAAGTCGGGTCTCCACCTTGTCGGATCCACCGTGAATCACCGCTTTGTCTCCGTCCTAACTCCGCCCTGAGATCTGGACTCCAGTTTCTTTTCACATCACTTGCAGCCATTTCAAATAACACCGGGCATTTTGTTTCTGAGTGCCCTAGCAATCCACATACGTAACAAAAATTCCCCAGCCTCTCATACTTGAAGTTTACCAGTTTACTCTCTGCTCCTTCTTTCTTGATCTTCTTGTTTCTCTTCAGAGGTGTGCGAATATCAACTAAGACTCGAATCCGCATAAATTTCCTCCATGGGGATGTATCATTCTTTTCATCATACTCTAAAAAACTCCGATGTAATCACATATCGCCTTTCCCACTCTCTGAGACATATACCCTGCCGGTAGGTTGTGTACTTGGATCTAAAAAGGTACATTGATCAGAGGGACATCACGTGGATCTACTCCATCCGCCAGAGAGTTTAGGACCAGTGTGTGATTGTCGAACGACCACGTTCCTTGCTTCAATATGTGTTGCACATCTAATTGGTGAAAAAATCTGAATACGAATAATCCTGGATGTGCTTCTTCAATGTCCATTCCTTTCCCTGGTTGCCATATATCACCCATCTTGTCCATCATGGTTTTAACTTTTATAGGTCTATTTGTGAGGAAGCGACCCACCAAGTTGAAAGATTGCTTTTGCACTTGTGTGTCTTCTTCATCGATCTGAATCTCTAGATCATCTTCCTCGTCAGTGAGTGATAAGTTTGCAATATATGTTGTGGCGCTATGGCCTGCGTTATTGTTGTTTCCTTCCATGGATACAGTGACAGAATTTTAAGATTGGATTACACCAAAAAGACTCTCATACAAGAAAAATCTCACAAACTGCAGAGTCAACTCGTACGCATAGAGGGGCTCTATCAATCTTCGTGATGTTCTAACTAGCAAGGCTAGTGATCATCAACACGATTGAATCCTCTATACTTTTACAAGTAAACCCTAATAAACAACTTTAATATTATCGTACACCTTGTTATAGTCTATAAAATTGAAATCTCATTCATTTTTATCATTCATCCTCTCATGTAATCTCCTATATTCTCAATTTTCTTTTTTGTTATTTTTCATCATTTCGCTTGTAAATGTTTTTTATTAATTGTATCTCTACAAGAAATATCGTTTTTTGCAGCGACAAATGTCGTTGCCAAAAACACAAAGTTGCTACAAAAAATGTTTTTCGCAGCGAAAAAATTGTTGCTGCATGTCGCTGGCATAAGTGCCGTTGTGAAAAGTTTTGCAAGGAAAATTAATGTCTTTGTCATAACTAGTGTTTTTACAACAACAATAATTGTTGTCTTATGAGACTATTGTCGCTACGAAAAGGTATTTTTGTCAACAACTAAAGTCGCTGCAGAAAAGTATTCTTGTCAACAACTAAAGTTGATGCAAAATTATTATTTTTTTGTAGATTTTGTTTTTCAAAGTCGCTGATTTTTGTTACTATTTACAACAAAAACTTCAAATATTAATTTAATCTCTCGTAGGAATTAATGTTCATTATCAACCATTGATTGCTAAATTTTATTTATAAGTTATTTTTCTCGTTCAATCTTTGTTTTTAATCAACGAATTTTATTTATAAAAAAATTTAAATACAAATAAAAAGAACCAAAATACAGATTACAAATTTTTAGACCGTAACAAAACCAAGTGGTCATTCATATAATATCGAAACACTAAACTAGAAAACACAAAAAGAGCGGTACTACTTTGAATTTAAGATGGTATCAGAGCCTCTCCACGATCTGCTGGGCTGCCTGCTAATGGGTTTCCGATCAGGCCATCCACCATTTATATCCACGCACCAAGCCCAATAGTGCTGGGCGTGAGGGGGTGTGTTAAGAAGTCCCACATCGGATAGGAGAAGGCCTGAATATGTGTTTATAAACTAGAGGCAATCCTCACCTTACAAGCCGGTTTTGTAAGGATGAGTTAGGCCCAATACTTAAATTTAAGAATCACTTAATCCTATATGAATACCACAAAAATTACTAAGACACCGATGATTTGATCTTTTGCCCCACTCTCTTTTTCTCCATTATTCATCATCTTCTTTCATATTCTCGACACTTTTCTTCGCTTGCGTTAGTATTCTTCTAATACTTTCTAATATTAGATGCCTTATTGCCGTAGCTTTTTAAAGAGGAGCGTAGGATGAATAGTAATCTGTGGTATAGAAAGTTTGCAATACATAACTCGAGTGAGTGAATTTATAGCTGTTATTTCATATGTTAACAACTATAAAAGCATAAACTATATAGTATATTATCATGGGAGAATATTTAAGAAATATATATATATATATATATATACCTTGAATTGTATTTGCAAGATGGTGGAATCTTGATACAATGGAATCATGAAATTCATGGAACCCATTAGAATTGTCAATAAACGTTCTCTTGCTATTTTCCAAACTTTAACTCCTGAATGTGCCTCAGATACCGTCGAAAATATATTGCAATTGATCCTTAAATAGATTTAACAAATATTTCAAGGAAATAAAATAATGGATTCTCTTTACTCAAATATGCATGATTATCTCAATAGTGGTGGTGGATATATATAGTACTTTTTTTTTTTTTTTGAAAAGGATATAGAGTGATACCGTTGAGTTTTGAAGAAAAGAAAACAAATCACTATTTTTTTAAATAAAAATAAACATGATTTAATTAATATATTTTAAAAATAAATATGATTGAATTGGGGTGGGGATGGTGTGCGTCTGGTTTTTTGTTTACGTGCTATGTAGTGTTGTGGTGGTGTGTCTTTTATATATAACATTAGGGATTTGGATCCTCTCCAATTATTCCTCTCATGTTTTGGTCATGTGGTAATCTTAACCATTGATTCAATTTTATTCTCTCTTACCACATGACCAAAACATGAGAGGAATAATTGGAGAGGATCCAAATCCATCTATTACTATATATAAAGAGGATACAAATTTTTGGGATGACTTTTTCATTATTCCTATTTTACCCTTAAAAAATAACTTCCACATAAAAATAGATTTTCAGTTTTTTTAGTAAATAATTTTTTTTTCGTCTTAATAACTAAGCACAACTTCCACATAAAAGTAGGTTTTCAGTTTTTTTATAGTAAATTTTTTTTTCTTCTTAATAACTAGCCACAACAAAAAAGGAGGTTACGTAGTTATCAATTAACTAAGTCCGATAAAAAAAGATTAAGTAGTTATTTATATTTGCACAACAGAGAATATCGATCACCAAAAAAGAAGAAAAAAGAGAATATCGATCACACAAACGGGCACGGAAGGCGGCTAGTGATACATAATTTGGAATATTATTAAAATTGATAAGAACAAATTAGTAAAGATAGTAGTGATCAATTATTTTTTATTTTTTTTAGGTAAAATGTGTTTTTAGTCCCTGTAAAATTTCCCAATTTGGATTTTGGTCTCTATAAAAAAAAATCCACCCAATTTGCCCCTATAAAATTTAAACACATAGGTTTTAGTCCCTCATTTAATATGTGAGAAAAAAAAAACCATTATGTGACATGGGTTCAGTGACGTGGCAGATGCCATGTTGGATTTAGGTGACACGTCAACAATTATTTTTTGGTGAAAAGACAAAATTGCCCAGGGACCAAAATCAAAATTCTGTAATTTTACAGGGACCAAAATTAAAATTGCAATTTTTTTCTTTTCTTCTTCAATCGCACAAGAATGGAAAAGTTACTTTCTTCCAAAACTCCAAAATGAGTGAATGAGCACAATTTTAGTGAATAAAATATCAAAATGCGCATATTATGTGCATAAGTACCAAATTACAAACATTTACTAATAAAGACAACTTTAGTGCATAAAATTCCAAAATAAGCACATTACGTGCATAAGTACCAAATTACAAACATTTCCTAATAAGCACAATTTTAATGCATAAAATTCCAAAATGCGCACATTATTTTTTATGAATAAAGCTAATTTTATTAATGATAAATACAAGAGAGAATAAAATTGAATCAATGGTTAAGATTGCCACATGACCAAAACATGAGAGGAATAATTGGAGAGGATCCAAATCCGTAATAAATACATTGTAATTTTACCCTTTAACAATATACGCGTAAAACTAGGAAGAAAAAAAATAAAGATTATATAAAGTTTAGTAAAAAAAAAAATAGAAAAAAAACAAACAATAAAAAGATTATACATGAATCTATGCATAAAAATTGGAATAAATCAATAAATTTTTGGTATTTTTTTTATGTATAAAAAAATTATGTATACAGCAGCAAATTAGTTATATCGTTGTTAAAAAGTTACATTATTTGCAACGACAAAAAAATATTGTTGGGATAAGTCATTTTTCCAACAATAATGTAATTGTCGAGAAAAAACTAACTTATTCCAACAACTTAAATTAGTTGCTGCTATATGTATGTTTTTGTCAACAATTTGAATGTTGCTGCGAAATAGTCGCTGCGAAATACCTTGTTTCTTGTAGTGTATCCCTATGTTCAGGTAACTATTGCTTCAACCCAATAATTCTAGTCTGAAGAAATTATCCCAACAAGAAACAGTTGATTATATAGCATTCATCTACATCTCATTGATGCTTTTAAAGAGATTAATCCAATTCCAAACACGTATACATTGGCTTATAAATCAACGTCCTAGATGAAATGAAACAAGCAATATAGCTTACCAAAATTTGAAGGCAAAAGATACACAATGATATCCACATCCCATCCCAATTAGATCCTCAAATTTATCCTTACAAACACCACAAGAGTTGTTACCAAAGTGAAATCAGACAGATTTCAAAACACTATGTTTCAAGATGCAATTATCCAAACCAAAACAAAGAGGCAATCTTCATACTTTATTAATTCAACATTATGTAGATATTATAAATATTTTTTTATCAACCATCCAACTTCAAGTGTAGATGAATCTGGTAATCCGAAGTTAGACAGAGAATTAAGTAAAGTCTTACTAAAAATTGTTCTTACAAAAATTCAATTTCAGGTTCTCATGAACAATTCGATACTATAGTTCATTAATCAGTCGAGCATAATCATTAGTATTTTTAGTTTAGTATGAAAATAAACTTCACAAAAGAAACAATAATGCAAAGACCAAGTCTCATTACATTATACATCATACATTACATATGACCAATTGTGAAACAAATAGGCAAAAGCCAAGGCTTGATTCACTTAATAATTCCCACCCCACCCTATATAACACCTGAATTAATATATGAGTTGAAATGCAAACAAATTAATGTCAAGGCCAATATTCTTGAATTGACTTTAAGAATAAGACTAGGAAGTTGAAATGAAACAACTACGTATGGCATCCAAAGCAATTACAGGTCCTAGGGATAAAGGAACAGAACCCAAAAGGCCTATTAGGAAGGTTGCATTTGAGGGCATAGCAACAAGGAGAGGGCAAGCACAACCCTTTAGCACCACCACAGCAAGTGCATAGTGCACATATTTGGAAGCCTCCCAATTTCCCCATGTTCTCATTCATCATCATCATTTGCATGGTAACTTCAGCCCCATTTACTTCCTAATCATAAAAAATGGTAATAAATTTAAACTAAAAAAATATGATAAAATTATTATTATTTAATTAAAATAACACTGATAGCTTTTTTACAACTATTTCAGAGAGCTTTAAACTCCGTATTTTAATGTTATAATGTTAAACTTTTATCACTAAGAAAAAAGAGAATAGAAAACTCACATTCGCATCGGGTGAGAAAATTGACAAAATCATGAGATATATGATGAGGCCATGAGAAAGAGTAGAAGGAGGCATCTTGAGATAAGTGTTTCTTTGATTGGTACTACTAGTTATGAAGAGTGAAGAGTTTTTCTATTATTTGTTAACTAGAAACTGAAGTACTAATAGAGCTAGCTATGTAGATTCTTGAGTTGGAATCTGAAAAAGACCGAAGAGGAAGGACAAGGAGGACAAGGACAATTGTTTGCTTTGAAATTAGAGACCATAGAGAGTGACCCCTCTTGTCTCTATACTTTCTTCCCTTATTGTTGGCATAGAAATTCTAATGCATTATATTAAAGTTTAAATGATCAATATATCAATATAGAAAAATGAGTGCAAACAGCCAAACACTATGAATGCACATTTGCCAAGTTATGACCAACCTATTGAAATGTAGCTTCCTACATAACGGCCCTAAATTCTATAGCATTCTCACAAATTTTTTTCCCAATTTACATGCTTAGGGTAAAAAATCTTCAAGTCTAAAAAAGTTGCCACTAAAATAAGTTCCAAAAACTTTGTATTACTAAAGCTGGATCGGGCCCCGGCTCAAAATGTTTTTCCTTTTTTCTTTATTTTTTCTAGAAAAATAAATTTATCCTTATCTATTTGCATTGTTGTTGCTTTCATTCATCTGCGCACACGGATATGCCCCCTCAAATAGAAGATTTAACATCCTTATCTACTTGCATTGTTGTTGCTTTCGTTCTCTCAACATGAGATCTTGTCTGGACACTTTGGTTAAGAAAACTTTTGATATAATGAGTCAGTCAAACCAGCAACTTTGATATCATTAGCAAACTCATAAGTCACCACAAAAAAACACATTTGCTCCCCCAATAAGTCAAATCGGGCTATAATATATATCACAGTTAGGACTTCCAAAGGAGTCTGCACTATGGTTGATTGTCACATTTGAACAAAAAAAAATCACACTATTGAGTTTTGACATCAGATCTTTACTCAAAATCTTAAGACATTACATATACATCATCCACAATTAGAAGTGGGAATAGGATAGGTCAAGTTAGGATTTGTCAAGTCTGAGCTTTGACCTGTCGAAAAATTGAAGCTTAAGTCTGACTTGTAATTTGTCATATGTTTTATTTGATCTAGGCATGACTTTGATCTTTTGAAAGTCTAATATTATCTATTAACTTGTTAAAACATCTATTTTGTATCAATATATTTAAAAAGATGGTTATATTTATGTTTAAATAGACTAATGAACTAATATATCAATGAGATTATATTTTTTTTTTAAGGAGATTAAACTCCTTTTTAATATTTTATATAATATTTTAGAAAATTTAATTATATATACGTATTAAAAAAAATACACGGTTTACCTTGGATATTTTAAATTTGCTGTCACTTTCGTTTTGACTAGTAGTGTGAATTGTCTGTTATACACAGGTTTTTGTCTTGTTAAATTTGTTGTCACCTTCATTACAATTTACAACCGTATGATCAAACCGTACGATCCGCAAAAAATCCACAAACTGATTCAAACCGTACGATCCGAACCGAAAAATGGTTAAGCGGGCGGATTGTCGGGTTGTCAGTCACACATTTTCGGTTTTAGATGGGTTGAAATGAGTGCGTTCGGTTTTCTAAAATCAACCCAACGGTACCTGAACCCGCCCGAGTTACATAAATCGTAAACTTTTGTTTTATTTAACTTAGAAAACATCATGAAGTGACTAGACATATCTCGAGACACACAAATTCAAAACTTGTTATCGTTTGTTTACTTGGAAAGTAGAAACGAAGAAACCATTAACTAGTAGTTGAAAACCATTAGCTTTCTCTCACTCAAATACTAATATCACCATACATTTATTGGTATTATTTTATTTTACATTATACTGCATTCTATTTCACTTGCACTCCTGTTCTCTTCACACCACACAATTAAGTTTTTTTATTTTATTTTTTAGATAATTTTTTATTCGTCAGTTCAAAACCAAATTAATCGATCCACCAAACCGTCAATCCGCACAAACCGAACCCGCAAAAACCAAACTTTTAAAAGGGTCGGATTTGATCTCATTATTACAACCGCGGGTTGGGATGGGTGGTATTTTTGGGCCCAAACCCGCCCTACCCAATCCATTACCCACCCCTAACAACACTATGTCTTCTTAAAAGAAACAATTTACAACGCTATGTATTTTCGTCGGCACTTGGACATATTAAAACTTTTTTTTTTGACAAAATATTAAAATTTGTTTTTTTACAAAAAAATAATATTAAATGTTGTTGTATTACATATTTCACGTGAACAACCCTTACCTATCACCACACCACATTGAATAGTAAAAAAGCTAAGAGTAAACTACACCCTTGAAAAATACTTATATTACATTACCCTCCTCTTTTTTTGTTAAAATATACACTCCTTCTCCTCTTATATTAGAGAAAATACATTTCTCTCCATTGAAAGAAGTTTGAATTTCATTACCCTCTCTCTGAGATTAAACCCTACATTTCTCTCTTTTAATAAATTTTATTTTAATATAATCATGCTTCTAATGAAAATATTTTTATTATTTTTTACACACATTGTTAACATATAATGTTAAATATTTTTATAAATTATAAAAAATAAAATATAAATCTCAGATAAATTACTACGTACATTCTATTAAAAAACAATTATATATTTAATTTATAATCTAAAATATTAAAATTTTCAAAGAAAGAAAAATTAATTTCTTTAATGATGAGTTATAGTTTTTTGACATAAAATAGTGATTTAAAATTAATTGTTATCATAAAAATATTTATTTATGTTAAAATGAACTAAAATGTATTTTAATATAAGAAGGGATGAAAGTGTAATTCAAGCTCCTTTCAAAAAAGGGGAGTGTAATTTAGTCAAAAAGTACAAAACCGCATTGTTTAGACAAGCCTCGATCACATAAAGTAATCAAAACTGTAAAATAGAGCTGAATTAACCATTGCCAAAGTAATCTAGTAAACCCGCAACTAGTAAAAAGGTGTTTGAGCAATATTTGTGCTCGAGTCACATAAATCACATCTCTCAAAGTGATACCGATACCACAACCTTTAGTCATTCAAATATTATAAGTAGGAATAACATTTCAATGAATTTTCTAAATGAGCATCAAGTCAACGATTTGTCCAAAGATTTATCTGGTCACCATTACCAATCATCTACCATTGAGAATTTTTCTGGATAATATGAATAAGATGTTGGAGTTCCGGAGCTTTTTCGAGGATTTGAACTTGGTGGACCTACCTCTATTGGGTCGGCGTTTTACTTGGTTTCATGCGAATGGCTTGTCAATGAGCCTTATTGATAGAGTGCTTGTTTCATTGGATTGGATTCAATTGTGTGTCAATGTGTCTTTATGGGTGTGTCCTCGGGACGTTTCGGATCATTGCCCTTTGGTCGTGAAGGTGGAGAATAATGATTGAGGCCCAAAACCGTTTAGGTTCAATAATTATTGGCTTGATCATAAGCTTGTTGGAGGGGTAATGAGGTTAGTGGTTAGATGGCGTATGTTCTTATAGAAAAACTACAAAGGTCTAAAATCTAGACTAAGGGAGTGGCATAAGGTGGAGTTCGGGGTCGTTGAGACTAAAATTAAGGAGCTTGTTACAACAATTGAAGATTTGGATATTAAAGGTGAGAATTTTTCTTTGACTCCTCAAGATGAACTCCTTGATAGCTATGAACCAATCGGCGTTTATCAAAGGGAGAAACTTAGTGGATGGGGTGCTAGTGGTGAATGAGTTAGTGGACTTGGCTAAATGATCCGGCAAAGAGTGTCTCATTTTCAAAGTGGATTTTGAAAAGGCGTACGACTCCGTAGAGTGGGGATTCTTACAATACATGCTTAGGCGGTTTGGTTTTTGTGAGGTGTGGATCGCGTGGATGAAAGAATGTATCTTTGGGGGCAATCTTTCGGTGCTTGTTAACGGATGCCCAAAGGGAGAAATTGACATCCATAGAGGGCTCAAGCAAGGCGACCCCCTTGCTCCGTTCTTATTTCTCTTGGTGGCCGAGGGTTTGGGAGGAGCGATGAAACGTGCGGTGGACATTAATCTCTTCAAAGGTTTCAAGATTTGTAACACGGGGCCGGGAGGGGTTAATGGAGGTAAGAAAATTTGTTGGGTGAAGTGGAGGGTAGTGTGTCGGGACAAGAAAAGTGGGGGTTTAGGAGTTAGAGATATTAAAGTGGCTAATTATAGTCTTCTAATGAAGTGGAGATGGAGACTACTCCAAATTGAGGAGAGGGGTCTTTGGAAGGATGTCCTTGTAGCAAAGTATGGGGACCATGTGATTCACAATGCGGGTTGGTCGATTGCTCCCGCTCCATACTTTGCTTCGCTTTGGTGGAAAGATATTTGTAACCTCGAAGGGTGTGTTGTTTCGAAGAATTGAGTGGAGGAGGTGTGTATTCGGAGACTTGGAAACGGGACTCACACTCGTTTTTGGAGGGACAATTGGATTGATGGTACCTTGCTTAGTGCCAAATTCCCTTGGCTTTTCTCCCTCTACAAAAAGAGGCTAAGATTAGTGACATGGTGGTTTTGGAGGAGGATTCGAGAGCTTGGAATTTTCATTGGAGGCGTAGACTTTTTCATTGGGAGGAGGAATGTGTTTCCGAACTTTTGGATTGTCTTGGAAATGTGACATTTCAAGATCAAGACGATAGTTGGAGGTGGGATTTAACTCCGGAGGGATGATTTTCGGTGAAATCTGCCTTTGACTCACTCCCGAAGGAGTTGATCGAGGCCCCAAATTTGAACACTCTTGAGGAGAAAATCTTCAAGAATATTTGGGAGAGTCCGGTGCAATCTAAGGTGATTGTCTTTTCGTGGCAACTTTTACACAATAGTGTGCCAACAAAAGATAATCTTCTCTCACGTGGAATTCTTAACGGTGATGTTAATGGTACTTGTGTTTGGTGTGGTGATGTTCGTGAATCGGCAATCCATTTGTTTATGCATTGTAAGGTGGCTATGGTGGTGTGGTATGCGATATTCAAATGGTTAGGAGTGGTAATTGTTATGCCTCCAAATCTCTTTATGCTATTTGATTGTTGTTGGGAGGCCGCGAAGTCTAAAAAGGAGAGGAAAGGGATTTTGTGTGTTTGGCATACGGTGCTTTGGTCTATTTGGGCAGCTCGGAATAATCATATCTTTAATAATGTGATAACGGAGCCGTTGGAAATAGTTGATAATATCAAGATTCTCTCTTGGAGGTGGAGTGGGGATAGATTGAAAATTCCGCCATGTCTTTTTTACGAGTGGTTATGGGATCCGGGAGATTGTTTCAAGCGTTAGTTTTTGCCGCGGTTATGTCTTAGGAGGGGCTGCTGGTGCTGCTGTTTTGCTACTCTGCTGTCTGGTGTTTTGGTGTTGTGCAGCTGCGAAGTTGTGTTGGTGTCTTGTTCTAAGGCTTTGGTGCTGCTATGTTTGTGTCTCCAGCAGGCTTCAGAGGGTGTATTTTTATTGTTTCTGAATTTTTGTGCCTCTTGTTGTTGGCCTTTGTGTGTTGCTTTTGTTTTTGTTTGCTGAACTTGTAGCTTTGTGTTTTTGCTTTTGCTTGCTACTGTTGTTTCGCTGTATCTTCTTCTCTGCCCCCCTTGGTAATTCTCTTGCCTTGGTTTGTGGCTTTTAATAAATTTTTGATGTTTCAAAAAAAAAAAAAATGAATATGAGCTGTGATGGAGGAATCAATATGAAAATATAATTGGTGCCACTCATATATAGTACGGACTCGAAGAAGAGTTGGCTAATATTGATCCAAAGCAATACACTTCCAAGCAGCCAGTCGAAGAATAACTGCTTTATTAATGTTCTTGATAGATCGAAGACCAAGGTCCCCTTCATCCTTCGGTTTGGAAACTTTTTATTATGTCTGGGAAAATTAAGAATCTTCCTTTTCTCAACATCATCGGACCAAATGAAGTTTCGAGACCAGCCAGCGATCCACCTCATTTAAAAGGGTACGTAGCAGGCCATTGATGGATATGAACTATAAACCAACATGCTATCAACAATTAATGCTTTTCATAAGCTCCAATCCAAATTAAATTAACATTTAACTTCTGTTAATAGGAAGGTACAAGAACATGAAAAAGTACAGATGTGTTGAATTTTGATGATACTACTACCGCTGAATAACATACTCTATACAGACAGCAGAAACCATAAACCAAATTGTATTGAAAAATTAGAGATTATTCATTTCTCTACTGACCCTAAACAAAATTGTAAATGCCAAATGATCCATATCCAAGAGACATCATCTATCTTCATCAATGTCGTCGTCGTCATCATCAGAAGGAACCTGTCTTGTCTCTGATATTGAAAGCCTTCTCGGTTTTGATGAGCTTGACTCTTCAAGTAATGTAGCAGTTGCCGATGAAGGTCCTAATAGACGCCTGTCAGTGGCGTTAACAGAAGGAGATGCGGATACATCATAGCTGAAAATTCCCATTGGATGGTTAAACTTGCAACTTGGTCCAAATTTACATATGCCGTAGCGCGAATAGAATACACACATAGGTTCTCCCTGTAGGACATGAGATAGGATACAACCTCTATCAGCTTATGAAAATTCTAAAATAATTCACTTATTTCATAAAGAGTTTAATTTTGATACACTGTCATTGTAAAAAGTTTTGCACGGTCAACAAATCACGAGTCACGAGTAATTATATGTATGACTTTATAAGTAGTTTATGAGACTCACGGGACGTAAAGGAAGGCCCATGGGACTCAAGAGACAGTCAGGAGAAGCAGAAATTAGTCTTTGACGCGGGTGGTTGAACCGACAGACTGCACCAAACTTACAATCTCCTGTTTTCATGTAGAATTTGCATTCGGGCTGACCAGGTCTCTCGGGAAATATGTTCTCCCTTTGCAATGGACTGGCTGGAGGTGTAGAGATCATTGATCCCATTTGACCCTGCAAAAAATATTTATTAATGTTCCATTAGCTAGAATGTACACATATTGCAGGACAGGTTCTAGCAGTTACATGATCATAGTCACCAATTCGCCGTGCATTGGTTCGTAGTACTAGTTTGCGTTGTATTATTGCGAATTGGTTCGTACTAATTGGTCTAAGGTTCATTGTGTTGTAACTATTAGTATTAGTTGGAATTGCTAATAAGTATTAATTAACTTGTGACTACAAATAACCAACTCAAACTAATTCTAAGGGTGTGTTTGATCTGATAAAAAAAATAAGGATCTGGAAAGTACACTTTAGCTATACTGTGTTTGATTTTAAAGTTGCTTCTACGTCTGGACAAATTGGGGGTCAAGGTACTGGACAAATACCAAAATAACCTTTTGTCTTCCAAACATCATACAAGACAAAATTTGTTCAATACCATAAACTTTGTCCTGTGTTTGTCTATCATGTATTGTTCTATCCAGTAGATATATTTTGCGGATCAAACGGACCCTAATAGAATACTATTATGATTTATAAGAAAACACGGATAATTACGCTTACATTGTATGCACTCCATCCAGGCATAATCAAAGGTGTATAACTTGAAGGAACATAGGATGGATTTGGAGAATGAAGGGTAGGGTAAATGGGAGAACTCCTTAATGAAAGCATCATATTACTTGGCTGAGGATGATGGAATTTACAATTGTTACCAAATTTGCATTCTCCTGTTCTCAAATAATAGCTGCATTCAGCCTCATTCTGCAGAAGAAGAAGGGAATTCAAATAATATTAAATCGCCGCATGCAAGAACAAAAGACATTCAAGAGCGACATCCACACTAATTGCGAATCTAAAAGTGGATCAGATAGTTCAATTGTTACCAAATGAACAAAGATTTGTTAATAGATCTTTATGAAAAATAAATGATGAAAGTATTAATAACTAACGGGGCGAAGTGGATAGCCTAAAGTGTTTAAGGCAACTCTTCCAGAAATCTCAGCTTGGTCTCTAGGATGATGAAATTTGCATGTGACTCCAAATTTGCAAGTTCCTGTCTTCATATAGTACTGGAAAGCATAAAAAAGATATATGTTTATGTTAAGATCAATGTTAAAAATAAAGCTAATTATTTCATTAAGGCTAATTCTTAATTAACCAATTAATATGAATGTTATGTCTGCATTGAGAAGCTGATATATATACATGCCTGACATTCTGGTTGCCCTATTCTTTCCGGGAACTCGCCAATTGTTCTTGCAGATACAATAGCCTAATAATATTCACAATCAAAATTAATATATTATCATAGAAAAGAACAAAGCAAATTGAACATTATATATATATAGGCAACAATATGTGTCACACTGTTGGACATTGACACGCGCCGGACACGAGACAAACTTTCAATCTGAAGTATCAGTATTACAGATGTGTTCGATGGAGAATATTAATTAAGAAGACAATAACAAATAGCTTCAACTGTTAATTGCTTCAGTTCTGTCACAAAAAATAAGAATCCTTCGAAACAAATCCATCGAAAGAACAAATTATGTATCACCAAATCAACATATCTAATATTAACGTACATGTTAAATATTTAGGAACAAAATTTATAGAAATGCATTGTATGTAACTTATAACTTAATTATATATACCAGTTTTCTGTTAGGAGGATGGTTAAATCGACACGTGACACCGAATCTACAAAGGCCAGTTTTGATGTAATATGAACAATCTGATTCCCCTGGACGTTGTGGATAAGATTCAGAATCCATTGTTTCACTTGGCCTCAATTTCATCATCCACATTGAACCTAAAACATTAACATCATCATCATCATGGAAATAATGAAAGTTTATAACATAACACTCACATTCTAAAACCAATCTAATATAAATTAAGATTGATATTAGACCTTGAGATATTGGAATTATGGATTGAAATTCCATGAGAGAGGATGAAGAAGAGGTTGTTAAAACTCTCCATTCAAATTCTAATGCATCATCGTCATCATCATTATCAAAGCATCATATTCATTCTTCACTCACAATCTCATTTTCAATATTTCTTCACATTTGTGATTACCATAATCATGAATATTCATGACATACAAAACTTGTATTTTCTTTTTATATTTCTTTCAAGAATGATATTTAGATGCCTTTATTTTCCAACGCTCATTTAATATCTTATTTTCTCTTTATCTATATTTTATTATCACATCACTCTCACTATTTTTATCTATTCCGATGTAGGAGTATATATAGTATACCCATCTAGTTTGTGTGCAAAATATATAGTGAAATAAACCATATAACTTATTAGCTAGTAAAGTGAATCACACTACACCAAAAAAAATCCATATCATTCAAATTGTTTATGAATACAAATTTTAAAAAATTTAATTGAAAGAGAAATTTGATTTTTTTTAACTCTTCAACCAAAATTATTACATGTCTTTAATCAAAATTTCATAGGACAAAAATTAATTAACAATGAATTTCACTAATTCAACAATTAATTTGAATTTCTTTTTTTTTGAGTGGCATTCATTTAAAAGTATTTAATGAAGTATCAAATAGTTTAAAAATTGTATAAAATTTGTGGAGTTGATCTATTTAATATAAACTTTTTTGATTGATGGTTAATGAAGTTCATTGTTTATATAATAAATTTTTAAATAGAGTAATTCATTTCACAGATGCTCCTTATAAGTCAAGATATTGAGAAGAATAATTATATCAATTAAATTTTTCATTTGAATATTAAAACAAAAGAAAAATATCAAATTACCAATCTCATATAATATAGATGACATCAATGATACCAAACAAAGTACATTAATTGAAATAAGAAATACTAAACTTAAAGCAAATTGAATGTTTTCAATGCTAAGTAAAGCAGTAATTAAAAGACAATATTAAAAGACAAAAGACAAAAAAAGACAATACTAAGCTTAATGCTAAATATCATTCATTGTTATGACCATCCTTAGCTTCCTCATCAGTTGGTGGTGAAGTACCTCTGAAAGGAACATCAGCAATGCCATACCCACCAATTCGAAGAAAATCACGACCATCTGGTACATTATCAGATGGTCGAAGTGGTGGAGATATTGGAAATCCAGGAGACCGTACATTCCCACCAATAATAGGTCCAGCTTGAGGGGCAGCAACTCGAGCAGCAGCAGCAGCAGCAAAATCCATATCATATGATTCATTCACGAATCTGTTGTTTGGCTGGTGGTTTAAGGGAGTGAAAGAGAGAATCGTAGGCGATGCCAGTGGTGGTGGCGTGCCAACATTCTCAGGTCCTACAACGGTTGGAGTAGTACTAGTTGAGTATGATATGCCTCTTTGTTCCGGGGGAACATCATGGTTGTGCTTCCCTTCATATGCGACAATCACATATCTTGAATTTCTGGCATCTCTCTCAACTTGTTTTCTTATATTGCAGTGTGGATCTGTGCACCTATAATATGCCCTACAATTTATACAATATGAATTAATTATACATAAAAAATATTTAATGGTCAATATTTAGAGAATGATAAAGAAACTTTGCATCTACTTAAAACATTGCACAAATAAAAGTATAGTAAAAACTACTTAGAATAAAATAATAAATTAAATAAATATATACATGTAGGCAAGTTCTATAATAAATCAATTTTTGGTAGGGATCAATTGTTGACCAATTATAATACTTGAAAATCATCTTGAAATTAACAATGATTGATGTTTGTTCTTAACATAGAAGTTTAACAATGAAATTCTCCAACGTTTGAGACAATAAACTGACCTATGTAAAAAAGATTCAAAAAACAAGGAAAAATGTATATATGTGCCTTTAAATCCAACTCATTGGTGTCAATCATTATGTCACTATCTAAATTGTGAGAACAAAGAGAACCATAAGCTTCTACTTTTAAAATTTTTGGTGTCAATCATTGTTGGTGTTTTAGACAATTTTTAGTCGATGATGTCTTGCATCATATTTGCCTCATCTATATATATATACACCAAGGACAATAATGCATAGAAAAGAAAAATATTTACCAATATTTACATATATATTAGCATATTGACACCAAGAATAAAACATAACTCATTACCTTGGGTGATTAGGATTTCCTTTGACATACTTTTGTCCATACTTAAGCCAACGATAACCGTCGTCCAACTTGTCTTCGTCACTTTCAACTCGGACCACTAATCTTGGCCCAACGTTGATCCTAGGACGAGGTGGTTTATAGTATTCAGAAAAGTCCATCTTCCTCTTCCTACAATGTAAAATAATCACGATGTGATTTGATTAGATGCAGTTGTAAATAAAAAAAAATTAACAAGTCCAAATTAAATTCATCAAATAATTATAAAACCTTTGTGAACAAGATCCACTATCAGCATCATCATGTTGAAGCAACATTGTTCCACCAATGTGACTTTCTTTATCACTAGCAATTGCATTTGGAACTTCTTCATCAGTTGATACTTCATCACCACCTACAATAGGTTTTTTGGCACACACTCCTTCAGAATAAATCATTGGCATTTTTCCTTTTCTAGCCCTTTGAATTTCCATCATTGCATTTGCATCATTCGGCATGTTGATAACTTGTTCATCTTGATTTGCATCATTTCCTTCAGGAGGTTTTGGAAATGAAAAATTTGATGGTGATTGTTGAACTTCAACATCTGCATGGAGTTCTCCATCTCCCCTTGTTGCCATATTGCAATCATCAACAGAAGCCTAATTGTTTTTCAATTCAAATACACCCACATTCATATTAGTGAATAATAATAATAATAATAATAATAATAATAATAATAATAATAATAATAAAAGTTTGATATATCTAAACTATAATATATGCTAGATACATCAAACTTTGAATGTATTTAAAAAATGAATTTTTTCATATAATTAGAACCGGAGGGAGTATTAAATATAAACAGAAGGTTAAATACATTTAATCTAATTTTTTTTAATTAAAGAGCTAAAAGCTAGAATAGAACAAAAAAGGAAAAAGAATAAAAGTGAAAGGGGACAAAATATAAAATGTACTTGATTTAAAATTTGAGCAAATACATTTGACTTTTCTAAGATAGAAATGAGTATAACAAAATTAAATAGTTTAAGTGAATAGTAAAACTGAAAAGAATAAAAAGTGCAATATCACCAGGTGTGTATATAAAGATATTGTTAAAATTAGTTAATTGATTGAATAAAAATGACTTCAAAGAGTAGAGCTTTCATCTGTGTAATATTTGTAAAATGATTGATCATTAGTGTCACCTTTTTATCAAAAAATTAAAGAAGGACAAATAAACCCATTTAGCTGATCAGTGTTAATTAAACAAGAAGATAAAATGCTAGATCAAAATTTGGTATTACTTGTAGCATAGATAAACTAAATTGATTTGTATGAGTAGTTATATTGTTTAAAAAAAATCATGCATCATAATATGATGTTGTTAGCAGAAGTATTTTTCTATGACACAACTCCAAATTAATTTTATTTAGGCACAAATACAAATAAAAAAAATATAAACAATTTTATCACATCATCTAATACTTTCTCCTGTCCTAAATATAAGAGAATTTATTTTTTAGATTCATTGAAAATCTAATGTATCTAACACATATTATGGACTAGATACATTAGATTCTCAATAAATCTAAAAAAAATTCTTATATCTAAGATCGGAGAGAGTATTAATTAATTTTTTTATCTTTTAATTTTTTAAAATTATGTATATATGCCCAAAAATAAATAATTTAGGCTTGTACGCCTATCTATGTATTGCTCTTTGTTAACATATATTTCATGAATGCATATATATCTTGATCATTTTTGCATTGTATTAGAGTAGAGAGGACATAGATATATACCTGAAAATGATTAAAAGAAGGAGAAACCTCATTTAAATCAAACAAATACATTTTCTCTCGCTGTTGGGCAGATGAACCAACATGAACTTCATTGTTTTTGTTGTTTTCCATGGTATTAGACATATAGGTGTTTGGGGTAATTGAAAAAAAAAACTATGGTTTTGCTCTTGTGTAGAATTGAGATTTGAGTGATGAAAATTACTTGGTGGAAAGGGTTTATATAGAATTAAGAGGGGTTGGTGGGAAAATAAAAATTAAGAGTTTAATCTTGATAAATTTTTAATGTAATTTTTTTTAATAAATTATATTAAATAATAGGTATGGCTTTGGAAATTATATAATTATGCTAAAGTCGCTTTTTCAATAATTTAATGGATACAATTAATTGACAATACTTACCAAAAAAAAATTAATTTGACAACATATATTATAATTATAATTAAATTAAAATTATATATAATAAATATTTTTATAAGGTATATATAATAATTTAATTATGGCATTTATATGCTTCCAAAAATACGTTTTCCCCATTATCCATATATGATGTATACTTTATAATATAATATCATATTATATATATATATATATATATATATATAAAATAAATCTATTAAGATATAATACATATAAAATTCATTTTATGTCCTTTTATATCTTTTTTTATTTTTTAACACATCATTAAGTAATGGATAATTTTATCTTTTCATACCAATTTTTATAAAATAATATTATATAATAAATCTATTAAGATATAATACATATGAAATTCATTTTATATCCTTTTATATCTTTTTTTCTTTTTTAACAAATAATTAAATAATACTCTGTATGAGTAAGTTTTTTATAATTATTATACTCTAGGCAAAATGCATCCATATGCCCTTTAAATTTTATGTTTGTAACATATTAGTCCTTTAAGTTTTTTAAATAAATCCTTTAAGTTTATAATTTGTAACATTTAGGTCCTATTCTTTAAGTAACTGAACGGACCTTGATGTTACAAATTATAAACTTAAATAACCTATTTTTACTTAAAATACTTAAAAGACTTATTTGTTATTTAAAAAACTTAAAAACCATTTTGTTATAAATATAAAACTTAAAGGAGCTATATATGAATGGATTTTTCCTATACTTTAAAAGCAACTCATGTGTATCATTTGAAATTTTGAATTTTTTTCGTTGTCATGTTAATACATTATAGAAATCTCTCAAGCAACAACCAACTTGTGTGTATAATTCAAAATTTTGATTTTTTTTTCTGAGACACATAGAAAAATCTCTCCAACAACATTTTAACTTATTTTAAAAAGGGATAAATTAAATATGAATATTTATATTTTTTGCGCTTAAAAAAAATTTGGAGGAGTTGTGCATGTTAGCGTCTATTTAAATTAATTTGTCCTAAAAAATAAATTGTGTATCTCTGAAATTATTTTCTCTTATTGTGTGTGCGCTTTAGTTTCAGTATTACTTTAATTTATTACTAAAATTAAAAAAAAATAGAAGTATAAATATATTTTGGTATCTAGCTTTACAAGTATATACAAGCCACTACATTTATTTTTGTTTCTTTACACTAAAATTATTTTCATCTTAGCACGTGTGTGCGTGCGTGCGCGCGCATGTTAGTTGCTATACTACTTTAATTTTCTAAACTGTTATATATGGTTGTAATTAATATGATAGTCTCTCCGCATTCATACATCATTTTACAGCTAATCACATTTTGCATATTCTGTAGCTACATTTACATTGGGTTTTGGAAAAATGAAAAAACCATTATTTTTCATTTCATTTAAATTTACTAGAGAATCTGAGAATTCAAAGTTCGCCTGCGAGTTATTATTAGTGATAGAATATGGAATCAAGCTATGAGAAAAGTTCAACAATGGTGGAAAAACTCAAACTCGGCATACTAAATTTGACAAGATTGAAAAAATGTGCAAAGTTAATGACAAATATCCAGCGTATGGCTTTTGAAAAGAAGTATGGGAAGATTTAAATACATCAAATTTGAAGCTAATCACATAGGAAAATGTCATTTGCTTTGAGATAAGAAATACAACCGCAAGAGACTTGAACTATCCATCACTCGCAAGAGACTTACAGTGTACATTTAATTAATGCAATACAAATTTACGCCCTTGCCTTTCTTTGGCCTTTCATTCAAATACAACAATAGGGCTCCCTCCCTTGCAATGTACCATCGTCCCAAACAAATGAAGTCAAGGCAATAGATCCATTCAATTTTCCATGCACAGTTAGAACAAATGTTTTCTTTTCTCCTAACGAAGTGAAAGACGCTACATCTGCATTCACTGAAACATGGAGTCCTTTAGGAGCTGTTATGATTGCTTTGTATACAGACGTTGAGAAACCCACATTTGTAACAGTCCTTTTGAAGCTTCCACTTAAATGATGTTTGAAAGCGAATGATGGATAGTTTAAGTCTTGCGGTTGTATTTCTTATCTCAGAGCAACTGACATTAATATTTTCCTCTGTGATTAGCTTCAAAGTTGATGTATTTAAACCTTGACCACATAAAAACCTAATGTAGTCTCCGTCATTTTCCTCATATATTAAACCAGGTGCTAAAGCCTTGATTAGGTCAAATTCCGCAGCTCCGTCTGGACTTATCTGCTTGGCTGTAACACAAGGAACGCACAATTGTTTATATTAGCCTAAAACATATTAAGTTAATATCACATTACTATTTTAACAAATAAATGATTTTTTAAATATACAGTGCAAGACAACTTTGAACTATCATTTCAAATATTACATGTAGCAATGATCTTTATTTGAAATGATAGTTCAAAGTTGTCTTGCACTTACAGTTACACTTAGAGATGAGGCTCTACATCCAAAAATGTTGTAGTGACTATGACAATACAAAGCAATGATATCTATATAATTTTGTTTGTTGTATCTTTACACTAAAATTATTTTTTCCTTAGCGCGTGCGTGCATGTGTGCAATGATTGTCAAAATTCTTCTTAACTCTAGTACATAGTATATTAATATTGTTTCAACTCATATAACTAATTAACTTTTTTTTATCGGCAATTCCTGTGGTGTAGTTTTTTTAATAAATAATGATTTATAGGTATAAAACAAAATATTTAATTAACTAAAAACAAAAATCAATATTGTAATATAGGTGAAGCATATGGGTTAGAAAATGGTTGGAAAATGGTTTTTATAAAAAAATGCGTTAAATATTATTAATTTTAAATAGAAGAGGGCGTCTTAAGTCATATAACTCCATATCATAAGCAATTATGTTAAACGAGTGTACGATTAATATATTAAAACTCCTAGATGTGGACGAGCTTTGAATATGTACTTACAATGGTTAAATATTTGATCCAATTTTGGTTTTGGGTAGTATGTAGTTAAAATGAAATATACATGGACTCTCTTACTTCGAGTAAATTAAGGATTATGATTAAGTATATAATCATAATTTTATAAATATCATAAAATATTATACTAATATGTATTGTTATCATAGAAGTGAAAAGAAAGATGAGTAACTTGACAAAAAGAAAAATCTAGAGCTAGCGCACTTAATTTTGACGTTGGTAAACTTCCAAATCACCTTGCTAGGTGTGCGAATATGAAGTGAATAATGTTAAAATGTTTCATAATATTTTGGCATTACGTTGAAGGTAGCTGGCGAGACCTATCCTCTACTAGTTCAAGAAATAAACTACAAGAGAGAAAACGGAAGAAAAAAGCACCCAACCAACAACAAAACAAAGCAAAAAATAGGCCAGCAAAATTCCTCAACGCAGCTGTAACAACCCGTTTTTCAAAAGCCAGAAAAGGCATTATATTTTTATTTTTTTTATACACATCAGAGTTACGCATAAAAGATTTTAAATGAGCCGGCATTCAAATATACAAAGAACTCATTACCAAAGGTGCTTCGACAAGCAAAGTGTATTCAGGAATAATTACAATCCAAGTCAAAGTATTCAAATACTTACAACAAAACAAGCTAGAATCCTATGCCTAACCCAAAAAGCACAGTGTACAACCCACACTGGCACATAGTCTAACTAAGCTAAAACTCCAACATCTCACTGGGACCCGAAACAGCCACCGTCGTCACCACGACCTAGCCCAACATCTGGGTGGGATGAGCCCGCAAATGAAAGAAAGGGATCACCACAAAAATACGAGTATGCATATATATAATCGGCGCGAAAGTTGTACACATAGCAAATTTCCACATACACAAGAGAAAGCTCTTAAACTCAAAAGTAGTTCCCACCAACGGGTATATATAAATAAATCACCAATCCTAATGCAGACTTCTACAATGGGTGTGACAACCAATCACTGGTTCGCCACATGCATGATTTTTCGGAAAATTCACCTCTCCTCGAAGAGTCGTGGGGTAGGCAAAACCACACAGTCATATACGTACCCGCACTAAAAAGCCACAAAGGGCGGGTGAAGTCACACAGACAAACACCAGGTGAAGTCGCACAGACAAACACCAACTCAATAAAATCCAGTCGGATTTGGCGAAGCCACACAGTCAAACGCCCGGTACGTAGGCAAAGTCACACAGACATACACCTAGGCACGCAACTATGAAATGCATGACATATATTCTCTTTGGCATATACAGGATAGTCGCACAGACAAAATCCCCGCGTAGTCCTATCCGACGCACGCATTCATATATGCTCATACAACCAATCACATAGCCTAAAGCCTATGCACAAACCATCACATCCTACATACATTTTCCTAATCATATGTAAATTGCACAAGTAATTATAACCACGTTCTCATCAACGAGAATACATAAGTACAAACATGTCAAAGCACATAGCAAATGCATAACAGCAAAACCAAACATGTCGTAATCGTTTTAGAAGACGGAAATAAAGTGGAGCCCCTACCTCGGCAAGCTTCCGTTTACTAAAACTCGTCCAAACAACACAACGCGCTTCCTAAAACAAGTAGCGTATTATCAACACATTGTTTTTCAACCAATCGTATTGAAACTAAACCAAAAACCCCAAAAACCTAAAGGTTCCTAAGGAAAATCCACTCTTTCGGATATCATACCAAAAACTACCGTATTGATCAACCACTGAGTTATTTGTACTATTTTTAGGACCCAAAACAATAGTCAAAAGTCTTAAACAAATTGAAATGCGAAATGACCGTTTTCTTGTGTTACAAGTTACGTACTTTCCGAGTACCCGAAAAACCCGTTTCCAATCCCCGCCACTTCCATAAATTAATAAAAAGGGATTACAAAGTTAAAAACCAAGTTTAGAAATCAGAATCCAAAATTTCAACTCTCAGAGCTCGCCTTGGCGAGTTGGCGGCGAGTGAAGTCAGAGAGGACAGGTCTCACTCGCTGTGGAGCTCGCCCTGGCGTGTTCAGGACCTGTGACACTCGCCCGGCGAGTTGCACCTGTCATGACAGCTAAACAGCAACTCACACCACTCTTTTTCCAACCAAGCCTAGTTTGATTCTATTAGTTCCCAACACCTTTTCAAGGCACAAAAACAAACCATTTTCCTAAGCAAGCAATACATTCCCGAAAGTATGTTGGTTGCTTCGAGTGCAAGTTATTTGGTTTTCATTTCCATAATCAAAACCAAACTCAAGCACAAGTTTTATTACGGGCCTCAACCGACCGGTAATCATTTTTAAACATGTTTTCTTAGGCAAAAGCAACATCACATAACACAAGAGTTTTAAACCACTTGGACCCCAAAAACACCACACAAAACACTTAGGAAATATTTTCATAAACCCCAAAATATTTTTCATCGGATTTTCTAAAACAAAATCATGCAACACCAATCCCTTTCGCCTAAAGGTTCAAAAGCAACGTTTCTTTTCAAAACCTTACAACTTAACCACATGTTATTGATCAATACATAACCAACCTAAAACCCTAACTTTTCTCATGAGATTTTCACCAACTCATGGAAAACAAAAATAACAAAGCCTACACATGCTTCTCTAAACCTCATGAACAACATTCATGAAACAAAAACCATGTAAAGTAACATTTCCTAACAAACCCTCATGGGAACATAAACCCAAAAACCTCTAAACTCTAAAAATCTACCAACCTAGGAGATGAGAAGAGAGGGTTACCTTAAGAAAGTGATTCTCTACCAAATCCCTTTGATCCTACAAGCTTGAAATGGAGTGAAATGGTGAAGAATTGAAAATTTTAAGATGAAGGTGAGCAAGTAATGGAGTCCACGTGAAAGAGAGAAAGAAAGGAGAGACTTGTGATGATTTTCCTAAGTCCACAAAGTGTTAAACCTCCTTACTATACAAAAGCTCTTGGTCAGTTATCCACCCTTGGATCAAAAACAAAAGTCCAAGCTTAAACCCTAGCCATTGGATCAAATTGCTTTATGGATAAACACAAGATTAAATCCAATCTTCCAAAACAAGACACGTACTCAGCTCTCGCGCGTCGCGACGAACGTAAATCACAAAACGTAAAAACTACGGAAAGAACGTCCAACGTTAAACATTTCCAAAACTTATCGCCGAATCTTTTTCCGCGACTGTAATTTTCTTCCATACCTTAGAAAATTATTCTCAGAACATAACCTCACTCACGCAGATATATAAAACTCCCATCCGAAACCTCACTTAAAACAGACGCAGTAAGATTTTACATCTGCGGGTAAAAATCCTACTCGTTTTTCCAAAAACAAGGATAATCCAAAACTCGTCATTCTAAATCCACATCACCCTTCTTATTCACAAAAGAGGATTACAAGACAAAAGCCTGTGCCTTTACAGCGCACGAGCCCAAAACAGATTCAATTACAGCAAAACTTAATAATTACCCGATGTTTCACAACACGAACACATCGGAACCCTAATATTCCTTAAACCAACTATACAATGAAATCTTGGGTCTTACAGCAGCAGCCGCGGACAAAAACTATTGTTCTTATTTTTTGGTCGGTAAGTATGTATATAGACATTTACCCTGCTCCTTAATATCTTTGTTCTTTCATTTTCTCTGCTCCTCTATTCTTCTTCGGATCTAATTATTAATTAACTTGTCTGTTTTGTGTTTCCATTTTCCTGTTCTCATATATGTTCCCTGTTTGGTAGTGGTTTTTAATTGAATTTTGTTGATAAAAACAAATATATGTTCCATGTTTTGTTAAAATGTTTCAAAATATTTTGGCATTACGTTTAAGGTAGTTGTTGATCTATCCTTTCCACTTCATATATCTTGATCATAAAATGGAGATGTCAATTTACTATAAATTTTAATTTTTTGTGTAGCTTATTTATATCGCCAATCATAGTACTACTTATCTTTGTATGTTTTATGATAATCACCTTGTCAAAACTAAAAACTAAATGAATATTCAAATTTCAAACCATGTGATTACAATTATTAGAACAATATTCAAAATCTTTGTCAAAACTAATATTCAAAATCACAAATACAACAACAACCACTAATAGAAAAATTACAATAAAGCGGTAATTTTTCGTAACTAATGCATTTAATTTCTATCAGAAACTTGTTTGGTGATGGATTTTGTTATGCCCAAAATCCATAACCATTTTCAGTGTCACAAAATAATATATATTAAAGCATGTGACTTTTTTTTTAATAAATCAAATTTAATTCATATAATTTATTAAATGTTGTTCAATGCACCAATGTTGTTCAATTGTATAATGAACTAAGATATTGGGTTAAGGTGGTTAATAATCCCTCTATGAAGAATCATTCAGGAGAATTTGAGTTTGATTTCTGTTTTCTTATTGAAACAATTTTTTATCAAATTTTACTTATCTCGCCGTCAACTGTGATTATTGGGGATGCCTTCCCTTGGGAACCACCCAAATCAAAGCATATGTGGTATATATATATATATATATATATAGGAGGGATCAAATTACACCAGTGTAACTTCAAAAAAGTTACACTCATTAATATCCATTGATCTTATTTTAATTTAGTGGCTATTAAAGAATCACTTATAGACTCATATGACTCCAATAATTAATTAAAGATTTTCCTTTTTTATTTGCTTACCTTCCTTTTTTGTATTACTAAATTAATAAATTGTAAGTATTTGATATTTATTTTTTAAATCAGCATTATAAAATCATAATATGAGAGCAAAAACATAACAATATAGCTAAAATTGGTTCAGACAATTTTAAAATGCTTTTTGTTTTTGTTAGTTCGGTTCCATTTAAGTTGGTTTTATTAGAAATTGTTTAATGCTTCTATTGTATTTTATTTTTTGTTCGATAATGCTGAAGTCTTAGTTCTAAGAAAAATCATAAAATTATATAAATACTCTTTTTTTATATCAAAATTATATAAATATTTTAAAAGAGCAGTATAGTATACACTACATAAGTACGTATGTTTATAACGTTGTACAAATTGTTTTAAAAATAATAATAATAAGTTGTACAAATTAACAATAATAAAATAAGAGATATTAATATGGCAACAAAAAGAAAGATATGAAAATTAAAAAGAGATTCTTAAATTTATTAATGGAGTTATGTGAGATTATAAGTGATAATAGCCACTAGATCAAAATAAAATCAAAGGATATTAATGAGTGTAACTTTTTTAAAATTACACTGGTGTAATTTGATCCCTCCCCATATATATATATATATATATATATATGCAAGGAAGGTTGTAGAGATCACAAAACAAAATAAAGTTATTGTTTTTCTTGTGATTTCAAGCATTGGTATATATCTTTGTAAAACCAAAAAAGTTATTATTTTTAATCATTGCGCTTAAAAAATTTTAAATTTTTTCCACGGTCATCTTTAATATACATTATAAAAATCTCTCATGTAAAAGGTTAATTTTTTATTGAGGGGAATGAATTAAATATATATTTTTATAAATAACTAATATATGCTCATAATTTTTTTAAAATAACTATTATATACTAGCCGCCAAATGGGCACGTTCCGTGCCCGTTTGTGTAATCAATATTCTTTTTTTTCTTCGTGTGTGATCGATATTCTGTATTGTGCAAATATAAATAATTACTTAATCTCCTTTTTATTAGACTTTGTTAATTGATAACTACGTAACCTCCTTTTTTTGTTATGGTTAGTTATTAAGAAGAAAAAATATATTTTATTTTTACTATAAAAAACTGAAAACCTACTTTTATGTAGAAGTTGTGCTTAGTTATTAAGAAGAAAAAAAAATTATTTACTAAAAAAAACTGAAAATCTATTTTTATGTGAAAGTTATTTTTTAAGGGTAAAATTGAAATAACAAAAAAGTCATCCCAAAAATTTGAATCCCCTTTATATATTAATATAGATACATGACAAGTTGTTATCAATAATATTTATTAAATACCTACTATACACATGATAAAATATTGTTGTTAAAATTTAAATTAACTATATACACGGAGAAACAAGTTGCTACTAATAAAATTTTTAAATAACTTGCATAAAAAAAAAAATTAAATAACTAATACACGGGAAATAAAGTTTTGCTGATAAAAAATTTAAATAACTACTATACACGAAAAATGAGTTTTTGCTGATAAAAATTCAAATATAATATTAATAATAATAAATTTCTCTAAACAATTAACAATAACAAAGCAATATATAGATTCCTATCATTTCAATAACAAAATAGAACGATTACTAGCAGTGTTTTAAAAACCGGACTGAACCGGCCGATCGGACCGGTCAGACTGCAAATCGAAAGGGTAACCGGTCTGGTTCGAATGTTGGATCGGCCATGCAGTTAGACCGGTGTGAACCGCTTAAAACCGAAAAAACCGGTGAACTGGCGGTTTTTCCAAACAGCCGGTTTGATTGCACGGGCTATTTTTTTTCCTTTTTTTTTCAACTAAAAGTCTCAAAACGACGTCATTTTGTATTTTTATTTAAAAAAATAGAAGAAACAAAAGAAATAAAATAAAGTCCAACATTGAAACAACTATGTCTCATTGGATTTAAATTTATTAGACACTTTGTTATTCTGTTTATGTTGCAATTAAATTTTGTACTGTACTATTTTATTTTGTGTGACAACAAAATTTAAGATTTGAATTTAAAAACTTATGACATTATGGAATTTTCGTGTTTTTCAAATTTTTTAGGTGTCATGTCATGATTTTTTTAGATACCGAGTCATCCAATTCGTCCGGTTTAATACCTATATAGTTGTATTGACAACGGTTCGTTCTACCGGTTTATCCGATTATAAACGGTTTAGTCATGCGGTTCGACCAGTGACCCGATGGTCCAAAGAACCAGTGACCCTGTACCTCACCGGTTCGATGTCCGGTCCGGTTTTTAAGGACACATTTGCAGAGCACCAAACTGTGTTATTTGTTGATGACAAATCAACCATTACATTTTATATTTGTATTCCATATGTCGTTAAGCTTAATAGATCACTAATTGATCTTTAAAATTTGTCACTTTTTATACGCGGAAACCAACTATTAAAACATATCAGTATATATAATAAACTTACTAATAAGTAGTAATTAATTGTTGATTGTAGTTCATGTTTTAGCCTTGTTTTGTAACTTGCTTTACAAGCTATTATGTTAGTTAAAGTTGTTAGATTAAATAGTTAGAGGTTGACGCGCGTGATAGGCGCAAGCTATTCTCTCTTTGTGGATGTAATGTGTTGACTATTTGATGTTGGCTACATTTTAGTAAAACTATGTTTAAGCAGGATGTGGTATGAAATGTTACAACATCATTACCAGACGTGAGCGCGCCAGCTGGCGGGGGTCCGGTTATTATACATAAGGATTGTTTATGCAGCATGCATAAACTTCCTATTTGCACCCCCCATTCCGTTATACACCCCCACCCAAAGTTCACTTTAAATCTGCTTACTGTGCATAAGCCCAAAGACAGCTGCTTCGCGCACCCCCCAGTTGCTTCGCGCGCCCCCCATATACTACCCCATTACTTGTGCGCCCCCCATTTGCTTCGCGCACCCCCCTGTTGTTTTTTTTCCCTGTTTCTCCCTAGATTTTCTTGTGAGCCCCCAAATTTTTTTTCCTCCCCAATTTCTAGCGCGCCCCCAATTTTTTCCCTCCTCCAAACTTCTAGCGCACCCCCACCCAAATTTCTAGCGCGCCCCCCGTTTCCAATTAAATAATAACTTTTGTTCCTTTGAAGTATATATTATAAGAATCCATTTTTAATTAATTTTCGTCATACACCCTCTCGAAGCCCCAACATAATAACCAATGTTTCAATGTATAACATCTTGAAACCAAATAACAAGACTAATGGTTTCAATGTATAATGCTATGAAACTATTTAACTAGAATAATGGTTTCAGTGTAACTAGAATAATAGTTTCAGTGTATAACGCTATGAAACCTTTTAACTAGACTAATGGTTTCAGTGTATAACAGTATGAAACCATTTAACTAGACAAATGGTTTCAGTGTATAACGCTATGAAACCATTTAACTAGAATAATGGTTTCAGTGTATAACGTTATGAAACCTTTTAACTAGACTAATGGTTTCAGTGTATTACAGTACTAATGGTTTCAGTGTATAACAGTATAAAACCATTTAACTAGACAAATGGTTTCAGTGTATAACATCTTGGCATTAATGCTCATTTACTATAATAATGGTCATTTAACAAGACGATATAAAACCAGAGAGAGTGAGGTATCCTCAAACGTTCCAAATAATTAAAAATACCCTAAATAAAATTTTGGGAAAATTTTATTAATACCTGATATTTATAAAAGCATATTTACCTTATTTAATTAACTAAAAATAGTTCTAGGTCTCAAAAAAATACCTAACTGGTCCCAAAATTCCCAGAAAATTATTTCCTATTTTTTTGTAAAAAAAATAAAAAATTTTGGAGTTTCCTTGGCACCGCACGCGCCCCCACGCGCCTCCAGTGAGAGTGGGCGTGGAGGCGCGTCACTGTTCATCATCTTCCTCACCCATTTTCTGCAGAAACGGGTCGCGACGACCCGGTTCGTTCTCCCTCAATAATCAACGAAACTCGACGTTCTTTATACCGTTTTGATCGTCGTTCGATTTTATGAATGTTTTAGGTATTAATTTTCGAAATCGGTGATCTAATCGCATAAGAAATGTGGCCGAAATTGAGCAAGCAAAAAAACAAAGTTATTCAGTTATGATTATTACACGTGTTGTTTGGATCTGAGGGTGGATATTGACTTATGCACGGTGCATAAAAAATGCCTTATGCATAATAACCTTGGCCAGCTGGCGGTAGCAATTAATGCGCGCAAGTTTTATTTTTTGAGAAGATCTTTTCTCTTATTTATCAGTTCTTTGCGTGTGCATCAAGGAAGGTTTTATTTCCTAAACAGATCTTGTGCTCAGAGATTGTTTTGGGAATTATTATGAAGACTTATTTTAAAAGTGTATCAAATCTTTTAAAGATATGGTTTTATTTTACATTTGTGAGCTGGATGTTTCTTATGGGCAAAGCTACTGAAGCCCAATATTACCAGCTATATATTGAAGGACGAAAACCTAATTAAGGCGGTTGTTCAAGCGTAATTGTTGAGTCTAGCCGTATTAGGATTCGTGTGTGTGCTTGTGTTTTGTGAGCCTTTCTTGTATCTCTTTGATGCAAGCTTAGGACTGTGTGTTCTATTGAGTTGTAATAATAATTGTCTCTGAAGCTTTTAAGCAAGGAGATAGTTATTGTGTGTGTGTCCTCTCCAAAGCTTTTAAGCAAGGAGTTTGGATCTTAGTGCTTGTGTATTGCTCGAAGCCTTTAGGTAAGAGTAATCTAGTGTCTAGGAGAGTGTCTCCACCATAGTGATTGATTCAACAACAGTGCTGTCTGTACTGTTGATATTAAGGAGTGAGTTGGGAACTCATACCTAGGAGTTCCTAGGTAGAAGGACATAAGGATAGTTGCTAGGTGATAAGTTGTAAACGAGGAGTTTGCTGTAAGACTTTGAACTAGGGCTATTAGTGGAATTCCTCCTGGATTGGTATCCCCCAGATGTAGGTTGCGGTTTGCACCGAACTGGGTTAACAAATCACTGTGTTTGTTTATTTCTGCACGATTTACTGTTTTCATTATTTGTCTATTAAAGCGGATAAAAGTGTTGTCACATTGTGTACAACATCGTGTACTGGTGTGCCAGTTTTTCATAATGTAATACAAAATATCACATTTCCACCACAATTATTTTCTCTCTTCCATTGATATTCATTTCACTTTTACTTTTCTTCAACCTCAAGAAACAAACTATTCCAACATTAATTACATTTGTTCGGCTGTTCTGCTCTTTTGTATCTTCAATTTAAGAGCTATTCTACAATTAAAGTCACATGAGAGTCTTTTCGTTGTTGTTTTCAAAAAAATCAGTGTTAAACTGTTGCATATTCTTCTTCTTTTTTTAAAAGAATTGTTGCATATTCTATTGCTACATTTACACTGGCTTTTGGAAAAATGAAAATATTATACTATAGCCACTTAATTAATGAACTTTTAAAAATGTTGGTAGAAATTATATATTGGTTATCCAAAAATATATTTACTTCTAAATTTTTTTGAATCAATATACTATGACATTGTAAAACATATATGCATCACATGGGTCAGAGATCTAGTTAGAGAAAAATTGGGGACAACACTTTAAAAGGAAAATACTGTTGAATTAGGGTTAGGACTGACAATAAACCGAACCAACTTGAACAAAGTTCGAAATTTGATTTGGCAATTGATTCGTTGAACTTGATACATGAACCAAATGATATGAACTTGAGCTAAATATTAAGTTCGTTAATTAAATGAGCTGAACTTAAGCTATATATAGTTCGGCTTGTTTGGTTCACAAGTTGACTCGATTATATAAATAACACTTTAAACTATATTTTTAAATAACACTTCAAAAATAATTTTAATTTATATATTTAATTTTATACATTTATATAATTGATTTTTTTGACAGATATATAATTGATTTTATACATTTAGATAATTAATAATATATATAATATTTAAAGAAACTAAGACAAACACTTAACAATAATAAAATAAAAACGAGTAAAAAATTGATAGAAAATGTCATGCACAATGATATTATTTTATGGATTTTAAAAATAAATAGTATCACATCGGAGTCTATATAAAAAATGGAGAAAAAATAAAAAATTCATGTCGCATTCTTTTTTTTAGTTGAGTTTCGAGTTGAAAATCAACTGAACCTAACGAGGCAAACCAAACTGTTCGCGAACTCTCAACAAGCCGAATTCGAGCTGAAAAAAGAGTTTGTGTCGAACTCGAGCCGAGTTTCGAGTCAAATTAATTATTATCGAGTCGAGCTCAGACAGGTTGGATTCGACTCGACTCATTTCCAACCCTAGGGTTTGTTTGATCTGTAAAATTTAAGTACTTAACAGAACAGTACAGTACAAGACAGAACAACACAGGACACACATATTAAACGAATTTTGTGTTATATGATGTTTGGTGGACAAAATATTATTTTGGTATTTTAGACAACTTGTTCAGAGGATAAAAAGTTGTCTCGTGGTTCAGTGGGGGACAAGAATTTCAATTTTTGTCTTGTCCTTTGACCCTTAGTTTGTCCAGTACCAGAAACAGTTTCAAAATCAAACACAATACAACTAAAGTTATCCTGTCCAATCTTTTATTTTTTAGCAGATCAAACGTACAGTAAAGATTAAGGTTAGTAAAGAATAAAAAAAGAAAAGAAAATTGGGCCACATTTTAAGACAGAAATACGGTTGGAAAAATTTTTCTTCCACCTCAACAATTATACTTTCACCCCTACAAATAACTTTTTTTTTTCCATTTTACCCTTTTCATTATTTGGATTCACACAATTTTTTTTGGGAACATAGAATTCTTTTGGTACTCAAAATTTCAAACCGGAATACTTAAAAAGAAAGAGATCCAGTATATAAAAGATTGATGCTGGGTGATGAATTCCGCTATATAGAATTCTGAATTTCATATGCATGAGGATTTAACAAAAACTTCATTGCTAAAGGGCTCTGGCTATTGTGCACAAACCATATTGGTCTTGCACGTGCACAACATTTTTTTGACTATTTCATGATAAAGTCCTACAAGATCTAGCATAAGTTTAGTGCATCTTCTTCTTCTTCTACTACTCTCGTTCATCTTCTTCTTCACGCAAAAAGCCCATAAACTGAAACAACAACATCAACACAAAAACAAATCAAAATTCAGAATTCAGAATAAAATAAAATGAATCATTCAAATTAAAAGTGCTATGTTAATCAGGGCCGTGTATTGCGGCATCCAACCGCTGCATACATCGATTCTAATTTTAGTTGAACAGTGAAGCTTCTCTCGGTGCACTTGAAATCTTGATTTTGCAATATAGCCACGGTTTAATTGTGTTTAGCCATGGTTTAACCGTGGCTAATTGACCGGAATTATCTTCATGTTGTTATGGATTGTTACATACCTGATCAATTTTTTTGCATGTATTCTGGTTTAAAAATTTATAGAGGTGAAATCATATGTTGAAAAGGGTAAAATTGAAAAGAAAAAAAAAAAATGTTTGTAGGGCTAAATGTATAATTGTTGTGATAGAAATTTTTTTTCGATACGGTTGGATTAGGCTTCGGAAGACTTAACAAACATAAATATGAGATTAAAACCAAATGAAACATTAAAAATAAGAGAAAAATAAGGGCCCACACTTTAAAAGGAAAATAAGATTGGATTAAGATTAGTAAGGCTTAACAAAGATTGCTGCAAATAAAAGATTTAAAAAAAATGAAAATAAAAGAAAAATTAGAGACCATAATTTAGGAGAGAAATAAGGTTGGATTAAGGTTAGTTACACACTTATACTTAACAAAGATTGAAAATAAGAGAAAATTTGGGGATAGCAATTAGGAGGAAAATATGGTTGGAATACGGTTAAAAATTGTAAATATATGAAATTAAAAAAAAAAAAATTGGGTTCACACTTTACGTGAGAAATAGAGTTGGGGATGCATTGGATTGTGATTTCAAAAGACTATTTTGGCAAAAAAAATCGTGAAGATTTTAAAAGACTTCGTGGGATTATATTGATTTTGTAGGATTTTAAAAGACTTTTTTGAAAGACTGTTTACGATCAAAATTCTTAATACAAGAATTTGTGAGATTTTATTACATAGACTTTTGAGATTTCAAAGTATTTAATGGATTTTTAAGATTTTAATGACCCAATAAATTCAATACAATTTTCTTCTAAAAATATAATAAATAAAAATTCCTAAAAAAATCAAGTAATCAATATAAACAAGTAAAATCAATAAATCAAGGGAATGACTCATTAACAACGTTTTTTATAAATGTAATAATTCTGCAATTCATTTTTGTTTTCTTTATAATAATATTCTGCAATTTAACAACGCGTTTTATGAAAAATAATAACAAGTATAACCAATGAATAAAAAAGAAAGGTGGCATATGTACCAGAAAGAAAGAAAAAAAGTGACATTAAAGATTGTTGAAAAGTGGCATATGCATAATACGATCAATTAAACTATACAAGAACACTAACAAATTAAATTGTCTAATTGAAATTGATGGGGTATGTATGTGACGGATGAATAACCTGGAAGGAATTCAATTGGAAACAGTCTGACATTGATAAGAACAGTGAACAATATGTGAATTATAGAATGAAACGAATACATGAAACTCAACTATAATGAGTATATGACCGAAAAGAAAAGAAAAAGTCCGTGAGAGTTTGAGTGGGATTGTTGAAAGACACTTGTATGTATATTTTTAATAAGTCTCATAAAATCCATTCCAATAAAGAATGTTGAGAAAGACATTTTATAAATGCTTAGAAATCTCAATTGAATACCATCAGATTTTGTTACCCTAAATATAAAATCTTAATTGTCTTAATTAAATATCACTTGATTCATTTACATTTTATAAAAATCTCGATTGAATACCTCAAAAAAAATTTATCATAAAAAAGTCTTTTAGAATCCTTTGAAATCTAAATTCAATACTCCACCGGTAGATTAGGGATAGCAACAGTTAACAAAAATTGAAAATAAGAAATTAAAACCAAAAAAAAATTGAAAAAAAGAGAAAAATTGAGACTCAAGAGATATAAGGTTGGATTGAAGTTAGAAGTACTGAAAAGCCTGTTTTGAATAGTTTATTCTTTTAAGTTATGCAAAATAATTTATGCAAGTAAATAAAATTTTATGTTAATTTATAAATTTTCATTAACAAAAACTATATTTTTATAAGCTATTTTTCCATAAATTACACAAATTTATAATAATATATAAAAATTAATTTATTTGCATAAACTATTTTGTATAAGCTCAAAAATAAGTTATTTCAAAGAGACTTTTTTTTTACAAATATGGCGAGATGGATATGCATTTTTTTTAAAAAAGTGTCAATATATTACTTTTGGTTTTTAGAAAAACAATATAATTTATTCATAGGTGACGAAAAGTTGATAACACTCAACGATATGATTTATAAGATAGAGTCATTTATCATTTTGAGCCTTTAAACAAGGGGTAAGATTTCTTTAAAGAGGCAATGAAGATCGAACCTAATAGTTCATGCGTACTATCCAAATATCTCCCACTAGATCAAATATAGGGGCATAAGTGGTGAGGATTTAATAGTGGTGGAAACTTTTTTATATATATAATATAGTCGTAGAAACTTTATATCAATGTTATGATAAGCCAAAAATTAATAATAAAAATGTCTATTTTATATTTTAGGTTAAATTGTTCATTTGACCCCTTACGTTTATTTTAGGTTTGAATCAGGTCCCTTACGTTTTAAAAGTTTGAATTTGGTCCCTCGCGTTATCAACGTTTGCATTAATTAGTCTCTTCCGTCAAATTTTTCACTAATTTCATTTGATTCTTACACGTGGCTGACGGTTTGGATAGGTGGAAGTGATTTTGGACATGTTGACTGCCATATAATAAACAGAACCTTCACAAATAGAAAAAAAGAGTTAGTGTTTGCAAAGGTCTTTTTCGTATTTTTTTCTATTTGTGAAGGTTCTGTTTATTATATGACATTTCACGTGTCCAAAATCACTTCCACATGTGTAAACGGCTAGCCACGTGTAAGGATCAATCATAGTTAGTGAAAAATTTGACGGAAAGGACTAACTAATGCAAATGTTGATAACGTGAGGGACCAAATTCAAAATTTTAAAACGTAAGGGACCTGATTCAAACCTAAAATAAACGTAAGGGATCAAATGAACAGTTTAGCCTATTTTTTATAAATAAATCGCCCCTTTCTCAATTACATATATAACGAGAAATGTTAAATTATAGTATTATACCAATATACCATATCAACCACTCTGCACACCTTATCATTCAAAGAATTATGATACAACAAAATCAAATGAATGAACGTAACTCATCAAAACTTTGTTCGAAAAACAATTTAGCATGACAGTTAGCAACAAAAAGAATGTCAATGTTCTACCATTTAGAAAGGTAGAAGCTGGAGAAAGATTATGTGCACCCACTGTATGTACTATTCCAGTCGTTGAATCCTTAATTTTAATGCTGGAAGAGCCTAATAAAGAAACAATAATAACACAAGTAAGCAAGTTATTCTAGCATTAGATAATTATCAACAAATTTAACCCTAAAAACCAGTAGAAATTAACCATAAGATTCACGTAGATTAGATAGCTACTACAACAGATGAGGCTTCCTTTGGTCCAAATCTGGTTTATAGTAATTAACCTTGCTTATTTTTCTAATACTAAAAAATATATTTCAAACCAGAGTAGGTATAGATGAGGAATGATGAATTTTAGTGTTTGTTAACTGCGTCATAAGGGCACATGTTAAGGAATCCAAAAGTAGAATTATTATATTTAAAAATACAATAATTTGACTTTTGAAATTGTTTATTATATTCAAAAAAATATTTCTATACTAAATTAGTAAATTGTTTATCATGTTCCTTTAAAGCACATTTTAGCATTTGCTTAATGTTCAACTGCGGTTAAGTTTACCATGCAACAAAGTAGTAGGAAACAAAATTATGAAAGGCTACTTGGTACTCACAATTGTAGTTAGTCCATCCAATGACCATATTCTCAAGATCATACAAGACTAGTTTGTTTGATAGTACCAAATCTGAAATTAAAAATAATTGAAGTTAATGAGGAATACAATATGTTCAGTCATGTCAAGTATTTATAAGCGATGAATAATTCTAATACATACCTCCAAGAAGTGTCATGTCCTTTCCGTCCTTCGTTTGTGTCACACTTTTCTGCCAGCCAATACACCGTTCACCATCCTAGGGAACAATAATAACAAGGCAAAATAAATATCAATCATCAAGAAACATAATAGTTACATACCAGTAACTTGATAACAAAATGAGGTATTCTAAAATAAATTTAAAACACACATAAGTATATCAGTAAAATTCTCCAGATGACAATTTAAATCATCATTTAAGCCAACAGATAACAAAGGATGGTTAATTAGACCCTTTAATTTACAATTCCATAATGTCCCTAAACATGTTATATATGGCATTTAGTAACATGCATGATGAAAGCACATAAAACACCTGGGGACCAAGGTACCGTTCGGAGAGGGAGAAATCAATTCAGACATGTTAAGCTTGCGCAAAATTACTTGTCATTTGAGTATCTAGTATCGGCAAAGCTTCTCTATTTAGAATGGATACATCTGCAATGAATAATGAAGTTCATACTCACGTTTATATAATTGATTTTTTTGACAGATATATAATTGATTTTATACATTTAGATAATTAATAATATATATAATATTTAAAGAAACTAAGACAAACACTTAACAATAATAAAATAAAAGCGAGTAAAAAATTGATATAAAATGTCATGCACAATGATATTATTTTATGGATTTTAAAAATAAATAGTCTCACATCGGAGTCTATATAAAAAATGGAGAAAAAATAAAAAATTCATGTCGCATTCTTTTTTTTAGTTGAGTTTCGAGTTGAAAATCAACTGAACCTAACGAGGCAAACTAAACTGTTCGCGAACTCTCAACAAGCCGAATTCGAGCTGAAAAGAGAGTTTGTGTCGAACTCGAGCCGAGTTTCGAGTCAAATTAATTATTATCGAGTCGAGCTCAGACAGGTTGGATTCGACTCGACTCATTTCCAACCCTAGGGTTTGTTTGATCTGTAAAATTTAAGTACTGAACAGAACAGTACAGTACAAGACAGAACAGCACAGGACACACATATTAAACGAATTTTGTGTTATATGATGTTTGGTGGACAAAATATTATTTTGGTATTTTAGACAACTTGTTCAGAGGATAAAAAGTTGTCTCGTGGTTCAGTGGACGACAAGAATTTCAATTTTTGTCTTGTCCTTTGACCCTTAGTTTGTCCAGTACCAGAAACAATTTCAAAATCAAACACAATACAACTAAAGTTGTTCTGTCCAGTCCTTTATTTTTTAGCAGATCAAACGTACGGTAAAGGTTAGTAAATAATAAAAAAAGAAAAGAAAATTGGGCCACATTTTAAGACAGAAATACAGTTGGAAAAATTTTTCTTCCACCTCAACAATTATACTTTCACCCCTACAAATAATTTTTATTTTCCATTTTACCCTTTTCATTATTTGAATTCACACAATTTTTTCTGGGAACATAGAATTCTTTTGGTACTCAAAATTTCAAACCGGAATACTTAAAAGAAAGAGATCAGGTATATAAAAGATTGATGCTGGGTGATGAATTCCGGTATATAGAATTCTGAATTTCATATGCAGGAGGATTTAACAAAAACTTCATTGCTAAAGGGCTTTGGCTATTGTGCACAAACCATATTGGTCTTGCACGTGCACAACATTTTTTTGACTATTTCATGATAAAGTCCTACAAGATCTAGCATAAGTTTAGTGCATTAGTAAGGCTTAACAAAGATTGCTGCAAATAAAAGATTTAAAAAAAAATGAAAATAAAAGAAAAATTAGAGACCATAATTTAGGAGAGAAATAAGGTTGGGTTAAGGTTAGTTACACACTTATACTTAACAAAGATTGAAAATGTTCTGGACTGGGCTTAGAGCAGACCCAAATCCACTCTATGCTCGACAAAAGGAGCTTAGAGCTCCTCCTCGACGCATAAGGCCAAGAGTTCCTCTCCAACTAGCTACGAGTTCCCTGCTCGGACCTGCCATGCATCCACAATTCCCACGTGTTCATATTAATCAGGGCACGTTTCAGATGAGCTTAACGACTTCCCCACGCAATGCGGGACAGCTCATCACCAGGATAAGGACTAAATGCCGGTTCCTTGCTCCAACAACGGAGAAATCCTGGCAGTCTCTCCTATTGGGCCGTTGTGCACAGCCCATTAAGAGGTCTTTGGCCCAGCGCTGGGGGATCTATAAATACCTTCCTTCACTGGAGGGTCATGTATTCTATTCTTTACTCACTCTCTCACTCTCGTACTTGTATACTCTTCTGACTTAAGCATCGGAGCGCCTGCAGGTACAACCCCCCCTCCTCCGTTGATGATTTGCTGCTTGCTGCTCTACTCACTCTTCAATTCAACCAAAGGAGTTCATCAAGTGAAGGATTGCTGGCCCAGAACCTTTCTGATCAACAGGTTAGATCAGTGGCGCCGTCTGTGGGAATCTGGTTTCCCCTTCTTTCAAACTAAAAGTTCAAAACCGATCCTTTGTTTTTCAACAACTTTCATCATGGCCAGTGCATCCAACACTCGCAACAACGATGATCAGATCAACGAACATGTTGATTTCGTTCCAACTACTTCCTCCCCTGAGAGGCACAACACGGTTCTCAGTCCCGTGAGACAACCAATCCCGGAATCTGACCCCAAAGACGGTCACGAAACAGCGTTGTCCTCGGAAGAAGATGACGACATGCAGATTTTGACGGCGCGCAACTCAAGGAAACGCCCGCAAAAGACGCAGGAAATTCCGGTAGTCAGCGCACAACCCGCTGACCAACAAACTGACTTTCAGAGAATTCTCGCCCTCCTCGAGAAGAACAATCAGTTAATAGCGCAACAGAATCTAAGGATTGAAGCGCTCGAAAATCAACGCCCCCAGCGGGCAACCAACTCTCCCCCGCGGAGACATCAGTTACCTGAATCCCCTCCTCGACAGGAAACAGCCAAACAACGGCGTCCTGCCCTCGAAAGGATTCAGCCCCCAAGCAACAAAAGGGGATGGATTCCACCTCCACGCGAGGACAGAACCTCCCCTATCACGAAAAAAGGGAAGGGAGTCGAGCAACCTCGCCACTCTCCCCAAGGGCTGTGGAATATGGCGAGACAGGGAGGCACATCTAGTCGCCCTGCCCGCAACGATTATGAATACCAAAGTCCCACCCCGGTTCGGCGGTACGAGGATGACACCCTCGAAATCTCCCCCACTGGAGCGAGGAGGAGGATAGCGTTTGCGCTCTCTCGAGGGATATTATGAGGGCACCTATCCCCGCGGCTCTGGAGAGGCTCCCCAATCTCCCTTCTTATCATCAACAACTTCAACACCATTCTGAATTTTCGCAACACGAGCGGGGCTATCAGGTGCAGGCTCTTCCCCACGACACTAAGGAAGGGAGCCCTAACCTGGTACACGAGTCTCCCTCCTCGCTCTGTGTTCTCTTGGCAGGATTTCATGGATCAGTTCAAACACAACTTTACTGCATCTCGGAAACAGCCCAAGACAGTTGCGACCTTGGAGGCCATATTCCAAGGCCCCAAAGAAACTCTGCGCGCATACATAGAGAGATTCAACAGAGAAGCCGCTCAGGTCGAAGCACCTGACGACATGAAAAGGTACTTGCTCGCACGCGGCCTCCGTCCCCGAACTGACTTTGCCAAAGCAGAAGGTATTGAAAAACCTAAAACCTTGGCCCTGCTCCTCGCTAAAGCAGAACCGTACATACAGTACGAGGAGCAGGAAATAGCTGACGCCCTCCGACAAGGACGGACCGAGGAAGCTCCCCCTCAACAAGATTCAAACAAACCCCCCCGCGAATCCGGACGTAGAGACAGGGGCAGAGATGGGGGCAGAGACGGAGGAAGAGACGGGGGCAGAAGAAGGAGGGACAAACCTCGGGGTCCGCCCAGTTTGTTCACAGTTTACCATCCCCTCAACGCCTCTCGAGAGCATATCCTGCTCGAATGTTTTGACACTGATTTCAAGGAAGGGAATATCAAGTTCCCCAAACCAGGAGTGGCCAAGCCCGGGCAAGACAAAACAAAGTGGTGCAGATACCACAGGGCTCATGGTCACGTCACCGAAGAATGCATCCATCTGAAGGATGCCATAGAAACACTCATTCGCCAGGGACGGCTTGGAAGGTTTAAAGCCGAAGAAAGTCCCAAAAAAGCTGCTCGACAAACTGCAAATGTCGAAGACTATCATCCCCCTTCAAGCGGGCAAGAAAAGAAGGTCGCTCTTTCCATCTCGCGACCAGAAGATTTCCGTGTCCCCGACAACTTCGAGGACAAAAACTCTCATCCCACTTTTTCCAAGTGGGAGAATTTTGCTGAAACAATGGTGATATCCGCTAGTGGCTACAGTCAAAAAACCATCGGATCCGTGAAAAGAAAATTCGAGGAGCTCATCGACTCCTCCTGCAATCATCTTATCACCCTTGACAGGCCCAAAAAGGGCTCAGTTCCCCTAGCATTCTACATGGAGGAACTCCCTGGTGGGACACCCAACGCCCACATTCCCCTACTGATTCGGGCAGACATGGCCAACTACGATGTCCGCCGAATCCTCGTCGACACCGGGAGCTCGGCTAACATCATGTTCTCCCAATGCTTCAATGCCCTACAGCTCGACGAGACCTATCTGGCCCCCTATGTAGGCTCTGACCTCCAAGGATTCAACGGAGCAACAACCAAACCATGGGGCTATGTCGACCTCGTGGTAACCTTCGGGGAAGGGGAGGCAGCCAGATCTGTCAAAATCCAATTCCTGGTTGTGGACTGCCCGTCACTCTATCAGTGCATCCTGGGCCGCGAGGCAATGGCCAATCTGCTCGTCGTCCCCTCAACTGCCCACTTGAAAATGAAGTACTATACGACCAAGGGGCACGTCGCCACTCTCCACGGGGACATAGAAGCTGCTCGGAGATGCTTTGACGCAGCGACCAAAGGCCTCAGCTATATCGGCCAGCTTTCCAGCCCATCAAAGAAACCGAAGCTGACAGCTCTGCTCCCCGCACCAAATGTGAGCTCCATCGAGCTCGACAGCAGGCACTACAAGAAGGAGCATAAAGAAGAGAAAAAGCTCCGGAAAGAAAAGAAGGAGGAGGACGAGGCGAGCAAAGAGAATTTTCGCCCCATCCCTGATGGCGAGTTCGAGCTCGTTACTTTCGGTGAGGACCCCAGTCGAGGAGTCAAGATCGGAGCTGGACTCCCAGAGCTGGCGAGGAAGCAGCTCAAAGCCTGCTTGAGGTAGAACGCAGATCTTTTCGCTTGGAGTGCTGCAGAGATGCCCGGATTGGACCCTGAGGTCGCATGTCACCAGCTCACCGTCGACCCCGACGCCAAATATGTAGTACAACGTAGGAGAAAGCAGTCTCCCGAGAAAGAGGAGGCTGCCCAAAAAGCTGTAAAAGACCTCTTATATGCAAATTTTATTTCTGAGGCCAGGTATACAACCTGGCTCTCCAATGTTGTACTTGTTAAGAAAGCTAATGGAAAATGGCGTATGTGTGTTGACTATACCGATCTCAACAGGGCTTGCCCTAAAGATTCTTATCCTTTACCATGCATAGATAGTCTTGTAGATAATTCATCTGGTTTTAAATTACTGTCTTTTATGGATGCGTACTCAGGATATAACCAAATACCAATGGTGGTCGCTGACAGGTACAAAACTGCCTTCATGACCCCAACGGGAAATTATCATTATAACGTTATGCCCTTCGGTTTAAAAAACGCTGGTGCCACATACCAGAGAATGATGAACAAAGTATTTCGAACACAAATTGGGGACATGCTCGAAGTCTACATGGATGACATGATCGTCAAATTTCATGACGAGGTTGACCACACTGCCCACCTACGAAAGGTATTCGAGCAGGCTAGAAAGTACAAAATGCGATTCAATCCCGAAAAATGCACCTTCGGGGTTCGAGCAGGGAAGTTCCTCGGCTTTTACTTAACAGATCGAGGAATCGAAGCCAACCCCGACAAGTGCAGAGCATTCACCGAGCTGCCTGTTCCCGACGATAAAAAATCAATTCAAACACTTAACGGAATGCTAACTTCATTATCTCGCTTTATCGCAAAATCCACTCAGCACGCTCTCCCCCTTTTCAAACTCCTAAGGAAAGAATTCGCGTTCGAATGGACTGAGGAGTGCGACCGGGCCTTACAACACCTCAAAAAGGCCCTCTCTGAACCACCAGTCCTATCGCGCCCAAATAGCGAGGAGGTCCTTTACCTCTACATCGCCGTCGCCTCCGAGGCCGTTAGCGCTGTTCTCATCCGTGAAACGACAAAAGGGCAGAAATCCATCTACTTCACGAGCAAGGCCTTACAAGGCCCTGAACTCCGCTACTTACTAATCGAAAAAGTAGGTCTCGCACTCATAAACGCCGCGAGAAGATTAAGACATTATTTCCTCGCACATACGATCGTAGTCCGAACAGACCAACCAATCAAATCTCTACTCAGCCGACCAGAAATGGCGGGCAGGATGCTCAAATGGTCCTTGGAGCTATCCGAGTTCGACATCCGCTACGAAAGCAGGAAAGCTCTAAACGCACAAGTCCTTGCCGACTTCGTTGCCGAAATGACAGCTCCCGCTCCCTCATCGGAGGAAACTGAAAAGTGGACAATTTTCGTCGACGGAGCCTCCAGCTCGACAGAAGCTGGAGCCGGAATCATACTCGAGAATGGGAAGGGCATAATCATCGAAGTCTCCCTAACCCTCTCGTTTCCAACGTCGAACAATCAGGCCGAATATGAGGCCTTCCTCGCAGGACTACAATTATCCGAGGATATAGGCGCGAAGAATATCAAGATATGCACGGACTCTCAGCTCGTCGTATCACAAGTGCTCGGAGAATATCAAGCTAAAAACAATAACCTCTTCGGATACTTAACCCTCGTGAAAGATAAGATAGCAAAATTTGACTCCGCGGAGGAACGCCATGTCCCCCGAGGAGATAATACTCGAGCAGATATCATGTCTAAACTGGCGAGCACAAAGAGAAAAGGGGGGAACAAATCCGTAATACAGGAAATCCTCTCACGGCCAAGCATAGAAAAACCTCCAGCTACCCTCGACATTAACGCAATCGGGGACAACAATTGTTAGATGACCCCCGTGTACAACTACCTCACAAATGACACTCTCCCCTCGGACGAGAAAGAGGCGGCGGCAGTCAAACGGCGAGCATGCTCTTATGTTCTCCTCGACGGAACGTTATATAGAAGAGGGTTCTCCATTCCCCTTCTGAAGTGCATCGAAGAGGATAAAGTCGACTACATATTGCGGGAAATACATGAGGGGATCAATTCCCAACACCTGGGAGGAAGATCGCTCGCCAGAAAGGCCCTCCGAGCAGGATACTACTGGCCCACCATGCAACAAGACTCCAAAGAGCATGTCAAGAAATGTGACAAATGCCAAAGACACGCCGACATGCACTTAGCTCCTCCGAGCGAGCTAAAATCCTTATCTTCCCCTTGGCCCTTCGCGTGGTGGGGCATGGATATCCTCGGACCCTTCACCACAGGTTTTGCTCAAAACAAATACCTTATTGTGGCCGTCGACTATTTCACCAAGTGGGTAGAAGCGGAACCACTTGCCAACATAACCGCGTTTAACATACTCCGGTTTTTCAAAAGAGATGTCCTCGCTCGTTTCGGGATCCCACAAGTTGTGGTCACCGACAACGGAACACAATTTTCGGAAAAAAAATTCCGCGAGTTCCTCGTCGTGATCAACACAAAACAACGCTTCACATCCGTCGAGCACCCTCAGACCAACGGGCAAGCCGAAGCCGCGAACAGGGTAATTCTGTGCGGTCTTCGACGAAGGCTCGACGACAACAAGAAAAAATGGGTCGAGGAGTTACACAGCGTACTCTGGGCCTACCGCACCACTCCACACTCCACAACCGGGGAAACCCCTTTTCGTCTCGTGTACGGAACGGAAGCGGACATCCCCGTGGAAATTGGAGAACCTTCTCGCCGGACACAGCAACCCCTCGACGAGGAGATGAACGACAAGGCTCTAAGAGAAGAGTTAGACCTGGTCAAAGAAATTCGCACGGGGGCATCCCTAAAGGAAGCCACCCTCAAGCAAAAAGTGGCTGCTCGACATGACACCAAGGTGATCCCTAGGGAATTCGACGTCGACAGCCTCGTTCTACGGCGAAACGCCAAGGATTCTCACGAGGGCAAGCTAGTGCCTAATTGGGAAGGACCATATAGAGTCCGAGGAAAAACCGAGAATGGCGCTTATTACCTCGAGGACCTCCAAGGGAAGGAACTTCCCCGACCATAAATTAAAACAATATTATAGCTAAGTTATTGCCGAACTGGGCTTACAAATGCCAAGGTAGTGTCTCCCCTAGAAAACGGGCAGACACACCTGGATAACGGAGGATGCTCAGGCACAAACATCCATCTAAAACCCAACTTGAGCACGGATTCTCTCCCCGGGAAGGGTAGGGGGAACCTGCTTTTGATGAGGATAACTCCGACAACGAGCTCATCGTCCCCGTGCCAGACTTAACACCCAGCTCGCGATGTGAGGTTCAAGTCGCGAAGACAGAACTCTCCGACGAGCCTGTCCCCGCTGATTCGAGTTCTAAAAACGCCTCGAATTCAACGATTCTGCTCGAAAAACACTTAGAAAAATACTTAGAAAATTTTAAAGATGAATTCTATAGTAACAACAGCCAAACGAGCAGAATATCATAAACCCACATAAACAAGCGTGTAAACACGTAGAGACAAAGGGCAATACTTAGCAAAATATCATAACATTATATAAAACGGGGACAAAGCCCACTTGTTCGAAAATACATTCGGGCATAACGGCCCCCAGCAGAAATTCAAAATACAAATTTTAAACGGGCACGCAGGCCCCCAAATAGTTAACTGAAAAATCAAAATACAATATGACGGCACGCAGGCCCATGATCAAGCATCATCCTCAGGAGTGATGGTCTTCTTGCTTGTACCATCATCCTCCTCTTCCTCGACATCGTCGTCCATGTCATCGTCGCCCGCCAGCTCTGCTGCCTCCACCTCTTTGTATTTGTCGGGGAGAATGATCTGCCCATCAATCACCTCGCGGAAAACCCCCATGCCTTCGAAACTAAGCTCGACACCAGAATTGGCAACTTTAACCTGAGCAAGTGCATTCTGCCAGCCATGCTTCACTCCTGCGAGCACAAAATCACCAAGCTTCCTGATACGAGCAACAAAATCAGCTCGAGTTGACAACTCCCTGGTATTCTCAGTTTCGTCCTCCGCAGGGACCATAGCCGCCTTCAGCACCCTGAGCTCCTCCTCGAGCTTCCCCTTTTCCTCGGCAAGCTTAGCCATCTCCTCCTTCAACTCCCTGATTTCCTTGGCCTGCGCCACAAAATTCTCTTTCTTTCCTCGAAGATCAACGACCTCGTTCTCCAGCTTCATATTCTCCGCCTCCAGCGCCAAATACTCATCCTTCAGCTTATCTAAATCCTTTCGGCGACCGCTTCTGTCCTCGAGCAGCACCAACACGGTTTCCAACATCCTGAGCAGCCCAGCTGAGTCCTCAATGATTCGATCCCGACTAGACTCATCGTCCGCATCCAGAATTGCGGCCCTCTCCACGGCTGTCACTTGCAGAGGATTCTTCTCTAAAAAATCCTTGTCGGTCACAACCCGAGGGAGGAGGATAGGTCTCCCCATCTCCAAGTCCACGTCGATCACCGGTTTCCCCTCCTTGATTGGCTTGCTCTTCGGCGGCACATTCGGGGAGGTCACCTTTGTTCCCAGCGAGGCACTGGCTCCGCAGGGCGAGGACGAAGCAGTCCCGAAAGCAGCACTGCCCTTGGGGACCAACTTTCATTTCTTTGCAGCCTTACTTGCTCCCCCAGCGAGTTTCTTCTCAGAGACAATCTTGCTCAAATCAGCAGCAAAATCAGTCATTGTATCTGAAAACAAAACAAAAAATAATACAAGTTAAATTCGGGGAAAGAAAAACCACAAAATAAACCGAATAAATTAATTTATGAGAATGCATAAACGGGGAGAGGGTCAAATGAACTACCCAATACTTCATGCACTTCAGCCTGAGTCCTACACTCGAGCAACCTCTTCGTATGAATGAGACGGGGAACAAACTGCTCATTCCCCTCTTCATCGAGGACAGGCTCCCCTGCCCTTGTCACCAATCTGGCGGGCTGGAAGCACGCAACTAAATCTTGGAGCACTCTGAGACCACGCCTCTCCTCGGCACTCAGAGATGCATCCACTGTCAAATAACTGTCAGTCCCTTCCTTAAAGTGCTCATTCGTCCAGCTCATCGGAAACTTTTCCACCTCCTTAAACTTATTTGTACCATCCTCGTTCTTCTTAAAGCTCCCATCCTCGTTCTTGTCGATGACCCAATCACACAAAGAACGTTTTCCGATTTGGGTCTCTGGACGAACAACATAAAATCGCGACTTGAAACCGCGGAGAGATTCGGCGTACATGTCGAACAAAGAAACTCGGTTCTTCAAGGACACCCAGCTTCGTCGACCAAATTCTTTCGTCGTGCGCTGGAGTTGAAAGACACGGAAGAACATGGCACGGGTAGGAGCCACACCTTTGTACTCAAAAAAGATGCTCGAAGGCGAGCACAAAGGTCATCGCATTGGGATGAAGTTGCGACGAGGCCAGCCTTAGGTATTGGAAAATTTCTGTGGCTAACGGGGAGAAAGGAAGCCTCAATCCGAGCTCCTTAAAAACAAACTCGTACATGCTAAACCCATATCGGTGAAAAGTCGAGCAGATCTTTTGATAGGGGCCAACATTATAAGCCCTGAAATTCCCGGGCGCAGGATCCTCCTCAAGGATCGTGAACACGTTGAGAGACGTCGACGTAATCTCCGACGCCATCCTTCGAGGTTCACGCGCTATCCATTTCCATTCAGGGTGCGCAACAAGATCCTCGTCCTCGTCAATTGTCTCCTCAGGCTGAGCTCCCCCTTCCTCCTCGACATTCACCACGTCATCGCGCTCGTCAGCCATTTTACCTGAAAAGCAGCGAAGAAAAATGAATTCGACAGTCAAATCAAATCCACCCTTCCACCGCAATTCAAGTGAAAGGGCGTGGATAGGCGCGGGCACGCTGCCCTCGACCAAAGCCCTAAAAAAATGGCATTAAACAAAGCAAAACACGGGGACAACTCCCCTTAGTTTCAAACGGGGAGTATGTCCCCAACGATAATTGTCCTCGAAACTTTCACTCTAGAAATTTAAACCAAAAACGGGGAGAAGGTCCCCAGCAATTATGCAAAAATTTTCCTACGAGGACAAATGGGGACGATTGTCCCCGTCACATTGTTCATCATCTTCTGGATGATTCTTGGAATTTTTCCAGAAAACGCATGAATGTTCTTAAACTTCTATGAACAGTCACCAGCGCACAACCAATCAACGGCGCCACCGGAGCGTCGAAAACGCGCAAAAACATACATACAGAACCGGAAAAATGCAAGAAACAATAAAATCAACTTAAAACCACCATTAACGACGGATACAATAGCAAAATGCTTGCTCCGGTGATGGCAAAACCACCACCAAACACCAACTCTTTTCCGGAGAATTCAAACAACATCAAATCGAAAAATACAAAGATCAAAGAAGTCAAACTTACCAGTTATACAGAAGATTGGTGATGGAAACGGAAAATTTCTAAGTACACACTGCAAATCCAATAGTAAACCCCAAGTTCTTCATTTTTGCAGAAATGGGAGAAAAAACCTTTAGTAATTTGAAGGGTGTAAAAGTGTAAAACCTTCACTCTTCTCTCCTATATATAGGCACTAGCCTCAACGATTACCTATGCACGGTGACGAACGCGCCGTTTCAATCTGGGGCCTTGGATTAATCCAACGGATCTAATCTAAAGGATCCAACGGATCAAATTCAATCCCGCGTGAACGAAATGACGTTTCGATCCAACGTTCAAGACTCCTCCTCGTGAAACGAGATTCATTATGCCCCTATTGATAGCCATCATTGCACCTGTTTATAGGCATTGACACGTGGCAACACAAAACGAAGCGTCTGTCACTTCAAAGGTCATTTCATCCCGCTCACAAATCACGATCCCCGAAGCGAATCTTCTGAAGATCTAACGAGCACACAATATACAAGTAATATGCGAGCAAAGGAAGCTTTCTTTGTTTTCACGAGCACAAATCTCGCGAGCAAAAAGTTTTTCTTTGATTTCATGAGCACAAATCTCGCGAGCAAAAGAAACCCCCTAGGATTTTGCGAATACAACTTCGCGAGCAAAAATAGTTGTTCTCTCCAGCCAATTCGCGAGGACAATCTGAAGGGCACAAGTTTCCCCCTCGAAGACAAAATGTTTCGCGTCCTCATCACGAACAACAGTTCTCACGGGCACAAACTTATGATCGAACTAACGCAACGAGGACGTCTTGACTAACGAAGTGGCTTTAAGTCATTACTCCTATAACTATGAGCAAAGACTTGGGGGGCTCCTGTTCTGGACTGGGCCTAGAGCAGGCCCAAATCCACTCTATGCTCGACAAAAGGAGCTTAGAGCTCCTCCTCGACGCATAAGGCCAAGAGTTCATCTCCAACTAGCTACGAGTTCCCTGCTCGGACCTGCCATGCATCCACAATTCCCATGTGTTCCTATTAATCAGGGCACGTTTCAGATGAGCTTAACGACTTCCCCACGCAATGCGGGACAGCTCATCACCAGGATAAGAACTAAATGCCGGTTCCTTGCTCCAACAACGGAGAAATCCTGGCAGTCTCTCCTATTGGGCCGTTGTGCACAGCCCATTAAGAGGACCTTGGCCCAGCGATGGGGGATCTATAAATACCCTCATTCACTAGAGGGTCAGGTATTCTATTCTTTACTCACTCTCTCACTCTCGTACTTGTATACTCTTCTGACTTAAGCATTGGAGCGCCTGCAGGTACAACCCCCCCCCCCCCCCCCCCCGATGGTGATTTGCTGCTTGCTGCTCTACTCACTCTTCAATTCAACCAAAGGAGTTCATCAAGTGAAGGATTGCTGGCCCAGAACCTTTCTGATCAACAGGTTAGATCAGAAAATAAGAGAAAATTTGGGGATAGCAATTAGGAGGAAAATATGGTTGGAATACGGTTAAAAATTATAAATATATGAAATTAAAAAAAAATAAATTTGGGTTCACATCACACTTTACGTGAGAAATAGAGTTGGAGATGCATTGGATTGAGATTTCAAAAGACTATTTTGGCAAAAAAAAATCGTGAAGATTTTAAAAGACTTCGTGGGATTATATTGATTTTGTAGGATTTTAAAAGACTTTTTTGAAAGACTGTTTACGATCAAAATTCTTAATACAAGAATTTGTGAGATTTTATTACATAGACTTTTGAGATTTCAAAGTATTTAATGGATTTTTAAGATTTTAATGACCCAATAAATTCAATACAATTTTCTTCTAAAAATATAATAAATAAAAATTCCTAAAAAAATCAAGTAATCAATATAAACAAGTAAAATCAATAAATCAAGGGAATGACTCATTAACAACGTTTTTTATAAATGTAATAATTCTGCAATTCATTTTTGTTTTCTTTATAATAATATTCTGCAATTTAACAACGCGTTTTATGAAAAATAATAACAAGTATAACCAATGAATAAAAAAGAAAGGTGGCATATGTACCAGAAAGAAAGAAAAAAAGTGACATTAAAGATTGTTGAAAAGTGGCATATGCATAATACCATCAATTAAACTATACAAGAACACTAACAAATTAAATTGTCCAATTGAAATTGATGGGGTATGTATGTGACGGATGAATAACCTGGAAGGAATTCAATTGGAAACAGTCTGAAATTGATAAGAACAGTGAACAATATGTGAATTATAGAATGAAACGAATACATGAAACTCAACTATAATGAGTATATGACCGAAAAGAAAAAGAAAAAAAAAAAGTCCGGAAGATAATGAAAAAAAGTCTTGAGAGTTTGAGTGGGATTGTTGAAAGACAGTTTGTGTATTTTTAATTAAAAAGTTTCACAAAATTCATTCCAAGAAAGAATGCTGAGAAAGACATTTTATGATTTCGAAAGATTCAATAGATTATAAGCAAAAATCCTAACAAAAATTATTGTAAAAAATGTTAGCATTCATCATCAACCTGAAAACATTAATCATAAAAAAAAAATTCACTCATTCATCATAAAAAATTATCACCTCTTTATTACATTCATCATTAAAACCAATTTCTCCCAAAATGTTAATGTTGAATTTTCCCACAAATTCAAAACCCTAACCCCCAATTTCTTAAGTTAATAAATTAGTCTTGAAATGGGAGGAGAAGCTATATATGATGATGGGTGACGGTAGTTGGGTATATATTATGGGTGATTGGGTATATATTTCAAGGGAATGTTTCTGGGTTGGTTGGGTATATATTATGGGTGACGGTGGCTTTGGTGTAATATATGTTGATTTGTATGCATATCGATGGAGAAGTTCTGGAAAGAAATAGTTGTTGTTTCCCATTCGGCAGAAAAAGAAAGAAATAAAAAAAATCTTGAAAAATTATGAAAAGTCTTGAGGGTTTGGGTGAGATTGTTGGATGAGAATTTTATGTATATTTTGAACTAAAAAGTCCATCGAAATCCATTGCAAATACAAATCCATCAAAATCTATAGACTTTTGAATATCGGTAGACATTTTAAAAGTGATGAGAAATCTGAATTGAATACCAAAGGATTTTGTTGCCTTGAAAAAAAAATCTTAATTGTCTTAATTGAATACCACAAGATTCTTTTTAGTTTTGTAAAAATCTTAATTGAATACCACAAGATTTTTTTATCATAAAAAAGTCTTTTAAAATTCCTTGAAATCTCAATCCAATACACCTTCAATACTCCCCCGGTAGATTAGGGATAGCAACAGTTAACAAAAATTGAAAATAAAAAATTAAAACAAAACAAAAAATTGAAAAAAAGAGAAAAATTGAGACTCAAGAGAAATAAGGTTGGATTGAAGTTAGAAGTACTTAAAAGCCTGTTTTGAATAGTTTATTCTTTTAGCTTATGCAAAATAGTTTATGCAAATAAATAAAATTTTATGTTAATTTATAAATTTTCATTAACAAAAACTATATTTTTATAAGCTATTTTTCCATAAATTACCTTGACAAATTTATAATAATATATAAAAATTTATTTATTTGCATAAACTATTTTGCATAAGCTCAAAAATAAGTTATTCCAAACAGACCTTTTTTTTACAAATATGGCGAGATGGATATGCATTTTTTTTTTTAAAAGTGTCAATATATTACTTTTGGTTTTTAGAAAAACAATACAATTTATTCATAGGTGACGAAAAGTTGATAACACTCAATGATATGATTTATAAGATAGAGTCATTTATCATTTTGAGCCTTTAAACAAGGGGTAAGATTTCTTTAAAGAGGCAATGAAGATCGAACCTAATAGTACTATCCAAATATCTCCCACTAGATCAAATGTAGTGGCATAAGTGGTGAGGATTTAATAGTGGTGGCAACTTTTTTATATATATAATATAATATAGTCGTGGAAACTTTATACCAATGTTATGATAATCCAAAAAATAATAAAAAAATGTCTATTTTATTTTTTATAAATAAATCGCCCCTTTCTCAATTACATCTATAACGAGAAATTTTAAATTATAGTATTATACCAATATACCATATCAACCACTCTGCACACCTTATCATTCAAAGAATTATGATACAACAAAATCAAATGAATGAACGTAACTCATCAAAACTTAGTTAGAAAAACAATTTAGCATGACAGTTAGCAACAAAAAGAATGTCAATGTTCTACCATTTAGAAAGGTAGAAGCTGGAGAAAGATTATGTGCACCCACTGTATGTACTATTCCAGTCGTTGAATCCTTAATTTTAATGCTGGAAGAGCCTAATAAAGAAACAATAATAACACAAGTAAGCAAGTTATTCTAGCATTAGATAATTATCAACAAATTTAACCCTAAAAACCAGTAGAAATTAACCATAAGATTCATGTAGATTAGATAGCTACTACAACAGATGAGGCTTCCTTTGGTCCAAATCTGGTTTATAGTAATTAACCTTGCCTATTTTTCTAATACTAAAAAATATATTTCAAACCAGAGTAGGTATAGATGAGGAATGATGAATTTTAGTGTTTGTTAACTGCGTCATAAGGGCACATGTTAAGGAATCCAAAAGTAGAATTATTATATTTAAAAATACAATACTTTGACTTTTGAAATTGTTTATTATATTCAAAAAAATATTTCTATACTAAATTAGTAAATTGTTTATCATGTTCCTTTAAAGCACATTTTAGCATTTGCTTAATGTTCAACTGCGGTTACTTTTACCATGCAACAAAGTAGTAGGAAACAAAATTATGAAAGGCTACTTGGTACTCACAATTGTAGTTAGTCCATCCAATGACCATATTCTCAAGATCATACAAGACTAGTTTGTTTGATAGTACCAAATCTGAAATTAAAAATAATTGAAGTTAATGAGGAATACAATATGTTCAGTCATGTCAAGTATTTATAAGCGATGAATAATTCTAATACATACCTCCAAGAAGTGTCATGTCCTTTCCGTCCTTCGTTTGTGTCACACTTTTCTGCCAGCCAATACACCGTTCACCATCCTAGGGAACAATAATAACAAGGCAAAATAAATATCAATCATCAAGAAACATAATAGTTACATACCAGTAACTTGATAACAAAATGAGGTATTCTAAAATAAATTTAAAACACACATAAGTATATCAGTAAAATTCTCCAGATGACAATTTAAATCATCATTTAAGCCAACAGATAACAAAGGATGGTTAATTAGACCCTTTAATTTACAATTCCATAATGTCCCTAAACATGTTATATATGGCATTTAGTAACATGCATGATGAAAACACATAAAACACCTGGGGACCAAGGTACAGTTCGGAGAGGGAGAAATCAATTCAGACATGTTAAGCTTGCGCAAAATTACTTGTCATTTGAGTATCTAGTATCGGCAAAGCTTCTCTATTTAGAATGGATACATCTGCAATGAATAATGAAGTTCATACTCACATTATATGGGAACAGATACTCATGAGGATAAACTGTCAGCGAAAGGGAGTCCTCAAAATGAAACTTGACAAGTGGAAATCCATCATCAACACTGCAAGGTTATAATCGTCAAAAAATTAAGGGATTAACCATATGCCATAGAATCAAGTGCACTTATTTCCTTGAATGAAAAAAAAGAAAACAGCTTTCGAAAAGTAAAAATTTAAGCATCATTTGAACAGTTCAAACCAAGGTAACATTTTGAAGAACCATCTTGAAGAGATGGATCTTTCGTAATATAAAATTATTTGCAAATGTACCAACAGAAAAGTGTATATATTTAAAGTCTACTTATAAAAAAAAACATATATACACAATTATTTGCAGCAAACAATTCATCCCGCTCAGCTGCTCCGTTCACAAACTAAAGAAAAGGACAGTGAAGCCTAAAAAAGAAAATGAAAAAGCACTGAGAAAAGGAATTAGCAATCTTTCTCTGTTTAATGAAGTTCTGATAGGACATAATACAGTCACTTCATCAAGAAGCTAATCAGTAATTTTTAAGTCAACATATTGATTTATGTTAAAGCTCCATCCTTGCTCAAGTGCAAAAGTTAATCTATATATACAGTCTATGTTATCTTAACTGAACCCTATTAGCTATTGTAAATTGTCATATTCCTTTATTTTAAACTAATCTTTTACCACCTGCAAGCTTCAGAATATTGGATTGCTAATTGGGTCATGCTAACAAGGGCAAGTGCCCTAAGGGCATTTGTTAAGGAACTCAAAAAAGGAAGTTTTGTATTGAAAAATGTTTTTTTTTAAGACTTTTAAGGAGTTGTTCCACTAATATTATCAAAACAGCAAAATATGACCATTTGGAAAGATATAATTAAACGAAATTGAAAATATGATGTTGTCACTTGTCCCAATGGGATAAACGATCAATAAAATAAATCTCTAGTATCTTTGATAAATTATCTGATATCCTCAGTTGATAAAAAACAATGATGAATCAAACAAATAGATCCGTTTCACAAAAAAAAAAAAAACAAATATATCACACCTTAATATTAGTAAACAATAATAATTCAGATATAACAGAGAAAATTGGAATTTCTATAAATAAATGTCAGAATGGTAAGTGGCTTACTTTCCAGCATACTGAAAACATTTAAATTGTTCCTCAACAAGCTTTAATTTCAATCCAGGCTGCCGGGCAAAAATCTGTCATAAAGAACAGTCAGTGCTCCAGAAGAAATATTAATAGAATTATTTTTTTATAGATATACATACCCTTGACATTAGTTCGTCATAAACTATGACAGGAAGATAAGTCAAGGTTGTTCCACTATCAATAATTGTCCCCTTCCCATTTCCAGAATCAAATATATCTGAGGGAAGCTGTAGAACATCACCATCAACTTCAATATTCTTCAAAACCACATTGAAATGTGACCTGAAATAGTCAACAGGCTACAGTTATGGCATACTTACAATCACGAGCTAAACTGGAAATCAAATACATTATGAGTATCTGAAAGAACAATTCATGGAATGTTTTCAAAGCTTAAAAATGAGGTCTTGGATGAATATACCATAATAAAAAATGAAAGGCTTAAACGCAACAAAAACAGTATAGGATACGTTCGTTCTTTGACCTATGGGATTTAATTGCCATTCTAGTGAACTGCAGAAAACCCAGGGAGCTATCATACATATAATTACTAGCTAGAATGATAGAAATATAATTTCATATACCCAAAACTCTTTAGAATTTCAAAATTGATACTTGCAGCCAATATGGGGTTGGCAATAAAAACTTGGAAAGGAGAATCACAAGAAACAACAGATGGATACTTGCAGCCATACCTATGAGGATTCCCATCAAAGGTTAAAAAAATAAAAATAAATATCCAATACTCTAGCAAATTTCTTTTATTCAAGTTCAGCTCCCTTCACCAATTGTATAGCAACCTAGACAATACTATGATTATTTGATCATGAGATGAGGTTTCCTTATTGATAATTTTGAAATTGTGTCTGCAAGTTTTACCCTTGGATTTATATGACAACCAATATCAAGGCATGAAATCAAAACTCAAAAGACAGTAAATGAACATACATATTTGGTACCATTGGAGTTGTACTGACTTTTGGTTCCACCAATTCCCCTATGGCAAATATTCCACCACCACGAATATTGTCAAGACAATGTGAAAATATTTTTTTCACCTTTCGTGATGCAGCAAGCTGTGAAAGCACAGAAGAATTTGCTTGTCCAAAACCAATTATTCCATCAAGAGCTCCTTCATTAGATGAACTCATAGATTGTACTGCGCCACACCTGTCAGCAAGCGAATACCCATAGAAACACAAAAGAGGGGAATTAAAATGTTAAACCAGTGACTTTATTCTTTCATTCTTTATCAACCTAGGAAGATGAATGTTTCTAAATAAAAATGGCCCTCTGACACTCCCCACTTGGAAGTATTCGGGTACCATAAAACAGTTAACTCAAAAAGGCAATGAATTTTTTGTCTATGGCACTCTGATACAACAGACATGATTGCCCGAAAACTCAACAACATACAATAATACAATGTCCGTTTGTTTTTTACGGATACAATACAATGTGAATTGTGCAGTATAAATAAATAAAAATTCTGACCCAAAAATAATGCTGCTATTTTGCGGTGCAGTATGGAGATTTCCATTGACAAAGTCAAAATTAAGATAATCCCTGACATAGTATCCAGTAGTTGCACTTCCATCTCCATAAGTTATGCTATAAGGGCAGGGTGTTTCAGCCTTGCAACCAGGAATCGGACCATCATATGTGGAAGAGCAAAATTCTTGGTCACAGGAAATTATCTCTGAAGTATGAGATCCCTTTGCGTCGTAGAGAGTCAAGTCCATCTGTTGTACCATAACAACAACAATAATGAAAATAAGAAATTCAAAGGTTAATGTCAACATAACTTTGACTTGGAACCAAAATCATCTATTATATATGATAATATGATGTTTAATTGCAAATGCATACATACACCGATATCGCTTTTCCTGGGACATCTTGAGCACTCAATACAATTCACCCACAGAAGATCACTTCCTGTATCAACTTGAACATAGTAGTCCTTCTTTGGAGAACCAATCCCAATTTTTGTGAAATACAACCTAAATCACACAAACTAATATAAGCATATAACAATAATAAGATAACAACTGCATGTTATAGTTTAAATTAATTTCCATTTTTTGGACCTTTTCCAAGCCATAGTGCGAGGTTTACGGCAAAAAAATAAAGCAGTTCATAATTTAGCTCGACGATTGCATTTATATAGTTAGTCGCCAAGATTTTTATCAAGTTCCGCATTGTATTGATTTTCGGATTTTTAATGAAATTATAGTTTGTTTGAATTGACTTATTTGAGTTTATCTACTGATATAAACACTTGTAAAATTGTTTGGGAGAACTTATAAAAACAACTTATGACATGTTCATAAGCTGTTTTCAACTTATGTCCACAAACTCTCCATGATAACTTATACAAAAACAGTTTTTGTCATGAAAATAGCTTAAAATAAGCACTTATATGTGATAAACATTTATGCTATAAAATGCAAATTAAATTGTTTATTCAAACATGATACAAGTAATTTTACATTGTCAAAAGAAAATTCGTAACTCATTCGTAAGTGGCAAATGTCAAAATTGTTAGGCCGGATATCCGTGGTGGCCAGATTTGAACTCACGTTCTCTCAATTGTATGTGTGAATTTCATGTGATATTTATTTACCATTTCGTCTATAGACAAAAAAAAAACAATAAATAAAATTCATAACTCATAATAATTAAACAAAATTAATATTTTTTTATCAAAAAAATGCAATAAAGTTAAGAATTTAATTGGTAAGAAATTGTAAAATTAATATAATTAAATAAAATTATCTTACGGTATATTTTTATTTTTTACCATCACTCATCTAATTAAATTAGATTTTAAAATATCTTCACAAAAATGAAATATCTAGCCGAATTAACTTTAAATACTAATTGAAGTCTAAAATGAAAAAAATGAAGAGACGAACCCGGTTTTTGTCGGAAGACCATTGCCACCAAGGTTGATATCAACAGATGAAAGAAATCTACCACGACGACGATCATCATGATCTTTAATTCCACTCAAACTCGTTTTCCTACGTTCCACCTGAAACACTAAATCATTCCCATTCGCAATCGCAACACAAAAAAATTCCAAAGCTATTATCAACAAAAATCTCAGATCCATTAATCACTTTCAGTATACTTTCACCTTAATTTCAATTCAGCTTCAACTATAAGAATTCAAAATGAATCAAACAGTTACAAAATGAATCAAAGTTTTGTAGATGGTGATGATGATGATAAAGGTGAATGTAGAACTGGTGGTTATGAAGGAACCGAACAATCTAACCGACTTGGGGAGGAAAAAAACAGAATTGGTGTGAACTAAGTGACGATTATATTTATGTGTTTTGATTTGGATATTTCAATTTAATTTCAACGCTGAACGACGCGTTTTTCACGTCGTTTGGGAATTAGTAAAGTGTCAATATGTAATAATGTAATGCACCGTATCTTTTTCTTTTTTTGGAAATTCTTTAGGTAACAAGTTTCTTTCGTCAACACTAGATCTACTATTTCAAAATATTTTTTTTATTATAATATACAGATAATATACTGATGTTTTTTAGTTAAAATGTCACTAATTTTTTTTTTTTCCTTCTTCATCTAATACTCCATTAATCTACTCCCTCCAATCCTTAATATAAAAGGAGTTTCACTTTTTAGATTTATTGAGAATCTAATATATCAAGTCCATATTAGATACATTAGATTCTCAATTAATCTAAAAAGTAAAGTTCCTCTTATATTCCGTTTGGCCTATCTTATTTTTGAGCTTAAGAAATATAAATTAGGTTTTATGTTATTTTATCATAAACTACCTTGAAAAACTTATAATAATACATAAAAATTGCATAAGTTGTTTGCATGAGCTCAAAAATAAGATAGGCCAAACGGGCCCTAAGGACTAGGGGGAGTAATACGGATTTATATAATAAATAAAAACTATATTGTAATTTATGTCTCCTTGCTTTCATAAACTTGTCATTTTAGCCTCTAACTTTCATAATAGCATTTTTGACCTCCTAGTTTCAGCCTCTTTTTCAAAAGGTTGGTCTCTTGTTGATTTTGACAAAGTTAACGCACACATGGCATGTGAGTCACATGTCACATGTGTGTTGACTTGGTCAAAATTTGTGGAGGTTCAATCTTTTGCAAATGGGCCTAAAGTTATGGAGTCAAAAATGCTATTATGAAAATTATTTGATAAAAATTGTAAATTTGTAAAAGTTAGAAGGTCAAAAGTGATAACTTCTAACTTTGCAAGACTATCTGTATATCTCCATGTAGCTAAACATCCCAAATTATGATATTGTTGCAAGGACTTTCGATTTTCAGACTTGCAATTCCAAGACTTGACCACCTATAACGTGCATCGAGGAAAAACAACAACTGAACTCAAGCGCCTATAGAATCTAGCTTAACAACCACCTCTCTTTTAATGTTTGAGAGAATGCAAGACGACAATTATGAGATATATTTTTCACACTGCAATAGGTGCAATAGGTGCATGGAGAACTCTCTTTAACAACCCTACGTCCAAACCTAGTCCCTCATTTGCACCTATGATGCACGTGTACTCCATTTTAGGGAGAATACTGATACCGGATACGTACTGGGTACCGGTATGCGTATAGTACGCCTTGGGTATGCACCAACGTCGTACCTGTTTTTTTATAAAAAAAAAAGTAAATTGGTACACGTTTGGTACTTCCGTGGTACGTGCGTGGTACACAAATCCAAAAAAAATTAATTTTTTTCTTTTTTTTTTATTCATTTTTTTATAAGAAGATTTAATTTTTTTTTATATTTGTTTATAATATAAAACTAGCAGCTAGTGCTAAAAAACAATAACAAAGTAACCACTGAATTTATTCACTCATTCGTTGAAGATTTGGTTTTTATTCATACAAATCTTCGCCTTCTCTCGAAAAAGATAAATAGTAATACTTATAATGAAGGAGCAACAAAAATGTGGCATATTGTTTTTAAATTTGATATTTTGATGTTTTTGAACAATTTGAATTACTTGTGTAGTATTTTTTTTAGGTTTGGTTATTGGTTTTAACAATATAATTATAATATTTCATTAATATAATTAATATAATTGGGCTACTAACTCAATTGGTAGTGGGAATAGATTGAACATGTACTTATCCCCAGGGTACATGGTTCGATTCCCACGGAAGGCAAAAACTCCAATAGTGAAGGGGGTTGGAGAAGATCGTGAGGTGGCAGTCGGGACCACCTATGTTGGTGGAGCCCGGGCTGTTACAAAAAAGACTACACATGCATCCATATATGTATGATGAGCAGATACTTTGGTAAGGTGAATAAAGTATGACATATATTTTAGCAAGGTGGTTAAAATATAATTGGAATAAGTTTTCCAATAAATCTTGATATGGTACCACATGCATTAGCAAAATGCTATGGAGCATTTCATGAATATGACATTAGTTTGCATTAGGAAATGAAGGTGAATATCTATGTAAACTACTTGGTGACATTATGGTTGTGCATTAATTATTATGTTTAATTGTGTATAACTTGATTATGTTGAAAGTTGATTTATACCATGTATTTGATAATTGATACTTGATTATGTGTTATGATGCATCGTAATGTGTAACCTTGCATCTTATGGTGCAGATGTTAGTAGCTTTTATTATATTGTTAATTAAATGTATAGTATTTAATATACTTAAATTTATTCCGATTCTTTACTAACTCTCTGTTTTGTGTTTTTGCTGGACCTTTGGGGGTTCAAGTTCTCAGGTTATGTTTATGTTCAAGTTGTCGGTGAAGCTCCACTCTAATTAGAACACGGGAAAGGGTGTTTGTATATATATGTATCGAGTCTTTCATTATGTCTTTTATTTGAAATGACTTTTATTGTACGAACAATGAATACAATTTTATTACCTTAGTATTATTTATTAGAAAGAGATGTAATACCTCAAACTAATATTTTATATCTTAATTTTACGTTTCAAGAACTTGTGAATTTATTATCAGCTGCATGTTTTGAAAAAAAAAATTATAAACTTGAAGATTTTTTTTTGAAACTCGGTATCCGGTCCAAGGACCGACTAATCCAAAGTTGAAGTTAGTTGAAGTTATTTAAATAAAGTTGAAGTTATTTAAATATCAGGTTTGAGTGTTACAAAGAGACTCACACTTTAGTTAAGCCTCACATTAATTGGAAGAGTTGTGGTTGAACACTTTATAAGTATGAAGACTCATAAACTTGATGCCTTAAGGTTTTGAGTGAAAATGTGGTATCAAAATCACTTATGTAGTTGCTCAATGCTTAATGTGTCGATTCAAATCTAGTGGCTCCCCACTCACAATCCATCAGTGGTATTTAAGCCTGGTTGGGGGGAGCAATAAGTGAATGTGATGAATCGTGGACACGAAAAGACACACTCACTCTCTGGGAGAAGATATTGAGATGTATCAAGTATGAATAAAACCAAAACAAATTCTCTCAATGATAGTTTTCACTGGATTTCCTCTTATTTTCAATTCAAACCAGTAAAACAATCTATATATCTCTCCTTTTAATTTTTTTTACACTTTTGTATCCTAAGGCCCAAATTTCGTTGGAGGCCACTTGAGAGATTCCTCTCTCTCTCTCTCTCTCTCATAAAACTTACCACATTGGTTAGAAGAGTTAAGGTTGATGACTTTATGAGTGAGAATTGAGAAGACGCACAAATGTAATGCATCAAAGTTTTAGATAAAATTGTTGATCAAAGTCATTTATAAAATTGCTCAATATCCAATATATTGATCCAACTCAGACCGAACAAACTAAAAATTATCGAGGTTTGAGAACAAGACATGGGAAATTGAAGTTTAGGTTGGGAATGAACAATTGGTAGAAAAAGTGACGAGGTTGTTGTTGTTGAAAGAAAGAAAATAAATAACAATAAAAAAACATAGGTCATATGTATAAAAAAAAATGTTAAAGTTGAAATTAAACATTTCACCTAAAATTAAACACATAAATTGAAAAAAAACTCATGATTTAAAAAACTCATTAACAAATACAAGAATACACAAAAATTGATTTTAAAAAGGACAAAAAATTATGAAGAAAAATATTTAAAGACCAAAAATTGCAATTTTTTTAGAAACTAGTTTAGAGACTCATGTGTTTGCCGAAGTCTATTAACTTTTATTCAAATATAGGTTAAATTTTGTTTCCTAAAAAATTAATTTCTAAAATATAAGTTAAACTATTATGCTCTTTCTTGTAAAAATTACTAAATATATTTTTTTTACTAAATACTTTTTTTTATTAAAGTTATTGTCCCGTGTATATTTTGTAAATAAATTATAATTAATATGTTCTTATTATTCGAATTTTTATTTAGAAAATGTCAAAAAAATTTATAAATTTAGCTTACTGATTTAAGATAACACATATCTCCCGTGCATGATTTTCGTAAAATATATTATGCAGTAATTACCAATGAAAAATATTTATCCAATTTATTTTATGTATCTTTTTTGGTTACACAATTTATTTTATGTATCAGTGATGAATATTTATCATGTGCTTATTAATTTATTACTGATGAGAACTAATTCTCTTGTATAAACACTATTTGTGAATGCTAATGCTTATTTTTTTTTTATATTTAAGTTTGATATTATACTAAAATAGAAAATTTATTTAGAATAAAATATTTATAAGTTTGTTGCAGAATGTTTTTAAAATATGGGTCATGCTAAACAGTGCATCCGTTGCACTTGTTAAGTTTGGAATATTTGAAATATTATTAAAATTGATTAGGACAAATTATATTTTTTATTTAGTAGTAATTCCTTTTAATTTATTGTATTTTTGTTTCTATTTTTTTATTCTTAATCTTTTTTTTTTTTTGAACAAGCCAAAAGAGATAATATATATAAATGATAAAACAAAAGTCTCCTCAGCACAAGGAGTGTCAAGAAGAGTTACAGTCAGGTCACAAAAGTATCAATACAAGAGAGATGTGTCAAAGTACAGTGCAAAAACCTTATTCAATACCCAAACAAAGCAATGAGTTCGACCACTAGTTATGATAATTCGTAGCAAGAGTAACAGTCGTCGTCTTCAACCACCGATAAGAGAACATCTTGATCTTGTCCAACAGAAGCGTCATGGGCTTGCTGTGTTGTTAAACAAACGATGGTTTCGTTCATTCCATATGATCCAAACGCAGGCAAGCCAAATAAGTTGCAGAAAAGACCGGCGAGCTCGAAGACCCCAGCTGAGTATGTGAACTGGACAAAATGGTCAGTAATAGTTTAGGTGTCCAACGCCGAAAAGTCAATTCAAGAGCGAACTAGAGCCCATAGAGAACCAAAAGTAATATTTTACTATAGACATAATTTTTTTTATAGCATTGTAGACATAATCTTCTATTTTTTATATAAATCTATTACTATATATAAAAAGGATACTGTTAGAAATAAACTTCTAAAAATAAAGAATAGAGAGAATGAGATTAGATTTTGTATTATTCTCTTCATATATGTGTATCTTTACATCATAACATGAGTCCTATTTATAGGACACAAATAAGCAAGTGAATGGACAAATAATTAGGGATCTACTAGTGGGAGTTATAGGGAAATGGAAGTGCCAAGGATGGGCATCCACTAACATAAATTATTCATAACACTCCCCCTTGGATGTCCATCGAGGATGTGCCTCGTTAAAACCTTACTAGAAAAAAACTCAGTGGGAAAAATTCTAGTGAAGGAAAAAGAGTACAACATCTTTTACATCATATATTTATTTCTCCCCCTCAATCATGCAATCATCTTAAGGACGGCGAAGACCAATAATCTTCCGGCTCACAAACCACAATTTTCTTGTATGTTTTGAATCATAGACTTCAACTAAAAGATCTGAAGGTGTGAAAAACACAAGAAGGGGGGGTTGAATTGTGTTTTGTGTAGTTTGAAAATTTCTTCTAAGTTATAAAACTTATCAGAGTTTGCAGCGGTTTAGAAAACAAAACACAATCAAACAACAACTAAAAAGGTATGAGAGTGAGAGAGAAAGATAGAGACAGAGATTTATACTGGTTCCTCTCACAAACCGAGAGTACGTCCAGTCCCCTTGCACTTCCAAGGGAGTTCACTAATAATCACACAAGATTACAATTGCTCAAGCACACAGGCAAGAGACTTCCAATGCTCAAGTAACACTTACAAGAGACTTCCTTTGCTCAAGCACACAAGCAAGAGACTTCAAACAACTTACAATAAAATAGAGTATATGAACACTGATATACAAATCAATGTTCAATAAGAATAAATAAATACAACTCAATGACAAGACTAATCTTAGAATCCTAATAAAAGAAATTTAAGGTTCAACAACTGTATGATTCAGAAGCTGAAGCTTGAGTATTGGATTTTCAAATGAGTTCAAGTTGTATTCAAGTTGTTTTTGTGCACAGGATGATTTTTGCAGAGTAACAGCTCTTTCAAAATTGTTCAATGTTGTTGTACACAAAAACTTCACTACCACTCCTATTTATAGTAGAGGGTGGAGCGTCTTGAATTTGAATTCGTTGCAGGAGATTGCGCCAGCTGGTAATAGTACGATCTTTGAACCATATCAGGTAACCTTTGTGTACGACCAAACTTGGGAATAAAGATTCGTCCAATTCTGGTAAAAGGTTCGTACAATAGTACTAACGTTACTATTCTGTGGATAAGGTTGATTCTCTAGCTTTTGGGTTGTCAGAAGATGATGAAATTCAATCATTGTAGCAGAGAATGTTCTTCTGACAAAACGGCCTTCACTGCATGTATCAGAACATGATGTATTCAAAACATAGCTTCTGATGACGTAGCCTCTGATATGCAGCTTCTGACGAGACTAGACATTGCATCTTCTGATGAGCTTGTTCTGGTCAGAATTTGCTTCTCATTTCAGAGCTTCAAATGTACTCATAGTGAATATAAAATTTTAGCTTATATATCTGCACACTAGAGTAAATAATTAGTATACCCTATTGTATATTAATACCTTTGTTATCATCAAAACTTAATTGAGTCATGTCAGAACCTCTTTTGTTCCAACAATCTCCCCCTTTTTGATTGGTGACAAACCAAGTATTAATTTTCAATGGTTGTTGATTAATTACATCATGCTTCTCTCAGGTTTATGAGTTTTGCAAGCTCCCCCTGAGTTCAACAATGATTAATTAAATCAGTTTAAAAAATTTATTTGAATTTTGAACTTGGCTTATACACTTGACTCTCAGAGGCTAGGTTTGCAAGCTCTCCCCCTAAGTCTGATACTTATAAAAGAAAATTGCACTCTTCTCTTATATGTACCATGTATAATAAGTTCAGATTTCAAATAGAAATTTTCCTTAATATTACAAACAGAGCATCAAAAATAAATTGATAAATTAAATTTTGGCATTTTGGCTTCAGGTTTAGTGTTCCACAAATTAATATACTCTTACTCTCCCTTTTGTCATTAAACAAAAATATTAAAACTGGCAAGAATTAAATGACAAGTTTGAAAAAAATGGTCAAAGGAGAGTTTCAAGACAGTCAATGTTTGAGAAACCGGTTACAACTAAATCAATTAAATGACTTGTCGTAAAAACATAAACTTGTCTGTTTTGAAATCCTATATAAAGACCATCAACCTTTGTCATTTCACTCAACACTTCCATTGCATGTTGAAAAAACAACGATGGATAAGGATAGAAGAGTGATCAAAAGTAAGAAGTCACAGGAGAAGAAGAAGAAGAAAGTGAAGATTCAACAAGACTCAGAGTCTAAGAAGAAACCTCAGAAGATGAAGGCATCAACTTCTGCTCCTGTCAGAGTCAATTATCAAACAAGATCCAAGACCAAACTGCCAGAGCCTTCATCTGAGTCAGAGACTGAATGAGATTCTGACTGGAAAGAATTCTTGAGTACATATGTTCCACTTAGGGAAGAATACCCGTCCTCACCTTCTGATTCTCATCAGCTAGATTTAGAACTAGTTGTTTCTGATGTAGAATCCAAGTGAAAAGTTGGATAAGAACTTATGTAATCAACAATTATTTTTGGAATAAAACTCTTTATTTGGTTTGGAATCTCTGTGTTGATATTTGTCTCTAAAACATTTGTAAATGCATAAGATAAATAACATAAAATAATTAAACAGAATAAATAACCAAACAAAACGAGTACTTTAGAAATTAAAAGATAACATGTTCCATAAACATAATAAGACAGATTCTGAACATCAAAATACATAACAAGAAGTAACATAAAATAAAGTGCTTAGAATCCTAGGGTTGAGGTTGAGGAAGAGGGGGTAATCTTTCATGAATGCTCTTCAGAGTATCAAGGATGGACGCCAGAATGTTAGAATGTGCATCAACCTTCTGCTTCAGTCTATCTTGATCTTCTCTGATAAGAAGGGCAAATTCTGATGCATTGCTAGCTATACGTTCAATTCTTGCTTGCTCAGCAGCAACCCTTGCTTCTTCTGCTAGCCTAGCTTCTTCTCTAGCCAGAGCCTCTAACCTTTCCTTCTCAATCCTTTCAGCTTCCAACCTTTTTCTTTCACGCTCTTCAGCTTCTTTCTTTTCTTGTTCAGCCTTTATTCTAGCCAATTCATTTTGAAATTCCAAGTTTCTCTTGTAAGATACTTTGATTGCCCTTAACATATTCTGCATTCCAACTTCCATGAGCTTACATTCCTTATCAATCTCTGCTGACTCAATAGTCCTATTAGGAATAGCATTTTGGATTCTCCTAATGTTCTTGTCAACAGCTTTCAGCATTTTAGAAATATCCTCTTTGGTTTCATCCATAGGTTCATTCAAAATCCTAGAGGGTAAGGAAGAAGGAACATAGATGCAATCATCAGAAAGGGTTTGCATCAGAGTATTGGGGTGGGTGGTGTGATCAGGAGGTGTTTGTTGGTTGGTTGGTAACACTACAGTAATAGTGTTGTCCACAGCCACATGTTGTGGGGATTTTTCAACATTAATTACTGGAGAGTTGGATTTGTGAGTGACCTCAGAGTCTGGGTTGACATGTTCATTTGGTTCAGGTGATTTGTGAGAATCTGAGGTGGGAATTGTTTGTTCAGTAATAGGTGGTGATAATGGTGGATTGTTTTGGTCATTTTCTGGGGGTGGTGTTTGTGGTTTATTTTGGTCATCATTTGGTTGATTTTCTTCAGGTTCTGGAGAAGGTTCTAGAGTTGAGAGTTCTTTGTTTATGAGTGATTCAAATTTTCGAGGAGGTGGGGATGGTGTGCGATCAGAATCTTCATCTTCATCCACATTGTGAATGACTGGTGCAGTATTAGTAGTTGCTTGTGCTGCATCATTATATATTGATTTAGTTTGAGATTCTGATGGGTTGGTTTGAAGTGTGTTAAACGGCTCAGATGATTGTTGATTCTCAGAAAGAGCAAGATCTTTCTTAGAATAAACTCCTTTGAAAATTTTATCAAAAGCACGTTTAACTGGGATCAAAGGAGGATGTTGGAGTTTTTTAAAGACATTTCTAAAAGTTGAGCTATTACCAAGATATGTAGGATTCTTACCATCTGCTGGTCAATATAGGGTCTGTTGAGCAAGCAGATTGTGAGGATCATTCCTTTGAGGAAGTTTGGAATGCATATCATCAAACTCTTCTGCCTCAATTCCACATTCATACCCATCCTTCAGCAGTACTTCCTTTTCCTTCAGAGCCTCAACTTTTGCAACAGTTGCATCCCTTTCAGCTTGTTCCTTTTCTTCCTCAGTTAATTCCAACACCAATTTCCTTGGCTTTCTTGTCGCCCTTGGTCCAGTACTCTTCTTAGTCTTAGCAACTTTCTTGCTACCAGACGCTGCAAGACTCTTAACAGCTTTTCTCTTTGTAATGGTTTTGGTTGGTTGAGCCAAAATCCTTGACTGTCTTATAGTCAGATCCTGAGATTCTCCACTACCAACCTCAGCTCCTAAACTCTTCAAAAATCCAGCATGAGCTTCTGCTATACTCCTAGCACTTCTATCACTCACATGGATTAGCCTACATTCATCAATGTCTTCTTCAGTTTCTCTGAGTAACAGAGGATGTGTTGGATGAACAACCTTTTTACCCTTCAGCAATTGCAGATACCTCAGAGTAGTACTATTTAGGATTTTAGAACTAATCAAATAAGTACCATACCCAGGGAAGAAAGGTTTGATAGCATCCAACAGTCCACACTGAGCAAACATGTGACTTAGTAGTCTCCCATGACGAATGATAGGTTTGCTAGCAGTTATAGAGTCACCAAGATGGATGAAGATGAGTTTACCAATATCAACAAAGTTTCCCCTTCCAACATGGAATGTAAACAGGTTCTGAACAGTAGAAATCTGATCAGTACCTCCCAGCTTGGATATTATACTGTTAATAAGGATTCTGTAGATAACTTTACTTAAATATGTCATCTCAAGCTTGTCTTCAGGATTTGCCTTAGGCTTGAAGATGAATTCATCAACATCTGGTCCAACAGAGTCTGTAGTTTTGATGAAGAGTCCACCATCTGATAACTTCAGAGCCTCATAAATATGATCCACTCTAAAGGAGACTCTGAATCCAGCAACAAACGATTCAATTTCTGTAGATACAAACGGTCTTAAACCCATCTCAGCAGGAGTTTTTCCATACAACTCAGGTTTTTCTTTAACCATCTCCTTCAGTCTTTCTTGGTACTTGGGTTTTGTGATAACGAACGCTTTCATCCAAAATTCCTTGACTAACTCATTATACGTTGGTCCATTCAACATATCAAAATAATACATCATTCCTTGCCTTTCAAAGCGATCTTTCACTTCTGGAAACCCATTTACTCTTAAACTTTCGAAGTCTACAGGATTTTCTATTGCGAACTGAAGTTCATCAAACTTGTATGGCCTTTGATCCTTTGCAAACTTGTTTGGGGTGGATTTCACAATATCAATTATGCATCCATTAGTACTGAGTGTTGCCATTTTTTATGAAGTTTGGGGGTTAGGGTTTGCTAGTTTGAGAGAGAGAAAGAAATGTTGCTTGAGTTTTAGAAGAATGAAAGTGTGGGTTGTGAGAGTGCAAAAGTGTGAATGTGAACAGATATGTGTTTAAATAGAAAGTTTTGCGCAAAAACAAAGTACAGACACATAGGGGTAGCAGAGTCTTTTACCTATTACAAATAGGGATTAGAACGCTAATCATCATAAATCAACTTCTCTGTCCACTTGCAACAGGACACGCGTATTAAAAGTTTATTAAATAACTAACACGTAAGTTAAGAGAAAAATGAACCGTTTTTACAAAAAGTTTTTACTTACGCGTCAGAGCCATCTCTTTTACAAAGTCTGATAGTACATCAGAAGATGATCTCATCACAACTTCTGATACAGAAGGTTCTGATGGTCGCAGCTTCTGATAACTATTAGATCCTTACAAAAACCAATTTTTCATCAAAGTTTCAGCTATTCAGGGATTTCCATCATATTCAAATTCTTTTTGATAAAATCAAAACGTTCAACAGCCAAGGGTTTTGTAAAGATATCAGCCCATTGATTTTCTGTTTCAATGAACTTAAGATCAATTACACCCTTTTGAACATAGTCTCTTATGAAATGATGTTTAATCTCAATATGCTTAGCTCTTGAATGTAAAATGGGGTTTTTGGAAAGGTGAATGGCTGCAGTATTATCACAATATAAAGGAATATTGTTACTGCTTATTTGATAATCTTCTAATTGATATTTTATCCAAAGTAGTTGTGTACAACATTTTGCTGCTGATATGTATTCTGCTTCTGCTGTTGACATAGCTGTGGTGGTTTGCCTTTCACTGGCCCATGAAATCAAATTCTCACCAATGAATTGACAATTTCCACTGGTGGATTTTCTTTCAATTTTATCACCAGCATAGTCAGCATCACAGAATCCAATCAGTTTGTAGTCATTGGATTTCTGATACAGTAATCCAATGTTACAAGTAGCTTTCAAATACCTAAAAATTCTCTTCACAGCAGTGAAATGAGATTCTCTAGGATCTGATTGAAATCTTTCACACAAACATACACTGAATAAAATATCAGGTCTTAATTCAGTTAGATAGAGAAGAGACCCAATCATACCTCGATAGAGCTTCTGATCAACTTTGCCTTCAGATTCTTCTTTGCTTAAGCTTGATGTAGGATGCATTGGAGTGTTCATGGGTTTGCAATCTTCTAAATTGAATTTCTTCAGAAGATCTTTTATATATTTTGATTGATGAATGAATGTTCCTTTCTTTGTTTGATTTATCTGAATTCCAAGAAAGAACTTCAATTCTCCCATCATGCTCATCTCAAATTCATCCTGCATAAGCATAGAAAAATTATTGCACAAAGTGGCATTAGTTGATCCAAAGATGATATCATCAACATAAATTTGAATGATCAAAATGTATTTCTTTAGTGTTTTTCTAAATAGTGTATTATCAACTTGACCTTTTTCAAAACCATTGTTTACTAAGAAAGTACTCAGTCTCTTATACCAAGCTTTGGGAGCTTGTTTGAGCCCGTAGAGTGATTTCTTTAGTCTGAACACATGGTCTGGATTTGCTAAATCTTCAAATCCAGGAGGTTGTTTGACATATACTTCTTCAGAAATAACACCATTAAGAAATGCACTTTTAACATCCATTTGATATAGTGTGATATCATTGTTAACTGCATAAGATAAAAGTAACTTGATTGCTTCCAGTCTAGCTACTGGAGCATATGTACATTGAAGTCAATTCCTTCTTGTTGACTGTATCCTTGTGCAACAAGTCTTGCTTTGTTTCTGGTCACTTCACCTTGTTCATTCAATTTGTTTTTGTATACCCATTTTGTTCCAATAATGTTCTTGTGCTTGGGTTTGGGTACCAGATCCCATACATCATTTCTCTTGAATTGATTTAACTCTTCTTCCATAGCAAATATCCAAGCATCATCTGAGAGAGCTTCATTTGTTGTTTTTGGTTCAATCAAGGATACTAATCCAAACAATGATTCTTCATCTCTGAAGTTTGATCTTGTTTTTCTTGGACTGTTCTTGTTTCCAAGGATGAGCTCTTCAAGATGTGATGATTTGTATTTGAATGTGTTTCTTGGAATATCAATTGCTTCAGAGTTATCATCATCAGTTTGATGTTCTTGAGCAGCATCAGAAGGTGTAGCTTCTTGAGTTTCAGAGTCTTCTACAGGTTCTATGTAGTTGTCATACTCTGGAACTTCATCTTTTGAGTCATCAGAACCTGACAAATCTTTAACAGGCTCTGACTTTTTATCATCAGACTCTTTATCATCAAACTTTACGTGCATTGATTCTTCCACTGTCTTAGTTTCAGAATTATACACTCTGTATGACTTAGAGCGTTCAAAGTATCCAATGAAGATTTTCTTACAGGCTTTAGAGTCAAATTTCCTAAGATGGACTTTATTATTCAGAATGTAACATGTACAGCCAAATTGATGAAAATAAGAAATATTGGGTTTTCTTCCTTTAAAGAGTTCATACGTTGTTTTGTTCAAAATATGTCTTTTATAGATTCTATTTTGAATATAACAAGCAGTGTTAACAGCTTCTGCCCAAAAGAATTTTGCTAAATTATTTTCATGCATCATGGTGCGTGCCATTTCTTGTAAAGATATATTCTTTCTTTCTACAACTCCATTTTGTTGTGGAGTTCTAGGAGAAGAGAATTCATGGAGAATTTCATGTTCTTCACAAAAATTTTCAAAAGGTTCATTTTCAAATTCACCACCATGATCACTTCTCACTTTCAAAATCTTGGAATCCTTTTCATTTTGAATTTGGGTACAGAAGATGCTAAACACCTCATATGTGTCATCTTTAGTTCTCAGAAATTTAATCCAAGTCCATCTACTATAATCATCCACTATGACTAATCCATACTTCTTACCATTGATTGAAGCAGTGCTAACTAGTCCAAAAAGATCAATATGTAAGAGTTCTAAGGGTCTGATAGAAGAGACAATATTCTTGTTCTTAAAGGAACTTTTGACAATTTTCCCTTGTTGGCAGGAACCACAAAGTGAGTCTGAGTGATATTTAATTTTTGGAAGGCCTCTGACAAGATTGTCCTTACTAAGCTTAGAGATTAACCTCCAGTTAGCATGACCCAATCTTTTGTGCCAGATCCATTTTTCATCACTCAGTGTCAAAAGACAAAGCACTTGTTGTTCCTTTAAATCAGAAAAGTTGACTTTATAACATTGTCTTTTCTATTACCCTTAAAAACAATAGATTGGTTAGAGTTTCTAATTACAGTACATGAATCCTTATTAAACATGACATCATAATTACTATCACACAATTGACTTATGCTAAGTAAATTATGATGTAGTCCATCTACTAACCAAACATTAGAAATTAACAAAGAAGAATTACCAATTGTACCTATACCAATGATCTTTCCCTTCTGGTTGCCACCAAACCCTACTGCTCCTCCTTCTTGCTGATTCAGGGTGTGGAATAAGAGCTTGTCTCCTGTCATGTGACGTGAGCAACCACTCTCTAGATACCATGAGCTTTCTTTTCTTCTTTGGGTGCATACCTGCAGCATACACTATTTCAGATTTTGGTACCCATACTCTGATGGGTCCATTTTGGTTAGTTTTGAGAATCTTATTCTTCTTTTTAGAGTATTCAGAAGATCTGGAGTCAACTGCGCCTTTAGAAAATGATTTAGGCTTATGTTGTCTCTGAGACTTTCCTCTTGAGTGTGTTAGAGAACCAGTTACCAAGTTTGCTTTAGAAGTACTAGTGCCCCGCTTATCAACAGGCTTTGGTACTCTGATAGCTTTAACTTGAGTAGACATAGATACTGATGTGAGGGGAACCTGGGTTTTAGAAGACTTAGGTTCAGAAGATGAGTTATCTTCTCATACCTTATCTTGTGGTTCCAAGGTCACAAGAGTATCAGACACAGTCAGAGGTTCTTAGATACCCTTAGTAAAGTTAGAATAAGCTTCTGAATGTGATTTGCTTAGACAGACAGAGTTGTTTGATTTCCCTACATCAGAAGATGTAAGGGAACCAAGCCCTTGTCTTTTATGATAATTGCTAAGCCCACCATGATTCATAGAAGATATCCTAGTTTTGTCTATGTTATGGTGAACAAACTCTTGAAGAGAAATTTCATACTCATCATAGGGTTTGTGACATGTTCTACATCCAGCCTCAAGCACTTTAATTGTTTTAAGAGATTTTTGATACTTTGCTTGAGTCTGGCTGAGATTTTCATTGAGCAGCTTCAATTTTTGTTTACAAAAATCTAGCTCACTCAACTTTTCCATGTACTTCACCATGACATCTTTCAAAGCTTTGGTCATTTGAGTGCTAGACATTTTATAGATCACCTCATCAATATCGTCTGTGTCAGACTCTGAATCATTTTCATTATCTGACTCGCCAGTGGCCATAAGTGCCAGGTTTGCTTCCTCAGAGTCTTCGTCCTCAGGTAGTTCATTGATATCTTTCCATGTTGCCATCAGACTCTTCCTGGCTTTATTCTTGATTGTACTTTTTCTTCCTTTACCCTTGGAGTTGAGTTCAGGACAATCAACCATAAAGTGTCCAGGCTTATGACAATTGAAACAATTTTTTGTGTCATCCTTCTTCTCTTTGCTAGTGTTGTTCCTTGATCCAAATCCTTTGCTTGGGAAATTTTTGCCTTTCCTTGTTGACCACTTTTGAAACTTCTTGGACAAGAGTGCAAAGACATCATCATCTGATCCATCTTCTTGATCATCTATGAAAGATTCCTCTGCTTCAGATTCTACAACTTTGGCTTTCAGAGCCTTAGATGAAACTGAAATAGATGGCAAAGCCACAAATTTTAGTTTCTTCTGAGGCTCATCAGATGATAGTTCAATCTCATGACTCATGAGTGAACTTATCAATTCCTCCAAGCCAAGTGTGTCCAAATCTTTAGCTTCCTGAATAGCTGTTACCTTAGGCCTCCACCTTGAAGGTAAGCTTCTCAGAATCTTTCTTACATGATCAGAAGTTGTATAACTTCTCTTCAGAACTTGGAGACCAGCCACTAGAATTTTGAACCTAGAATACATAGATTCAATATTCTCATCATCCTTCATTCTAAAGAGTTCATACTGTTGGATCAAAAGAGTAGCCTTTGCTTCTTGAACCTGTTTGTTTCCTTCATATGTGGAACACAAGGAGTCATAAATACTCTTGGAAGTGGATTTGTCTATGATCTTGAGATATTCATCATGAGATATACAACCAATAAGGAGATCCTTGACCTTGTGGTGTTTCTTGTAAGCTTTCTTGTCTGTAGGAGTGAACTTCTTTCTTTCTTTAACAGATAACTTTCCTCTTTCATCAAGTCCTTGAAAAGTTACCCCTTCTTCAACCAAATCCCAAAGCTCATCATCTATACCAATAAGATGACTGTATATTCTATCTTTCCACCAGGAAAACGTAGAAGCATCTCCATTGAACTTTGGTGCTTTGTTGTTTGTCTTATCTTCAACATCATAGTCATGAGTGTAAGTGCACCAGTTCATCCTCATGTTTTAATAATTGTCAAAACACATGAAAATAGAGTAGAACATATTTTGGCAACATTACAAATGACTTGACAGCGAAAAACTATCTTTAACACTTTGAAAAATTGTTTTTAGGTATTATGTATCGATACATAAACATGTGTATCGATACAAATGTCCTGAAATTACTTCAGACTGATTTTGTGCAATTTGTATCGATACATATATCACTTGTATCGATACAAAAGTGATCTCTCAGAGGCATATAGTTACCTGTGTATCGAATCATGCTTGCATGTATCGATACACACCTATGCCTCTCAGAAATCCAGAAACATCATGATGTATTGAATCATGCTTGCATGATTTGATACATATCAGTCAAGATTTCAAGAAACTAATGTATGTATCGATACACACCCGTGTTTGTATCGATACATAGGTCAAATCTTTCATTTTTAACGCTGGTCAAAGGGTTTGTATCGATACAAACCATCAGTTGTATCGATACATGTCTGTGAAATTTTGTCCAAATTTGCTCAATTCTATTCTCTCTTTAAATAGCAATGTGGTGTGTCATTGTAATAAAGAGAAATCAGTGAGTAAGTTCAGAAAACGCTTTGGAGTTCAAATTGAGTGAAAATTTGGATCAAAGGTTTCATTCAACACAAGTTCATCATCTTCATCAAGTTTGCAATCAAATTGAAGTTTGAGTATGGGATCAATTCAATAGAAACTGCAGATTTGTGTGATAATGTTCGGTACGGTTCGCGGTGAATCAGAATCGTGATCGGGTTGAATTGTGTTGAAGGTTTTGGTTTCTCTCAAGGGTTCAAGATTGTGCGAATCTTGGAGGTTCAACAACAAGAAGCGAAGGACTCAGCTGGACGATCGGGTGCGGATTGGCACGGGTTTGATCGTTGGAATCAGAGGGCGAAGCTTCGTTGTGTGTTGAGGTTTATTCGCATAGTTTACTTTTGATTCGTTATAGGGTTATAAGTTTCAATTGTAAATTGTGCACTTTTGTTCATCGTTTTGATCAATATACTCTCAAATAACCCGTTTGGTTATTTGGGGGGAAACGTACCCGGCCGACCGCGAGGACGACACGAAAGCCGGGGAACTCCCTAATCAAACGCTTGTGTCTTTCTCTCTTTCAATCTTTTACTTTTAAGTAATCGCTTTAATTTTGAGTCAATTGAATTTTTCGTGTTCGTACGTATGCACAAAAATTCAATTGGTATATCTTGATTGTGATTGGATTAGATTGGAAACTATTAAACTTGCTTGGGCTGTTTTAATTGAAAACGTTTAATTTCGAATAATTTGTACACGATCATTTCTAAGTCTTTTCATACGTTCAAAGGCTATATTACCTTTCCAGTGATTAATCGGGTGCAAAGAGACTACCGATCCGGTAGGTGCTTCCGCGCGTACCGTTTAAACGAAATAATTTTGAAAAACCTACATTGTTTTTAAGGGCACTTATTCAACCCCCCCTTCTAAGTGATAGCCAAGTAGTCTAACAAGTGGTATCACGAGTCCGGTTCAATTTTGTTTACAAAATTCGGAGGATTGTGTCAATTATTAGAAAACATGGCTTTTGCACCGAAAGGGGCGTATATTAGGGCTCCTATATTCAATGGAGATCATTTTGATTATTGGAAAAGTAGTATGCGGATTCACATCAATTCTTTTGATGGTGAAGTGTGGAATGCTATTGAGACCGGTCCATTTGTTCCGACAATCACCGATCCTAATGGCATTGTCACCAATAAGCCTATGGCACAATCGACGGATGATGAAAAGAAAAAGGTCAATTACGATGCAAAGGCACAAAACATACTTATTTCATCCCTTGGGATTGAACAATTTTATCATGTGTCGCATTGTTCTACGGCCAAAGAAATGTGGGATACATTAGTTACTCATTTTGAGGGAACTAATGAGGTCAAAATTTCGAAAATAAACACCTTAACTCAAGAGTTCGAATTGTTTCATATGCAAGATGGTGAAACCATTGCGGATATGCAACTAAGATTTGTAAAAATCACCAACAAGTTACATGGTCTAGGTAAACCAATCACAAATCAAGATGCTACTAATAAGATTTTGAGATGTCTTAATAGGTCATGACAACCAAAGGTCACCGCAATCAAAGAAGCGAATGATCTTACTACTTTGAGTCTCACAACCTTATTTGGTAAGCTAACGGAACATGAACAAGTGCTTAATTTGTTGGAAAAGCATGAGAAAGGTGAGAAAAAGGAAAAACACAACGAAAAAGAAAAAGAAAAGGATAAGAGGTCAATTGCTCTAAAGGCCTCCAAATCCAAGTCCAAAAAGGTTGAGCAAGTGGAAAGTAGCTCAAGCGAAGACGATTCCGATGATGAGGAAATGGAGCTCTTCATTCGACGCTATAATAGATATGTGAGAAAGAATGGGATAAGACATTCCGATGACAATCTTAAGAAGTTTCGGAAAGATAGTGGTTACCGCCGGAAGAATGAAGATGCTAGGTACTCCAAGAAAGGGATATGCTATGAGTGCGGCCAAGTTGGTCACTACAAGCCGGATTGTCCTAATCTCAAGAGAAAAGAGAATGAGTCATCTTCAAACAAAAGGAGGAGCAAAGGAAAGAAAGCTTATGTTGCATGGGAGAGTAGTAGATCTTCATCTCATTCATCATCAAGCTCTAGTTCATGTGATGAAGGCGAAGTGGCTAATGTATGCTTCACAACTCATCCTCACAAAAAGAAGGATAAAGCTCCCAAAAAGGTAAACCAAAATCACTCTAGCTCATATACTTCGTTAGAGTATCATGATTTGCAAAGTGCATTTGAGGACCTATGTAGTGAAACTAGGAAAGCTTTCAAACGATTAAAAGAAATTATAAAAGTTAACAAAGCTCTTGAAAAGAAAGTTTCCAAAACGGAAGAAGAGTTGAAAGCTTTCAAGGTATCATTATTAGAAAGGTCAAGTGCAAGTCATGATAATAATAATAATAATATAGTTGGTTGTGATAATTGTATCACTTTGTCAAAAAATATTAAGAATCTCAAGGACAAAGTGAAAGAATTATCAAAACCTAGAGTCTCTCATCAAGTTGATCCAAAACATTGTCAAAACACTTTGAAAGTCAAAAACAAATATTCTAAACATTTCAAAATGGATCAAAAGAAGAGTGACTCACATATTGTTTGTCATTATTGTTGTGACAAGGGTCATACTATTGCAAAATGCCATGCTCGAAAAACCTTGGTACCAAAAGGCAAATTGCAATGGTTACCCAAGTTAAGCAATAATGTTGCTACTAACCAACTAGGACCCAACATGAGTTGGGGACCTACTTCAAATGTCTAAGTATGTAGGAGAATGTCCTGAACCATTGACGAAAGACACCGACATCAATGGAGTTCAAGACTTACGAACAAGGAAAATAATGAGAAAATCTTTAACTCAACACTTATAATGTTGTGGAAATTGATCACTTCCTCCACATAACACTTAAGGGAAGATTCTATTCTCTACCTTTTCCTTTATATTTTTTTACTTAGCTTTTGTACATTGGTTCATATACATACAACTTTCACCTTAATATGATATTTGCTTTGATAGTTGTCTAATCCTTCATTTCCAAGAATTTTGCTCAAAAATATTTATAAGCTTTTGAGACTCATACGTCTTAAATGGGGATTTGACAAAAATCATTACAATTGCCATATTAAGTTCATATTTGGTTTGTATTGGTTTGTTTTGTTCTTATATGTGACTTTGTGTGCATACATAGACATATATTTTTATATGATTAATTTTGGTACTTTGATTCTTTATGTGAATGGATTATCATGCATATATGGTTTAACATGTGTTCTCATGTTATAATGTGCTTTGGTATTGTTTTTGCTCACATACATAAGTATGTACCTTGTTGATTATATGTGTTTCATACATACATGTGTGTTTATGCATTTGTTGCATTAATTTGTTTATTTTCGTCCCATATTTTGATATGTTGGTTGATTTAAAATGTCGACATGTTACGATATTCATGCGTTGGTTTTGGTTTGTTATTCTACATTCCATATTTGTCATGAAATTTGGTATTCGTCATTGATATATTTTGGCATATCTTTGTATGTATTTATATTGATTAGGAACTTTCATCATATAAGTGCATTTCGACAAATGTAAGTGCACGATATGACTTTGGTTAAAATTGTTTGAACATGATACTTCTAATAGACCCTCTTCTTCTTTTTGATATTGTCAAAGGGGGAGAGATTTGGATGCACAAGCTAAGGATGAATAGCTAAAAGAATTCTTGAATATTATCAACAATGTCAAACGCATTATGGCATTAACTCAGGGGGAGCGTTGCTTATTGTTAGCCTTGATGTTTATTGCGTCTGTATACATATTGCTATTTTATTGCATATTAGGTATAGGCTTAGTTAGCTTATGCATAGTTTTGACAATTATCAAAAAGGGGGAGAATGTAAGTGCACCAGTTCATCCTCATGTTTTAATAATTGTCAAAACACATGAAAATAGAGTAGAACATATTTTGGCAACATTACAAATGACTTGACAGCGAAAAATTATCTTTAACACTTTGAAAAATTGTTTTTAGGTATTATGTATCGATACATAAACATGTGTATCGATACAAATGTCCTGAAATTACTTCAGACTGATTTTGTGCAATTTGTATCGATACATATATCACTTGTATCGATACAAAAGTGATCTCTCAGTGGCATATAGTTACCTGTGTATCGAATCATGCTTGCATGTATCGATACACACTTATGCCTCTCAGAAATCCAGAAACATCATAATGTATCGAATCATGCTTGCATGATTTGATACATATCAGTCAAGATTTCAAGAAACTGATGTATGTATCGATACACACCCGTGTTTGTATCGATACATAGGTCAAATCTTTCATTTTTAACGCTGGTCAAAGGGTTTGTATCGATACAAACCATCAGTTGTATCGATACATGTCTGTGAAATTTTGCCCAAATTTGCTCAATTCTATTCTCTCTTTAAATAGCAATGTGGTGTGTCATTGTAATAAAGAGAAATCAATGAGTAAGTTCAGAAAACGCTTTGGAGTTCAAATTGAGTGAAAATTTGGATCAAAGGTTTCATTCAACACAAGTTCATCATCTTCATCAAGTTTGCAATCAAATTGAAGTTTGAGTATGGGATCAATTCAATAGAAACTGCAGATTTGTGTGATAACGTTCGGTACGGTTCGCGGTGAATCAGAATCATGATCGGGTTGAATTGTGTTGAAGGTTTTGGTTTCTCTCAAGGGTTCAAGATTGTGCGAATCTTGGAGGTTCAACAACAAGAAGCGAAGGACTCAGCTGGATGATCGGGTGCGGATTGGCACGGGTATGATCGTTGGAATCAGAGGGCGAAGCTTCGTTGTGTGTTGAGGTTTATTCGCATAGTTTACTTTTGATTCGTTATAGGGTTATAAGTTTCAATTGTAAATTGTGCACTTTTGTTCATCGTTTTGATCAATATACTCTCAAATAACCCGTTTGATTATTTGGGGAGACGTACCCGGCCGACCGCGAGGACGACACGAAAGCCGGGGAACTCCCTAATCAAACGCTTGTGTCTTTCTCTCTTTTAATCTTTTACTTTTAAGTAATCGCTTTAATTTTGAATCAATTGAATTTTTCGTGTTCGTACGTGTGCACAAAAATTCAATTGGTATATCTTGATTGTGATTGGATTAGATTGGAAACTATTAAACTTGCTTGGGCTGTTTTAATTGAAAACGTTTAATTTTGAATAATTTGTACACGATCATTTCTAAGTCTTTTCATACGTTCATAGGCTATATTACCTTTCCAGTGATCAATCGGGTGCAAAGAGACTACCGATCCGGTAGGTGCTTCCTCGCGTACCGTTTAAACGAAATAATTTTGAAAAACCTACATTGTTTTTAAGGGCACTTATTCAACCCCCCCTTCTAAGTGATAGCCAAGTAGTCTAACAATGAGAGACTGCTTTCATGTTCACACTTGCAGATGCGTCAGTCATAGTGTTTTTCAACAAGAAACTGTCTCACTGTTAGGTGATAAAAACAGAACCGGGCTCTTGATGCCAATTGAAGGTGTGAAAAACACAAGAAGGGGGGGTTGAATTGTGTTTTGTGTAGTTTGAAAATTTCTTCTAAGTTATAAAACTTATCAGAGTTTGCAGCGGTTTAGAAAACAAAACACAATCAAACAACAACTAAAAAGGTATGAGAGTGAGAGAGAAAGATAGAGACAGAGATTTATACTGGTTCCTCTCACAAACCGAGAGTACGTCCAGTCCCCTTGCACTTCCAAGGGAGTTCACTAATAATCACACAAGATTACAATTGCTCAAGCACGCAGGCAAGAGGCTTCCAATGCTCAAGTAACACTTACAAGAGACTTCCTTTGCTCAAGCACACAAGCAAGAGACTTCAAACAACTTACAATAAAACAGAGTATATGAACACTGATATACAAATCAATGTTCAATAAGAATAAATAAATACAACTCAATGACAAGACTAATCTTAGAATCCTAATAAAAGAAATTTAAGGTTCAACAACTGTATGATTCAGAAGCTGAAGCTTGAGTCTTGGATTTCAAATGAGTTCAAGTTGTATTCAAGTTGTTTTTGTGCATAGGATGATTTTTGCAGAGTAATAGCTCTTTCAAAATTGTTCAATGTTGTTGTACACAAAAACTTCACTACCACTCCTATTTATAGTAGAAGGTGGAGCGTCTTGAATTAGAATTCGTTGCTGGAGATTGCGCCAGCTGGTAATAGTACGATCTTTGAACCATATCAGGTAACCTTTGTGTACGACCAAACTTGGGAATAAAGATTCGTCCAATTCTGGTAAAAGGTTCGTACAATAGTACTAACGTTACTATTATGTGGATAAGGTTGATTCTCCAGCTTTTGGGTTGTCAGAAGATGATGAAATTCAATCATTGTAGCAGAGAATGTTCTTCTGACAAAACGGCCTTCACTGCATGTATCAGAACATGATGTATTCAAAACATAGTTTCTGATGACGTAGCCTCTGATATGCAGCTTCTGACGAGACTAGACTGCATCTTCTGATGAGCTTGTTCTGGTCAGAATTTGCTTCCCATTTCAGAGCTTCAAATGTACTCATAGTGAATATAAAATTTTAGCTTATATATCTGCACACTAGAGTAAATAATTAGTATACCCTATTGTATATTAATATCTTTGTTATCATCAAAACTTAATTGAGTCATATCAGAACCTCTTTTGTTCCAACAAGATCTAGTTTGTCTTCATATTCTTCTTTAAATTAGTCGTGCTTGAAGTATTATACTCATGTTGAGTGAATGAGAAAACCACAAGGTTATTGGATTTGTAAACTCGTAATCTTCAATGAAAAAGCATTCACCGTTTCCTTGATTACTTTGTTTCTCCAAGATGCAAAACATATGTTTGCCTTTGTTCTGATACCTGTATTTAAAAATATTGACAAAAACAAAATACCACGATACAAATAATTAACAAAATACATTAATATTTTCGATTGAATTTAAGATATGGTACTTCAGGACCAATTCATGTTGTCCATCATTTTCTGGAATACATGATCTATACTAACATCAAGTGACGTTGCAATCATTCTAGAACACAATCAATAGATTTGTCCATATCAAATTGTTTTAATACATTTGCTATATAAGTTTCTACATAAGCTTCTCATTTAAATAATAAATTTGCAAATCCAAACAAACATTTCACATGTGTCATATGCAATTTCAAATCTTTCTATAATCAACATATTTTAGGATCTCTTCTGGAGTCATAATAATATTTATATTATCATAAAATCAATTATAATAAAATTACTTCCAAATGTTTATAATGGACATACGATGTCATTTCTTCAATGTATCATAAAAATTAACTCCTTCGGAGAGTTTCATACAATCATCAATTCGAATGAGTTTCATATAAATTTAGCCTTTCAAGTGCTACTAAACTTTATCAAACAAGAAAAAAATTCTTAAATTCACTTCAGGTGAATATGTCTCATCAAAATAAATTGTAGACATTTACCATCTACTTTTGGTGAACATATCAAACTCTATAAGTTTGTATTATATCAATATAATTCTCTTTAGCGTAAAAATCATATATATCTAATTAACTTCACATCTTCAGGTGTGTGAACTACAAGTCCAAAAAGTTCAGTTATATGAATAGAGTTTGATTTCACTCAAATTGTTTATTTCCATCTGCATATATTTTCTTTATCTATAATCGTTAATAGACTTTGATTCATGATCCTCGTTATCACTTATCACATATAGCGCTATAGAAAAACATAGTCAACGTTGACTTTCATTTTTGGTTCCATCTCATTTCATTCATAACTTATTGAGATCTCTTAATTTTCATAAATTTCAGGTACCTGATCAGTTCTTCTGGAACTTAAAAATCAATCATATATCAGACAAATCTATAAGAGTTTCTACATCCTCATTTGGGTTATCTTTAGCTCATTTTCTTGTTTGAGGATTTTTATATTTGGAACCAACTGGTCTATCACGCTTCATGCGCGATTGAGACTCATTTGCAATATTCTATTATCCGACAAGGATATATATTTTCTTTGGAGCACTATTAGCAGCTTCTATTTTAACTTTGCAAATGAGTTATATTTTGAGGATCACGATGAAACAATAATATTTATTTTCAAATAATTCATTTGAACTTCAAGTTCATATTTTTCAGCTGCTACTTCTCTCCCCCTAATATTGGGAAAACTAATTCATCACTTGATAATCAGCCTTCTGGGCTGTGAACAAGTCTCCAATTTTTAACTCAAGATACTTTATAATAGATGGAGATTCATATCAAATATATTTTCCCAATATTCTTTAATAATTCATCTTAGTGCATTACATTGGAGCAATTGGAACATACCAACACATCCAAAAATGCTAATAAGAAAAATATTAGGTTATAAACCTAAAATTAACTGAATAGAAAATTAAGGGGAGAACTTCTATATAATAACTTATTGGCTTGATGCGAAGCAAAAACTCAATATAAATTGTTTCATGTTCCCAAAGTAGAATTTTGTACTTATGATTTCATAAGTACCAATCACACATTTAGCTTTAGACATCTAAATAATGGATCTTCAAGTCCATTTTTCTTAATAAGCATATGCTACAAGATATTCATATCAATTTTGGTCGATCAATTTCACAAACTTCTGGTTGTGAGTTGACTGAACATTTAGTTGATGCATCAATTAAAGTCGTATAATATCTAAATGGTAATTGGTCTCAAAATTTGTGAGAGACTCAATTTTTCTAATTTTCAACCTCCTTTGGGAACAAGGAATACACAAATTATTGAATTGATGAAATTTCTGGCTCTTCAATACATATCCAAAAAGTATAATACTCCCTCCGTTCCTTTTTATAAGCAACACTTTGAAAAAATTACACATACCAAGGAAACACATTGTAAATAGTTCTTTTCATTTAATACTCTTATAAATTTAAACTTATTCCATCTATACCCTTATTTAATTACTCTAAATTCAATTAACTTACTTATTTTTAATATTCTCTTTCATAATAAATAAGGGCATAAGTGAAACTCAACATTTAAAACATTTTAAAATTAGTCAAAGTTTCTTATAAAAAAGAATAAAAGAAAATTCACTTTTGTTTCTTATAAAAAAGAACGGAGGGAGTACCTTTTTTTTCTCGCATCGCAATAGATCCGGGATAACCCAGCCAGTCTTGCCAAAGACAAACTTATTATGATTTGTAAACTTCAGGTTTACAATAATTTGTGCTTCAATTACACTAATATATATATTCTCAAAGGAAACTTTGATCTCTTGCTCTTCTGGAGCTTTCAATAAATTTGTAGTAACAAAAATAATTTTAAAAAATACTTGCTGAAAATATTTACATATCAATTATATTAAAGATCTATGTATATAATAATATAATTGTCAAACTCAATGTAGGAAAAACAAAGAGACTAAGAAATGTGTTAATTAATAATATCTTAAAATTGTGAAAGCAAAGAAACTAAGCAATTCTCACCTTGTAACCAAAATAACTCTATTATTTATGGACTATCATGCAGTCAATATGAGCAAATAATATTGTAAACAATTTTCTCTTTTTATGCAATTAGATAGTAAGTTGCAGGGGAATGCAAAACTAACCTCCAAGAGTGTGACATTAATCCTTGCAAATGGAGTCAATAAGCTTTAAGGACTTCATAATATCATAAAATCTTTTATAGTGTCATCTCATCTTTAAGTTCATATTAATAAAAAAAATTATGACCTTGACGTGAATCATATTAAAATAAATTAATCTATTATCATAACCATAACATTGATTATACAAATGAATAGTATGAATCATTCACTTCTGAGAACGACATTCAAATAATCACGGTATTCGATCGCATATTCGAGTAGTGTGGAAATACACATATTGTCTCTTAATTTTCTCTATTTTTTTTTCAAGATCAATAGATCTTATTGTCATGCTATAAATGTGGTTCTTCAGGAACTCAAAATTAATCTTCTTAACCATAATTTTATTTTTAATTAATATAAATTATAAAGATCAAATAGATCTTATAAATTTTTGTGTAATTTTTCAAGAAGTAAATAACCAATCTAATCAGTTATTTGTACGATCCTTCTCGGATATATCACTATTAAATTCTTCAGGAATTCATAGAGAATAAAAATTGAATTTTAAGTTTTTCAAGAACTATGCAATATATTTTAAAAATAAAATCAATTCTCTAATCAATTCTTCAGGGGTTAACCCTTTTGAATTCTTCTGGAATTCAAATAGAATAATGTTGAGTTCCTTAGGAACTACCTTTTTGAATTTTTCAGGAATTCTCAAAAAATAATGAGTTTTTCAGAAACTATGTTTTTGAATTCTTCAGGAGTTCACATAGAATGGTATGGGTTATTTAAGAATTTACATAAAATGGTATGAGTTCTTCGTGAACTACATAATATATAGTTCTTTTTTATTTTATTATATAAGATCAATCTTTATGCAATACTTCAAGAATGCATAAGGAATAAATAAACACAATAATATAATTTACATAAAAATGATTCATTGGATCTATAAGGTACTTTTATTCCAATCGATGAATTATAACAAAATGACATACAATCATGCATATATAAATAATCTATTATTGACGAATATGTGGTCAATATGAACCAAGTCATACCTGAACACAAGAATTCTCACTATAAAATAGCATTCATTTACTTCTATGAATGAATTGTTCAATTTAATACGTGAACTTTCATCATTTCAATCAACTACTACTCTAATTTGATTGAAATTAGATTGATATTTATCCACCCTTAAACTCTAATTTGAACTATATGGCAAAACTCCTTACTTTTCTTTAAAATAAAAAATTAACTTCATAAGAGATATTCAAGAAAGCTGAAAATATACTTCACCTCCTTGCTTGCCATAATATAATAGCTTTATTCTCACAAAATATACTCACAACAAGATTGACAACTTTACAAAAATTCATCATAATCATCTGGGAAGTTTTAAACAAACACATTTGATACCATCATACCAATAATAAGAGTTTATTAAGAGTTTATACTCTTGATTTTAAGTGGCTTATTGAACCAAAATTCAACACATAATGGATACAATAATCCAACACAAAATATTAAAGCTTGTGTCAAATTCTAATATGCACATTCAAATAAGTTTAACCAAAACTTACGAATACCAATTCTTGTCAAATTGTTAGTAACCACTAACCACATTTGCACAGATCGATAAACAATTTAAACTTTGACACAATGTATATGTGTAAACAATTTATATGATCAAATATATCATTAAACCAAAGATTTATTATAATTTATAAAATTCTATAATATCAAACTGTATCTATTTAATATAGTAAAGGTTCATAGTGCTGAACCCTAATGAACTTGAGGAAACCCTACCTGCTGATGTAATCTTTGATGTAATGCTTACATAGTTGTGGACTAAATGCTAATTGACACATGTACCAACAATAAAGTGACTGGTGTTTGATTATTTCATCTGCATGAAATCCTATTGGATAACAAATTACACTCTTTTTTCTATAATAATCCAAACACACACACACCAGTCACCATCGTACAAACAGAGAAAGGAAAAGAGAGCCACCGCCGCACGCCCCCTCCACCTCCGTCAGGAGCTTCGCGCGCCACTCTTTCTTTCCGGCCGACCACAACTCCCAGTCAGAGCCTCTTTCTCTTTCTCTGGCCGCCGCTCTCTCTCTCTCTCTCGGTTTGCTTTCTCTCTCACTCACTGTTCTTCTTTCTCATCAACCCTAACCCCCAAATTTCAATTCCTCAAATTTTAATTTCATGCTTTTAACTTTTCAATTTCCCAATTTCAATTTCCTGTGCAAACTGAGCCAATTTTGAGTGCAGAAGTTTTTCTTTCTTCTCATGTTCTGTTCTGATTTCGAATTTCTGTCATGTTCTTTTTTAATGCAGAAATTTTGAGCAAAGGTTAAAGGTGAAAGAGGTGGAGGTGTGCAGCACTGATGCTTGCAAATAATTTTTTTATCAGATTATTTTTTTCATAATTTTTTTTATGTGTTGCTATGATTGTGAAATATGAATAATTCAATTACAGTTGGTTGAATTTTGATAGCTTTTGAGGCTGTTCTTGGTTTATTTGTTTTGATTCTTGATTTTCTTTCTTTGATGGGTTTTTGAGGGGTTTAGGAACATGAAATATGAAAAGAAAACTTGAATTTTCAGTTTTGGAGTGATTTTTATCAGATTGTTTGTTTCATAATTTTGTTTCTGGTGTTGCAGTGAAACAGGAAACAATGTGAACATCAGGTTACATATTTATTTTGCCAACCCCAAAATTCTTTATCATCAAGTGTCTATGAGTTTAAAGTTGAATATAAATCTCAGTTTTTATTTTTAAGGTGTTTGAAGAAAATTGATCTTACATACTATTTCCACTGTGTGACTGCCATTGAGGAGAAGAAGGTACCAATTTAGTTCTTTTGATTTGGATTTTAATATTCACTGATTGATGAATTTACCGAATAATATTGAAATTGAAAACTTTTTTATTATGTAGTTGATTGAACAATCTGTTAATATGTGATGAATTTATCTAATACCTTGATTTCAATTTAGTCTGAAAAACATTAGGGTACATAGTGTTCATTAGAGTGTTGAATTTTGAATTTGTCAATTGCTTATGTGTTTCCACCTTTCCCCATTAGTTTGAATGCATGTATATGTGTTTTGGATATATTGCAGCATGTTAAAATTCAAGCTAGCCTTTGTTTGAGAAATTGTTTCAAGGTTTCTTTTTTCTATGTAGACAGTTCCAATCACAAGTCCAATTTTTGAATCAATCGACTAAATAGAAGTTAACAAAGTACTGAACCATTTGCCTCTTTTTGCAGGAAATATGTATCCTTTGATTCAACAGAGATAAAGAGCATGGTTGTTTGATAATCAGGGACTAATGGACAAACCAATTTGATCTGCACCACAAGATTGAAAGGCATGGCTTGATAAAAATGTCATAGATTTCTCTGCAGATTTATAAGCATTCCGAACAAGTGACACCCTTTAGGTTCGCTTCTCTCAAATATGTTTTAAATAAAGCTTGAATGTTGTTGAACAACTTGATTTGGCTAAAGTTTAATGAGTTTCGTTAAGGACGATCATTTTTGTTTGAAAACTCAGAGTTTGAATCCGTTGCAAATTAAAGCTTATAGTAACCATGATAATTTGCCTTTTATTATATGGGTTGTTCTTAATTCCTATTCATGAAATCACTGATATGTTCCACAGCTAATATATCTATTTTAAGGTGTGATCCCCCACATGAATATATGTTGTTTTTGATATTTGAAAATAGTTTTCGAAAATAAGCCACCGAAGAAATTACTGGGTTGAGTCGCGGACTAGGTCGCTCTCTTTAAGACGTTTCGTGGCACTGCCCAAAATTGTGCAAGCAGACTATCAACCACGCCGCCTCCAGGATAAAACAGCCCAGTTACAACCGTATGCCGATTTTCTACTGCACTATAGAAATTGGTCAAGAATTACACCTTCTTGAATGATACTACAATACCACTCGAATTGATGCTCCAACATCAATCTATAATTCATCGGCGATTCAGTGGTACTAGAAAACCACTCAAATTGATGTTACAACATCAATCGATGAATCAACGGTACTACGATATCCGTATTGATACTACAATATCAATCAATAATAGTACTACGATACTATTCTCATATGGTAACTAAGACCATTCTTAAATCAAAGGAATTAAGGTCCTATGACCATTCTCAACTTGAAGGAACTAGTGATTCTTCAATCACTCTTAAACCAATTAATACTAATATAAATATTAGTATCACACAAAATATAAAATAAACTTTAACATTCACTAAATGCAATTCGTTAAATATTTGCATAACCAAATAAAGAACCTAATTGATGTTCCTACCTAACTCTTTGTTTCAAAAGTGACATGAAATAAGTTTAGTCACAAATAATATAACATAATAACAGTACTGAGCAAGAAAATATCCATCAAAAGGTTATACATAATAATTTACCATATAGTTAGGCAAGCTAAGCATCTGCTACTCATATATCAATAATTATGTATCCACCAATACACTAAACATAGAGGTTCATTAGTACTGTCAGAGGCAAAAGTATACGAGCTTATACTTAGTTAATTAAAACAACAAATTAGCATACAAGCAATTCAAGCAATGAAAGAAATCAAGGTATCACATACCAGAGGTAGATCATAATTCTAAATTTCAACATTTCAATCAACTGAGTGGTAACATCAACCCTCGATCTTAACATATTTATTTGCAATGAAAATCATAAGTTTCTTGTCATATGTCAAAATCTATTCTTGCACCTTTTTTTTTCTCTCAATCGTTCAACAAGAGGAGGATAAGTGTATATAATAGGGAGTATGAGGAGGCATTGAGATAAAGAACTCAACTGACGACCCACATTACTAATGTTATTAGTGCAGCCATAATGTGGGGTTAAAAAAGAGTTATTCTCCCATAACCATAACAGTTACAAATTGATGAAAAATAAATCACAATTAAATAAATAAATGTGACACTTAATTTAATTATTTTCTCAAAATGCACATTAGTATGCTACAACACACTAGTATCCGCTAGTACCCGATAAGGGACTCAATTTTATTTTCAATTCACACACCAATGTGAACTTTGTTCCAACAATCCCCCACTTGAATTTAAAAGAAAATTCCAAAATATCGTAGGACGATTCTTAAAGATTGTGCATAAGCAAAGGTGTCTATGACTTAAACCTTTACATAGCAAGTAAGAGCCCGATTTAGTAAGAGTGACACTTGTCTTGAACTCTATCTCGGATTTTTCTCATGGCACACAACCTTTTCTTAAGGTGTATCTTTATAGCCCGTGCTTTAATGGCCCTGCACGTGTATCCCGGTTTCATGAACGCTCTAGGAATTCCGCCTCAAAAATTCCATAGGAACCGGCCTAAGTTCCACATTCATATAGGTGAGTCTATCAAGAGTACTCCTGAAGCTCGGTACTCCACTCATACAGAGTATAGATCTCATTAAGAGTTTTATTATCTCATCCTTTCGCTTTCAGGATTCATGCTTCTCTTATTTACACTTGCATGATCAACTTTAACTCCTCACAACTTGTTATTACCCGTTGAACCTATTTCTTGGGATCTCCAATCATTTAGGTTAGGTTTCCATCATGAGAAATTCATTTAGGCGTTAGTCCCATCATCTAGGATGTATTATGGACTTCATCTTTAGCTATTCCTTTCGTCAAAGGATCTGCTAAACTTTCATCAGTGTGTATATGACCCATTCTTACAACACCTTTAGCGACTAACAATCTCATTGTGTTGTGCTTTCTTTTCATTTGACGTCTTTTACCGTTATAATAACGGTTCTCAATTTATGCAATAGCCGCTGTACTATTGCAATGGATCAACACATCCGTCATAAGTTTTTCCACAAAGGAATTTCAAATAGCAAGCAACCAACTTGCTTCTTCACTAGCTGACGCTAATGCTATCATATCAGACTCCATAGTGGACTTAGCCAACATGGCCTGTTTCCTTGATTTTCAAAACACAGTTTCTCTAGCTATATAAATATAAATATATAGCTACAAGTTCTTTTGGAATCAAATGATAGTGTATTCCAATATACATCACTGTATCTGTCAAGTACAACAGAAAATTTGAGATTCATGGTCCTTTTAAGGTATCTAATGAATCTTTCAATAGCACACCAATGCTTGTTATTCGGTTTACTAAATTAGGAGAATGGTTATAGTTGATGTTGAGTCAGCAAGAATTCAATGCAGACCCTTTAAAATTCGAAAAATGACACAAAAAACAACATAACATCCACTGGTGCAAGTTGCTTGTAAATTCGCAGCAGTCACAATTTACACTAAACTTCCACTGGTGTGAGTTGCCTTTAAAACTGTTCATTTTTCTTTCCAATGTGGGACTCAATCCCACTTTTTCCAATTCACACTTCAATGTGATTTTTTCATTTATAACCATTATGGATTAACTTCCATTCACTTTAAACTCATTTGGCATCATCAAATTGTCAAACTATTCATGTAATTTCTTATGGCTTATTTAAGACTCTGCAAAGTCTTATATACCTTATCGACTTTAATTTTCTTGCCCATGAATTACAAAATCTTTAGGTTGTTCCATAAAAATTTCTTCTTCCAGATCATTATTTAGAAAAACAGTTTTAATATCCATTTGGCCTTATGGATATTATTCTTGGGATTGAAAAAAATGTTGAAAAGATCTATAATTTTTTCTTTTCTAAAAATCATTTACAACCATTAATTCGGCAATCATGAAGCAAGTCTACTAAAAATCAAGTCTTATTAGACTCTAGAGAATCCATCTCATCATTTACGGCCACCACCATAAATCACCATAAGGAATCCATCTCATCATTTACGACTACCACCATAAATCAGCATCCAAGAACGACTTTATCTTGGAGATTCGTTGGATCCTATTCAAATCTATAAACCATGTAATCAGGTTCATACTTTTTAGCAACTCTTGCTATCTTACCTCTTTGAGGTTCTATTACATCTTGTTCGATATTCTCATCATTGATTATGATCACTGAAATGTGAACAATTACAATGTCCCCACTAGTGCCCCCACTATTTCTCAATTTAAAGAGAAATTCAATTTCATAGAGATCAACATCTTTTGATTCTATGATCATTTTAGCATTTAGGCTGTAAGACCCAGAATCTCACTGTACAGTTTGTGTAAGGAACGTTGGTGGTGGCTAAGAATTTTAGGGTTTTTATTAAGTATTTCGCAAGCATCGTTGTAATAACAGCATTATTGCTGAGTTGAAGCTGGTTTTGGATTCGTGTACTATTAAAGCCCAGACTTTTGGTTCTTAGTCCTCTTTTATATATGAGAACGTTCCTGTGTCTTCAGAATTTCGAAATTTGACTTTCCCCGTTTTTTTGAAAAACGAGTAGAAAACTGTTCCCGCTGCTTAAAATTTTACGGTTTCTGTTTTCCGTCGAATTTTAATTGGAGACTTTATATATCGGCGCGAGTTGGAATCTAGTTTCAGAATATTTTTGGGAGCTAAGGAAATAAATTTCAGTCGGAGAATAAAGTTTAGCGATAATTTTTAGAAATGGTTTACGATGAGCTTTTATCTCGTAGATTTTCTATTTTTCGCAAGTTAGACCGTTAGCGGAGTACGACTCGCCGAGAGCGAACGCGAGAGCTGAGTAGCGTAAAGTAGATATTTTCACAAAGAAAGCAATCATGAGTTTTTGATCCAATGGCTAGGGATTAGCCTTGTAACTTTTGCTTTTGATCCAAAGGCTTGGATTGATCAAGAGTAAATTACATAGTAAGGAGGTTTAGCAATTTGGACTTGGAAGCAAAATCACAAAAACTACTCCCTCCTCTCTTCTCTCACTCGGCCGACTTTCCACCCCTTCACTCATCCATTCAAAAATTCCATTTCTCATTTTTATCAAGCTTGGATCATTAACTTGCCAAGGAATCTTCTTCACTTAAGGTAACTAACCTCTTCTCTTCCTTATCTAGCCATGAACTTCATAGATTTTTGGATTTTGAGGATTATGTTCTTGAGAGAAAAATTCTAGAATTTAGTTTTAATTAGTTTTTGGTTCCATAGAAGTGTTCATGAGAGTTAATTAGTACATATGAGTGATGTATGTGTTGATTTCCATGGTTGATTTAAAGTTTTCACAAATTTTAAGTTAGGGTTTGAAGAAAATTTTTGAAAAGATCATAAACTTGAATTTTGTTTTGAGATTTTGTTTTTGATGTAAGTTTTGGGCTTTGTGGCAAAATGGATTCTTGAATACAAGCTTTGTTTGGAAAAATAAGAAAAAAATTTATTTGGTGTTCTTGAGCGATTCGATGAACATATTTTAAGAAATTTCGTTTTGATCCTCAAAGCAGTCAATTGAGCAATTAGATGTCTTTGCAAACTAATAGATAATTGTTAGGGTTTTGAAATGGAAAAAAAATGGAGTGTTGGCCTTGTTTGTTGGTTTTGGCCGTGGCACCCCTTTGTATAGGGAGGAAGAGTTTCAAATTTTCTAAGTCCTTTTAGGAAGGCATAATCATGGTTTAAAAGGGTGTGCAATTATAGCTGGGTTTAGAAAAGAAAATGTGTTGCTTTTGCCTTCAGAAAACCAATTTGAGAATTGTCGAAAATTGCGATTCGACCTAAAATGTTTTGGATTGTTCGGGTAAATGATTTTGGGGGTATTATAGGATATTACCATGTTTTTGGAATTGAAAAATTTTGAGTGATTAGGTGTTTTTCAAATTCTTGGCCGTGGCCAATTAAGGAGAAGGGAAAAAGATTTCAAAATTTTTAAAGTCCATAATGTGAGAAAATTGATCATTGAGTTAGTATATGGTTATAGTTTTAAAAGAGTAGAAGTATATGGTTTTACTTGGTAAGAAAAACTTGAAACTTGCGACGCAAGAAAACTCTGATTTTTGTTGAGTTAATTTGAAGAGTTATGGCTTGTTTTAAAATGTTTTTGTTGTGTGAAATTGATCTCTTTTGGCTTGGTAACTCTAGTGTTTCTTTGTATGCTTTGAAACAAAAATGAATTTTGTGTGACTAAAAATAATGTCTTTAATTTCGTGAATTTTTATCGGCATGGAAAGAACTTGGAATCGCTAGGTGGGAGAGTTAGAAAGTACCTTAAACCCCCTTAGACTTTTGAGAGCAAGTTTCGTTTCGATAGGATGTACGATGAGTATTTTATTAATTTTGCGCTACATTTATTTTAGGAAGCATGAATTGTAGAATTTCGCGAAAAAGAGTAACGGAAGCTTGCTGAGGTAAGGGCACCTTTCTTTGTCTTATTTTCCATTGGTAGCATTGTGTGTATGCTTGTTGTGGTGTGCTTGGAGTGCTTGACATGTATATATTATGTATTCTCGGGATGAGAAATTGTTTAATTACATGCGTTCCTACATATGATATTGATAATCTATGTATGTTGTTGTGATTGTGATTACATAGGTTTGTATGATATGTAAAGCGTTACATGAGCATATATGGTTGTGTATGTCGGTTAGAGACTGCACGGGGTGTGTCGGTTGGAGACTTCCCTTTATATGCTAAATAGAAATATATGTCATGCATCTCATTGTCGTGTATGTCGGTTGGAGACTGCACGGGGTGTGTCGGTTAGAGACCACCTAATCCTGCGGGATTTTGTTGAGTTGGTGTTTGTCGGTTGGAGACTTCACCTGCCCTGCGGGGTATAGTAGGGGTTGGACCTACGACTCTCTGCCGAGAGGTTAAATTCCGGAATTCATGCATGTGGCAGCCAGTGATTGGTGTCACGATCATGTAGAGTCTGCATTTGTAGGCTATGTGTGCATTTAAATATATCATGTACGTTGACGTGAAAATATTATATGTTTACTTGTTTTTCCATATATGGTAAGTGTATTATTTGTGGTACTTGTGGTGACCCTTGCAACATTTCATTTGCGGGCTCCTCCCACCCTAGACGATGGACCACCTCCTGTTGCCGATGCTCGTGAGGGAGACGGTGACTACCTGGGACTTCGTTGACCGGTTACTGCTGACTGCTTGGAGCCTCGACCCAGCTTCAGGCACAGCTTCCTATTATGGGCGTGTTAGGATCATTACTAGTCGTGGTTAGGATCATTACTAGTCGTGGTTCGGTTGGTTTAAAAAAGTCATCCAAACCAAACCAAACCAATGCGGTTAGGATCGGTTCGGTTGTTGCGGTTTACGACGTAATATTTCGGTACCAAACAATTTTAAACATAGCAAAAAAAACTTGAATTTCCTAAGTAATATTAAAGTACCAATAAAAGTTGTTTATCCAAAATAACATTACAGTACGTTACAATTTTAAATATACAAAAAAAGAATTTAAAATTCCAAAATAACATTATAGTATCGATAAAAGTTGCTGATTAAAAATAATATAACAACACCAAAATAATATTACAGTACAAAAAATAACTACAACTTGAAGTTCCATTAATTTGGTGGACCGAGTTGGTAATTAGGCTATGTATATTTGAATATAATATAAACTTAATGTGGTATTGGAATATAATAGAAGCTTAAGGCGGTGCTAGCGGTTAACCGCGGTGTTTGCGGTTTTTGCGGCTCGCAGTTTTGCGGTTCGCGGTTCAATAAAAAAGTCATCCAAATACATCCAAACCAAATGCGGTTTTTGCGGTTTTCGGTTTGGATTGGTTCGGTTTGCGGTTTTACTTTTGGTTTGGTTCGGATATAATCACCCCTATCTATAATGCAGGTTGATTAAGAGTGTGTCATTTATAATACCAGGTTCCATTCAAGAATAAGCTTCAATGGCAAGAGAATGGGCAAGGTAAGAACAATTCACATGAGACATATGTATTTACTTAAGTGCAGCTAGAATGAAAAATAATGGTATTGTATATTTCAAAGTTGTTTTAAATTGTGCATTGAGAAAGCTTAGTAACAAAGAAGAATGTGTATTGTAATTTATTCTTTTTGATATTTTGTACTGGGGTTGAATTAATGAATGATAATGTTAGACAATTAATTCAATTATGTTGCTGTAAGATTGGCAAACTTTTTGCACCAAAAAAAAAAAAAGATTGGCAAACTTACATTTATATCGCCATAAATACTGCACGGGGGATTGCATACTTACATGAGCAGTGAAGAAATGGGATAATACACTGTGATATCAAACAATAAAATATATTTTTATATGAAAACTTATTGTATGTTGTGATTGTGACAGATGGTGTGAGCTACTGATATGGATTGTCTAAATATTGATAGTAAAAAGGGGAGTGTTGGTATATTTGATGGGATGACTTTTTCATTATTTCTCTCTTACCCTTAAAAAAAACTACCAACAAAAAAAGTAACCAACTATATATAAAAAAGATACAAATTTTGGTATGACTTTTTCATTATTCTTATTTTACCCTTAAAAAAACTACCAACAGAAAAATAACCACCAATTATGGTTTACTTTTTTTAACAAGTGCTTAGATAGTTTTACAATTTATATACCTCATTAGAATAGAAAACACAAATCATACAAACGAGAACGTGCCTGTTTGACCGCTAGTTGGTATAATTTTCTTTTTCAGGTATATTTTTTTATTAGGTTTTTTTATTTTTATCTTTTTTAAAGTTGTCGTAATTTATTTAAGTTTTATATGTTAGATTGACTTAAGCCTATTATATTTTACTAGCCGCCAAACGGGCACGTCCCGTGCCCGTTTGTGTGATCGATATTCTTTTTTTTTTTTGTTTGATGTGATCAATATTCTCTATTGTGCAAATATAAATAACTACTTAATCTCCTTTTTTTATTGGACTTATTTAATTATAACTACTTAACCTCCTTTTTTTTGTGGCTAGTTATTAAGAAGAAAAATATATATTTGTTTTTTACTATAAAAAAACTGAAAACCTATTTTTATGTGGAAGTTGTGCTTAGTTTTTTTTTTTAGTTTTTTTTTAGTTTTTTTTAAAGGTAAAATAGGAATAATGAAAAAGTCATCCCAAAAATTTGTATCCCCTTTATATATTAGTATAAATACTGTACATATCTTTTATTGTAATTTTTGTTGTTATTTTATTTTTAGATTTCTTTTAATTAAATTTTCTTTGTTTTTTATTGGGTAAAATAACTGATACCCCCCTGTAATATGGGCGTGTTTTGCTTTTCCCCCCTATAAAATTTTTCCTTACAACTCGCCCCTTGCCAAATATTGACTCTTTGCATTTGCCCCCTATTACCAAAATCTGGCAACTGACTGGGCATTTTCGCCACGTGTCAATTCCACGTTGGTCAATTTTATTTTTATTTAAATTTAATTACACGTGTGCTGCCACGTGTAATTTTAAAAAAAATAAAAAAAATAAATAAAAAAACGAAAACTTATTATTTATTTAATTATTTAATTATTTCATTTAACAGCAATTAAAAAAAAACAATTAAAAAAAAAACAGAAAAAATTTTGCTTTATTAAAGAAGATTGAGTTTCATTCCAAACCCATCTTCTTCTTCTCTACCTCGCGCCCACCATCAACAACAAACAAGGTTTGTAATTTTTTCTTCTCAACCCAGATTTCTTCATTCCCAACCCATCTTCTTCTTCTCTCTTATATTTGTTTTTCGTTTTTCTTGTTTTCCCATCCCTGTTTGTAATTTTTTTTTTTGATTAATTTGGTATTAGGTTTTGGAAAAATGGGAGGAAGCAAATGTTCATCAATTGAAACCTCAAGTGTTACTAATTTACCAAGATGTGGGTGTGGTCATCCTATGAAGATGTGGGTGTCAAACACAATCCAAAATCCTAAGAGATTGTTTTGGAAATGTCGTCAACATGGTGTAAGTTCTTGATTTCGAATTTTTTTTATTTTGATTTGAAAAACAAAGTTTTTGTTTAATAATTAATATGTTCATGAATTCATATTTGCAGTATGATTCATGTGAATTGCTTGTATGGGATGATGAATTGGACGATGTGGTAGCTGCGAACCGACATTTCGGACAACAAAAAAATTGCAAGACCTGTGAATCAATGAAGGAGTTTGGGAGAGAGTTTGGCAAGGAGTTTGGAAGGGAAATTGGGAAGGAATTTGGGAAGAAGATTAGTCACTTTGTGATAGCAATTAGCATTATGTTTGTGATTTTCTTTGCAATGTTATGGAAATCAATGTAATAGCTTACTTAGAAGCTTAGTAATGTAGCAAGTAGTTTGTTGGATTATGAATCAGTTTCATGTATTTTAGTTTTAGTTAAGTGAAATGTTAAGTTGTAATTGTTGAATCTCAACTTTATAATTCAATGAAAAAATGGTTTGTGTTATGGAATTTGGCAGCATAAGTTTAGTAATGTTAAGCCTAATTTGACTGCATAATTGGCAGCATAATTTGATAACATTTGATAATGAAAATCAAGTTCAAAATATGTTTGAAAGCATAATTGGCAGCATAAGTTTGACTGCATAATAAACTTGATTAATAAGCACAAAATTGTGCAATTGTCATTACATAAAAGGCACAACTATGGTGCATAGGTTCTTATACAAAAAGGCACAAAATTGTGCAATTGTCATTACATAATGGCACAACTATGGTGCACAAGGTTAACATAATCAGTTTGCAAAACAAGCACATATAATGTGCAACCTGTAGCTTAACAACAAAAGACAGGCCCAAGCATTCATAAAACAGAAATTGTCATCAACATAAACATAATAATCTAAAACATATTCTATTACATATTATTTCTTCTTTGGCAAATTCTTCCATGACTTCAATGATCTAAAACAAGTCCCAAGCTTTGCAGCATCTTCATCATTTTCTTTGATCACTATAGGTTGTGTCTGAGATGAACCAACTCCAACTATTGGCTTGCTGTCCCATTTAGCATTAATCCTTTCACTGCTTCTTCTTTGCTTTCCATGGTACAACTTTGTTCCTCTAACTTTGACCTTCTCAGCTTTGACTTTCTCAATCTTCACTTTTTTTTGCTTGCTCTGTTCTTCTACCCTTTCTTCTTCACCTCTTTTCTTCAAACTATATTGTATATCTCTAGCAATAATTTCTTCAAGTGTAAGCATTTCATAATCAGCTATGTCATCAAAAAAATCTCCTTCTTGACTTGGTTGATCATGTGTTGCACCATCAACAACTTGACTAGCTTCAACCACCTCATCATGTGTTGCATCCATAGGCACTGCACTTGTATCACCCACTTGATCAGAGGCATTTGTTTCAGGCACTGCACTTGTATCAGGGGGATTTGCATCAACCACTTGACTGTTAGACTACTAGGCTACCACTTAAAAGGGGGGGGTTGAATAAGTGGCTTCTTTAATCAACGGCAATTTAAAAACAATATTTGATTAAAAACAATGCGCGGAAGCACCACCGGATCGGTAGTCTACTTTGCACCTTTTGACCAAAGGAAAGATAGTATCGCCTTGAACGAATTAGGAAAATTACCGGAACGCTTAATGCAAGATATCCAAATTTAATTTGATTAACAAAAACAGTCCCAAGCAAGTTATATGGTTTGATATTTCAAGTTCAATCACAATCAAGCAAGAACCAATTGAATTTTTGTGAACCAATACGAACAACAAAAATTCAATCGATTAATCAAATTAACGAAATTAACGAAATAAAAAGAGAGAGATAAAGAGAGACACACGATGTGATTAGGGAGTTCCCCGGATTGCGCATCGTCCACGCGTTTATCCGAGTACGTCTCCCCCCAAATAACCAAACGGGTTATTTGAGAGTTTTATAGATCAAAAACTTGATGAACAAAAAGTGCACAGTTTACAATTGAAATCTATAATCCTATAGCAAAACAAAATGTAAACTAATGTGAATAACCTCGACACCCAACAGAACTTCGCCCTCTGATTCCAACGATTCACCTTGTGCCAAACCGCACCCAATCGTCCAGCTGAGTCCTTCGTTCCTTGTTGTCGAATCCTTCAAGACACGCACGATCTTGAATCACTTGAGAGAAACACTAGAACCTTCAACGCAATTCAACCCGATCACGATTCTGATTCACCGCGAACCGTATCGAACGTTATCACACAAATCTGCAGTTTCTATTGAATTGATCCCATACTCAAATCCAATTTTGATTGCAAACTTGATGAAGATGATGAACTTGTGTTGAATCAAACCTTTGATGCAAATTCTCACTCAATTTGTATCCAAAGCGTTTATCTGATCTTTCTCATTGCATCTCTAAACTCTTGCATTGAATTAAACTCCATTCCAAACTTGAACTTAAAATTTGCATTCATGTGTTCTTTCCTATACCTTTCATAACGTGGGCCTCTATCATCATCAGAAGCATCTGGGTCACTACTACCCAACTCTTCAGACTCATAAGCCTTGTCATCAAAATCATTTTCATTCTCATTACAGCCTATAGTACTAAGAATCATCTTCATGTTATTCTCAACATCATTCTCATTTTCTCCATCATCCATAAATCCATCATCCAACCCCACACCTCTCTCATCCTCACTATCATTAAACTTCATTTCTTCATCCATGTCATAATCACTATCATCATCACTTCCCTCATCACTGACATTATGTTCTACATACATTTGGCCTACAATATTATTGCCACAAATGTATTCAGCAAGTTCTACAATATCATCATCTCTCACCAATTTGGTAAAGTTGTCAGCAAAACCATCACACCTAGTCCAAATCTTAAAACTATGTTTTTCATATCCCTATCCCATAACCAAATTGATCAAATGAGCCTTACACCACTCATCAACATTTTCATTACTAATAACAGTTTGAACCCCACCTCTGTAAAACATATTGTTGTCTTCCCTCACAAATTCACCTCCATGATTGAAAACAACACTGAAGGTATTGGAATTGCTGTAGATGGAAAAAAACGAATTTTTTTTTGTAAGCCACGTGTCATAATCTCACAGACAACCCTACCCATACAAACATATCTAACATACACACAATAAAAACTACGCTAAACAACAAAAAATTTGAAAACACAAACAGACAGTCCAAACCACAATAATAGAGTTTAATAGAGAATCTAGCATGTGCATAAAGCTTACATTTTTCAGATTAAACTATAAGATTCGCAAGTTTTCAAAAATAGAAACTCACCTAACATTGTCGTCTATCGCAGCTGATTGAAGCTTCTCCGTCTTCGTTTCTTTACCCTTCTTCTCCGTCGAGTTTATCTTCTTCTTCGTTTTCGCTACTGCTTCGACCTTCTTCTCCGTCGTCGCCTTGCTGTTCGTCTTCTTTGTTTTCTTCTTCATCGCCGTTAACTTCTTCGTTTTCATTTTCGCTTCTGCTAGGGCACACGTGAAATGAAGGGGGAAAGACAAAACACCAAACTAACTTTACCAATTCCTTTTGTTTATTTTTTAATTATCCAGTTTTTTTAAATTTTCTGTTTTTAATATATAATTTAAATTAAATAATTAAATAAATAATAAGTTTTCGTTTTTTTTTGTTTTTTTTTTTAATTTTTTTTTGAAATTACACGTGGCAGTACACGTGTAATTGAATTTAAATAAAAAATAAAATTGACCAACGTGGAATTGACACGTGGCGAAAATGCCCAGTCAGCTGCCAGATTTTGGTAATAGGGGCCAAATGCAAAGAGTCAATATTTGGCAAGGGACGAGTTGCAAGAAAAAATTTTATAGGGGGGAAAGCAAAACACGCCCATATTACAGGGGTATCAGTTATTTTACCCTTTTTTTATTTTATTTCCCGAAGCAAATTTTATGTTCTCTCTAGAAACTACTACGGTCGTTCGTTTGTATCATCATAACAATAACATAACCTTGTGTTGCCATTGTAGAAAGCAGAGAAACCCATAAATCAATCAATGAGTTCTCAAAATGGCTACGGTACCGATCAACCGCAACCTACTACTGGTATACGCTCGTTAACTTCTCTCTCTCTTTTTCTTTCTTTCAACTTTATTCCGCAAACTAACCACACCGAGTTCATTACGCAGGTGAAAATCTCAAAGAACTTGGTTGGTACGTTCTCGGAGAGAATCAACAACAACTTGGTCCTTATGTCTTCTCAGAGGTGCACGGTGAGTTCACTCCTCCGATTCTAACCAACAAAATGCTTGTGTTGTTTTGATTTTGTTGTTGTTAATCAGTGAATACTGAAAATTGAAATTGATTTTATGTTGAAAATTAAACCTATATTTACTTTGGTAATTTGCATTGTAGAGCATTTTTTAAATGGATATCTATCAGAAAATACACTTTTGTGGTCTGAAGGAAGAACTCAGTGGCAGCCTTTGTCTTCAATTTCTGAATTGTGGGATCAAATTAACCCTCAAAGACCTGATTCTTCTTCAATTGCAGGTATAATTTTTTGAATTTAATTTTTATACACTGTCGGTGTAAAGTGTTTTTACACTGTCAGCACATCATAACCATCCATATGTGTGAGTGTCACTTTAGAATTAGTTATGACAAAAGTCAACATTTTTAATGATAAACAATGAGTTTAATGAATTTGCTAATAGAAATCAAGCATTCCTTCCTTCATGTTATACTGTATAATTAAAATGGGTGTAGCGGGTTGATATTGAATGACAGTGTATAATCATTTTACACCTTCAGTATGTATATTATTTTCTTTATAACAATTATGATTGATTGACAGTGTAAAACCTTTTAAACTGAGGGTGTATATATGAATTAAATCCCAACTCTTTTTTAGTTCCATTTTTTTTAATTTATCTGCTTTTGGATTTTTCGTTATTATTAATTGTGGACTTGTATACATTGTGAACTGTTATGTAGTGTCTGCTGATGCTGATGATGTAGACGAGTTTGAAAAATGGCAAAAGGAGATTAAGGAGGCAGAGGCACAAGTCGAAGCTTCAGAATTCGGGTCCTTTGCTGGTGATGTTGGTGTAGCAGGGGAAGAATCTGAGAGACCTTCAACACCGCCTGATGGTGAAGAAGAATTTACTGATGATGATGGGACTAAGTATAAGTGGGACAGGACTATTAGGGCTTGGGTTCCTCAGGTTGGTACATGATCTTTACATTATTGTTATTATTATGATAATGTTTTTCAATCTTTCACTCCATGCAATAATAACTGATGTTCTTCGTTGTATTATTTATGATAAAAATGACTAAATGTTGATGCCTAGGGTTCTGGGTTAGATTTAACCACGTCGTTAAGCTTAAAGTTTTAACTATTATTCTCAACGTTTGGTCCTTGGTACATGTTTCCTTTTTCTTTTAAGGATACAATAATGATGATGTACTAACAACATTGAGATCATAAAGAGCTGTCTTGACATTGGCTTTGAAATGATAGGGTATTGTTGTTTTATATTTTGCATAGGTAAACGGCAGTTGAGTTCCGAGAATCAAACAGTGCTGTAATACTAATAGTTCATGTTTGGCATCTTGTCAAATTGGTTCTTCACACTCTGTAAAGCACACACAGTTCACTTGGCAGAATAAAAATGAAAAAAAAAAAACTGAAGCTTCTGCCTTGTTGGTGGGAATTATGTTATCTCATGTTATTCATTTTTTTTTTGTTGCTGTTTTTGGTGATATTTCTCTTCACAAGCTGTTTTGCTTAAGAATATTACAACATGAATACATTTCCAAAATGATTCTTAAAAAATCTAAACCAAACAGACATATAAGGGATTAATAGAAATCTGAAACGATTTTTGAAATCTATCCATATAAAAGTATTTCTTTTTCCAATCAATTTTATAACTAAAGCTTTGATTGATAAAATAAGAAGTACTTATTTAGAAAACTAAAGCTTTGATGGATAAATAAGAAGTACTTATTCAGAAAATAGATCAGTCGTTGCTTATATTGACCTTGAGTAGTAAATAATTATAGATGCAGTTATTGTCCTTTTTTTAGTCTATTTGGAGCTTAATTACTGTATGTTGTGTCTGCTGTCCATAATGCAAGAGGTGGTTAAGCATAGTATTTCCATGACTCCTGTTGGGTACTAATATAGACATGCACAGATACATTTTTCCGAAGTTTAAATTGTTTGTTTTTGATATGTGAACATGTTTTGAGTTGTTTGCAGTGCTAAATATACATAGTCTAAAAGACATAATCAAGCTGCAGAGCGTCTGTTCTGGATAATCTTTAGTCGTTTATTTAATTTTTTATCTGGCTTGTGCTAGATGTATTTTATTTTCTGTGATTAGTTGGATACTCTTTAGTTGTTTATTTCTTTTTTAACTGGCTTGTGCTAGTACTCAAAATGTTTTCATTTTATTTTATGTAGTCTAAACAACTCACAATGTTTTCTTTTGAAGTTTGAACCTTGTGGCCCATTATGATTAATTGTGTCTGCATGTGTGGCCATAGAGTTATGATCTGTATTAATCTCAACTGCCTAGGTTTTATTTTTTGGTCTATTGAAACCAAGGTTGTTTGTTCTTTGAATGTATTTATTTCTAGTTAAGCTGTTTTTATTTTGTCCTTTGGGTGGGATTAATGAAGTTGTTGTGTGATAGGAGGAGTGCACGTCTGGCAGCGCTTTGCCTTATGGGGTTGAAGAGATGACCTTCTTGAAAGAGGAAGAAGTTTTTCCAATAGTAACTGATTCCGATGCCTCTAAAATTGTTGAAGATAGTTCAGAATTGAGTGTTTCTGCAACTTCCCTGAAGGAAGAAACAAAGGAAGCAAATAATACCAGTGTAGTAGCCGATGGAAAGAGGAAACTTTCAGATAAACCAGAAGAAAAGAAGGTATGTGTTATCTGTTTAACTTATATAACTGGTGTCAGTGTCACCCAACTTAATTTTTCTCATCGTTGTTACTTTCACTTAGAAATGAGTACCTCTTTTGGGGAAAAAATGACATCCCTATTGACCTCATTATTTTTCCAGGAAGCTAATAAACCTCCTGACAGTTGGTTTGAATTAAAGGTCAATACACATGTTTATGTCACTGGGTTGCCTGAGGATGTTACTGTTGATGAAGTAAGCATTAACTTTTGTCTCACTTTACCTGAAAGTACTTATCTTCCTTGCAAAAACTAACATTGGCAAAAATATTGTAGGTTGTGGAAACATTTTCCAAGTATGGAATTATAAAAGAGGTACCTTTTTATTCATATATTCTCTATTAAATTGTAAATTTAAGAATTATAGTTTTTCAATAGGTATACATATTTGTTTTTCATGCTTAGGATTATCTTCTAAGTATCTGTTTTACTCCCTCTGTCTCATAAAAAGTGTCACATTTGTACTTTTTCTCTGTCTCAAAATAACTGTCACTTTAGAATATCAATCTAACATTAATAGGTTCATTGAATATTTGATAATCTGATCCATATTATAGACCAAATACATTAGTTATTCAATGAATCTAAAAAGTCAATTGTTTCTTATATAGTATTTTTCCCCACTAATGTAACCCCATTTATTGAATTTCACTCCACTAACTACAATTAATAAGGGTTTTTAGTAAATGATACTAATTTTACCATTGAATTCAACTAATCATTTCCTTAAAAACCACACACAACCCAAATGTGTCATTTAATCTAAGAGACTAGGGGAGTATTTATTTAAGGAAAACACAGTCGGCACTGTAAAATATATTGCCAAAAGTATGGATTAACATTACTACACATGAAAGCAAAATACATTGCATATGCATATTATAATGTTTATCCTTTTAAATGCTTCCACGTGCTTTTCTTTATGATAAGCCATATATTTTTTATGAAAATTTGGAGAGCCTCTTCCCTTTCCTGGGCACATGTGCTCACCAATACCCTGACCAAAAGGCCAAGCAACTCTTTAGAACTAGCTCTTACCAAAAGTGCCGTGCAAAAGTTTGTTATTTCAAAAAACTGTGAAAGTTCTTGAAAATACCAGACTAGCTATTTGAGGTTTTGGTAGCTTATCCCAAGCTTCATATGAATTGCATGATTGAATTGATTGTTTGAAACAGGATCCAGAAACCAAAAAGCCCCGTGTTAAGCTCTATGTTGATAAAGAGACAGGGAAAAAAAAGGGAGATGCTCTGGTTACATATCTTAAGGTAACTCTTTCTCTAGTTTTGCCTGTGATATATAGCTTTGAATTTGTCAGGGTTTCCAATCATATGTTTATGTACATCAGGAACCATCAGTGGCTCTAGCAATCCAACTTTTGGATGGTGCGCTTTTTCGGCCCGGCGATAACAATCATAAGATTCCAATGTCTGTCTCCCTGGCTCAATTTCAGCAGAAAGGTAGGCTTTACTTAATCTTTTATACGTCATTATCAGTGTTTTATAATTGTACTCAGCCATGTTAAATCCACGTGTCAAATTGATAGTTTAGTTATTTATCACTCGTACCAGTTTTTGATGGAGCTTTCTTTAAATATGCAGGAGAGAAGTTTGTATCCAAACAAGTAGACAAAGACAATAGAAAGAAAAAGAGATCGAAAAAGTTGGAAGAGAGAATGCTTGGATGGGGTATGCTTGGTTGCCAGTTTTATTCAAGTTGATCTTTCAGAAAATTGATTGATTGCTAATTCATCCAAATTTTATTTTTAGCTTAATTCCCCTTTTTCATTTAATATAGATTTGCCTTCTAGTAAATATTTTCCAATTTACCAGATGGTTTAAATGGACCAATACTTTCACCGATGTCCATTGATCCTGGAGTTCTCTAAGTGCCTTTTGGAGCTAATTAATTAATCTTATTGAAGTTTATATATGGAGCTAATTAATTAATCTTATGGAAGTTTATATATATTACTATACTAGAGCCAATTTGGATAAACTTTTCAATAAACATTGATAGGAAACAAATTGTCATGTTCTTGTAATGACTACATGTCTTCTAACTAATAGCCTCTCACATACCTTCATATCAACTTTTGCATCTCAGATTTTAAAGAAGAGTACCTCATCTAACGTTTTCATAAATACCTTTAAATTTATAAATATTTCATAAGTTAGGAAACAAATATTTATCTTGATTGAGAAACTTCCGTAAGCTAAAAGCTAAGTCATACCAGACCTTGGTCTTTGAATAGTAGAGATTGAAATTTCAGATTTGTTTAAAAAGATCTGTGCAAGAATGTATCTGCATTTTCCAGTTTGCTTCTGGTGATTGTGAAGCAAGAAAGCTTGTTGCGGTTGCATCTTATAAATCTTTTGATCTCAGTTGTATGTGAAGTTCATAGTTTTTGGCTGATTTGGGTTTCATTTGAATGTGACTTTCATTGAATTGTACAGGTGGTCGTGATGATTCAAAAGTTTCAATTCCAACAACTGTTGTCCTTCGCTATATGTTCACTCTTGCAGAAATGAGGGTTGGTTTACTTAATTTTTCCTGTATCCTAGACACAATTATCACACTAGTACATTGCTGCACATGTGACCATAGCTGCTCATCATTTTGGACATGGTTATGTAGATTATTTTAGTCTTTTCAAAACAAGCATCTATTAATTTTTTTATTTATAGTAGGATTTCCTACTTCTCATATTACTGTCAATTTCAGTTTGCTCTCTCAGGATTTCTATTTGTTGGTGCAATTTTTGATATTATACACTTTCTGATATTGCCTAATCTGTTCAGGCTGATGAAAATTTGCGCTTAGAACTAGAGGAAGATGTTAAAGAGGAATGCTCAAAGCTTGGACCTATAGACGCAGTCAAGGTAATCAATTTTTATGCCTTGAAAGACTAATGTAATTGATACTTCTTTAAAATAAGATTAGATCCATGTAAATAGATAGGATCCATATAAATAAGAATATCATATCATATCTTACTTTTCGACTTTAACTTAGTTATTGGCTTTTTATTAATTTTTAAATTCCAAGTAATATATCCAAGTCATATTATATCACATCTCATCTTTTCGACTTTAACTTTACTTATTGGCTTTTTACCACCTTAAATTCAGTTTTATACAACATTGCTGGTCTCATAATTGTGCAATAAAATTTTCCTTTAAGCTTAAGAGGTATTTTACTATCTCATATCACACCCAAATTATTCCTCGATTTTATCCAACCTACTCGGGTAAGAGCAATCCCATCATTATTCTGAAAATTTGTTTCTTCCACTTCTCAATTGGTATAATGAGCTTTCGTTTCTATCTTCATGCTGCCATGCTAGGGGAAACTAGAAGGTCTCAGTAATGTCCTCAAACCTTACTATAGATCCATGTAATATGATGCGTGGACATTCTCAAATAGTTTCAGTACAAGTAGTGAGTGTATATTCAGCACAGGTTCATTTCGGTTAAGCATGACAATGAGCTGGTTCTGTACAAAAATGCAAGCCTTTGCTATTAAATGAAAGTTTTTGCTACTTCACCCCTTAAAATTATGCGTCTTTTGGTATATTTTACTTTTTTGATGTACTTCACGAGTTTATATAGTTTTGTTGATGATTTTTATTTAAATTGTATTTTTCATCTGGATCTTTTGCTTGTTTGTACTTAAATATATTTTAAATTTTTATATAGCATAACTCTTGTACCCATATCCTGTTTTCAGGAATTTTGTTGTACCTATACCCGTACCAATGACAGTGCTACTATTTTCTGTACTCATATCCGTGTAACATTGTATTTGACTTTCAATTTTGCCTCTGCTTTTCTATCTTTCCTGTAGGTATGTGAGAATCACCCTCAGGGTGTTGTTTTGGTTAAATTCAAGGATAGGAAGGGTGCTCATGCATGCATAGAATTGATGAATGGAAGATGGTAATTAAATCCTTGAAAGTTTATCTGTTTTCTTCCTGTGCACTTTCGCCATGATTTTCATGCTTTAACTAAAAAACAATTGACAGTATAAGCAGCATAGCCTACCTAGGCATGATTAATTTCTCTTGTTGACCATCTCTAGATCTTGTTTGTTAAACAACCAGTTAGGTTACTATTAAAATAGAACCCTAGCTTGTTTTGTTGACCAACTCTGGATATGCAAGACCTGTGAGCTTTTTTGAGTGTCATGCCTTACTATCAGTAAGGTGGAATATAGTGAAACATTTTTTTATTTTTTATTATACACTTAAAAATGAGTGGATTCAAAAAGGTGAGATGAGAGAGAAAGTAGAGAGAGAATCCTCTGCTAGGGCAAGAGGTGCTATTCGCCTGACTGAGTTTGATTCAGAGAGACGTGGTGGGTTTGTTAACAGGTTGGACCAGGAAACTACCTCTTTCTTCTTCACCAACTTCCCTGAAGATGTTAAGGTGGTGGAACTTTGGTCTATTTTCGCCAAGCATGGAAGAGTTGGTGAGGTCTACATACCAAAGAAGAGAGACAAACGCGGGAACCGTTTCGGATTCGTGAAGTTCAAAGAGGTCAAGTGTGTAGAAGCTCTGAGTAGTAGACTAGAAGACACTTGGGTGGGTACCTACAAGATTCGGATCAATGTTTCGAGGTTTGGGCGGAAGAGTTCGTCGGTCCCGGAAGAACAAGAAAGAATTCCTTCTACTTTGGGAGTTCCAGAAGATGCAGTAAGGATTCCAATGCCATTCAAGCAAGCTCTGCTAAATGGTGGTAGGAATCAGTCCAAGGCAGGGGTCCCAACCGTTGAAGTGGAGGTGGTGACAGATTTTCTCAAGACATTGGAAGGAAGCTTTGTCGGCTGGCTAGGTAACGGGGTGGAGGTTCGTGCGCTGCAAACCAAGTTGTGGCTAGCTGGCTTTTCAAAGGTGCTAGTGGTGGCTATGGGAGGGGATCTAGCTCTCATCTCTCACTCTAATGGAGAAGAGCTTCACGGTCCTTTCTGTAAGAAGGATTGGTGGGGAGGGTTGTTATTTGATTTAAAACGCTGGACTCCAAATCTGGTTTGCTCTAAGAGAGAGATGTGGGCTAACATGTTTGGTGTACCTCTCCATGCTTGGGGGGAACATACTTTTCGAGCGCTAGCAAACCGGTGTGGTGCGTTTTTGTCTCTTGATGCTGGTACTAGTAAGCGGAGTAGACTAGATGTGGCCAGAGTCAAAATCGAAGTACCATTAGGCAGCCGTATCGATCACACTTATAAGCTTATGGTGCATGGTGCTGCTTATTGGGTGAAGGTGGTAGAGGAAGGTGGCCGCTCCTTGGTAGTTGGAGAAGGTGAGGTGGTAGAAGAGCAACTTGGTAACGGTGAGTACGGATCGGTGTGTGGCTCCGGCTGGAACGTGGTGGCGGGAGCGGTGTTGGAAGGCTTAGACGGTGGAGATACGGAAAGCGAGGCCTCTTTCGGTGGTCACTGTGAGGTCCCTGTCGGTGTTCAGGTCGTCAACAAGTCAATGGGTGGCAAAGAGGATTTGGGGGTAGGTGGTGATGTGTCAGTCACTTGTCCAGGTGTTGATGTGGTTATTCCTAGTACTGAACTACAGGTGAAAAGGACAGGTGATCAACTTTCCCAGAGTACTTTTGTGCATATACGAGGATCAAAGTCATTGGTGGATGTGCACATAGAAAGTCAAGGAGTGGTGGGACCAGAGCTGGCTGAACCTATTCTAGATAATCCTAGTGCGGTTATTCCTCACGTTGGTGGTCAAATGGGATCGGGTTCGGGTCAGGAAGGTAGACCGGGTTTTTGTGTTGGTCCAGATCCGGCTGGGTCATTGGGCCTAGTGTTGGGCTCTGACCCGATTTTGAGCACAAAAGAAACTGGGCACATGGAAAACATTCAAAGAGTTAATCCTGCAGGAGGCCCAATTATTCTAGCTCTTAATAATTTGATTCATGAGGCACGTGGCGATCCAGATGGAGTGGTTAGATGCTCAGACTTATCTGAGAGTAGCTCGGATGATTCCTCGACTCAGGACCCCCTTTGCATCGAAGAAGAGAAATCTCAAACCAAGCTCAAACACCAAAAACATCGTAGAGCAAAAATTCCCTTCCCTTCGATTTTGGGTCCTAGGTGTTTAAGCTTTGCTGAAGCAATCAACAAAAAAAGTTTTCTGATGAATCGCAAAAGGAATGGTGGAGTTCAAAATTATGTCCCTATGGACTCAACCTTGAAGCCCGTCAATCAACAAAATTCTTGCTTCGGTCAAGATGGTGGTGACGTTAATCAGGTGGAAGATAGGGAGTCGGATGCAGCAGATGTGGTTCCTTGTACCCCGACTGAGGTTGTGGAGAGTCAGACTTCAAAGGGTATACAACTTGAAGTGGTTTTGCCAATACACCCTCCTTCTCACTCCCAATCTGGTGTTGAGCTTCTTCTTCGTGAAGATAATGTGCAGGATGTGGAAGGTTTTTTTGCAGCTCGTGCCACTCCAGAAGCTAAGAGGTTAGAAGCGCAAAAACTCTTGTCTCTGCAAAATGAGGTTGGCTTTAGCTTTAAACAACATGAAGAATCTACTATTGAAAAGTTGATAGAGTTGGAAGATAGGGATAGAGAGGAGTTTGTGAAGAATCAGGGGTCGAATGGTAATCAATGATAATAGCCTCTATCAACATAAGAGGGCTAGGGGGGGGTGGTGAAACGCAAATACTTGAGGGAGTTGGTGTTGAAGGAAAGACTTGAGTTTCTAGCAATTCAAGAAACCAAGTTGGAGTTTATTTCTGATGTTATGTGTCACAGTATTTGGGGTGGAGAGGGCTGTCAATGGGCCTTTATTCCTTCTTCCGGGAACAGTGGCGGAATCCTATCTATTTGGAATTCTTCTGTTGCTTCGTTAAAATTCTCGTTCACTGGAGTGGGGTTTGTGGGCGTTTGTCTGGAGTATGGAGCACTTAAAAAAGAATGTTTCGTGATTAACGTATATTCTAGCTGTGATCTCAGTGAAAAAAGGAGGTTGTGGGAGTTGCTAATTGCTACTAAACGGTCTCTGGGTAGAGGTGTTTGGGGGATGGTGGGAGACTTTAATGCGGTACTGCATCGAGAAGAAAGGATTGGCTCTAATCTCCATAATTTGAATACACCGAATGCTGAAGTAGTTGGGTTTGGTGACTTCATTCGAGATATGGATTTAATAGATTTGCCGGTACTTGGGAGGAAAGTTACATGGTTTCACTCTAATGGCATATCTATGAGCAGGATTGATAGGATGTTGGTCTCCGATGATTGGTTGACGCTATGGATAAACCCGGCCTTGTGGATTCTACCTAGAACGGTTTCGGTTCATTGTGCTCTTGTTCTAAGATCAAATGGGACAGATTGGGGTCCAAAGCCTTTTCGTTTCAATAACCATTGGTTACTTCATAAAGACTTCCTCGGCCTAGTGGAGAACTATTGGAAGAATTGTAACTTATCGGGTTGGATGGCGTTTATATTGAAAGAAAAATTAAAGGGGCTGAAAGTGAAACCTATTCTTAGAGAGTGGAACAGGGAGAACTATGGTCTGGTGGATGATAATATTCTCAAATGTGTAGAGGCAATTCAAGTGCTAGATGTGAAAAGTGAACAAGCTGGCCTCTCGGATGAGGAAGTGTTGCACCGTAAGAATATTTTTGCAGATATGTGGCGGTTGAGGATTGGTAAGGAAGCTGTGATTTCCCAACGTTCTTGGCAAAATTGGCTTAAGAACGGTGACTCAAACTCACGTTTCTTCCACACGTGTTTGAATTCTAGAGGGAAAAGGAATTTCATTTCTACGCTCCGAGTTGATGAGGTTTGGTTAGAATCTCCCGTGGTTATCCGTCAAGCCACGGTGGAGTATTTTAAGTTGAAATTCAGTACTGTTTATTGGCAAAGACCGAACCTGGATGGTGTAATATTTCCAACCCTGCTGGATGTTGATAATCAACGGCTTACTCATCCTTTTGGGTTGTGTGAAATTGAAGACGTGGTGAAGGATTGCGATGGTAATAAGAGTCCGGGCCCCGACGGATTTAATTTCGCCTTTATTAAGGAGATGTGGAGCTGTTTTAAAGGCGAAATCCGTATCATGTTTGATCAATTTCACGGGATCGCATCTCTTCCGAAAAGTTTCTCCTCGTATTTTGTGGCTTTAATTCCCAAAATTAACTCCCCGTTTTCCTTGGGGGGCTTTAGACCGATCTCGCTTCTTGGATGCCTCTATAAGATTATTGCGAAGGTTTTGACGGCTAGACTTGAAAAGGTTATGGATCGTCTTGTGGAATCAACTCAATCGGCTTTCCTTAAGGGCCGACATCTTGTGGATGGGGTGGTGGTTATTAACGAGGTGGTTGACTTGGCTAGAAGAAATGGGCAAAGTTGTTTCATTTTCAAAGTAGATTTCGAAAAGGCATATGACTCGGTTGAGTAGAGCTTCCTTGAGTACATGCTTGGTCGATTTGGCTTTTGCTCAAAGTGGAAGGATTGGATCCGTGCTTGTGTGTTTGTGGGTAGCATGTACGTCCTTATTAATGGTTGTCCTTCCGAAGAGATCAACATTCAACGGGGATTGAAACAAGGGGATCCTTTAGCCCCGTTTCTTTTCCTTCTTGTGGCGGAAGGATTAGGAGGGCTAATCAAGAAGGCCAGTGTTTTGGGCCGTTTCCGTGGGTTCCGGATAAGAGGTAGTGATGTAGTGATTTCTCACCTACAATATGCCGATGATACGATATGTGTAGGTGAAGCATCTATGGAAAACTTATGGACTCTAAAGGCTATCCTTAGGGGCTTCGAAATGGTGTCGGGCCTTAAGGTAAACTTTTGGAAGAGTAGTCTTATGGGAGTCAATGTGTCTCAAGAGTTTATGGTTTTGGCTTCTAGTTTCCTTAATTGCAAGACTAGCTCCATTCCTTTTAAGTATCTCGGTCTTCCGGTCGGTGCAAACCCCCGTCGCTTGTCCACTTGGGAACCTTTGCTTGAATCGCTCCGGAAACGCCTAGGTGTATGGGGGAACAAGTTTATTAGTTTAGGTGGCCGTATAGTTCTCCTCAATGCGGTGCTTAATGCTATTCCAATTTTTTATCTTTCTTTCCTCAAAATTCCTATTCTTGTTTGGAAAAAAATCCGCCGTATTCAACGCGAATTTCTTTGGGGTGGTCGGAGAGATAGAAAGAAAATTAGTTGGATCAAGTGGGAAACGGTTTGCCTTCCAAAGAAGAAGGGTGGGCTCGGTGTTAGAGATGTTCGCGCGGTAAATATTAATTTACTATCTAAGTGGCGTTGGAGGCTCCTTGATAACAAGCAAGAAGTATGGAAAGAAGTTATCAAGAGTAAGTATGGAGGCAATGTGGTTGATAGTGTGGATTTAGGTGAAGAAAATCAACCTTGGTACTCATCTCTGTGGTGGAGAGATATATGCTCAATTGGTCATTCCCTTCAAACAAATTGGTTTGCAAGTAATGTTTTTAAGAAACTAGGTAATGGTAGGAATACCAAATTTTGGCGTGATGTGTGGATTGGTGATATGCCTCTAAAAGATCGGTTCCCCCATCTTTTTTCAATATCAAATCAAAAGGATGATTCAGTGGCAGATTTATGGAGTCATGTGTCGGGTGCGGAGAGGTGGAGGTTTCTTTGGCGTAGGAGGTTTTTCGGCTGGGAAGAAGAGTTATTTGATGAGCTGAAGGAGGTGATCTCTCATGCCTCTGTGGTGGATGGTGAAGATTACTGGCGCTGGAGGCCTGATTGTGTGATGGGATTTTCGGTTAAATCGGCCTACCAACTGGTTTCGTCTATTTCTAATACAGCGACCCTTGATTCTCAGTGGCATGGAAAAATCTTTAACTCTATTTGGAAGTGCCCGGCCCCTTCAAAAATCAGTGGGTTTGTTTGGCAATTGTTGCACGACAGGATTCCGACCAAAAACAACTTGGTTAGTCGACGTGTAATTGATCCAGGGGACGACAGTTTGTGTGTCTGTTGCGGGGCGGAAATCGAAACTGCTGCTCACTTGTTCCTTTACTGTAGGGTGGCGATGAAGGTGTGGATGGAGATAGCAGCATGGTTACAGGTTCCGTTCAATTTCCCCCACAGTTTGTTCTCGGTTTTTGCTTGGTTGATTGGTGCGGGAAACCCGAAAGCTCAGAAAGGGAGACTGATGATTTGTTGTGCTACGGTTTGGCAAATTTGGAGATACCGTAACTCGGTTTTGTTTGAGAATAGCAGAGGTACTGTTTCGGAACTAGTGGAGGCGGTGAAGATAGCATCGTGGAAGTGGTGGTTGGCTCGGTCAACCAAATTGCATTGCCTTTATTATGAGTGGAAAGCAGAGCCAAGTTTATGCCTTCTGTCTTAGCTGTGCTGTTTTGTGTTGGCTTCCTTTTATTTTTCCTGGTTTGTTGTTGTTAGCTCTCTGCCGGATGTGGACACTTTTGTGTTCCTGCTACTCAATTTGTATTTTTCTGTGAGATGTTTTGCCTAGTACTTCTCGTGCTAGCTTCTCATCTATTGTTGCTTTTAATAAAATCTTTTGATGATTCAAAAAAAAAAGTGAAACATTTTTATTGACGACGTCTGAACTCTTCTTACTATTAATACAGTGTTGAAATGAATATTGGAATTTAAAATTTACTGAAAATGTAGAAGAGTTGCTTCATTTTTTAAATGTTTTCTCTTTTCATTTTTACCTAATCTTCAATTTTTATTTGCTTTTTTTTTCCTTTGGTCTGGTTATTAATTTTTCTCATACCTTTCCTGATATATTTTACCAGGTTTGGTGGCAGACAGATACATGCCAGTGAGGACGATGGTTTAATTAACCATGCCACAGTCCGGGATCTAGAGGAAGATGCTAAGCGATTGGAGAAATTTGGTGAGGAACTTGAAGGTGAATGAATTAATGAGAAGGTATTGAACCAGTTTCACAGTTCATAATGAATCTGGGCCTTCAAATATTGCAAGAAAGCCGAAGCTCATGGATTACTATGTCAATGTCCACACTTTTTGCAGTTTTGCAACTTGCAATGATATATTAATTCTCTTGTATCATTGGAAAAGAAAAAGGAAACGATAGTTGGAAATAACTTACTAATTTAGCTACCACATCTTATTTTTGTGACGTTCGATAGGTGCAGCATCCAAATCATGCATACTGTGACCCATGACAATGTAGTTAGATTTTAACTGTGTGATTAATTTATCGAGTTATTTTAGCTGTATGGTACTATAACGCACTAAAAGAGTTGTTGCATTAGATTGTGTTACATTGTTGCATTGCATTGGATGATGTTAGTTGTTATGCAAAGAAGTTGCAACCTGCCATGGAGCATTGACATTGATATGAGAAATAGATTCTCTGCAGTTGCAAATTTTGATCATCTTATGAAATGAGTTGTGTTTTAAAGCTTATTTGTTGAAATTTAAATGAACCATATCCATATGATCTTTATTGGACAGTTGAGGATAGAAGACTGCAACTGCAGAGAGTTTGAGACCATTGATTTAATGACTACAGTAAATTTTATAATTTTCTTTTTGCACTTATAAAGAAATAACTTATGAGCATTCATATAAGCATTCTGTTTTGCAAGCAATTCAAGTATGTTATGTAGTTCTACTAACAAGTTCTAAAGCACTAAATGATCTTTGTCAATGACAAACACATTGTATGTTATACTTAATGCCATCATACAGTAAGCATGAAATGATCATTGTCAGTGACTAACCTATTATATATTAGAAGTAAAAATTGTATCTGTACCAACTTGATTTCAACATATATAATTGATATTGTAAAAATTCTTTACACCGTCAATTTACATGAATTAAATTCTTTTTAGTTGATTTTTTATTGTAAAAATTGTGTCCCGTTGTGGCGGCTTGGAAACAACCCATCATGTGTTCCTTTCATGCCCTGCTTTTGCCCCCATTTTGTTCGGTTCACTCATTCGTCGGGAGGAATGCATGCACACTCATTTTTGCAGGTTATATGGTTGTGTTGTACTTGGGGTAATGTGGAATGAGCGGAATAATAGAGTTTTCAAGGCTAAAGAGATTACAACCCACCAAATGTTAGATAAAATTAAATTTCTCTCGCTTTGGTGGTTAAAAGCCTATAATGTAAAATATTTGCTTAAATTCTCACATGTGGTGGTGGAATCCTCTTGTTTGCATGAATATCGATTAGCCTTATTATTTTCATATTAGTTTTCTTTTGTGTACTGTAAACTTTTAAGGTTCTCTCTAGCACACCTTGTGCCACTTAGGACTAGTTGTTCGTATTAATATATTTAATTTTTGCTTGTTCAAAAAAAAAATTGGTTATTATATTTTGTTACTTATTATTAATTTGATGTTATATTTTAATAATCTATCATCAATTTGATTCATATATTATTATATCATATATTATATTAATACTTAATCACCTAGTATCAATTTAGCCTGTAATATTATTATCAAACTTGATTATTGGCCCTAAAAAGATGGCTTAAATGCAATTTTCTCCTCATGCTTTTATAATTGGTTGATTTTGACCTTCAGTTTCAATTGTTCAAATTTACCACTTAAATTTCATAATTGTTTGACTTTAGCCATTTAAATTTATTCCATTTTTTTTAGTTTATTATTTTTTTGCTTCTAAAAAAAGTTTAGCCCACTTTGCATTTCATAGTCCTCATACCCAATAGCACTTAGATGAGATTATGCAGGTTTCTTCTAGCTTAACCAAGGTTTTGAGTTTGATCTCTGGCTTAGACATGCAACAATGTTAAAACTCCTAGGAGAATTTGCCACCTATTTGAATTCCACAAGGCTAGATAGATTTTTCTATACAGTTATGCTTAGAAGATACTCCATTTACACAAAAAAAAAAATTTAGTCCCTCTTAATTTCTTGACTTAAAAATATGATTTAAAATTGAAAAATTGCAAAACTTGAACGATTAAAAATTGAGCAATTAAAATTTAGAAGATCAAGATAAAATAATTGTAAAACTTGATGCGAAAACTATACATTTAAGTTTTAAAAAAAATGAATAGAAGTAAAATTTAATCATCATAATTTTTTAAAAATATTGAATAATTTTCTAGAAAAAATGGTAAAAAGAAAAAGAGGATACGAAATGGACAAAAATAAGTTAATAATAAGTTCGGAAGGCCGTAAAGAAACGTTGAAATGACATAGAACGGTAGATCCCTTCTCTCTCATCTCTTTCTTTCTCTCTCTTAATTTGATTTGCTTCATTCCTTCCATTCCCCCAATTCTCAAACCCAATCTCTATCTTCTTCTTCGATCATATCACGGTATATATATATAATCATCATTTTAATATTACCTCTCCCAATTTTACATTTATTTATTATTATACTTTTCTTCCTCATCATTATTATTATTGAAAATGTGTTCGTGTTTCATACCCCCAAACCCCCAAATTTGTATCATTCATTTTCAGTTTACATTGCAAACTTCTATCAACTTGATATTGCTTTTATTTTCATTATTGTATCTGTTATTATATATTATTATTATGTAGTAGTTCCCTAACTTGTTTTGAGTAAATACATGTAGTAATAATAATAATGATTATAATAATGTGAAAATAAGTAGTAGTTGATTTTATGTAACTGTTTGGATGTAGTAAATTCATAGAGTGTGTGTAACAACAACAACACTCTGAAGCATGGGTACTCCTAAAATTATGAATTACCTGTATCAGGTACATTGCCCGTGCCTGCACACGTATGGTATTCGTACCATATGTACCATTCCATACCCATGTTTGCTTGGTTGATTCGCCGTGGTGAATGCTGAAAAATGTGTGGGCGGTTGGAAAATGGGAAAACATCGGAAAATATATTATGATTTTTTATTGCATTTTAATTCTCTCTTGATTTTGATAAGAATAGTACGAACATTGGGCGAAAATAGTAAACCACCGAAACATGACAGTAGTAATTCACTCAATTTTTTATATTTTATATTAATGTACTAGTGCCTTCATTTTTTAAAATTTGCTGTATTTTGTACCTGTACCTATACCTATACCTATACCTAAGCAGCATTGCATACTTTCTTCTTCTGCCAAAAAATCATTTTTTGTGTGTGTTGTTATGTATATGTGCTCTGGATGGAGACAATTGTAGTAGAAAGAGCGGTAATTATAGATTAGAGGTGAAAAACATACTCTAAGTTCAACAATTTGTTGGATATAAGGTTAGCTTGGTGAGTAGGGCGAGGAGTTAAGGAGTGGAGTCATAAGGAGGTTGAGAGATCGATCCGCACTCCCAGCATAATATTGACAATTTAAGTATCTTGTGTCCATTCTACAAAATGTCAAGGAGATAGTTATTACTTAGTGATATTTACTATGGGATTCAAGTAGAGTGGATGTTATCATGAGATGAACGAATGCATCTAGCGTAACTTGATAGAAACAATGTTGTCAAATATTGACTATGGCAGATGTTGGTGACAGATTTTTGGAAAACCGATATAGCCATTTTTTTGTAAAGGATGACAGCGCCACGGCACCATATGTCTTATTTTTGGCTCTTCGCCATATTCCACCATCAATAACATTGAATAGAAAGTATCATTCAGGTTCGGATGAAAATTCTATTCCATAGTTACAAAACTAATATTTGCAATAAAATGCCAACAAGAGAGTATGCTAATCGTTGTAGAGATAGAATATTATGATGAATGATTGGTCACACCGGGCAATGTTGGATTAGGAATCAGAACATTAACGAGTAAGTTGGGGTAGCATCTGTTGCAAAAAACATGGTAAAGTCTTGTCTTAGGTTGTTTGAGCATGTACCGAGAAGGCATATAGAAGGGTAGACCAGATAGAGGATAGTCCAATAATTTGAGGTAGAGGGAGATCAAGATAAACATTAGCCAAACAATTAAAAGAGGTTTGGATTTAAATGATCTATTTTTCGATATGATTTGTAATAGGATACTAGTGTCATTTGATCCACATAGCTGACCTTAATGAGAAAAAAGACTTCCTATTGCTATAGTTGTAATGTGCCTTTGTTTTGCTGGACATGTAATTTTCCTGTTCTTTACTCTTTTATTCTATAATATCTTCCTTTACCGCTATGCCACCGTCCAAAATTTATTTGGCTATTTGTTGTTAAAGGTTGCTACATCCTTTTTAGTCTGTTGAGCTAAATTTTATTATGAGGTTCAAAGATGTCTTCCTTGTCCAATTTCAAGCCCAAAGGGATCTCATGTCCAGGGATGTTCTGGAAAAAAAACCGCTTTCACCCAGTATCGTAAACTTTTGCACTTTTGGCTCATGACACAATTTGTGTTAGCTATATAAATTACTGATAACATAGAAATCATCTTTGTTGAATCTTGATATCATCTTGCATTTGGTTATACATATATAGGTCTACTTGATACTTCATATTTAATGCTTAAAGTTTTACCTTTTTTTTATTATTTCTTGGCAATAATGATCTAATACATTTTACTTATTAACAGGGTTTGATATCATAAAGACTGAGTGGACGGTTAAGTTGGAGTTCAAGGGACCGAGGGAACAAGGAGAGAAGTTGTTTGAGGTATTTACATATTTTGATTATACCTCCTGCAGAACTTTATAACTCACAAGTCACAGCTGTGTTTGCCAACAAATATTGTAGCACCCTTTAGAGATCTATAAAAATAAATGTCACAAATGATTTAGCACCCTTTAGACATTCACCTCAAGAATTATAAAACTCACAAGTCACAGTTGTGTTCGCCAACAAATATTTTTCAGGGGTCACCTTAATCTGGACAATCTAATCATACATAAATCTCATCAATAAATTCAGCATTCGATACTTTTATCTTTGTTATGCTAGGAGGAGAAGACATAGCAATATATGGTTCCTTTTAAAATATTTTTACCAATCCTTTTCACCTTTCTCTCATTTTTATTCTTCCCATATGCCAACTCCAATGTGGAAAGGCACACAAGGAACCCATAGGTGCTACTAAGTTATCCTGTAACATGTTGTGGTGTTATCCGTATGACAAGGAGAAAATGGTAACACCGAATGTAATCGTATCTTTCTCATCCATATGTATGTATTGTTGAAAAGTTTGAAGTTTTTGTGCCTCATATACCTTTCATCACAAATAATTCAAAAAGGGCTCTAAATTTTTCGGTTTTATTCACCTGTCATAAATTATGGTACAGTTCAATTGTCATCAAGTGAGTCACAATTTGGCACTAGGGGACAATTTTGTCTATGATTTTGATATTGTAAGCTTATCCATCCTCCATCCACTTGTTAGTTGTGTTGCTAGATCAATTGTAACAATTTATTTATGGAAATGTATTTCATGGCAAAATCATCTTTGAGTTGATTCTCACTAGCACAACATCCTTTTTTTCAAGAAACAATTATGGAAAATTAAATGGAATTATTTTATCATCAGGAATGCACACTAGCTTTAATAACACTCATAGAATAAACAGTACCTTTGGAAATGCTTCTTCTACTTCTCTTTCCATTCTGGTTATAATACTTCAATTAGCTAAGGTTTTATATTGAAAACTTATGCTTTTAGGTACCCTAGAAATTTTGGTTCATTCAGACTGAGGTCTGAATGTTGATGGTGGATGCAGTTCTGTGCACTACAAACAGTCAACTGTTGCTTCATAAGGTATATATCATATATATATCTTAAGAGTTTTTAAGGAAATACAATGTCACTAATTTACTTGTTCTGTTTTCCAGATTTCTTTCTTAGCTTTTGTTCCTTTGTTTCTGATCCTTGTTCACATCTTAGGTGACATTCTAGTATTGGAGAGAGCCAGAATCCGTTATGAGTTTTTATTGTTGATTTGTTTCTACCCACTGGCAACCCTTGGGACTCACAGATGGCTTTTCATAATAATGAAGAGAATACCGAGGATTACCTGTTCAAAATTGTTCTAATTGGTGATTCAGCTGTTGGGAAATCAAATTTACTTGCTAGATTTGCTAGGGATGAATTTTATCCTAATTCAAAGTCAACTATAGGAGTAGAGTTCCAAACTCAGAAAATGGAAATTAACGGAAAGGAAGTTAAAGCGCAGATATGGGATACAGCTGGGCAAGAGAGGTTCAGAGCTGTTACGTCTGCATATTATAGGGGTGCAGTTGGAGCACTTCTGGTATATGACATTAGCAGGCGCCAAACGTTTGATAGCATTGGTCGATGGCTTAACGAATTGCACAGTAAGAATTACTATTATGTTTGAATCCGTCTTTGCCTTGAAATTTTTCTCGTTCTTGCTATGTTTGTGAGATTAATGATCAGGAAACTGTTAAAATCTCAATAAATTTGACATTGGTACAATATAGGAAAACATTTATGATAAGGAAATTTAATTGCCTTTTGGTACTTAAATTGTCCTTAATCTAAATGAACAAAGATTATATGTTTTTATTCTTTTCCTTAAGGTGATTTTGTTTTGTAAATGCTGAATTGAAAATTTTCATTTTTCATTTTAGGTTCTTAATCTACTTCATTAAGAGGATTATGTAGTTTTAGTTTGTTTTTTCCTCATTTGAACTTTTGCATTTTTATATGCTAATCTTCTCGTTATTCTTTGACATATATGTATGTACACACATGCATAAGTATGTACTCCTGCTTGTTAGCAATAGGCGAGTGTCGTTTTAGTCCCATGCATATTGATGGTTATTTGCCTTTTTTGCTTTGCTTCAAAAACATATACTCATATGTTGGTTGTTTTGAATATGATGAAATGAGGATTAAGTGTACTGGTGTATTATTTAACAGCTCACTCTGATATGAACGTTGTGACAATACTTGTCGGGAACAAGTCAGATCTTAAGGATGCGAGGGAGGTACCTACGACGGAAGGTAAGGCCTTGGCTGAGGCACAAGGTTTGTTCTTTATGGAGACATCAGCACTAGATTCGTCAAATGTAGTTGCTGCTTTCCAAACAGTTGTAAAAGAAATCTACAACATATTAAGCCGGAAGGTTATGATGTCTCAAGAGCTCAACAAGCAGGATGCTTCCTCCATTGAAAATGGAAAGACTGTTGTTCTACAAGATGGTGGGGATCAACAAGCAGATGGGGAGGCAAAAAAGGGTTGTTGTTAGTCTTAGGTTTGATACTATAGTCACTCCAAAACTCTGTTCTTGGTTATTATAATTATTCAACCAAACCTGAAAATGCCACTAGGTTACTCAGGATTGATCTTAATGTTTGCAGAAAGGAATTTTGGAGTAGAATTTGTCAATGCACTGCAAGCACAATCAACTGGATTGAAAACAAAAATGTAACTCTGCAGTTTCATTAATTTAACACCTGGAAAAAAAGTTAGTAGATAGTAAAGTTGGAGTTGCTCAGAAAGGAGAATGGATTCTCTCAAGTGAGAAAAAAATTGAGGAAATAATGTGAGCAATAGACCATTTATATATATAAAATAATATTTAAATCGAAAAAAAATTGAGAAAAATTTATTGATGATTAAGATGTGAAAATTGAGAAAAATTGAGGAAAAAAATTGAGAGGATCCATTCTCCTCGGAATGAGATGAGACGCCAAAATGTCCCAAAAATTTATTTTTTTTTCATGCTTAATCTCATGCAATCACCTCTTGACAATAAAAAAACTCATACAATTACTTATCTGTATATCTCTACATTAGCGCTGTTAATATAATAAAAAAATAAAAAAAAAACTTAACATTATTTTCTCTTTTGTTTTTTGTTGTTAAAATGGAAAAGCAATAGGAAAAATCGTTAAAGAATCTGAAGCTTACGCCTAACAAAGGCCACTCGGAGTCGCAGGAAAATTTGAAGCTGAATTCTCAAGTGGAATCAGAACCATCAAACATGAGAGAAAGTGAGAGTTAAATTATAAAGAAAAATGGATAGTGTATTTTGATGGGGGAGATTGAAAATGGAGAAAAATTAAGAGGATTTTCAATGGAGAGATCCAAATCTAGTAAACAACACTATCAACTCTTCAGAACTTGTGGCACCCAACTTGGCCAAACAATAACTTAATGATATACTGGACGCTATAATTTCAGATTTTTTAGTAATATATGTATATATTGTATTTGATTTGGTCACAAAATATAATATGAAGTAGGAAGTCATTAATGAATTGGACTTCCATTATACAAAATTCCAAGCACATAATGAGATGCTAGAAACTATGAAGTTCAAAAATATTTGTTTGAAGCAACCATAGTCCAAAAGACAAACTCAACAGCAGTAGTTTCATCTGCCCTAGCATGCTATTGGATTTTCCCTTTCAATTGTAGCTTGCGCTGCTTTGTATGTAGATATACATTTACAGGTTAAATTTAAGCTCCTTTTGGAATAATTGGTTTCGTCAAAGCTACTTTTGCCTTGCATTTGCTTTCACTGTACAGATCAATCAGCTCCATGATTCAACTTCAATCACAAGCTCCCTATGAAAAAAAAAAGTCATTATCAAACATAATCAAGATGCTTATTTTTATTTTTTTTTAAAGTTAATCAAGATGCTTATTATTACACGCATAAACAGGAACTTTTGTCCCTTACAAGATCGTCTATCAATTATTTTTTCTTCCACCAAAATAGTTGCTGCATGCATGCACATGCACTCACCTTAGTTACTGCTTTAAGGGCTATGCAATTTATGTAGCTGGTCAACCACATCAAAGGAACTGCTCAAACGTTGGAAATCAGATCGGTGAAGTACACTTCCTTGGACATGCCTGGAGCCATTTGATTGAGGGTCGTTGAGTTGTTTTTTCTTGGATGAATAACAGTGGTGAACACGGACTCGGTGATTTCTTGTCTGGATAGTATAATTCCCATGCACCTTGACAATCAAAATTGCTTCCTTGTCTCTGGAATCTTCACACCAAGAGTTTTGTACAACACCATCAACAAACTCTTCCAGAGTCTGAAATTCCTCATGATGCACTGATACCTCAACAATGTGATCTGGTCTTATAATACCAGTTGCAGGACTTACCTGAATCATAAAATGCGCAGGTAATTAGTGATTATCATATGGTGCATTGCAAATGCGATGCCTTTTCTAAAGCAAAACAAGTTTGGTATCCATACACTCAAAATTTGGAAACTAATTTGTAGTACTAAATACATTGTTGGAATTAGTTTTTTTTTAGTTCACAAGGATATAATTGCAGACTGTACCATATGATGACATCCCAACTATTGTGGCCACACAACTGTATGATGTTTTGATTGCTGATCAAATTGGTCGGCATACTCCTAAACGTGACCACAACAGTGAGCTGACCAAAACTATAAATTGAAACTTCTATATATCACATTTTATTTTATTCGTTGAATAATTCTATGTTTCACATTTACTCCATGAAAATGGATTTTTTTCAATATTTGTTCCAAATCTTGCATTTTCTATGTGCACTCATCCACCTCATAATTCTTATCTCCACTACTCACTCGTCAATCATCAATGTTTAGAATGGACCTATGTAGGGCTTCCTTAACTTTCTACTTTAATGTGTAGATCTCATCTTAATTTATTCTCGATTATAATGTAGTATAAATACCATAATGTATAACTTTTGAGCATGACTTATACCTTTGGGAGAACATTAACAAACATAAATTGTTACTAGCTAAAATGTATGTATCTATGTGTGTGTGCGCGTGAAGCAAATTTTGGCATGGCAGCTACCTTGCTGCTTTTCTGGCACTTTATAAAGATAAAAACAAAATACTAGAAACAAAAATGCTTCTGTAACTATAAATAATTAAGTAATTATAAAATAACATTTTAAATAAAGAATATTACCTCAAGCCACCTAGGCAAGCCAAAGGAACCTCTCAACTGATGGTTTGTTGCCTTCTTCTGATTCTCCATAACAGTAGACTCCCCTTCGCAAATTATTTCAAACAAAGCATTGTCTTCTGTACATTTATTAGTTATACGCAAAATTAATGTGTCCTGGTTTTGAAGAATTATGTTGTTTGTACTTATAATAGTTTCAGGAATCTTGTACAATTCTTTCAGAACACATTTTATTTTCTCATTTGACTCGAGAATTTCTCCAAACTCCTGTCTCCGTATTGGTTCGTCTACCCGAGCAATATCTGTAGAAAAGATGCAGCGCACAGGCTTGTGGTCACTATCTGTGACATCCATGCAGGCTTCATACCTATTGAAGGTAAGATGATATTAGTCAAAACAATCAGTAAAGGTTAAAATATATTTTACCACTATATAAGACACTCATTTTCAATTGGAACACTAAATGTAAAAAGTTTTTCAATTTAGCCCCTATTTGTAATGTACAGTCATTTTCAATGTTGTCCTTAACATCCATTGCCGCTTTGAAAATGTTACATTGACATGGGAGTTTTTGTGATGTGTAGGGTCAAGGTCGAATAGTGATACATATAAGGACTAAATTTATTTATTTTTTGTATAGGGACCAATTTCAAAAAGTGTCACATATAGGGACCATAAATATATTTTACCCACAAGAAACATAAGACTATTTGTCATGATGATGGCAACTTGTTCTGGAAATGTAAAGTTGCCAGTTTTAGAACTCTGTAATTCAATTGTGAATTGTTTCACAATTCTTATAATAAGGTTGCCTATCAATCCTCTGATATTCTTGTGATGCATTCATGATTCCAACAGGTTCTGATCACTATCTTAATTCACTCTCTTATGTGTGCGTGTATAATAATAATAATAATAATAATAATAATAATAATAATAATAATAATAATAATAATAATAATAATAATAATAATAATAATAATAATAATAATAATAATAATAATAATAATAATAATAATAATAATAATAATAATAATAATAATAATAATAATAATAATAATAATAATAATAATAATAATAATAATAATAATAATAATAATAATAATAATAATAATAATAATAATAATAATAATAATAATAATAATAATAATAATAATAATAATAATAATAATAATAATAATAATAATAATAATAATAATAATAATAATAATAATAATAATAATAATAATAATAATAATAATAATAATAATAATAATAATAATAATAATAATAATAATAATAATAATAATAATAATAATAATAATAATAATAATAATAATAATAATAATAATAATAATAATAATAATAATAATAATAATAATAATAATAATAATAATAATAATAATAATAATAATAATAATAATAATAATAATAATAATAATAATAATAATAATAATAATAATAATAATAATAATAATAATAATAATAATAATAATAATAATAATAATAATAATAATAATAATAATAATAATAATAATAATAATAATAATAATAATAATAATAATAATAATAATAATAATAATAATAATAATAATAATAATAATAATAATAATAATAATAATAATAATAATAATAATAATAATAATAATAATAATAATAATAATAATAATAATAATAATAATAATAATAATAATAATAATAATAATAATAATAATAATAATAATAATAATAATAATAATAATAATAATAATAATAATAATAATAATAATAATAATAATAATAATAATAATAATAATAATAATAATAATAATAATAATAATAATAATAATAATAATAATAATAATAATAATAATAATAATAATAATAATAATAATAATAATAATAATAATAATAATAATAATAATAATAATAATAATAATAATAATAATAATAATAATAATAATAATAATAATAATAATAATAATAATAATAATAATAATAATAATAATAATAATAATAATAATAATAATAATAATAATAATAATAATAATAATAAAGTAACATTTCCTTATCAATAGAGGGGTCAGAACAGCATAATGAGCTAAGCAGAACATGCCAAGTAAAATGAAACTTAAATATGCACTAAGTCCTTATGGTAGAGTATTTTGATCTGTATACTCAAATGCAATAAACATATAAACTAGAGCACTCACTGCAATATTGTAGAGACAACAGGGTACTCCAAACTGCATTCAGCACCCAAAGAAGAGCGACTATCACGATACAAAATTCTGTCACACCAGGCAGGGATGCGTTTCTTTTCACCAGAATCATACCCTTCAATAAAACATTTCATACAAATCCAATGTCATGCCCATATTAGAAACTCTAAAGCAGTTCTAATGACGAAGAATTCAAATATAAACAGCAGTCATTGTGGCTTAGAATGGTCTCTTCACCTTTCAATTTATAATTATAAGTATTGGAGGTTGCAAGCATCCAAAGTAATGAAAAATTAAATCCTATTATTCAGAGTCTCTGCTATTCTTTCTCCCCCTTCCCCATCTCACCCCTATAATTTCAGCAATTGATATATGCCACCCAAGAGAACAGCGAAAATTATTATGAGGTGTGACTGGGATTTGTCGTTTCATAAAATTATGCTTCTCGTTCTTTTTTGTTATATCGTAAGGTGCATCTTGTGAATGTTATTGGAGCTGCATGATTTGCAGAAATGCTCTATTTGCCATACATAAATAGAGATGAAATGCAACAGCCACGTTTTACACTAGACTCTCATTTTATTTTTTTCACTTTTTGATGATAAAGTTCCCCTTCTAGTTCAGTTTTCAGAGACTATTTTTGTATGCTAGTGTGAGTACGTGTCTGTGTGTGTTGGGTACCAACCTGCCAAACCAGCTTGGTGTCGTTCAAACTTGTATGTCGGAGGAAATGTTAGTATTGCTTCACGCATTCCTTGGAAGGCATTCCCAGCATCCATTTCTGCTCGAAGCTGGTCTCTTTCTCTAAGCCAATCAAAGCATCTTTGAGAAACAAAATCTCTTGCTTCATCATACGAAATGTCATCAAGTCGATAATTAAAATCACCAAGAAATACAATCATGTCTGACTCAGATAACTCAGGCATCCCTTCTGCAGACTGGAAACCAATCTAAAGAATTAGTGCTTCATTCAACTGTTTGAGCGCTAAAAAACTTAAAAAGAATAAAGTGAACAACATGTACATACATTTGTACCACGAAACATTGAAAAAGAAGACGAAGTTCCAACTGCAACATAAAGGACCAATGGGAAGCCAGATCTATAAACAAAGACAAGTAAGAAACAGTAATAGGCATAGGCAAGGTACCAGGTGTTGTATTTAAGAGATTTGGTTGCCGGCTGAAGGACATTGTCCGGTATACATGATCAAAATCTGCATTGCGACGACCAACTGCATCTAAATGTGCAGCAAAGTGACAATTAACGAAGCACATAATCCGACCATACACTCTAACCCTCAAACCAACAGCTCCCTGGTGAGACAGGCAATTCAGAAATAAATGGTCAGAATAACAAATGCTGACAAAAAAAGATGAATACCTTAAAAATAAAATATACTTCTCTGAAAAGCAAATTATTAGGGACTAAAAGTAAAAACACTATTTTTGTTAAATGTATGGACTAAAAATATTGTTATAGGGAGCACAGTCATATTTGATCAATTTTATACGGACAAAAAACACATCTGACCCTTTTTCTGAAAACACATAAAAAATTGCCAAATGTCTCTGTTTCTCTCTTACTCCGGTTTCAGTCATTCCTCTTCCAATACTTTTTTGTTTATATTCAGATCTTCATAGTTCTATAATTATTATTATAAGGCAAATGCTAACGAGTGCCCCCGAGGCACTCTTTAAGACCTTAAATAGTAAATTTTTTATAGAATTTTTACGGGAATGCGTAAAGTCAACGCATTGGAAATTGTAATGTTTAATTTTTTGAATAAAAAGTTTCTATAAATGGAATGCTTAACGAGTGCCCCGGGGGCACTCGTTAGCAAGACCCTTATTATAATATTTGTACGAAATAGAATCCATGGTTCAATATGGTACAGCTGACATGCCATGTGCCACGGTAATTTCTGGAGTTGCTGCCATTGGCCACCATATGCCGTTGAAAACAAAATACTATAGATCATTGCTGAATAGGGATTTCCAATATTTGGAGCAAGGAAAATAATACCGAGTACACAGCAGCATATTATGTCATAACTGAGAAATCTCATGAGTCGTGACTGAAGCAGTAATATATTTTTATGAAAGAAGAACTAGGAGGGTTGGGTTTATTTCTTAACTGTGTTTGAATTGTTAGAAGTTATGAGTTATATTTAAATTATGGCAGTTGTTTTTATGTAATTAGAATAAATAGAGAAGTTGCTGAAAAGAATAGGAGATGGTTATTTGATTGGAAATTGTGAGGGAGAGACCAGGCTATTGAATTCTTGGAAGAGAGAGACCTAAGACTCTCGAATTTCTTGGGAACCCATTGTAATATTAATATTCTATAATCAATAAAAGTTTTTGGATTATATTTATATGTTTGGTACTGTTTCTATCATAATACTTCCGATATCTGTGAGAAGACTAATAGATCCTATATGTGATTCGAAGTTTTATGTTGCATGAAATTCAAGCCAAGGCCTTCAACTAACATCATACTGCTTTCCACTAAGTAGTCACAAGTAGAGAGAACCGGTGAAGTTTTGATGGGTATCTAATATTTTTTACTCCACCTGCCTTTCCACATGGTGCAAATTGCAGAACACCATAAAATCTTCTGATACTTGAGCAATCATGAACTGTTCTTTGGAACCAAAACTAATAGTCATGATATTATTGACCTACCTTAGAATTCTCATAATCCTACACGAAAAACTGTCAGATATTATATCCTAATATATCCTTTATTAACGAAAACCAAGAAGCCAAACTAGCAATCTAGCATGCAAAGCAGCAGAGCAGACACACCTACCTTATTTCCAATAGCACGTCCAAAGCCACATGGAACTGCTGCCACATCAACATCCCCAACATGAACTCTAATGTTCGTTTTAACCCTGAAGAATACAAAACCAACTACTATTGATGAGCAAACAAGGAAGAATTTCGAAAACAATGATATAAGTTCATTTCAGGATACAATAAGAGCCCAACCTTTAATGATCCATCCATATATTTCAAACCAAAATAAAATTTATAACAAGGAAAGCAGAAAAACAAAACCTGACATCTTGTACGATATATATATATATATATATATATATATATATATATATATATATATATATATATATGTACTATAACAAACAAAGGGTATTATTTCTGATATATTCATGGATTCACCAGCTCACGTATATTCCTTCTCATAGGTACTCACCACACAGCAATGACCAAGCCTGCAAGTTGCCTGGATCCAATACGTTCAAATGTTGAACCTTCATCCAATATTTTGTCTATCATATCCAGCCACCACTGCCCAGCAGAACTACCCTCCAGTCCTACCTATATGCTTGTTAGGGAGACATGTTAGGGAGGGTTATGCACAAAAATGGTTAGGCAAGCTATTAGTTATATCGTGTGTGTGTGTGTATGCGTGTAAGATACATATCAGGTGAGAGGATGCTCTCATGAGAGAAATTAATCGGATCATCTATGAATTGTTACATGGTCAGAGATTAATACATCTCACTTATCATGCTTTAACAACTATGTTTTGCTTCAAAGCAATGAAGTTGTTTTCTAATGATAATAGATGTGATGTACCAACTTTCTAGTATTTTTACATAAAACAATAACTTACAGTTTCTTTAGCTGCAGACATTGCAAGAAATCCAGCCCCCATTTCAACCTCTTGCAACCCAACAACAACAAGGCCAACATCTGAGGCCACAGAACCTAGCCATGAAGTAAGGGAATCTTGAGATGCTTTTCCTTGTCCAACATTCCAAGTGCCACTCAATATTTTTATGTTTTCTATTTTAGTATATAAAAATTCTTTGCCACCCAATTCTGAATGCAAAATGCTATCAAGAGGTCCTGGAGAGGTCATGTTCCATCCTCGTATTCCCCCGTGGTTACCCAAAGTAAATACATAGCCAACTCCAACTGTTAATTTTACAATTGGACAGCTATGAGCCACCCAACCCCCAATCAGATTACCCTTGAGGTCCAATACCTGGACAACACCAGACGCATAACCTACCCAAATTTGCATGCCATAAGTACAAAAACATTGAACAGCAAATGAGTGGTAAAGAAAATCCTGTATGCGATTGCCATTTCCATCCCATTGCACTACCAAGCCACTTGAATACCCTGTCCAAATCATTCCATCAATTGTTACTACAAAGGCTTCAGTTCTTCGATTATCATCCCCAAAGCCTCCCTTTGCTGCAACTCGACGAACAGCATCTGCTGCTCCCATGATGGCATTACGTGAGCGCTGAAAGAACCCAATGGAACTTTGTGTTTTGTCTTTCCTAGAACTTGAAACAAGCTCAACCGGAAAGTCTTGTATTGAGGACAAGTCCGATCGATTCTCCATCTGGCCATCTGAATTGAAAACTTTCAGTAACTCTCTTGTACGGGCATCCCTGTACATTAATAAGCACTAGCTTATATTAAATTGACAGGTTGGAAAATACACTCACATGATGGGCAGTATCTAAGCACCAAGTCGTGCAGACAGAAAGAGACCAAGGATCAAATTACAATGAGGTCTCAGTCTATTTGATTTATTTATACATCTCATGTACATAGGGTAAATATACAGAATATAGATGTAGAACCACATAAAAATGTAATGTACTCGCAAATATCTAACATCGTCGTTCTTACATGTGCATATTTTCTAAGGATTCATATCATAGAATAAATATACAGTTATTAGCAAGAAGCAAGCTAGACCCTAGGAAATAACTAATTTGACTTTGACATACATACATACATCCATACATATTGACACCAAGTGTATATATTAGACACTAACACTACCTAATAATTTGTTTACAGATTGCAGATTTAACCAATCTCTTAAAGAAGTCTCACATCGCTTGCGAGAAGGCCTGAACAAGTGTTTATAAGTAAGAGGCAGTCCTCACCTTACAAGCCGGTTTTGTAAGGATGAGTTAGGCCCAAATCTAAGATAATCCAACCGTTTTATCCTAAGATATTATCTCCATGTTCACATATATAAAATTTTAGATGATTTACAAAGCTACTAAAGGACATCAGTATGTCAAGATTTCCACTTGGTGTATGTGGTCAAATCATGTGTATGTCTATGTCATTGTAGCTGCTCTACTAAACATTAATCAACAAGCATCAAAACAATATCACCTAAAGAAAATTTTATTTCAGATACTAGATTAAGGAACAACTGTAAGCTGTTACATGGATGCTGAAGAATTACATCTCCAGCACACGTCTCACACAAAAACTCTTGGGCTTGAAGTGTAGACAATGTATAATTACCCACTTTCCCTTGAGCTGATGTTCAAGTTTATTACGAAAGACAGTGCCATCAATGATCAAATTACATAACATTTTGCTTTGTCTTAGAGGTTATTCTTTAGGATCAAACTTAGATGCTGTGCTCAACTAATAACTAATACCACCTACAAAATACACCAAAACAGTTTTACCCATAAATTAGGATGAAGCAATTTTGGTAGTTACTTTGATTTTATAGTGTAAAGCAGCAGGGATAGTACCTAGAATAATGCACCTAAGTTTTTGCATTTCTTTATTGAGTCATAAGATCAAACTCAAAATAATGAACCACTTGACTTACTCACGGTTTATTAAGTCAAGAATTGGTTATTCATTAACCATCCTTTGAATATATATTTTTTTGGATAGGCAAATCTTAGTAATTAGTTATGTTAGTATTTTCGCCGTCACTAGGGTTTGAACCAGGTCCTCTAATTCTAACCCTTAGCTCAAACCAGTTGAGCAACCCAACCCCCCATTCTTTAAATATTGTTGATTTGAAATTATCCCAAAATAGAACCATTTGCGTGAGAGTGCGTATTTTTTTAAATTGACTTAAACATGATTTTAGCTTCTAGAATTATGACTTTAGAAAAAATAGTCCCTATTTGAATTTTATTCATTTTTAGTTTCTAGACTTAACAAAAGTAGTGTAAATTTATCCCCTAAAAGCATATTGTATCTTTTTGTCAAATGCAGGGGATAAAAATAGAACACATTTAACAATTCTAAAATAATATAATGGATATATGTGACAAGTAGATATGAAAATTTATGAATTTTCAATTATATCTCGAATCCTAGATATAAAAGAATCGGCCATCCTAATATTCATATAATACTAACACCAAGGGAGGCTATCTAGGAGATTAAATCTCACCATAAAGCATATGAAAAATAACCCGCACTCCACACCTTTGCCTTTGAATTATCTGATACTAAGTACTTTACATCTGAAGTTAACATGTTATTGTAGCCATTTGTAGATAGCTGGCTCCTCAAGTCAACATAGGACCTCTCCATAAATATGACAGCCATGTGCCTTTCCTCCTCTGTCAGGTGGATAGATTTTTCAACAGTCTCCCAAGGCCATATTTTTATAACACCTCCTTCAGAACCCGACCACAGATCCCCTAGATCAAGTCAAGAAAGAACAATGTGTCACATTCACAACAAGCATGTAAAGTAAGTTAGGATAAGCTTCTCAAGAAACATTAATAAAAAAAATATATCAAAATAAATTTGCAATAACAGTTAATTTTTCGATTAATAGTTTCTCGTATGAGTTGAAATTATCTCCTTCATCACAAGTTTACCAAAAACTCTCTTGTTTAACATTAATTCCTCCATAAACATCTATAAGCTTATATGTACCTTTCTTCGTCAGTAAAGAACCCTAAACTATGTAGCACCAACACTTCTTATTTAAGGTGTGCTCGGTGTCCAACATATATCAGTGTCCGACACCGACACATATGATTACATTCAATTATGTCATTTTTTCAAATTGTTATCGGTGTCGATGTGTCAATGTCAGGTCGTGTGCAATGTCTGTGTCAGTGCTTCATAGACCATAAACTTATTTTAATGAAGACAGACACTAATCCAATGTTGCTAATCTAAAAAATGAAAAGTAACAAATCCAAATTGGACCAAAATCAAACAACTAAACATATCATATCACACCCCCAATTTATTAAAAATTCCCTTAATACTATTATTAGCAACCTATTCCTAGAAACCCCAATCGCAATTACAAGTAACAATTCTAATAAACTAACATTAGCTTGCTTACTAGTAATTACTATTCAAAACACATAAACAAAATCTTACTGAGAGAGCTGGTATATTTCGTAAAAACGAATTAAATTTTCCAATCCAAACAAGCATCTGCATAACAAGAAAGAATAAAGAATGAAAAATAACCATAAGAAGTGATTGTAAGAGAAAGAACAGGTCCACGATGAGCATGCCAAGATAATCTTTCCTTGAAATGATTACTCCATTTGCTATTATCATCCAAATTCTGATCATCCATATTCCAACAACGAATCTTCCCATCTTTGTGTCCACTCCAAACCAACCTATTCCCTTCATCCGCAACCAAACAAAGCGCCGGCGAAGTCCAAACGGATTCACGAAACGGAGCACTCTCTTCATCGCCGCTTCTAACAACACTTTCTCCTCCAACACCATACCACGACGCGTATAGATCTGTAAAATTCCAGAATCGTAGTCCGATTTCAGTAGCCGCCCAAAGTTGCGACTCAGTCGCAACAATGTTCCTCAAAAACCGTCCAATCTGAGTCTCACGCAACGGATGCGGTCTCAATTCGAGACACGGAGGTCGCGACGGATGCACGGCAGCTCGAACCGGTGGTTTGAAGATTCCGGTACCGCCACCTTTAGCGATGAATTCAGGTAGAGAAGTTTGACCGGAAATAGATGTACGGCGGAGGTCGTTGTGGTCGGCGATCGTCAATTTGCGGTCGAGGAATTGGAGCATGCAATCGAGACGACGGTTGGTGGATTGAATTGAATTGGAAGATGAAACGTCGTCGTCGGAAGAGAAAGAGGAAGAACGAGAGTATAAGAAAGTGCGTTGAGGAGTGTGTGAATGTGAGAGTATAGAAGATGAAGAAACGGCGTCGTTTTGATGGAGTGATGATGATGAAGATGAAGATGGATCCATTGTTATGCGGAGAGAATATAGCGAGTTTGGAATTCAGAAGTGTGATTGAATTATCATTGAGAGAATTTGTAGTGGGAATTCACAACTGAAAGAAAATAGTGCGTTTGGACAATTGTGTGTTGCAGCTGAAAAAACATGCTCGAACGAACCACGCTGGCACTCTTTATTTTATTTTATCTTTTTTTTTGTCAAGACATCCTTTATTTTACTTAAGTGCATAAGATAAGATAAGATGGTTTAATTAATTTTTTTAAGTTATGTTTTAAATGTGCACGTTGATGGAATGTACAGTATTATTTAGAGAAGATTAATTTTTTCTATTATTTTCTTTTATTATATTTTATAAGTATGAATTTTTTACCATTATAAGTTTAGAGTTTTTTTTATTATTATTACTAAGTTTAGAGTGTTTTTTTTTTATCAAATGTTTAGAGATTATTTTTTATGTACTGGTAATTGTTCCAAATCGAAATCAAAGTATGAGAGTATGGGAAGGAAGGATAAAAGAGAGGATTGAGGGGCTCATAATGGTGGATTTATGTGGACGGAATGGTCCAATATACATGTTGAGGTTGGAATCTGATGATAAAAAAATTCAAATTAGTATAAATTTGAGGTGGAAGCGGGATAAAGTAAAACATAATTGATAAAGTTGTAGTGCGATGTTTATATAAGATCAACAATGAAGTATTGGGCCGATTGATAAAATATTGAGTTTGACTCAACTCAAAAATCTATTTCTAAAAATAATGTAAAAAAAATTGTTATAAAAGTATGGGCAATCTAATTATTTTTGTTATAAAAGAAATATTGTTATATCATATGTATCTTTACAGTGGTAATTTATTTTTGTATTGAAAATAATATTTATTATACTTTATAAATAGTAGTAATTATATAAATTTCAATATAATTTTATTGTATTAGATTTTTTTAGCTAAACCTCTTGAGAGATTAATTAGTATTTTATGTAGAAAGAAACCCAAATTCATATATGCATTTATGAAACCCACACTACATATTGACCACAAAGTATAGCTAAATCTACACGCAAGACATGTATGCATTGTCTAAATCAATTAGGTAGCCTATGTTTTATATTGGACCAAAATTTTATAATAAAAAATTATCAGTTCTCCCAAATTAGATAAAGGTAACTAATAATCAATTAAAAATTATGTTGCTCCGATTCGTATCTTCTAATGCATTTAACTAAATCAAAACGGATACATAACTATAAAAAGTCGTCACCGGCTTTGTTGAGTTTTATAATAACTAGACTTTTTACCACGGATTGAATTATTCAATTCAATTATTTATTTATAGTAGTAAGCATTTAGGGCCTATTTGGATAGGATTTAATTTGTATGCACCGACAGTGTAAAATAATTTTACACTGTCAACCAATGACAACCATGTATTCTGCCACGTCACCCCACTTTATCCCACTTTCTTCATATGATATGGAAGATTGGTGATTTTTTATTGGATGACCGTGTAAAATTATTTTACACCGTCAGTGCATATCAATTAAACTCATTTGGATAAATTGCTTATACAGATGCTTATAGCATTAGAACTTATAGTATGAGAACTTATATCATAAACTCTTATACTCAATAAGCCTTTTGTGTTTGGATATGTACACTGAAAAGTACTTATATAAATTAAAGTGTTTGGATGTGTCATTATATAGGCAACTATAGAATGTTAATATGATTTTAATTTCAAAAAACAAAATTAAAGAATCAAACCATGATTAAAAATATAATAATTATATATATATATATATATATATATATATATATATATATATATCTATGTAAATAAAGTAAAAAAAATCCATCAAGCTATGTTACCAAAAAAACAAAAAAAAAAAGATAACTTAAATGAAAAACAGAAAGTTTCCGTCAAAAAAGAAAAACAAAAACAGAAGTGTGTAGATAAGATGCATAAGCATAAAAAGACAAAGATAAAATAAAGATTAGTTAAAATAAAAGTTTGAAAAAATATGTTAATCCTTAGACTCGGGCAAGAATCGAAGCTTTCCAAATTTATATAAGCTAGCGTATAAGTACATTTATAAGCTAATAGGGAGAGCTTATCAAAATATGACATAAGTAGCTTATAAAAATGTGATAAACTTTTATTAATTTATCCAAATACTAATATAGTGACTTATGTCAATAGATAAGCTCATATAAGCTTCAAATAGGCCAATTCAAACGGGGCCATATTGTAGAATCTTTTTGACCTTTTAGATGTAAATTCCAAATAATTTTTGCTTTAATCCGGGAATAATAATAGGAGAGATAAGTTTCAAGAATGATAAGCTTGAAATATTTGCTTTTTTTTTTTGGCTTATGATTTGTGTGTGGCATATAGTTTTTTTGTCAACAATTTTTTATTAAAAAAATAATAAAATCATTAATTAACATGTGTTGGAACAAAAGAGGTTCTGACATGACCTAATTAACTTTTGATGATAACAAGAGTATTAATATACAATAGGGTATACTGATTATTTGATCCAAGTGTGCAGATATACAAGTTAATTTTTATATTCCCCAGAAGCACATTGGAAGTTCTGATGTGACAAGCAAATTCTGACCATGTCGTGATTCATCAGAAGATGCAACATCCATTCACATCAGAAGCTAGAGATCAGACTCTGAAGATTGGAAATATCAGATTCTGATAAGAGCAGTGAGAGTCGTTTTGTCAGAAGAACATTCTCTGCAACAATGATTGAATATCATCATCATACTCTGACATTCCAAAAGCTGGTAGAATCAATCTTATCCACAGGATAGTGACGTTAGTACTATTGTACGAACTCATTACCGGATTTGGCTAAAACGTTATCCTCAAGATTGATCGTATTCAAGGTTACCTGATTTGGTTAAAAAATGGTACTATCTACAGCTGGCAAAATCTCACCGCATCAAATTCAAATCAAATGCGCTCCACCTTCATCTATAAATAGGAGCAGATTTGAAGCTTTAGGACACGACACTTTGAACAATTTGAAAGAGCTGTTATTCTGTCAAAATCATCCTAGAGCACTAAGAACTTCAAATACAACTTGAACTCATATTCAAATCCAAGACTCCAGTTTCAGCTTCTGTTAATTCATTAGTTGAACCTTAGAATTCTTATATTAAGATTCTAAGTTAAGTCGTGTATCAAAAGTTGTATTTCTTTGTAACTGAACATTGATTTATATATCATTTGTTCAGACTCTGTTTTTCTTATATTCGTTTTGGAAGTCTCTTGCCTGCGTGTTTGAGCATTAGGAAGTCTCTTGTTTGTATACTTGAGCATTGGAAGTCTCTTGCAAGTGTGCTTGAGCATTTGTAATCTGTTGAGATTATAGTGAACTCTCTTGGTAGTACAAGAGGACTGGACGTACTCTCGGTTTGTGAGATGAACCAGTATAAAATCTATGTCTCTATCTTTCTCTCTTTCTCTCTACCTTCAAAGTTCTGTTTAATTGTGTTTTGATTTCTAAACCGCTGCAAACTCTGATAAGTTTCTATAATTTAGAAGAAATTTTCAAACTACCCAAAACACAATTCAACCCCCCCCCCCTTTCTTGTGTTTTTCACACCTTCAACATGATGCATAATTATCCTTCTCATGCTTATCATGGAATTTTTTTTTTTTTGCATTCTTATACTTATCATTTGCGTGTGGCATATGTTTTTTTTTTGTTAACAAATCTTTTTTTTTAATAATAAAATCATTAATTAATATGATGCATGATTATCTTTTTTTTTTTGCTTTCTCATGCTTATCAGGTACAATTAATTAAAATTACCCGCCAATTTGTTTAGCAAATTAGGGTTTAATATGATACATAATTAGAGAAATTAGAAATAATAAGTAATAAGTAATTAGAGAAAAGTAAGATAGATATATTTATGTTAAAATAAAAGATGGTGGAATTCAAATGACCGGAAACTATTGATTAATAAAAAAACAAATTTGACATTACAATAAGCAGATTAATTCAAAATTAAATTAAAATACTGAAATATAAGGAAAAAACAAACGTTCCCATTAATTTTTTCCACTTATACATCAAATTGATTTCCTAAATGATGAATCAAAGTTGCAAAACATCTAACGTCGTGACCGGTAAACATCATCGAAAGCATTACTACACTCAATCAAGACAAAACATATCAGTAGAACATTTAGAAAATTTTGGTTGACATCAAACTCAACAAATAATATAATACAAACAAACATACTTCGTTGATATCAAACTCAAATTTGCCACACACGGCATATATTAAGCAAAAACAAAATAAAATTGCTATCTAAGATGGAAATAATCGAATGAAGCAATTAACAATGTGTTCTCCAATATTACTTAACATAATAGCACAAAAGGTGAGAGTATGTGAAAAATTATAATTATACTTAGAACAAAACAAAAAGAGAAACAAAAAATCAAACTGATAAATAAGAACAAAACATAACAAATTATATTAGATACATTTAAACTTTTTTCCTTTCAAATAAAAAGAAACGTGTTAACTTTTATATTCCTTAAGGAAAAAAATATCCAAAATTTTTATAAATCTTAAATTTTGACCATGAAATTAAATTGAAAATATGAAAGCAACAATAGAAAAACATGAAATAATGACCAAATTGATACATAACACAACAAACAAACAAAAACATCATAATTCAAACACCTAAAACTATTCATAGGAGCACATACCTTTATAGAAGCCCAAAGCAAAACCTGCATCTAATATAAAATATATGAAACTTAAGAAAAATAAAATCCAATTTTTTTTCTTAAATGAAAGTATCAGAATTAATATGAAACACTAAAATATTGAAATAAAGAAAGATGAGATCCATACCTATTGAAATAAAAATCAAATTCAAAACGAATAGAGAATTAATATGCAATAGTACAAACTATAATCAGAATTTAAACACCTAAAATATCTATAGCAATCCCTACCTTTGTAAAACCCCAGAGTCAAATCTGCATCAAATAAAAAAAAGTAAACATGTGAGAAAAAGTAAAAATAGATGCATAATTTAAGCTATAATATAATTAATGTGAAAGATAAACTCTTGGGGATGTGAAAGATACACTTTGGGAGAAAGAAATAAAAGGGTTTCTATTTATCGTAAAAGATGCATAATTTAAGGCTATAAATAAAATAGATTCCATATAGTATATTCAATCATCAAATGAAAGCATATAATTAAGGATTAGTAGGTAACAAAAGTAGAGATTGGTGTAAAATTGTTTTATACACACGTTCAATCATATATTAACACATCATGTATTGTGTTTTTAAACACATGACGTGTCATATTTATTAATTGATGTGGCAACATAATATTCAAGTTTTTATCGTAGCCGTTGATATAATATTTTTTTTCACGTGTTAAAATCTAGACCATTCATATTAGGGTTAGGGTTTAGGGTGCCTCTAGTTACTCTCGTTTTATTATAATTAGACTTTTTACTCGTGCTCGTACGGGTTCAATCATTCAAATCAATTATATAATAGAAATGTTGATAATGTGTGATTATTTATAGTAATAAGCATTTAGGGCCCGTTTGGATAAATAACTTAGGTTCCATTTGGCCCGGCTTATTTTTTACTTTTTATTTTAGCTTAAACGAAATAAAGAAGTATAAGATTATATTTGACATTATTTCTCCTTAAAAGTATTAGAGAAATAAAGTAAAGAAGTAAAAGATAAAAAAAAATTAAGTCAAACACAATTTTTTCCTTCTTTGCTATTTTTAAGGAGGAGAAAAAAAGAGAAAAATAAGCCGGGCCAAACGGGGCCTTATACAGGTGCTTATAACATTAGAGCTTATAGTATGAGACCTTACATCATAAACTCTTATACTCAATAAGCATTTTGTGTTTGGATATGTACACTAAAAAGTACTTATATAAATTAAAAAGTACTTATATAGAATGTTAATATGATTTTAATTTCAAAAAACAAAATAAAAAAATCAAACCATGATTAAAAATATAATAATTATATATATATATATATATATATATATATATATATATATATATATATACACTAATATATAAAGGGGATACAAATTTTTGGGATGGCTTTTTTATTATTCCAATTTTACCCTTAAAAAATAACTTCCACATAAAAATAGATTTTCAGTTTTTTTTAGTAAATAATATTTTTTTCTTCTTAATAACTAAGCACAAATTCCACATAAAAGTAGGTTTTCAGTTTTTTCAAAGTAAAAAAACAAATATTTTTTTTCTTCTTAATAACTAACCACAACAAAAAAGGATCTTACGTAGTTATCAATTAACTAAGTTCAATAAAAAGGAGATTAAGTAATTATTTATATTAACACAATAGAGAATATCGATTACAAAAAAAACAAAAAAAAAATATCGATCACACAAACGTGTCCGTTTGGCGGCTAGTACTAATATATAAAGGGAATACAAATTTTTGGGATGGTTTTTTCATTATTTCTATTTTACCCTTAAAAAATAACTTCCACTTAAAACTAGATATTCAGTTTTTTTTAGTAAATAATTTTTTTTTCTTCTTAATAACTAAGCACAACTTCCACATAAAAGTAGGTTTTCAGTTTTTCTGTAGTAAAAAAAAATATTTTCTTCTTCTTAATAAGTAGCCACAACAAAAAAAGGAGGTTACATAGTTATCAATTAACTAAATCCAATAAAAAAAGAGATTAAGTAGTTATTTATATTTGCACAATAGAGAATATTGATCACAAAAAAAAATATCGATCACACAAATGGGCACGGAACGTGCCCGTTTGGCGGCTAGTATCTATACTAATATATAAAGGGGATACAAATTTTTGGGATGACTTTTTTGTTATTCCAATTTTACCCTTAAAAAATAACTTCCACATAAAAATAGATTTTTCAGTTTTTTTTTTAGTAAATAATTTTTTTTTCTCTTCTTAATGACTAAGCACAACTTCCACATAAAAGTAGGTTTTCAGTTTTTTTATAGTAACAAATTTTTTTTTTCTTCTTAATAACTAACCACAAAAAAAAAGGAGGTTATGTAGTTATCAATTAACAAAGTCCAATAAAAAAATTGATTAAATAGTTATTTATATTTGCACAATACAGAATATCGATCACCCACGAAAAAAAATATCGATTGGCGGCTAGTATATATAAAGAGGATACAAATTTTTGGGATGGCTTTTTCAATATTCCTATTTTACCCTTAAAAAAACTAAAAAAAAAACTAAGCACAACTTCCACATAAAAGTAGATTTTCAGTATTTTGTATAGTAAAAAAAATATATATATATTTTTTCTTCTTAATAAGTAGTCACATCAAAAAAGGAGGTTAAGTAGTTATCAATTAACTAAGTCCAATAAAAAAGGAGATTAAGTAGTTATTTATATTTGCACAATAGAGAATATCGATCACAACAAACAAAAAAAAAATATCGATCACACAAACGGGCACGGCGGCTAGTATATATAAAGTAAAAAAAATCCATTAAGCTATGTTACCAAAAAAAAAAAAATAACTTAAATGAAAAACAGAAAGTTTCTTTCAAAAAAGAAAAAGAAAAATAGAAGTGTGTAGATAAGATGCATAAACATTAAAAGACAAAAATAAAATAAAAATTAGTTAAAATAAACGTTTAAAAATCATTATCTTCAGGTGGTGTGTAATAGAGATCATTAGGCATGGATAACACTTCAATTCCATTGATGAAAGCATAGTTATTAGAATTTCCATTACTTGGAATGAAACTCAAATCAAGCATTTGATCCTCACCAACGTTAATAACATATTCTTTCAACAAAGTATCAACACCTTCAACATCAGCGTTTAATGAAGCATTAAAATCCTTAAGAAGTGTGAATCCGTTGAAAATAACAGTGAAAGAAGCATCGTGACGGTTAAAACCGTTGGTATAAGTAGAAAGATAGAAAAAAAGACGGAGGAATTTATGACTTGTAGCAACGGGAAAAGAGTAATTGAATATTGTGTGTGATAAACGTGCTGATGAATAATTTTTTTTGCATCTATACATAATTTTCGTAACTGATTATTAGTTATTTTTGTTTTATTAATTTTTATTCATTTTCTCTTTTTTGACAGATCTCAATTTTTTTTTAAATACATGACGTGTCACATTCATTAATTGATGTGGCAACATAATATTGGTTTAAAATTGATTATTTAAGTTTTTATCATAGCCGTTGATATAATTTTTTTTTCCAAGTGTCAAAATCTTGACCATTCATATTAGGGTTAAGGTTTAGAGTGCCTTTAGTTACTCTCGTTTTATTATATTAAGATTAAGACATCTATATTTATGTACTCTCTATCCTTTTTTTTTCAAGAAAAAAAAAGGGTAAATTTTGGGATTATATTACATAATTTTCCAAAAAGATAATTAAAGAATGATTCTTATTGTTTACAAATTCAATCTCAATTGATAGAAATATTGAAATTATTAAGTCAGATGTTACGAATTAGATTTAAACGTCAGTCATCCAATTTGTGGGTATGTTTTTAATAATTTGTCATTTTATCTAACTATCAAAAAAGAATAGTAGTTTTTACCTTTTTTTTTGTTAAAAAGAGTAATTTCTTACAGGTAAATGTTTTTTCGTCATATCATATATAGGGGAGTAGTTATGGTGCATAAACTTTTTCCTTATGCACTATGCATAAATAATGAAAATTGTAGATTGCTTAGCGCACCCCCAAGTTGCTTAGCGCATCTCCCATATTTCATGCGCATCTCCCTAGAAATCTGGGGGTGCGCTAAACTATCTGGGGTATTTATGCATGGTGCATAAGCTTGTGCCCATATATAGTACTTAAAAACAGATAAAATAGACTATTAAAAGTTAGCTTCGAATATATTTGAGAGAATTTTAGGCAATATGTCATATGTGTAACAGTCCGAACCCTTTTTCTACGTATGTAGCACGCAATTTTGGCGTTGTACAAAGGGGTTCAGGCAATACAATATGGAGGAAAAACATTTATCTCTATTGAAATAAGGTTAAGATCTCATGTCAAGATTGTTAAGATCTCGTGCCAAAAATCTCTATGAGGCGTTTGTTTTAAGTTTACTAAATTTATTTAATGCCTTTGGAAATTTGAACGGAATCCTATAAAAAATGACAAAGAAACATCTCAAAAAAAATTATAATTATGGATAGAGATCTGTGTAAAAAAATATCATTTTATCCTCATAAATCTACAGAGATAACTTGCAACAAAAAAAACTTTATACGTCAAGTTACAAAATTTTGAGATTGGCACTAGACATTGATTTTAAAATTCAACTTATGACCACATAATTCTATATGCAAGAATATGCAGGAAATTATACAAATAAAATTCACAAACCAAGTTTCATTAGACATTACTAGAAATTTACATATCACAATACATAAATGTTTTCACCACTAGCTAGCAATAAAACACACACACAATTCACTCCATATTTACATATTAATATTATGATAAAAACAGGGGAAATGAGATTATTAATTTTATTTACATTTACATAAGAGAACATGCATGAACATTATCATCATTAAACATGTTGCTAACTTGGTCATCACCACGTTGAGAGACATGAATGGTCCCATGTCTATCTGGGAGATTGTAACCATGTCTATAGTAATTGTAACTTTCTTTGAATTCATTGGTTGTATCTTTGAAATAATTGCTAGCTGATGTGAAGTATAGTGGTGGATTTGGGTATGGCCAAAATTCAGCTCTTTTTCCTGCTCTTCTAATTGCCTTAAGCACTTTGTTTCTCTCCACATATCCTGTAACTGTTACTCTTTCCATCTCTAAGTCCACTTTCACTGAATCTATGCCTGTTAAACAACATATAATAATAATAATAAATGTTACACATGTTGAAATATATGATGTTATATTTGAGAATGTGTTCAATTTGTTGACATGTGAGAAATTGAATTCTTGCCCCTATTTTGTATAGTTGAATTGGTTTGAATTACGGGTTACAAATATTAAAGAAGTTAAAATGAACGTGAATCTTTTTAAGTAAAGTATCAGGTTTAAGTCTTGTACATAAAAAAAAACGTAGTTGGAAGGATTTTTTTTTTGTCAATTGGATTTTCAAGCATAAATTAGTCATGTGTGAAGTCATAGATATTTCACACATAATTGAAAAGCTATGAAGGTAAAGCCTTTCTAGGTCGATTATATAAATTAAAGAACTTCATAATATCTTATCATAAATTATTATATATTATATAAATAATAATAGTAGATCATTGAACAATTGATATATATGAAAAACAAAAATTACCTTTAAGCTTGTAGACGGCGTTTTTAACAACTCTTTCACAACCTGTACAACACATCCTTACTTTCAACTCGACGGTCTGAAACAAATGAATTCCACTTTCAGTTGCTTGAAACACTCATTTCACAATATGGGATTCAATATATATGAGGGGCAATATTAGTGTTCTCACTATTAAAATCTAATAGAACTCATAACTTAAAAGAAAATTTCTAAAGTGAATTTTCATGGTGAAATCATAAACATAACTCTTTCATGTTGAGTTCTAACATGAGACAATTTAATGTTTTTATTTTTTAATATAATATAATATAGTATAATATAATTACATGGAATTTTGAAAGGATATATATATATATATATATATATATATATATATATATATATATATATATATATCAAAATAAATCAGATTAATTAGTGTGGATTGAACTTTAAAATTTAAAAAAAAAAAAAAACCTTTTTACCCAATTAGTTCATACAAAAATTGGGGCGATTGGGCTAACCTTTTTTATTTTAGGCCCATTATTAATATCTTGATGAATTTTTTTTAAAAAAAAGTAGTATTGGTAAAAACTTTAAAAAGTATCATCTAATTTAAAACTCATTCACAAAAATATATTTAAATATGTAAACTTAATAATAAGATATAGATTTATCTTCTAATTTTAGGAAGTGGTTATGGTGCATAAGCTTTTTCCTTATGCACCGTGCATAAATAATGAAAGTTACTTAGCGCACCCCCCAGATTGTTTAGCGCACAATCCAAATTTCAGGGGGTGCGCTAAGCAATCTAGGGGTGCACTAGAAATTTGGTGGGTGCGTCAAGCAATTTTAGATATTTATGCACAGTACATAAACATGACTTATGCACCATACCTTGTGCCTTAATTTTAAATTCATTCATAAAAGTATATTTAAATATGTAAACTTAATAATAAGATATAGATTTACCTAAACATTTTAAAAATTTAAAGTTTATAAATTATTATATAATTTAGTTCAATGGAAATAATAAAAAGTTAGTTCATATATCACCAAATGGATATTTTGGTGTTAATGTAAAAAGTTTACACTTGCATCCAGTTAGAAATCACCAAATAGACAATTACAAAAAATAGAATCAAAGTGACAAAAAAAGTAAAATGAGTGAATAAATTCAAAATTTTAAATATTCTAAATGACTCATTAACCCAGATATCTATAGTGATTAAGTCAGACTTAATAATATGCATATGAATAATAAACTAAGTAGAATCAAATTTAACCAATTTATATAGGTCTATCCGTCTGTCCAAAGTAGCTTGGTCAGTCTATTTATAATTATATTAAAATAGGCATAGAAAAAAGGGGTTTAAATGTGAACTCTCATAATTTTTAGTAAAATATTGTATCATTTACCTTTTATTTTATAAAATCCATTATTTTACTAAAAATAGGTGAGTGTCCACGTTTAAACCCCTTTAATTTAGGTTCATATTATATATATGATATATTTTCACTCTTTTACTCCTTGTTTGACAAGATTGTGGACATGTTATGAATCATAATGTTATATATAGCTTTCCATTCTTACATTTTTATCTTTATGGTTAATTTTTTGGAGATGGTTATGATATATAAAATTATAACAATTTTTATATATTGGAAGATAAAACAATTCATTTTTAAAAGCTCTCAATAACTTGCAAAACAATCCTTAATTCTTTTTATTAACAATAATATTATTTTACGGTAACAATCTTAACTTATTTCATTATCAAAATAATTTTAATATAGGATGAGAAATGATCAAACTCTTGGCTACTTGAAAAAGAAATTATTAGCTCAACCATACATCGACTTATGTGTATATATAACATATATAGATATAGATACATAAACATTAACTAATTAACAAGAACAAATAACCATATGGTAACTAAGCATGAATCAAATTAATTACCTGTAAGGAAATTGGTCGACCCTTGGGCATGTTGAACCTCTTATTGGTTTTGTGATTATTATTATTATTATGAGTTGGTTGAATAAACCAACGGTTTATAAAGGAAGAAATTTCATAACCAAAAGTTCTATATAATAATGAAGCCATGGTTAATTGATGTAAACAAGGAAGGAAGAACAACTAAGGAAGAAATCAGACATAGAATATATTCCCTTTTGCCATTTGTATCTCTTGAATGATAATAATATTTTCATATCAATCTCTAGACTTATATATACCATTAATTGGCATATGCTTACTTAAAATATATAGTACAAAAATTAAATAATTAAAAGCATCATATTCTTTTAATACATATATAGTAGATATTTATATGAAACATTTCACTCAACTAAACAAAGTGATGTTACAACCTCTCAGACAGGAATGGTATCTATAACGATTGAGGAAATGGGAATAACAAGTCTTTGTGGGATATGGATGAGATTAAAAATGAAAAAATGAGTTTGGATCAATGCTAAGGACAAATATATTCTAATAATCTTTTTTTATATACTATCTAAGAAAGTTATTAGACAAATGTGCCCAATTGTCTCAACAAAATTAAATTCTATTCCCATGCAGATATTGCATTTTGCAGTTGTTTGTCTTTCAACGCCATCCACCCACAGTTTTCCCATATTTAATAGGAACTACAAATAAAAGATTCTTCTTGTCTGCCTCAAAAATTAATTAATCCTTTGGTTTTTTAGTTTATTTTGATAAGTTTCAATTAACTTATAACTTATTATTACTTTTTAACAAAGGAAACTTTGGTCAGACTTGGTAGCTATAAAAGACTCCATCGACCTAAGTGATTGGTGTGTGGCCTGTCCGTAGTGTAACAATGTGTGCGTTTGTTTAAGTTTTAAAAAAATGAGTTTGTTTTGAGAAAATCTGGAGGTTTTTTAACGGATTTTTTCTAAAAATTTGAAGCTATTTTCTATTTGTTTACTATCTAAAAAATCTTTTTTTTTTAATGTGAATCTCCTGCACCTAAGTTCCTTGTTTAGAAAAGCTACCTATTAGAATATTAATTTTTCATTTCAAAACTAAAAAATAAAAATTTAACAAAATGATTTTCAAAAAATCTAAAATAAAGATTATTAAAAAGATAAAAGTGATATTTTTAAAAACAAATCTACAAAAGTGCACTCATATCTACTAATAAAATAAAAGAGCTCAACTGTTAATCTAAAACAATGAGATAACAAAAATTTACATAAAAAAAATTTGTCATCTCATTTCTTATAGATCGCCAACCAAACTCTTTTCTCGCATTACTAGTTATTTTATGAGAGAAAAAATAGCTCAGTTGCCGATCTATACCATATATGGAATTGTTAGATATTCCATTAGTTGGGGAAACTTACATGGTATATAGTTTTGAGGAAGCTCAGTGAGCATATTGGACCAATTTGTGTTATCTAAAGATATGCAATGGAGGGGTGATGATCATGACATCTCTAACTACTTCCCAATATAAATTCTCTACATTAACATCAATAGGGTCCCAAACCATTTAGAATAGTCAATTGTTGGCTATGCACAATGATTTCAAAACCTTCCTAAGAATGTTGGAAGTCTTTTGATATGAGAGGTCATAATAAGACATTTATTGTTAAGAGAAACCTCAAACTGTTAAAAGAAATGACTAATGGAGTAATTAAGACATGTCAAGTTCGATTTTCTCAAATAAGATAAGGTTAAAGTAATTTGAAAATCTATTCGATTTTTTACAAAGTAACTTAAAGCTACTTTCTATTCTAGAGAATTCAAATTCAATTGTTGGAATAATTTTTTTGTCATATTTTACTTACTTTGTAGCTGATTATGAATTATCAGAACTCTCTTCTCTTTGAAACCATGCAGTTAACATCAAGAATAAATTTCTTTTTTAAAAATGGCTAAAGTGGTGGAAAAAGGAATTTTTGGATGAGTTTACCTAAATACAGCTTCTTCTTTTGTTTTAAAGGTTATAAATACAGCTTATAAATTATATAAAAAAATTATTTTTTCTTATAAAATATTTTATATTATTTTATTATAGAAAAATAACTTATAAATTATAAATATATATGCATATGTAAACTGCAAATTAAATCGTTTAATCAGACTCGGTTAATCTAACACGACCTCAAGTCAAAAAAGTGTAAAGATGCAACTTTAATTTAATCCAAGTGAGTTGCACGTAGGTTCCCAAAATAAAACATCATTTCATCGGTAATCGATCATTTGCTTGCGTGTTTGGAAGGAACAGGGATGCTATCGTTATTTATTGACCAAAGAACACGCTTGAAGAAATTTTGTGCCATGATCTTAATTAAGTATACCATTCATTATGGAATGGAATATTAGGGTCCGTTTGGTTCGAAGTTTTTGGAGGGGAGGGGAGGTGAGGGAATATTTTAAATTTTGGAGAAGTAATTTACTTTTTTACTCTTAACCTTATAAACTCAAAATAAGGATTAAATTATAATGGATATATTACGTCAAAAAAAAAATTTAATGGATATATAACAAAAAAAAATCTAATGAGTAGAAAACCTAAATTTTTTTTGTTGTAAAAAAAAATAAAACCTAGAATTTTAATATTCCAACAAGGATAATTTTGAATTTTAGTAAAAAAATGAGGGTAATTTTGTCAACATAATAAATCCCTCCCCTCACCTCCCCTCCCCTCCTCTCCTTCTCAATTGAACCAAACAGACCCTTAGAAAAATCTCACAGTCACAAGTGTCAAAAATATGCCGACGGTATCAATACAACTTTTATTTCATTTAATTATTGTAAAATTTTTAACAAGTACTATTATGAGAGTAGTTAAGGAATTTATTTTTAAAAAAGGGTCATGTTAACTTGTGCCCTTAAGACATATGTTAAGGTATTCAAAAGTAGAAACTTGCATTTAATAGTACAAAAGAATTTAATGTTTAAAAGGTACAATGCACAATTTACAAGAGAATATTGTTATATTTCTTTAAAAAATTATCTTAGGAATATACTCCCTCTGTCCCATATTATAAGGAAAAAAAACACTTTTTCTTGTCCCAAATTATAAGCAAAAGCAACTCACTTTCATCATTTTCAATATTTACTTTTACTTACCCTCATAAAATTTAATACAAATTGTATTTAATTTACTCTCTCTCTTCTTTTCTTCATAATCAATAATCAATAAAAATTATTCTTACATCTTCCCATAAAACTTATTTCAAGGAAAACACAAAAAATCATACTTCAAATTATCATCACTTTTTATTTTTCTTAATAAGTGTGAAATATTTTTTTTTTTGCTTACAATATGGGACGGAGGGAGTAAGCTTTTATTTTTTTGAAAATTAAAAATATAAGTTGTACCATAACAAATTGGTCTAAACATTTGGTCATGAGTTCGATTCATGGCTCATGCTATAGAAAATTTGATTGCAAAGGGAGAATCCACCTTGTCTGTTCCACGGATTTCTCAAATAAAGATTAGTCATATATCGCTAACAGCAATGGAAACTTCGTACTAATTAATATTGTGGTAAAAAAAATTGTTATTGTGTCAATGTAATAAGCATACTACTTTGCTTTGAGCATACCTCTATTGGTCTGAACATTACATATATATATTGAGCTCGAAGTTCGAATTTGAAATTCATCACTTATTCATTTTAAATAATAAATTTTAGTCACTAAACTATTTGACAAAAAAATAAACATATTCATTTTTATACAAATTTGCCTCTTCCGTTCTTTAACCAACGTCCTAAAGATACTAACATTGTCTCTCTTTATTTGTTAAGTAGTTGGTTAGACGTACAAATTTTAATTGTAGAGAAGTGAAAAATTTCAAACTCAACTCATTAACCGGAACATTATTTCATTATTATTTTACAATGTTATTCTTTCTATTAATGTTGGCCCTATATATATATGCCATGTCCACATGGGAATCTTTGGTTCAATCAGCTCAATTGTTTCTTCAAAAAGGGCCTTTTCATTTTTTTGATATATAGTTTTATCTAGTAAGAGCTTCTTGATAGTTGATATGCTACTTTGATTCCTGAAATGCCTATAATATTCTTACAGAATAGCATTATTTGTAAATATGACTTGCCAGAACAAATAATGTGGAATAATGCTACTAATAATCCAAAGGGTGCTATGACATATTGACATCTACTAACTTTGGAGTTTGAAAAAAGGTTCTAGATTTAGAGGCTAAAAATGATTGGGATAATATCTTGTCTTTTTGATAGCTATAATTCATCTACTACTAGTGCAAAATAATGATTCTATAATTGACTTCTGATTATATTTACGATGTCAAAAATAAGTCGATGTAAAAAGTTGTTGCATCAAATCGTTTTTACACTAGTTATCAAACTTAATAATAGATGTAAAAGATGAGTTATTGGAAAAATAAGCAAAATTTATACATTTATTTGAAAATTAGTGACATAGAATTGCTTTATAGTGCATGCTAAACAAGTATATGTTGAATCATATGATTGAGTCCTATGTTTTGTGTTTTTGTTTCACTTTTCTTAGCCCTTTTCTTATGGTTACTTTCTAATAAATAAAAAATAAAAAGCACCGCTATCATTTCATATTTTCATTGACAATATATTTTCCTTTTCAATTTTACATATAAATGACACCTTTTTTTACAAATTTTTTTACATGATTTCTCTAACTTTGAATTATTTTTTGATGATGTTATCAACTTTTTAATGTTGCTCTCTAACTTCAATATGAATACCTTAATTGTTGTAGCTCTTTAAAGAAATTGGCCAAGTCTACTATTATCTACAAACAAACAAAAAACTATTAAAGATGGGTTTGATTTACAAAAGATAATTATTGGGCAACACAATATATGATAGAATTTGACAAATTTTTAAAAATTTAATAATTATTTTATCTTATAAGATGTTTGGTGGATAAAAAATATTTGGTATTTTAAACAGATCTTACTTGGAACAAAAAATTGTCATATGATTTAGTGATTGACAAAAATTTCAGTTTTTGTTCATTCTATTGGCCCCTGATTTGTTCAGTTTCAGACATGAATTTAGAATCAAACACAATACAAGATGAATTATCATGTCTAGTACCTTATTTTTCTACAAATCAAACACATAATCATTATGCTTTTAAAAATTTTAAAAATTGATAAGAAAAATAAAAGTAAAAAAATATTTTAAAAACATATTATTACTTTAATTTTTAAAAATCTCATCTAAAATTTTGTTTTAAACCTAAACATATGTTGAGTTGATCCCAAACATCCTATACATTTGTCTTTATCATCTCTCGTACCTCTTTTACCTCCCATATGACTATCTTTACTCCCCTTAATCAACGGTATAGAACTTCTCAAGGACATGAAGGTGTTGCGACAACCTCATAATTTTAATTTTATTTTACCCTTATCCATACATATATGTTTTTTTTCTTCCTCTCCATCATGTTAGTCGTAGTTTTCACATTGATGATTACATTTTAGAAAACTAAGACATCATTAAGGATATTGGAATCTATGGTTCTCACATTATAAAGACATTCAAGATATTATTCATCTATGATGCTAGAAAGTAGAAACAACAATCATCCGATTCCCAATCTATCTTTTTTCCATTTGTTCTTTCTCATACATGTTGATGACAATATAGTAGAAAAATTCTTATGGAAGAGACAAAATCCTCGTGACAGTTGACATTGATTAGTTAGTAACTTCTATCAAGTTACATACATCTATTGAAATTCAATTGCACCCCTTCAATACTTGCATCATATATTTCACATGAATATTCACATTCTTTTGACTTAAATGCAGTTTTGGTCCTTTATTTTCAATTTTTTTACGTTTTGGTCCCCCACTTCAATTTGGAGTCAATTTTGATGATGTGGTCAAATCAATTATAACGTGACAAATGACATGTAAATAAATCAAGTACTCATGTCATTATTATTTAATCTAATTTAAAAAAATATTACAAAACATTTACATTCATTAAAAAGTTATTTACCTCAACAAACCTATTATATGATATATTAACAAAAATAGAAAATTGCCAAAAAAATAAATAAAAAATAACAATTATACTATACTACATTTAAAAATAACAAATAAATAAAATTTTAAAATTAATCAATTGTCTTTAACTTTACACTGTCATCAAACTTGTCACCGTAGCCAACCTCACCATTGTCGCCGTCGTCTACAAAAATCAACCTCATCTTATCACGTCATCAACATCAAATCAATGTGTTTTTCGCTTGGAAAAAAAGTGTCATGGAGAAATTTAACAATGAGCGCTAAAAACTTTGAATTCATCAAACTATATTTTTTTTCTTTTAATGTCATTCATTAGTGGACATGTACCTTTTTTTTTCCTTTTTCCTTTAGATCTATTGTGATGTTGGGTAGACATTCAAGAATGTTTGGTATGATGAGGTGATTATTCATTGAGAGATAAGTGGCTTTCTTTATTGAAATTAAATAATACTAATAATCATAATAATCATAATTGACCTTGCTACATCGTCAAAATTGACTCTAAATTGAAATGGAGGATTAAAAGTAAAAAAATATGAACTAGGGAGACTAAAATTTAGTTTTTAAAATAGGAAAATCAAAACTTCAAAAAATTAAACATAGAGGGATAAAAATTGCATTTAAGTCAATTCTTTTACACGACTCATTAATAATAATTATAATTATTAATTATTTATGGACATCACCAACTACCTCCCTAGTTGTGTTTTGTGGTGTCATACAAGCCCGACCCTGATAGGGTGCAAAAGGTGAGACAGCATTAGATCCACTATTTTGGGGGGCTATAATTTTTTTATAACTATCTACTATTATATAAGAAAAAAAGTCAATTATATGAATAATCAAGTGAAGTAGCAAAGTTTTTTCACAAGAAAGGGGGGTTTGAATTGTGAACCTTTTAAAAATTTACCTATTAAAATTAATTGAATACTTGAACAAAGGAAAACGTTAGAATATCTTGAGAACGTTGGTTAGTTAAATAAGAGAACGTTCTCAGATCAAACTTGAATATATAAAGTAAATAAATAATCAACCTTGTGTGTGTTGTGTTTGCATAAAATGAAAGAGTTAAGGGAAGAGAGATTCACACAAACACTTATACTGGTTCACCCCTTTAATGATGGGCTACGTCCAGTCCTCACGCTCCAGTGAGTTTTTCCACTATGAGATACTACCGATCCCAAAAATACACTTTCCTTCTTGCAATCTTTGATCAAGATCCAAGACCCTTTAAGCCCTACAAGCTTAAAGATACCCCAACCCTCCAAGCTAGTAAGGGTATTACCACACTCAAACAATACAGCCCTATTGACTTGAGTAGATCTTTTACAAGTATGATGATTAAGATCTAAGCTTTACAAAACCCACCAAGTGAGAAGCCTAGAGAAATAAAACTCTCAATACACTCAAAAGAATTTATACTAACCCTAGTATAGAATTACAGAGCTGGAGTGAAAGAGATCAAAAGAAGAGCTTTAGAGAATGCTTGCACGATAAAGACAAGTTAGCAAAAGATTGTGAAAAAAACTCTAGCTCTTCAAAGTCACCAAGAGGCTCTATTTATAGCTGGAATATGTCATTGTATTTCTTGGTAGAGAAGTATAGTCGTTTGCAACGGATACTTGCTTGAAACTTCTTCAATAAGATGATAGTACATGAAATTCAAATGTTGCTAAACCTGGGAGACTGTTCAGAGAATGATCTTGGATCTGAGCCTTTGTCTTTGATTCAAATGGAGCGTAGTCAAGAAGCTAGCTGTGAGCTGTAAGTGATTCCTTGTAATCTTATACAACAAGTAAAGCCGTTGTTGTCCTTTAGGGCACGTGAAACACAGCTGGCTAAGGTTTTGAATAATAATGTGATAAAGAGTCTCTCTCTTATGAACATTCTGAGATTGATCTCAAATCTGGGCAAGGATGAACTTGTTCTTCAAGTAAAAGAGAACAATCACATGTGATGACAGCTTGGACAAGATCAGTACTGAAGCTTCCTTGTCCTTGAAACACTATTCACTCGTCCTTCCTTGAGCAAAAAAGTCTTTGGAGAGAGGAAAGTGTGTGGGAAAATGTTGCCTTTGGAAGTTCATAAAGTCCAAGTCTACTCTTAGCTTACAAAGTGTTGTGTTGATCTTATTGGTCCATGAAAAATCTGTCTAACACAAAATAGACAGCTTTTGGACTATGCCTTTGAATTAAATCCACTTGCACATGTTTGTTCCTTAGCTTTTGGCCAAATAAGAAACTTATCCACTTTCACGCAAATATTCCTTGCCTTATTTGTTTATGATAACTGTTGTGATCTTGTGAGTTATTACCAAGGAAAAAGTGATTCTTTGTCTTTGTACAATGTTCACTTAGAAAAATAAGTGCTTAGTCATTGATGCTTGTTCTTGATTAATCATAAGCGTACATCCTGAGAACGTTCTGAGATCGTTCTTTCATTCTTGTTCATATTTAAAATAAATGGATGGTACTTGATGTAAATTGCTCAATTAATCCTGGCTTATTAGAAATACTCAAAAGCACTTGTTAGATAACAATGAGATCAGAATTACTCAAAATATAATTAAGATGTTTGTTATCTTTAAAACATCAAATTGGGATTTTGCGTCAACATCAAGTACGCTTGCTTATATTATTTCAATTGATTTTCTTTGCTCTCCTTTCTCTTCTTCTTGGTGAGTCCGCCCTAATTTTCTTGTAAGAAGTTTTCTTCTTCTTACTTCAAGAATTAAGGGAGTGGTTTTGGGTCATTCTTCGACCTGGAATTACCTCGTACATCTTTTCCCCTAGCTTTAATCTACATAAGTGGTTTTCACATAAATTAGGTTTTTTTATATATTTTATTTTGTGATTTCGTCGTTGATGACATAAAATTATATTATATTTTTAGTTTGTATTTAGGCTATTTTATGTAATGTTTAGTATTTTTTTAAGACCAAATCATGCAAAATACCTATAGGATTGAAGTTACTTGATGAAGAAGCAAGAGTTAGAAAAATCACTCAAAAGAGGGCAAAAATACCATCATACCACAATGGAGAGTATCGTCCCATGATGCCATGAGATTGATATGAAGCAAATCTACAAAATTATAGAAGAAAATATGATCCCATCGTCCCACGATGGAAGGCATCGTGCCACGATGGATCATTGTGAGACATCGTGCCACAATGGGAATTGATTGTGCCACAATGGTGCGTGAAGTCCAAGCCCGAAAAGCCTATAAATAGAGTTTTTCTCCACCATATTATTCACACAATTCATAATATCATTCGGTGAGCTATTGGAGAGCAACAAGCAACACTTGTAACGCCCCATTTTTAGAGAAATTTGATTGGCTAAACTATATATTTGGTCCCTTACGTTTATTTTAGGTTTCAATTTGGTCCCTTACGTTTAAAAAGTTTCAATTTGGTCCCTTACGTTATCAAAGTTTGCATTAGTTGGTCCCTTCCGTCAGATTCCACTGTTCCACTATTTCAATTGGACACGTGTCAACGTGTCCAGGTGTCAATCCACATGTGCAAACCGTCTGCCACGTAAGCAAACCGTCTGCCACATGTGCAAAAACTGACGGAAGGGACCAAATTGAAACCTAAGATAAACGTAAGGGAGCAAATTGAAACTTTTTAAACATAAGGGAGCAAATTGAAACCTAAAAAAAATGTAAGGGACCAAATGTGTAGTTTAGCCAATTTGATTAAATTAGTTATGATGAGTTTTTTGCTATTTAAATTGTTAGGTGGGGTAGAGTTTGAGAAAAATAGAAAATATTGAGATATGGGGTGGAAATAATAATAATAATAATAATAATAATATGAAAAAAAAATTATTGGATTAAGATGAGATTATTTGTTGGAGATTTGTTTGGTTGATGATGAAAAAGAGGAAGATATTGTTGGGATTTGTTTGGGGATTACGTGAAAAAATATAGGGAACCAGATTACCTTTTTGGAGAGTTAGTTGAGAAATATAACCATAACTTAGAATTATTTAATTTAGTGAGTAAATTAAGAATGAGAAAAATAAAAGCGGGATTATTATGACTCTGAGAAAAAGAAATATAATTAATTATTGTTAGAAATAAACAGATAGAGAGAAAGAGAACTTTGTATTCAACTCATCACTTGTGTATTTTACATCATAGCAAGGGTCCTATTTATAGGATACAAGGAAAGAAGTGAAGAGACAAAGGAAATAAAGCTTCACTATTTAGTGGGAGTTATAGGTAATGGAAGAGGTAGGATTATGGACATCCACTTATTCTAATTATTCATAACACTCCCCCTTGGATGTCCATCGAGGATGTGCCTCATTAAAACCTTACTAGAAAAAAATCCAATGGGAAAAAATTCTAGTGAAGGAAAAAGAGTACAACATCATTTTATATTATATCTATTTATTTCTCCCCCTCAACCATACAACCATCTCTAAGACGATGAAAACTCATCTTTTGTACCAGTTGTTCAAAAGTTCTGCTTGAGAGTGATTTTGTGAAAAGATCTGCTATATTACCACACGAACGAATTTGCTAACTTTGTGACTCGTCTCTCCTAGCGCTAAAGTTTCTTCATCATTTCATAAGATCTTCATGAATGATTGTACTTCCTCTTGTAATGAACAAATAATTTGTTCGTGATCGATACCATTACAAGTATTAGACAAATAACCTGCATATCTAAAATAACAAAATATATACTTGAAACAAATAATAGGTCAAATTTATATCATCATCATAAAAATCAATTATAACAAATCAAACTTTACAATACATGTATATCATCATTTCTTTTCACAAGTAAATTGATTTGTATCCCATCATTTCACATCTTCAGGTGTGTGGATTACTGGTTCAAAAATCATTTACTTTGCAAAGTTACTTTAATCATGTAGCAATTGCGTTATTTCATTTAGACAATCATTGGGTTGTCTATAATTCTCACCAGACTTGTGCTCATGATCCTCATTATCTATTATCTTATATAGCGCTATATTATATAAATAAACAATGTCAACGTTGACTTTCTTTCGATTCCATCGTATTTCATTCATGACATAATTTATCGAGATCTTTTTATTTTCATAAATTTCAGGTACCTGATAAGTTCTGCTGGAACTAAAAAAACAATTATGTCAAATGTTCTTTTGAGATTTTCATACCCTCACTTGGGTCATCTATCATTTTAGCTCCTTTTCTTAATTGCTTGAGGATTTTTATCATTGGAACCGACTAACCTACCACACTTCAGGGTGGTTAATTAAAACTCATTTGCAATATAAAACTATCCGTCAGGGACATCCATTTTGATTGGAGCATTAGCAGCTGATAGTTGGTTTCATAATCTTTGCAAATGATTTATTCTTTTGAACATCTGGTTCAAACTATTTTATACGAAGATCAGATGAGATGATAATAATTTATTTCAAGTGATTCATTTGAACTTCTGGTTCATATTTTTCAGCTGTTTATTCTCTCCCCCTAATATTGGGAAAATTAATTCATCATTTGATAATCAGCCTACCGGGCTGCAGATAAGATACTCTCCAATTTTTAGCTCAAAATACTTTATAACATATGGAGATTCATATCAAATAAATTTTCCCAATATTCTCTAATAGTTTATCTTAATGCATTATATTGGAGCAACTGGAACATGCCAACACATCCAAAAATGCGTATATGAAAAAGTCAATTATATGAATAATCAAGTGAAGTAGCAAAGTTTTTTCACAAGAAAGGGGGGTTTGAATTGTGAACCTTTTAAAAATTTACCTATTAAAATTAATTGAATACTTGAACAAAGGAAAACGTTAGAATATCTTGAGAACGTTGGTTAGTTAAATAAGAGAACGTTCTCAGATCAAACTTGAATATATAAAGTAAATAAATAATCAACCTTGTGTGTGTTGTGTTTGCATAAAATGAAAGAGTTAAGGGAAGAGAGATTCACACAAACACTTATACTGGTTCACCCCTTTAATGATGGGCTACGTCCAGTCCTCACGCTCCAGTGAGTTTTTCCACTATGAGATACTACCGATCCCAAAAATACACTTTCCTTCTTGCAATCTTTGATCAAGATCCAAGACCCTTTAAGCCCTACAAGCTTAAAGATACCCCAGCCCTCCAAGCTAGTAAGGGTATTACAACACTCAAACAATACAACCCTATTGACTTGAGTAGATCTTTTACAAGTATGATGATTAAGATCTAAGCTTTACAAAACTCACCAAGTGAGAAGCCTAGAGAAATAAAACTCTCAATACACTCAAAAGAATTTATACTAACCCTAGTATAGAATTACAGAGTTGGAGTGAAAGAGATCAAAAGAAGAGCTTTAGAGAATGCTTGCACGATAAAGACAAGTTAGCAAAAGATTGTGATAAAAACTCTAGCTCTTCAAAGTCACCAAGAGGCTCTATTTATAGCTGGAATATGTCCTTGTATTTCTTGGTAGAGAAGTATAGCCGTTTGCAACAGATACTTGCTTGAAACTTCTTCAATAAGATGATAGTACATGAAATTCAAATGTTGCTTAACCTGGGAGACTGTTCAGAGAATGATCTTGGATCTGAGCCTTTGTCTTTGATTCAAATGGAGCGTAGTCAAGAAGCTAGCTGTGAGTTGTAAATGATTCCTTGTAATCTTATACAACAAGTAAAGCCGTTGTTGTCCTTTAGGGCACGTGAAACACAGCTGGCTAAGGCTTTGAATAATAATGTGATAAAGAGTCTCTCTCTTATGAACATTCTGAGATTGATCTCAAATCTGGGCAAGGATGAACTTGTTCTTCAAGTAAAAGAGAACAATCACGTGTGATGACAGCTTGCACAAGATCAGTACTGAAGCTTCCTTGTCCTTGAAACACTATTCACTCGTCCTTCCTTGAGCAAAAATGTCTTTGGAGAGAGGAAAGTGTGTGGGAGAATGTTGCCTTTGGAAGTTCATAAAGTCCAAGTCTACTCTTAGCTTACAAAGTGTTGTGCTGATCTTATTGGTCCATGAAAAATCTGTCTAACACAAAATAGACAGCTTTTGGACTATGCCTTTGAATTAAATCCACTTGCACATGTTTGTTCCTTAGCTTTTGGCCAAATAAGAAACTTATCCACTTTCACGCAAATATTCCTTGCCTTATTTGTTTATGATAACTATTGTGATCTTGTGAGTTATTACCAAAGAAAAAGTGATTCTTTGTCTTTGTACAATGTTCACTTAGAAAAATAAGTGCTTAGTCATTGATGCTTGTTCTTGATTAATCATAAGTGTACATCCTGAGAACGTTCTGAGATCGTTCTTTCATTCTTGTTCATATTTAAAATAAATGGATGGTACTTGATGTAAATTGCTCAATTAATCCTGGCTTATTAGAAATACTCAAAAGCACTTGTTAGATAACAATGAGATCAGAATTACTCAAAATATAATTAAGATGTTTGTTATCTTTAAAACATTAAATTGGGATTTTGCGTCAACATCAAGTACGCTTGCTTATATTATTTCAATTGATTTTCTTTGCTCTCCTTTCTCTTCTTCTTGGTGAGTCCGCCCTAATTTTCTTGTAAGAAGTTTTCTTCTTCTTACTTCAAGAATTAAGGGAGTGGTTTTGGGTCATTCTTCGACCTGGAATTACCTCGTACATCTTTCCCCCTAGCTTTAATCTACATAAGTGGTTTTCACATAAATTAGGTTTTTTTATATATTTTATTTTGTGATTTTGTCGTTGATGACATAAAATTATATTATATTTTTAGTTTGTATTTAGGCTATTTTATGTAATGTTTAGTATTTTTTTAAGACCAAATCATGCAAAATACCTATAGGATTGAAGTTACTTGATGAAGAAGCAAGAGTTAGAAAAATCACTCAAAAGAGGGCAAAAATACCATCGTACCACAATGGAGAGTATCGTCCCATGATGCCATGAGATTGATATGAAGCAAATCTACAAAATTATAGAAGAAAATATGATCCCATCGTCCCACGATAGAAGGCATCGTGCCACGATGGATCATTGTGAGACATCGTGCCACAATGGGAATAGATTGTGCCACGATAATGCGTTAAGTCCAAGCCCGAAAAGCCTATAAATAGAGTTTTTCTCCACCATATTATTCACACAATTCATAATATCATTCGGTGAGCTATTGGAGAGCAACAAGCAACACTTGTAACGCCCCATTTTTAGAGAAATTTGATTGGCTAAACTATATATTTGGTCCCTTACGTTTATTTTAGGTTTCAATTTGGTCCCTTACGTTTAAAAAGTTTCAATTTGGTCCCTTACGTTATCAAAGTTTGCATTAGTTGGTCCCTTCCGTCAGATTCCACTGTTCCACTATTTCAATTGGACACGTGTCAACGTGTCCAGGTGTCAATCCACATGTGCAAACCGTCTGCCACGTAAGCAAACCGGCTGCCACATGTGCAAAAACTGACGGAAGGTGTAACACCCCGATTTTCAAAGACCAAAAGAAGGCATATATATTTTTTTTAAACAACAAGGACTATGAAATAAAACACTCGCGTCCGTCCTTAAATTAAATAGGAGCAAACCATTTTCAAAATAACGATCGGAATGCAATGCCTCTTTTATAAATTGTTTTCACGAATAAAAGTTTAAGAATAAAACCCAACACTATGTCTAAACAAACATAGCGGCACCATTTATTCCAAATAAATATCATAATACAATTTCACAATACAATGCAGCGGATAAATAAATAAGAGTAAACGAGACTCTTAGACTACTACCCCTAAGCTGATCTTTAAACTCTAACTGAAGATGACTGGGTGACGAAGACCCACAGACAGCTTCAAGCCTCGCCGCTTCTCCACGCGGTACAAATAAAATCCCTAAAAAATTTGCTCGTAGAGGGTCACGATCTAAAAATAACATATAACCAAAAATACGCAGCACAAGATATACAATACATGGCATCATATTTACATTTATCATATGAATCACACATCATAGAATTTAAGTACACGGATAGTCTATCAATCACACACAACAGTATTCATATGCACAATTAGCCTATCAATGTAGACTCTACAATGATTGTGATCACCCTACCCGGGACTGTTTCACATGCATGAATTCCGGAATTACACCTCGCTGCAGAAGGTCGTAGGCTCATGTGGGATAACACCTCCTACTAGTGGTGGGATAACACCAGGTAGAGTCCCTCGGACAATACCAAAACAATAACGGTGGGATAACACCGGGTAGAGTCCCTCGGACAATACCAAACTCAAAAAGGAGGACACCAATCACTGGTCGTCGCACCCCGCGGCCCATCACGGTCACCACGTACTATTGAAGGTGTGAAAAACACAAGAAGGGGGGGGGGGGTTGAATTGTGTTTTTGATAATTTAAAATTTCTTCTAAGTTACAGAGAACTTATCAGAGTTTGCAGCGGTTTAGAAAACAAAACACAATTAAGAGTAACTATGAAGGTAGAGAGAAGGAGAGAAAGATAGAGCCAGAGATTTTATACTGGTTCCCCTCACAAACCGAGAGTACGTCCAGTCCTCTTGTACTTCCAAGAGAGTTCACTATAATCACCAAAGATTACAATTGCTCAAGCACACAAGCAAGAGACTTCCAATGCTCAAGTATACAAACATGAGACTTCCTAATGCTCAAGCACGCAGGCAAGAGACTTCAATACACAAGTTTAGAAAAACAGAGTCTGAACAATTGATATAAAGATCAATGATCAGTTACAGAATAAATACAACTTTTGATACAAGACTTAACTTAGAATCTTAATACAAAATTCTAAGGTTCAACTAATGAATTAACAGAAGCTGAAGCTGGAGTCTTGGATTTTGAATATGAGTTCAAGTTGTATTTGCAGTTTTGTGCTTTAGGATGATTTTAGCAGAGTAACAGCTCTTTTTAAATTGTTCAAGTGTCGTATCCCAAAGCTTCAAACTTGCTCCAATTTATAGATGAAGGTGGAGCGTGTTTGATTTGAATTTGATGCGGTGAGATTGCGCCAGCTGTAGATAGTACCTTTGATATCCAAATCAGGTAACCTTGTATGCGATCAATCTTGGAGAAAACGTTTTATCCAAATCAGGTAAAGAGTTCGTACAATAGTACAAACGTCACTATTCTGTGGATAAGATTGATTCCATCAGCTTTTGGAGTGTCAGAGTATAATCATTGATGCAGAGAATGTTCTTCTGACAAAACGGCTCTCACTGCTCTTATCAGAGTCTGATATGCATCTTCTGATGAATAAATTTTGCATCTTCTGATGTCTTTAAGTTCTGATCAGAGTTTGCTTTGCCATATCAGAGCTTCCAATGTGCTTTTAAATGAATATAAAAATTAACTTGAATATCTGCACACTTGGATTAAATAATTAGTATACCCTATTGTATATTAATACTTTTGTTATCATCAAAACTTAATTGGGTCATGTCAGAACCTCTTTTGTTCCAACAATCTCCCCCTTTTTGATTGATGACAAACCAAGTATTAATTTACAATGGTTGTTGATAAAATTTATCAAGCATCTCTTAGGTTGATGAGTTTTGCAAGCTCCCCCTAAGTTCAGCAATGATTAATTAAATCAGTTTAAAAAATAATTATTTGAATTTTAAACTTAAACTAATACACTAGACTTTCAGAGGCTAGGTTTGCAAGCTCTCCCCCTAAGTCTGATACCTATGAAAGAAAAGTGCAATTTTCTTTTATACGTACCATGTATCAAAAGTTCAAATTTCAACTAATATTTTCCTCAAAATCATATCATACAAAGACATAACTGAAAAAAAAAAATTAAAATTTTGGAATTTTGGTTTCAGTTTAGCATCTCATAAATTAATAACAACTCTTACTCCCCCTTTTGTCATTAAACAAAAAGATAAAACTGACAAGAATTAAATGACAATTTTGAAAAAAAAAAATGGTCAAAAGGAAAGTTTCAATGCAGTCAAGGTGGTTACAACTACTCCAAATAAATGACTTGTCGTAAAAACCAAGAACTTGTCTATTTTGAAACCACTATATAAGGACCATGAGCTTTGTCATTTCACTCAACACTTCCATTTCATTGTGAAAAATCAACAATGGAGAAGGATAGAAAAGTGATCAAAAGTAAGAGAGCGCAGGAGAAGAAGAAGAAGAAAGTGAAGATTCAACAAGACTCAGAGTCTAAGAAGAAACTTCAGAAGATGAGGGCATCAACTTCTGCTCCTGTCAGAGTCAAATATCAAACAAGATCCAAGACTAAACAACAAGAGTCCTTATCCGAGTCAGAATCTGAATGGGATTCTGATTGGAAGGAATTCTTGAGTACATATGTTCCTCCCAAGGAAGAATATCCCTCTTCATAATCAATGAGATCACTTCTCATTGATCTCCCAATAAGGAAGTGAAGAGAATGTCGTGAACTCTTCCATTTCCCTTAGATTCAAATAAGCTAGATTTAGGACTAGCTGTTTTATGTAGGATCCAGGTGAAAAGTTGGATAGAAACGTATGTAATCAACAATTTTCAATTGAATAAACTCATTATTTAGCTTTGAAATCTTTGAGTTGATATTTTGTCTCAAAATAATTTATGAAAGCATAAAAATAATAATCAGCAAATAATAAACACAGAAATAAATAATGAACGCAGAAGATAATCAAATAAGCAACCAAGTACTTAATAAGAAAATAATATTCAACAAATTACAAAACAAATCAGAACATGTTAAGTAAATAAACAGACAGAACATGTGCATAGAATCCTAGGGGTTAAGGTTGATCAGGTTGCTGAGGCAATCTTGCATTGATGCTCTGAAGAGTTTCCATAATAGCGGCCAGTATAGACGAATGCTCATCAAGCCTTCTTTGAAAATTATCCTGATTTTCCCTTATGTGCTGAGCATACTCTGGTGCATTTCTAGCAATTTGTTCAAGTCTTGCCTGTTCAGCAGCTCTTCTAGCTTCTTCTGCTAGCCTAGCTTGCTCAGCAGCTTGCCTTTCCCTTTCTATACGCTCATCCTCCAATCTTTTTCTTTCCCTCTCCTCAGCTTCCAATATTTCCCTTTCACGCCTCTCTTCCTCTTCCTTCCTAGCTATTTCATTCCTCAAACTCAAGTCTGTAGTATAAGCTTTTCTGACAGAACGAATCATGAGTACCAGATTTTGTTCCATAAGGTCACACTCTTTGTCAATGTGTGCTGTGTCAATAGACCTGTGTGGAATAGCACTGGACATTCTCCTAAGATTCTTGTCAACAGCTTGCAGCAGGCTAGTGATGTCATCCTTAGTTTGGTCAAGAGGTTCATTGATTATTCTGGAGGGTAGGTGAGGAGGGAAAAATATGCAGTCCATAGAGAGATCCTGCATAAGATGTTTGAGATGTTGTGATTGGTCAGGAGGGGTTTTTGGTAGGATTTCAAGATTCAGAGTCTCATTTATATGTTGAACATGTTTCTTGATAGGTGTAGATAAATCACATGAGTTGTCCACAGCCACATGATGTGGGGATTTCTCATGGACATGTTCATCAGCATGAAGAGTTTCTGAGACTTGATCTAGATCAGGTTCTGGTGATTTTTGGTGGTTATGTTCTGATGGGTTATGTTCTGGTAGGATTTCATTTTCTTGTTGGGTAGTTTCTGGTTCAGTATTTTCTGGTTGAGGTGTTTTTGGTTGTTTTTGAGTGTTCGCAGAATGAACAATCTCAGAGTTTGGTTGGGGGTCATTTTGTGGTTCTTCTTGTTGTGGTGTTAAGGTAGGAATTTCTTGATGGTTGGGGGATTTTTCAGGTGGAGGTGATGGGGTTTTATCAGAATCTTCATCAATTGACAGTTGAATAGCAGGTGCAGTGCTTGTAGAAGCTTGCGCTGCATCATTGCATATAAAATTAGTCTGGGATTCTGATGGGTTAGATAGGATGAGGTTAAACTGCTCTGATGATGGTTGATTCTCAGAAAGGTCAATGACTTTCTCAGAATTAACTCCTTTTAAAATCTTATCAAAAGCATGTTTAACTCTAATTTCAGAAGGGAATTGAAGTCTTCTGAAATAATCACTAGATTCTTTGCCGCCTCCAACAAAATTAGAAAACTTACCAGTTTCATTACCATACAGAGTCTGCTGTTCCAGCAGATTGTGAGGATCATTCCTTTTTGGAAGTTTCTTGTGCATATCATCAAAGGCAGACTCTTCAATACCACAATCATAGCCGTCCTTCAGAGCCTCTTGCTTCTTATTAAACTCTGCAACCTTTGCCAATGCTGCCTGTACCACAGCTTCTTCCTTTTCTTCCTCAGTAAGATCCTCTAGTGTCACTTTCTTTGCCCTTGGTTTTGAGGATCTTGGAGCTGTAGTTTTTGTAGTCTTTGGAATCTTAGCAGCTTTCTTCACAGTAGGACTTTTGGCAGCTTTCCACTTGACTGGTTCAATTCTAAGAGGTTGTTCCAAAAGCCTTGATTGTCTTACAGTTAGCTTTGTAGGTTCTCCATCTCCTACATCAGCACCTAGCTTTTTCATGAATTCAACATGTGCTTCTATCACTCTCTTTGCTTCACTATCTCTGACATGTACAAGCCAACATTCACCAATGCCTTTCTCAGATTCTCTGAGTAACACAGGATGTGTTGGATGAACTATCTCATTATTCTTCACCAGCTTTAAGTACCTTAATGTAGTACTATTTACAATCTTAGAACTAAGCAAAAAAGTACCTAAGCCAGGAAGATAAGGTGTAATAGCATCCAACAAACCACACCGTGCAAACATGTGGCTTAGTAGTCTTGAATGTCTAACAATAGCTTTGCTAGAGATAATAGACAGACACAGGTGATCAAAAATTAGCCTTCCAATATCCACAATATTTCCTTTAGCAACATTATACGTGAACAACTTCTGAACACTGGATATTTGATCAGTGCCTCCCAATTTGGGCAGAACACTGTCAATCAAGATCCTGTAGATGATCTTGCAATTGTTTGTCCATTCAAACTTGTCCTTAGGGTTGGTCTTAGGTTTGAATAGATATTCATCCACATCAGGACCTGCTTCATCAGTGTGTTTGATTATCACACCATCACGCTTGAGCTTCAGAGCCTCAAGAATGTGGCAGAGTCTGATAGAGATTCTGAATCCGGCCACGAAAGATTCAATCTCTGTAGAGATAAACGATCTTAATCCCATTTCCTCTGGGGTTCTATCTTTAAACTCAGGGTTTTCTTCCATCTTTTCCCTGACCTTCTTGTTATAAACATCCCTTGTAATAACAGAGGCTTTCATCCAGAATTCCTTTACCATCTCAGTATAGGTTGATCCATTGAGAAGATCAAAATAATATTCCAAACCTTGCTTTTTGTATAGATGAACGACTTCAGCAAAACCGTTTACCCTAATGCTCTCCAGATCAACGGGATTCTCAATCGCCACATTAAGTTCATCATACTTGTATGGTCGTTGATCCTTTGCGAACTCAGTAGGGTTGGATTCATTAGGTAAGATCATGCATGTTCTATTCAGGAATGACGATGAGGATGCCATGGATGATATTCAGAATTTAGGGTTTCTAAAGAGGGAGAAAGAAATTACTCTGTGTTTTAGAAGAATGAAAGTGTAGGTTGTGAGAGTGCAAAAGTGTGAATGTGAACAGTTAGTGTGTTTAAATAGAAACTTACGCGCAAAAAAAAAAGTACACATACATAAGGGTAGTAGAGTATTTTACCACAATTGGGAATATGAGATACTAATCATCATTAACCAACTTCTTTATCCTCTTGCAACAAGACATGTGTATTAGAAAATTGTTAAATAACTGACACGTAAGTTTGAGAGAACGAAAGGGTTTTTACTAAAGATTTTTACTTACGCGCCAGAACCATTTACCTCCTAATCAGATTCTGATAGTATGTCAGAAGATACTCTCATCACAACTTCTGATACAGAAGGTTCTGATGACTTCATCTTCTGATTACTATTAGACTCTCACAAACTCAATTTTTCATCAGAGTCTAAGTTAATCAGAGATTTCCATCATGTTCAGATTCTTTTTGATAAAATCAAAACGTTCAACAGCTAAAGGTTTTGTAAAGATATCAGCCCATTGATTTTCAGTTTCAATGAACTTGAGGTCAATTACACCTTTTTGAACATAGTCTCTGATAAAATGATGTTTAATCTCAATATGCTTAGCTCTTGAATGTAAAATAGGGTTTTTAGAAAGGTGAATAGCTGCAGTATTGTCACAATATAAAGGAATATTGTTACTGCTAATTTGATAATCTTCCAATTGATATTTCATCCAAAGTAGTTGTGTACAACATTTAGCTGCTGATATGTATTCAGCTTCTGCTGTTGACATAGCTATGGTGGTTTGCCTTTTACTAGCCCATGAAATTAAATTCTCACCAATAAACTGGCAATTACCACTGGTGGATTTTCTTTCAATTCTATCACCAGCATAGTCAACATCACAGAATCCAATCAGCTTGTAGTCATTGGATTTCTGATACAGTAATCCAATGTTACAAGTAGCTTTCAAATACCTAAAGATTCTCTTCACAGCAGTGAAATGAGATTCTCTAGGATCTGATTGAAATCTTGCACACAAACACACACTGAATAAAATATCAGGTCTTGAGGCAGTTAGATAAAGAAGAGATCCAATCATACCTCTATACAGCTTCTGATCAACCTTGCCTTCAGACTCTTCTTTGCCTAGACTTGATGTAGGATGCATTGGAGTATTCATGGGTTTGCAATCTTCTAAGTTGAACTTTTTCAGAAGATCCTTTATATATTTGGATTGATGAATGAATGTTCCTTTCTCTGTTTGATTTATTTGAATACCAAGAAAGAACTTCAATTCTCCCATCATACTCATTTCAAACTCATCCTGCATAAGCTTAGAAAAATTCTTGCAAAGAGTGGCATTAGTTGATCCAAAAATGATATCATCAACATATATTTGAATGATCAAAATGTCTTTCTTAAGGGTCTTTTTGAAAAGTGTATTGTCAACTTGTCCTTTTTCAAAACCATTGTCAACCAAAAAAGTACTCAATCTCTCATACCAAGCTCTGGGAGCTTGTTTGAGTCCATAGAGTGACTTCTTTAGTCTAAACACATGATCAGGATTTGTCAAGTCTTCAAAACTAGGAGGTTGTTTGACATACACTTCTTCTGATATGACACCATTTAGAAATGCACTTTTCACATCCATTTGATATAGAGTAATACCATTATTGACTGCATAAGATAAAAGTAACCTGATTGCTTCCAGTCTTGCTACTGGAGCATATGTTTCAGTGAAGTCAATTCCTTCTTGTTGACTGTATCCTTGTGCAACAAGTCTGGCTTTGTTTCTAGTGACTTCACCTTGTTCGTTCAATTTGTTTCTGTATACCCATTTTGTTCCAATAATGTTCTTATGATTGGGTTTGGGTACCAGATCCCACACATCATTTCTCTTGAATTGATTTAACTCTTCTTCCATTGCAACTATCCAAGCATCATCTGATAGAGCTTCACTTGTTGTCTTGGGTTCAATCAAGGAAACTAATCCAAACAATGATTCTTCAACTCTGAAGTTGGACCTTGTTTTTCTTGGACTGTTTTTGATTCCTAGAATGAGCTCTTCAGGATGTGATGATTTGTATTTGAATGTGTTCCTTGGAATCTCAGATTCTTCAGAGTTACCATCAATAGTTTGATGTTCTTGAGCAGCATCAGAAGGTGCATCTTCTTGAGCTTCAGAGTCTTCTATAGATTCTATGTTGTTATTATACTCTGTAGCTTCATCTTCTGACTCATCAGATCCTGACAAATCTTTAACAGGCTCTGACTTTTTATCATCAGGCTCTTTATCATCAAACTTGACGTGCATTGATTCTTCCACTATATTAGTTTCAGAATTATACACCCTGTATGACTTAGAGCGTTCAGAGTATCCAATGAAGATACCCTTACAGGCTTTAGAGTCAAATTTCTTAAGATGGACTTTGTTATTCAGAATGTAACATGTACGACCAAATTGATGAAAATAAGAAATATTTGGTTTTCTTCCCTTAAAGAGTTCATATGTTGTTTTGTTCAAAATAGGTCTTATGTAGATTCTATTATGAATATAACAAGCAGTGTTAACAGCTTCTGCCCAAAAGAATTTTGCTAAATTATTTTCATGCATCATGGTGCGTGCCATTTCTTGTAAAGATCTATTCTTTCTCTCTATAACTCCATTTTGTTGTGGAGTTCTAGGAGAAGAGAATTCATGGAGAATTCCATGTTCTTCACAAAATTTTTCAAAAGGTTCGTTTTCAAATTCACCACCATGATCACTTCTTACTTTCAAAATTTTGGAATCTTTTTCATTTTGAATTTGGGTACAGAAGATGCTAAACACTTCATATGTATCATCTTTATTTCTCAGGAATTTTACCCAAGTCCATCTACTATAATCATCTACAATGACTAATCCATATTTCTTACCATTGATTGAAGCAGTGCTAACTGGTCCAAAGAGATCAATGTGTAAGAGTTCCAAAGGTCTAGTAGTAGAGACAATATTCTTGTTTTTAAAAGAACTTTTGACAATTTTTCCTTTTTGACAGGAACCACAAAGTGAGTCTGAGTGATATTTTATTTTTGGAAGGCCTCTGACAAGATTGTCCTTGCTAAGCTTAGAAATTAATCTCCAGTTAGCATGACCCAACCTTTTATGCCAGATCCATTTTTCATCACTCAGTGTCAAAAGACAAAGCACTTGTTGTTCCTTTAAATCAGAAAAATTTACTTTGTACACATTGCCTTTTCTATTTCCCTTAAAAACAATGGATTGATCAGAGTTTCTAATTACAGTACATGAATCCTTATTAAACATAACATCATAATTACTATCACACAATTGACTTATGCAAAGTAAATTATGATGTAGTCCATCTACTAACCAAACATCAGAAATTGACAAAGAAGAATTACCAACTGTACCTATACCAATGATCCTTCCCTTCTGGTTGCCACCAAACCCTACTGTTCCTCCCTCTTGCTGATTCAGGGTGTGGAATAAGAGTTTGTCTCCTGTCATGTGACGAGAGCAACCACTGTCTAGATACCAAGAGCTTTCTTTTCTTCTTTGGGTGCATACCTGCAGCATACACTATTTCAGATTTTGGTACCCATACTCTGATGGGTCCTTTTTGGTTAGTTTTGAGAATCTTATTCTTCTTGTTAGAATACTCAGAAGATCTGGAGTCAACAGAGCCTTTAGAAAAATGTTTAGGCTTATGTTGTCTCTGAGACTTTCCTCTTGAGTGTGTCAGAGAACCAGTTACCAAGTTTGCTTTAGAAGTACTAGTGCCCCACTTATCAACAGGCTTTGGTACTCTGACAGCTTTAACTTGAGTAGACATGGGTACTGATGTGAGGGGAACCTGGGTTTTAGAAGACTTAGGTTCAGAAGATGAATCATCTTCTGATACATTATCTTGTGGTTCCAAGGTCACAAGAGTACTAGGCACAGTCAGAGGTTCTGATGTACCCTTAGTGAAGTTTGAATAAGATTCTGATGGTGACTTGCTCAACAAGACAGGTTTACTTGATTTTCCTACATCAGGACATGTAAGAGAACCAAGTCCTTGTTTTTTGTAATAGTTGCTAAGTCCACCATGAATTACGGAAGTTACCCTAGTTTTATCTATGTTATGGTGAACAAACTCTTGTAGAGAGATTTCATACTCGTCATAAGGTTTGTGACATGTTCTACATCCAGTCTCAAGCACTTTAATTGTTTTAAGAGATTTTTGATAGTTTGCTTGAGTCTGGGTGAGATTTTCATTGAGTAGCTTCATTTTTTGTTTGCAAAAATCCAGCTCACTCAACTTTTCCATGTACTTCACCATTACATCTTTCAAAGCTTTGGTCATTTGAGTATTAGACATTTTAGATATTACCTCATCAATGTCGTCAGTATCAGACTCTGAATCATCTTCATTGTCTGATTCACCAATGGCCATAAGCGCTAGGTTTGCTTCCTCAGAGTCTTCATCCTCAGATAGTTCATTAATATCCTCCCATGTTGCCATCAGACTCTTCTTGGCTTTGTTCTTGATCATACTCTTTCTTCCTTTACCCTTGGAGTTGAGTTCAGGACAATCAGCCATGAAGTGTCCAGGCTTATGACAATTGAAACAATTTTTTGTGTCATCCTTCTTCTCTTTGCTGGTGTTGTTTCTTGATCCAAATCCTCTGCCTTGAAAATTTTTGCCCTTCCTTAGTGACCACTTTTGAAAGTTCTTGGACAAGAGTGCAAAGAAATCATCAGCTGATCCTTCCTCTTGATTATCTATGGAAGATTCCTCTGCTTCAGATTCTACAACTTTGCCTTTCAGAGCCTTAGATGAAACTGAAATAGATGGCAAGGCCAAAGATTTTAGCTTCTTCTGAGGCTCATCAGAAGATAGTTCAATCTCATGACTCATGAGTGAACTTATCAATTCCTCCAAGCCAAGTTTGTCCAAATCTCTAGCTTCTTGAATAGCTGTTACCTTAGGCCTCCACGTTGAAGGTAAGCTTCTCAAAATCTTCCTTACATGATCAGAGGTTGTATAACTTCTCTTTAGAACTTGGAGACCAGCTACAAGAATTTTGAACCTAGAATACATTGATTCAGTCATAGTGTTTTTCAACAGGAAACTGTCTCACTGTTAGGTGATTAAAAAACAGAACCGGGCTCTTGATGCCAATTGAAGGTGTGAAAAACACAAGAAGGGGGGGTTGAATTGTGTTTTTGATAATTTAAAATTTCTTCTAAGTTACAGAGAACTTATCAGAGTTTGCAGCGGTTTAGAAAACAAAACACAATTAAGAGTAACTATGAAGGTAGAGAGAAAGAGAGAAAGATAGAGACAGAGATTTTATACTGGTTCCCCTCACAAACCGAGAGTACGTCCAGTCCTCTTGTACTTCCAAGAGAGTTCACTATAATCACCAAAGATTACAATTGCTCAAGCACACAAGCAAGAGACTTCCAATGCTCAAGTATACAAACAAGAGACTTCCTAATGCTCAAGCACGCAGGCAAGAGACTTCAATACACAAGTTTAGAAAAACAGAGTCTGAACAATTGATATAAAGATCAATGATCAGTTACAGAATAAATACAACTTTTGATACAAGACTTAACTTAGAATCTTAATACAAAATTCTAAGGTTCAACTAATGAATTAACAGAAGCTGAAGCTGGAGTCTTGGATTTTGAATATGAGTTCAAGTTGTATTTGCAGTTTTGTGCTTTAGGATGATTTTAGCAGAGTAACAGCTCTTTTTAAATTGTTCAAGTGTCGTATCCCAAAGCTTCAAACTTGCTCCAATTTATAGATGAAGGTGGAGCGTGTTTGATTTGAATTTGATGCGGTGAGATTGCGCCAGCTGTAGATAGTACCTTTGATATCCAAATCAGGTAACCTTGTATGCGATCAATCTTGGAGAAAACGTTTTATCCAAATCAGGTAAAGAGTTCGTACAATAGTACAAACGTCACTATTCTGTGGATAAGATTGATTCCATCAGCTTTTGGAGTGTCAGAGTATAATCATTGATGCAGAGAATGTTCTTCTGACAAAACGGCTCTCACTGCTCTTATCAGAGTCTGATATGCATCTTCTGATGAATAAATTTTGCATCTTCTGATGTCTTTAAGTTCTGATCAGAGTTTGCTTTGCCATATCAGAGCTTCCAATGTGCTTTTAAATGAATATAAAAATTAACTTGAATATCTGCACACTTGGATTAAATAATTAGTATACCCTATTGTATATTAATACTTTTGTTATCATCAAAACTTAATTGGGTCATATCAGAACCTCTTTTGTTCCAACAACTATAAGATGCATGAGCATACGATACTTCCTATCTATGCTAATGCACCAATTACATATCATCCAACATATGTAATTCTCAACCACATGTCAGCATATATATTTTGCAAAATCATATGTAAGACAATCAAACATCAGGTTCATACATATATTCTCAAAATCATATGTAAACCAATCACATGTTCATACATATATTTTCAAAATCATATGTAAGACAAATAAACAACATGTACAACCAGATATTCAATCAAGTACATGCACCAACATTTCATATTATTTAATCATATGAAATTCACAACAACCACTCAAACATGTGTAGAATATAGCATGTTCTCAAACAAGTTCTCGTCACGAGAATACATCACAGAACCACTATGCTCATAATTCATATTGCATCACATCAAGCAAATACACATATTCAAGCAAACAATTACACATGCATAAAAAGCACTCGATATTTCGAGAAAGTGCCCTTACCTCGGCAAGCTTCCAACACATCAACTTACGCTACGCAAGCAATATCCGTCTCTCTCGACGAAGTCCCCATTTCGGCTAATCCTCTTAACCTTTTAAAACATATAACTTATCTAAGTTAATACCACATTCTAATTGGTTACTCAAATAAGTCCTAACTCGGCTACTAATGGATTAAGACCTATGGTTGTTCTCTCACAACTAACTAGGCTCAAGTCATATTGAAAACAAGTCTTGAAAATATTAACACATTGAAAAGATAATTTCTCATCACAAAACGTCATTAAATAAAAACCAATTATTTTTAAAACATTTTCAAAAGAGAGTCCTTTCTCAAACAACTTATGCCTTAAATCATAAGTTCAAATCTTTTCAAAGCTAGACAAGTCCAAACTAAAACTTTTCTCAATAAACTTAAAACAAAAATGCTTTCATGAACGCCCACAACTTAAACCTTTTTAAAACACAACTCCCGACACAAGAATTTTCATTCCAATACACAAATTAATTTCCAAACATATTTATCTTTTCATAGAAAAATAATCTCTATTATTTTTCTACTACTATACTTCAATTTCAAAACGGCGATAAAATAGTTACAACTTGAAACAACCATAACTCATTCAATTTTTATCTGATCGAGACGAGCCATACATCGAAATCTTCGTCTCGAAAAGAAGGACCAAATGGTTAACTTTTTAGGACACAACAACAAATTTAAAATGACGAAAATGCCCTTTATGATTTCGGCCAGAACCTAAAAATAGCTCCAAGCCACTCTTTTCAAAAATCTAACTTGTTAAAACAAGTATAAAAATACCAATTTCACATAAATCAACTCAATTTGGTTTAATCCCACACTTGACAACTTTTCAAAACTTTACAACTTCATTTGTTTACTTAAAACACAAGTTACTAGTTTTGTTTATTTCCAAACAAAACTACACTAGTCATTCTTTTGAAACCATGATTCATTGCCTTCCAATAGGACTTACAAAATTTGAAAACCACATGGTCACAACACTAAAGTGCCACGGCCAAGAACAAAACATTTAGGCTAGCTCCTAAAATTTTCCATTTGAAAACCATGACTCAAATCAACTAGCTCACATAAATCATTTCAAAACACAACTCACAAATCATAATAGTTTTTCCAAAAATTTCTTCATGAACACACAAAAATATTTTAAGGCTTTTCGAAACTAAACCGACACGTCGATAGATCCACTCAATATAAACATGTTCATCAAATAAAAACGAATTTCTGACATTTTACAAAATCTCTAAAATTTTCAACCGCACAAAACAAATAATTTCTTTTGGATATATAATCATATAAACTCACACAACAATATTACTAAAGAAAATGAGCAAGAAAATCAAAACTTAACAAAATATTATTGAGAATAAAATCAAACACTTTAAATCACATATTTTCTTTTAGATCCAACACTCACTAGTATGGATCTACTATATTAATAAAGGAAATAAGCTAATAAAATAACAACCATAACTCCCTACCCTTAATAAACATTTTCGGCCAAAGAGAAATGAAAGGGGAAAAGATTTCTACCTCTTGGAGCTTAGTTCACAAGGTGGTGGTGTTTGGTCTTAAAGCCACATGATCCAAGCTTTTGAATTTGATCTCTCAAAATCCTCACAATTTGTTTTCAATGATTTCTACACTTAATGAATATTTTGGATTTGCAAGAATGAGAGGGAGAGCTACGGTTGACAGAGGGAGAAATGAGAGAAAGAATGAAACTTGTCTCACTGCCTTTGTCTTTCCTTAAATAAGTGTCTTAGTTAGTTTCTAGCCCTTGGATCAAATAGTAAAAAGTTTCATGATCAAATCCTAGCCATCCATCAAGTCTTGGTCACCAAGCAAACTAAATAAATATCTAGATATTTTTATGGTCTTAACCCACTAGCTCGCTCAGTTCCCACGCTCGCACTTAAATGAATCATAACTCGCGTACCGATAAGCTTTAAAGAAACAGAAAAATTCTACTGTAAACCAATTAATTAAAAACAATTCACAAACTTTCAAATAAATTTTATTCCGGATAAATTTTCGCTCCTTAGCTTGGAAAAATATAATGAGATCAAATTCTCATCACAGTCGATATATAAAGTCTCCATTTAAATTTTGACGGAAATCAGAAACCGTAAAATTTTCAAACAGCGGGTAAATCTTGCCCGTTTTCTCAAAAATCACTAGAAAAATATTTTCAACATTTCGACGAGACAAAAATGTTTCTAAACTCATTTAAAGCTCATAAAACCATTGTGCCTATTTTTCAAATGTTAAACTAACGCTCAGGCACAATCTCAGCAAAAATTCTGTCAAAACAAACAATTAAACAGAAAGCGATAAAAATAAATAGCAGAATATCATTTAATATTTCTAAATTCTAATTCCTGCTATTAAAATTCTACGGGTCTTACAGAAGGAACTAAATTGAAACCTAAGATAAACGTAAGGGAGCAAATTGAAACTTTTTAAACATAAGGGAGCAAATTGAAACCTAAAAAAAACGTAAGGGACCAAATGTGTAGTTTAGCCAATTTGATTAAATTAGTTATGATGAGTTTTTTGCTATTTAAATTGTTAGGTGGGGTAGAGTTTGAGAAAAATAGAAAATATTGAGATATGGGGTGGAAATAATAATATGACAAAAAAATTATTGGATTAAGATGAGATTATTTGTTGGAGATTTGTTTGGTTGATGATGAAAAAGAGGAAGATATTGTTGGGATTTGTTTGGGGATTACGTGAAAAAATATAGGGAACCAGATTACCTTTTTGGAGAGTTAGTTGAGAAATATAACCATAACTTAGAATTATTTAATTTAGTGAGTAAATTAAGAATGAGAAAAATAAAAGCGGGATTATTATGACTCTGAGAAAAACAAATATAATTAATTATTGTTAGAAATAAACAGATAGAGAGAAAGAGAACTTTGTATTCAACTCATCACTTGTGTATTTTACATCATAGCAAGGGTCCTATTTATAGGATACAAGGAAAGAAGTGAAGAGACAAAGGAAATAAAGCTCCACTACTTAGTGGGAGTTATATGTAATGGAAGAGGTAGGATTATGGACATCCACTTATTCTAATTATTCATAACACTCCCCCTTGGATGTCCATCGAGGATGTGCCTCATTAAAACCTTACTAGAAAAAAACCCAATGGGAAAAAATTCTAGTGAAGGAAAAAGAGTACAACATCATTTTATATTATATCTATTTATTTCTCCCCCTTAACCATACAACCATCTCTAAGACGATGAAAACTCATCTTTTGTACCAGTTGTTCAAAAGTTCTTCTTGAGAGTGATTTTGTGAAAAGATCTGCTATATTACCACACAAACGAATTTGCTGACTTTGTGACTCGTCTCTCCTAGCGCTAAAGTTTCTTCATCATTTCATAAGATCTTCATGAATGATTGTACTTCCTCTTGTAATGAACAAATAATTTGTTCGTGATCGATACCATTACAAGTATTAGACAAATAACCTGCATATCTAAAATAATAAAATATATACTTGAAACAAATAATAGGTCAAATTTATATCATCATCATAAAAATCAATTATAACAAATCAAACTTTACAATACATGTATATCATCATTTCTTTTCACAAGTAAATTGATTTGTATCCCATCATTTCACATCTTCAGGTATGTGGATTACTGGTCCAAAAATCATTTACTTTGCAAAGTTACTTTAATTATGTAGCAATTGCGTTATTTCATTTAGACAATCATTGTGTTGTCTATAATTCTCACCAGACTTGTGCTCATGATCCTCATTATCTATTATCTTATATAGCGCTATATTATATAAATAAACAATGTCAACATTGACTTTCTTTCGGTTTCATCGTATTTCATTCATGACATAATTTGTCGAGGTCTCTTTATTTTCATAAATTTCAGGTACCTGATAAGTTCTGCTGGAACTAAAAAAACAATTATGTCAAATGTTCTTTTGAGATTTTCATACCCTCACTTGGGTCATCTATCATTTTAGCTCCTTTTCTTAATTGCTTGAGGATTTTTATCATTGGAACCGACTAACCTACCACACTTCAGGGTGGTTAATTAAAACTCATTTGCAATATAAAACTGTCCGTCAGGGACATCCATTTTGATTGGAGCATTAGCAGCTGATAGTTGGTTTCATAATCTTTGCAAATGATTTATTCTTTTGAACATCTGGTTCAAACTATTTTATACGAGGATCTGATGAGATGATAATAATTTATTTCAAGTGATTCATTTGAACTTCTGGTTCATATTTTTCAGCTGTTTATTCTCTCCCCCAAATATTGGGAAAATTAATTCATCATTTGATAATCAGCCTACCGGGCTGCAGATAAGATACTCTCCAATTTTTAGCTCAAAATACTTTATAACATATGGAGATTCATATCAAATAAATTTTCCCAATATTCTCTAATAGTTTATCTTAATGCATTATATTGGAGCAACTGGAACATGCCAACACATCCAAAAATGCGTATATGAAAAAAGTCAATTATATGAATAATCAAGTGAAGTAGCAAAGTTTTTTCACAAGAAAGGGGGGTTTGAATTGTGAACCTTTTAAAAATTTACCTATTAAAATTAATTGAATACTTGAACAAAGGAAAACGTTAGAATATCTTGAGAACGTTGGTTAGTTAAATAAGAGAACGTTCTCAGATCAAACTTGAATATATAAAGTAAATAAATAATCAACCTTGTGTGTGTTGTGTTTGCATAAAATGAAAGAGTTAAGGGAAGAGAGATTCACACAAACACTTATACTGGTTCACCCCTTTAATGATGGGCTACGTCCAGTCCTCACGCTCCAGTGAGTTTTTCCACTATGAGATACTACCGATCCCAAAAATACACTTTCCTTCTTGCAATCTTTGATCAAGATCCAAGACCCTTTAAGCCCTACAAGCTTAAAGATACCCCAGCCCTCCAAGCTAGTAAGGGTATTACAACACTCAAACAATACAGCCCTATTGACTTGAGTAGATCTTTTACAAGTATGATGATTAAGATCTTAGCTTTACAAAACTCACCAAGTGAGAAGCCTAGGGAAATAAAACTCTCAATACACTCAAAAGAATTTATACTAACCCTACTATAGAATTACAGAGTTGGAGTGAAAGAGATCAAAAGAAGAGCTTTAGAGAATGCTTGCACGATAAAGACAAGTTAGCAAAAGATTGTGATAAATACTTTAGCTCTTCAAAGTCACCAAGAGGCTCTATTTATAGCTGGAATATGTCCTTGTATTTCTTGGTAGAGAAGTATAGCTGTTTGCAACGGATACTTGCTTGAAACTTCTTCAATAAGATGATAGTACATGAAATTCAAATGTTGCTGAACCTGGGAGACTGTTCAGAGAATGATCTTGGATCTGAGCCTTTGTCTTTGATTCAAATGGAGCGTAGTCAAGAAGCTAGCTGTGAGCTGTAAATGATTCCTTGTAATCTTATACAACAAGTAAAGCCGTTGTTGTCATTTAGGGCACGTGAAACACAGCTGGCTAAGGCTTTGAATAATAATGTGATAAAGAGTCTCTCTCTTATGAACATTCTGAGATTGATCTCAAATCTGGGCAAGGATGAACTTGTTCTTCAAGTAAAAGGGAACAATCACGTGTGATGACAGCTTGCACAAGATCAGTACTGAAGCTTCCTTGTCCTTGAAACATTATTCACTCGTCCTTCCTTGAGCAAAAAAGTCTTTGGAGAGAGGAAAGTGTGTGGGAGAATGTTGCCTTTGGAAGTTCATAAAGTCCAAGTCTACTCTTAGCTTACAAAGTGTTGTGCTGATCTTATTGGTCCATGAAAAATCTGTCTAACACAAAATAGACAGCTTTTGGACTATGCCTTTGAATTAAATCCACTTGCACATGTTTGTTCCTTAGCTTTTGGCCAAATAAGAAACTTATCCACTTTCACGCAAATATTCCTTGCCTTATTTGTTTATGATAATTGTTGTGATCTTGTGAGTTATTACCAAGGAAAATGTGATTCTTTGTCTTTGTACAATGTTCACTTAGAAAAATAAGTGCTTAGTCATTGATGCTTGTTCTTGATTAATCATAAGCGTACATCCTGAGAACGTTCTGAGATCGTTCTTTCATTCTTGTTCATATTTAAAATAAATGGATGGTACTTGATGTAAATTGCTCAATTAATCCTGGCTTATTAGAAATACTCAAAAGCACTTGTTAGATAACAATGAAATCATAATTACTCAAAATATAATTAAGATGTTTGTTATCTTTAAAACATCAAATTGGGATTTTGCGTCAACAATCTCCCCCTTTTTGATGATGACAAACTTCTTCAATTATGTTTTGAAAGAAATTCTGATTTAATCAATTCAGTACAAAATTTTATGGATGATACAAGTGTTTATAAATTTATCAAGCTCCCCCTCAATTCAAGCATTCAGATTTCAAGAGATAAAAGAATTGAGAAAACATAGTTTGAACCATAACATAATATCATTAATCATCAATCTCTTAAAAGAGAATCCAAACACAGTTTGTAGTACAAGATTAATGCAAAAATGTTCAAAGCAACAGAAATTCAAATCCTAGTTTAGAAATTTAAAACATAGTATGAGAAGTTCCTATTAGCAAAAAGATCTTCCCAAAATATCTAATCCTCTAAACAAGGTAGATTCAAAACAAGCTTAATCAAACATATTAATTCAAAGGTTCAAAGCATAAATATAGTAAAATACTAGATGCTCCCCCTAAGTTACTCATAATTGTTGTTCTCCCCCTTTGTCATCAACAAAAAGGTGAAGCTACTTAGGATTGGTGGGGCTTGAATCATCAGAAGAGGTGGAGGTTTCTGAATCAACAACTGGTGATGGATTTGGTGGTGGTGCAGTGACATTGAGGTGAGGGCAAACAGTGGTGGCAATCCATTCTCTCATGATCTTGAATTCCATCATGACATACATAAGCATTTTGAACATTTTGGCCATGCCAGTTTCCATTTTGGATTTCTTAGCAGGAGAAGGCATTTCAGAAGGCCCAGGTTGGTTAAGATCAGGACCAAGATGTTTTGCCAAATTCTCATGAGCAGCAGCAGCAGTAGCAGTGGAGGAGCAAAATGAATCCAAAGTTGCAAAAGAAGCAGGTAAGGATGGTAGTGATTCTGAAGCAAACATGGTGGAGGGAAACTTGAGAAAATCAGGAGTGGTTTGTTCAAGGTTTTTCAACAGCTCAGAGTTAAACATGGTGTGGAGACTTCCTTGTGATGATGATGGCATTAATGGTGAGAAAACAGTTGTGTTTTGAGGATTGGTAGTGGAGTAAAAAGCAGCAAGATTTTTGCCAGACCTTGGTGGTATAACTTTAAAACCATGTGAGAAAGGTGTTCCAAAATTGAGTGAGGTGCTAAGATGAGAGGGGATAGATTCAGTGTTCAAACCAACATTAGTGTCTGCACTTGTTCCAGTTGGGAGAACGTTCTCAGGTTGTTCTCCTAGTGCATCACTTAACATCTCAAGACCATCTTTTTCAAACACTTATCTCTTTCTTTTTCCTAAATCAACAGATTCTTCAGAGAAGTTTTCCTTTTTCATATGGTGCACATTTTTAAGACCAAAAACAGTGCATGAGTTATCAACCCTTTGGTTTGTTTCATCAACCTCAAAAAGTCTAAAAAGCTTGGTTAAAATCATGCCATATGGTAAAGCAATTTTCGTTGATCCAGATTTTGCAGCATGAATCATATGTTGGATTATGACATAGGGAAGATTTAGCTTAATAGCTTTTGTCATATGATAAAGGATGAGGAGATCAATATCTGTTACCTTTTGCTTGCTTCCTATCCTAGGAAAAATGCAATGCAGCAACATGTTGTGAAGGATTTTGAATTCCTTCTTGAGGTAGGATGATGTTGGATCCTCCAGCTTAGCTCCTTCCTCATTGAACAATTCCATGATTAAGGCTTCTTTGCTTACTCCCAGCTTTGAATACCAATCACCTCCATAGATTGTTACTCCCTCAAAAGGTAGATTGATTAGACAACCAAGTGTCTCAGTGTCGAGTTGTATCTCCACTCCTCTAATATTTGATATGATTAGGTTCTTGTCTGAATGCACATTTGCATTGTGATAGAAGGCTTGAACTAGTTGTGGCAACACAGAATCCTTGATTTTGAAAAAATCTGTCCAACCAAGGGGTTCAACATATTTTCTAATATCCATTCCTTTCTTTTCAAGCTCCTCAAAATAAAAAATTCTCCCAGTAGGAACAGGCTTAATTTTCCAATATTTCTCAAAGTTCTCTCTGTCATCAGGATGGACTAAGGGAATGGGAATGAATTTGGTTTTGACCTTCTTCTTTTCTTTTCCATCAGAAACAGCCTTTCCTTTTCTCATTGAAGTGATTTTCTCTTTTCCCTTTGCAGCCTTAGGTGTTGGTGATTTTTTGGTAGAAGCAGGGGAAGGTTTGGATTTTGGTTTGGTGGGAGCAGATTTAGTTGAAGTAACAGTTCCAACTTCTTCATCTCCAATATTTAGATCATCAGCAGGTTGGATAGAGAGGGTTTTCTCAGAATCATCATCATCAATGATGTGAACAGTGTTATCCTTAACAACTTTTCTTCCTGTTCCAACTCCAGATAGAATACGAGCTGACCTTCTAATCCTAGAGGAATCAATGGATTTTACCTTTGATTTTGATGATGATTAAGAAGGTGATTTGAAGCAAAGTTTTGAAATGGGTTTTGATCTAGATGGTGTTTTTGATTTTGATTTGAGAGGGGATTTTGAGAGTTTTGATAGAGATGAGGTTTTGGTTTTCTTAGGCTTAACATAGACAGGAGGTGTTTCAGCTTGGCTAGGCACAACAATGGTTGCATCAGGAGTGATGATTCCATCACCATTCAGAGTTTCAGTTTGAGTTTGATCAACATCTTCATTGGTGGGAATGTTCTCGGATCGTTCTGATAGTGAATCAGAGACATGGTCAGGTTCGTTTTGGGTTTGCATGTGGTCAGAAATGATTTGAGAAGGTTGATCTAGTTTGGATTCTGATGATTGGTTGGTTTCAGAAGATTTTTCTGGTGATTTTGATGGACGTGGTTGATTGTTAGGTGAAGGAATTGGTGACGATGGTGGTGAAGGAGTTTGAGAAATCTGGATAGCATTTTTGCGAGCTGCAGTTTTTGTTCTTGCCATTAGATAAGTTGTTTCAGAATTTGGTGATGATGAATAGCGCTGATCAGAGAGAAGGTGAGATAGATGATTAAAAGAGATGGTTGCTTGGAGAAGAGGAAGAGAGTTAGTAGCTAGGTGTACTTTGTGAATAGTGAAGATAGTACTTGATTTTGTAAAAAGGGGTTTTTTCAGGAGAGAGATGATGAGTGTTTAAGAGGGTAACCGTTGGAGCATTAAGGGAGAGCCAATCCTATTTTTCCTATTATTTCTAATGATCAGTTAATTAATTTAAAAAATAAAGATGGGAATACTAACGGATAGATACAAAAAAGAAACACGTGTTCTGCATTTAAATATAAACACATAGGAGATCGTTCCAAGAACGTTCTATAAAACAATGAGTATGCAAATACATTAAAGATTGTTGGGATTTTTGATGATTTTCAATTTTTCTTTAATAAAATTAAAACGATCCTCAACCAATGGTTTAGTAAAGATGTCAGCCAACTGATTTTCAGTATCAACAAAAACTAAAGAGATATCCTTTTTGTTCACATGATCACGAATAAAATGATGTTTGATTTCAATGTGTTTTGATCTTGAATGCTGAATGGGGTTTTTTGATAGATTAATAGCACTAGTATTATCACAGAGAATTTGAACATTTGTGTACCTTAGTGAGAAGTTTTCAAGTTGGTTCTTGATCCATATCACTTGTGAGCAACAATTTGATGCAGACACATATTCTGCTTCAGTTGTTGAAAGTGCAATGGTATTTTGTTTTCTACAACACCAACTGACAAGAGCTTCACCAAGGAATTGATATGCTCCACTTGTGCTCTTTCTCTCAATTTTGTCACCAGCATAATCAGCATCACAATAAGCTTTTAGATCAAAATGTGTGCCCTTTTTGTACCATAGACCAACATCTTGTGTTCCAACCAAGTATCTGAAAATTCTTTTTACTGCAACTAAATGTGATTCCTTTGGAGATGATTGGAATCTTGCACATAGTCCTACTGAGAACACAATATCAGGTCTGCTTGCAGTCAAGTAGAGAAGTGATCCAATCATTCCCCTAAATTCCTTTTATGACACATTTTTGCCATTTTCATCTTTGTCCAAGCTTGTTGATGGATGCATAGGAGTTGACATAATCTTAGCTTCATTCATTTTATATTTCTTGAGAAGATCTTTGATGTATTTTTCTTGACAAATAAAAATGCCATCTTCTAGTTGCTTGATTTGTAAGCCAAGAAAGAATCTAAGTTCTCCCATCATGCTCATTTCAAACTCACTTTGCATAAGATTAGAAAATTCTTCACACATATTTTCATTAGTAGCACCAAATATAATATCATCAACATATACTTGAACAATAAGTAAATCATGCTTATGAGTTTTTCTAAAAAGTGTAGTATCAATTTGTCCTCTAGAAAAACCATTTTCAAGCAAAAAGGTGCTCAACCTTTCATACCAAGCTCTTGGAGCTTGCTTAAGTCCATATAGAGCTTTGGTAAGTTTGAAAACATAATTTGACTTATTTTGATCAACAAAACCTGGGGGTTGATGAACATATACTTCTTCATTCGAAAAGCCATTTAAAAAAGCACTTTTAACATCCATTTGAAAAAGTTTAAAACATTTGTGAGATGCATATGCAAGCAAAATTCTAATAGCTTCTAACTTGGCTACAGGAGAAAAAGTCTCATCATAATCAATACCTTCTTGTTGATTATACCCTTGGGCTACCAACCTAGCTTTGTTTCTAATCACTTTACCATTTTCATCCAATTTGTTTCTAAAGACCCATCTAGTGCCAATGATTGAATGATTCTTTGGTAGAGGCACCAAATTCCATACTTCATTTCTTTCAAACTGTGACAGTTCTTCTTTCATAGCTTCTATCCATGATTCATCAATGATAGCTTCATCTATTGTTCTTGTTTCTAGCTGAGAGATCAATCCCAGATTGTTCTCTATGATTTGCAGATACCTTCTAGTTCTAATTCCATCTTCAGTATTTCCAATGATTTGTTCTGGTGGATGATTTGTGACAATTTTCCAAGTTCTTGGAAGTTGTTGAGAAGGTGATTCTTGATTAGGATCATCATTCTAATTTCTTATGTGTTCGACCTCTTCATCATCTATTTCCATTATACTTGGTTGTTCTTCAAACTCATCAAATTTGACATGCATACTTTCTTCCAAGGTTTGGGTTCTTAAGTTGTAGATTCTATAAGCCTTTGATGTCAGAGAATATCCTAAGAAGATCCCTTTATCTGACTTTGAATCAAACTTGCCAAGATTGTCTTTGATATTCAAGATATAACAATAACATCCAAAAATGTGAAAGTAAGAAATATTTGGCTTTCTACCTTTCCAAAGTTCATAGGGTGTTTTGTTTAAAACTTTTCTGATGGTTGCTCTGTTCAAGATATAGCAAGAAGTATTTATGGCCTCAACCCAAAAATATTTTTCAACATTAGATTCATTTAACATAGTTCTTGCCATTTCTTGTAAGGTTCTATTTTTCCTTTCCACAACACCATTTTGTTGAGGTGTTCTTGGACAAGAAAAATTATGAGATATTCCATTGTTGTCAAGGAAATTTTCAAAGAGAGAGTTTTCAAATTCTCCTCCATGATCACTTCTTATAGAAACAATGTTTGAATTTTTCTCATTCTGAACTTTTAAGCAAAAAGATTTAAAAGCTTCAAGAGCATCATCTTTGTGTTTTAGAAAAAGCACCCAAGTGAATCTAGAGAAATCATAAACAATGACAAAGCCATAATTCTTACCACCAAGACTTGTAGTTTTGACAGGTCCAAATAAATCAATGTGAAGCATCTCAAGAGGTTTTTTAGTTGAAATAAAGTTTTTAGGTTTGAAACTACTCTTGACTTGTTTTTCTCTTGCACAAGATTCACATACTTTATCTAGATCAAAACTTATCTTGGGCAATCCACTTACCAGATCAAGTTTGGATAGTTTTGAAATAGTTTTCATACTTACATGACCTACCCTTTTATGCCATGTCCATTTGTCTTTTTCAAGAGAAACAAAACATGATTCAGTAGGTAGTTCATCCAAGTATACTACATAAACATTTTTAATCCTTGATCCACTAAATAGAATTGTTTCACATGAAGATTGTTTAATTTCACATGTGTTAGTTTTAAAAATAACTTCAAAACCATTATCACATAATTGACTTATGCTTATTAAGTTATGTTTAAGACCTTCCACATAATGAACGTTTTCAATCTTAGCAGAACCAACCTTACCAATAATACCTTTTCCTTTGATTTGAGCTTTTTCATTATTGCCAAAGGTAACAGATCCACCTTCCTTTTTTTAAAATGTAAGAAAGCTTTTTCTATCTCCTGTCATATGTCTTGAGCAACCACTGTCCAAGTACCATGGCTTTCTCTTGACTGCTAGAAGACATTCCTACATTTGATTTTAATAGAACTTTAGGTACCCATAGATCTTTGGGTCCTTGAAGGTTAGTGAAATCCATTTTAACAGGTCTTTTTACAAATTGATGAGATGTTCTTCTATGAGGAGGTTTATAAATTCTTTTTCTAGGATCATTCTGAGAATGTTCTCTGTGTTGAGGAAGAGATTGTTTTCTTTCTCTCTTTTTAAAACAAAAGGTTTCAAGATGCCCTTCTTCGAGACAGAATGTGCATTTATATTTTTGGTTTTTCTTTTGTTTCTTAGGGAGGAAAAAGTTTTCATATAGTTTCTTGTTTTGGTATGGTCTATATCCAATACCAGCTTTGTCAAAAACTCCAAATTGTGATCCTAAAATTTTATCAAAAGTTTTTGTCGAAGTAATGAATTTTCTTAAATCATTTTCTAACACAGAAACTTTAATCTTTAAGAAAACATTTTCTTCCTTCAACTTTGAACATTCTAGATGATTTTTCTCCTTTCTAATCTCACAAATTTGTTTAGACATGTCTTTATGAGAATTTTGCATATTATCAAGCATTTGATGTAAGATGATATTTTCTGCTTTATATTTATCTCTTTCTTCATTTGCCTTAGTTACTTCATCCCTAAGTTTACCATTTTTTTGATTTACCAGTTGAGTATCATATAATAAATTATCAAATAAATGCTCAGTTTTTTGACAAGAGGAACAAGGTTCAGTACTTACCTCTTATGTAACTGAATGTGTCATTAGGCACACATTTGTTGTTTGTTCCTCATATTCTTCTTCTGATTCTTCATCTGTTTCATCCCAAGTGGCCATCATGGATTTCTTTTTGAAAGAAGGTTTCCTTTGCTTTGGACATTCATTCTTATAATGTCCAAATTGATCACATCCATAACACTTGATTTTACTCATATCTACTTCTTTAGATCCACTCCTTTTGGGTTGAAAAGATCTTTTGAGTTGATTTCTTCTTTGCATTAATCTCTGAATCTTTCTTGATAGAAAGGCCATTTCTTCATCTTCATCTTCATCTTCATTCTCAAGATTATCTTCAACAATCTGAGAATGTTCTCTAGTCTGGGAATCCAAAGCAATCATTTTCTTTTTGACTAGTTTGTCTTCTTGAAGAATTGACTCATGAGCTTTCAGAGATCCAATTAGATCTTCAAGTTTCATTTGTGAAAGATCTTTTGATTCAGTAATGGCAGTTACTATATGTCTCCAATTCTTTGATAAACACCTAAGAAGTTTCCTTATCTTTTCATGTGTTGTGTATGTCTTTCCCAAAGAATTCAGCTCGTTGATAATGATTGTGAATCTTCCATACATCTGATCTATTGATTCATCTTCTTGCATTTCAAACAACTCAAATTTCCTAACACCAATATCAATCCTTGTTTCTTTGACAAGACTAGTTCCTTCATGGTGGTCTTGGAGAGTTTCCCACATTTCCTTAGCAGTTTTGCATTGCATGATTCTATCATACTCTTCTCTGCTCATAGCACTCTTAATAAACAGTTTTGCTTTGGTGTTTAAGAGTACTCTATCAGCTTCTTGTGTTGACCATTCACATGGTGTTTTAGGTGTAGTTGAATCTTTCACCAAAGGTACATATTCACCAATTTCAATAACTGGCCACATGTTGTTATCTTGTGATCTTAGAAATAGTTCCATCTTATCTTTCCAGTAATAGTAATCATCTCCTTCAAATAGTGGTGGTCTATTTGAGGATCCTCCTTCAGAGATAAACTTTGCGCTTTTAGCCATACTTCCTTCCTAGATCTTTTCCTCTAGCACTTGTTAGATGCTCAACCTTAGAACCAGGCTCTGATACCAATTGAAGTAGCAAAGTTTTTTCACAAGAAAGGGGGGTTTGAATTGTGAACCTTTTAAAAATTTACCTATTAAAATTAATTGAATACTTGAACAAAGGAAAACGTTAGAATATCTTGAGAACGTTGGTTAGTTAAATAAGAGAACGTTCTCAGATCAAACTTGAATATATAAAGTAAATAAATAATCAACCTTGTGTGTGCTGTGTTTGCATAAAAAGAAAGAGTTAAGGGAAGAGAGATTCACACAAACACTTATACTGGTTCACCCCTTTAATGATGGGCTATGTCCAGTCCTCACGCTCCAGTGAGTTTTTCCACTATGAGATACTACCGATCCCAAAAATACACTTTCCTTCTTGCAATCTTTGATCAAGATCCAAGACCCTTTAAGCCCTACAAGCTTAAAGATACCCCAGCCCTCCAAGCTAGTAAGGGTATTATAACACTCAAACAATACAACCCTATTGACTTGAGTAGATCTTTTACAAGTATGATGATTAAGATCTAAGCTTTACAAAACTCACCAAGTGAGAAGCCTAGAGAAATAAAACTCTCAATACACTCAAAAGAATTTATAATAACCCTAGTATAGAATTACAGAGTTGGAGTGAAAGAGATCAAAAGAAGAGCTTTAGAGAATGCTTGCACGATAAAGACAAGTTAACAAAAGATTGTGATAAAAACTCTAGCTCTTCAAAGTCACCAAGAGGCTCTATTTATAGCTGGAATATGTCCTGGTATTTCTTGGTAGAGAAGTATAGCCGTTTGCAACGGATACTTGCTTGAAACTTCTTCAATAAGATGATAGTACATGAAATTCAAATGTTGCTGAACCTGGGAGACTGTTCAGAGAATGATCTTGGATCTGAGCCTTTGTCTTTGATTCAAATGGAGCGTAGTCAAGAAGCTAGTTGTGAGCTGTAAATGATTTCTTGTAATCTTATACAACAAGTAAAGCCGTTGTTGTCCTTTAGGGCACGTGAAACACAGCTGGCTAAGGCTTTGAATAATAATGTGATAAAGAGTCTCTCTCTTATGAACATTCTGAGATTGATCTCAAATCTGGGCAAGGATGAACTTGTTCTTCAAGTAAAAGGGAACAATCACGTGTGATGACAGCTTGCACAAGATCAGTACTGAAGCTTCCTTGTCCTTGAAACACTATTCACTCGTCCTTCCTTGAGCAAAAATGTCTTTGGAGAGAGGGAAGTGTGTGGGAGAATGTTGCCTTTGGAAGTTCATAAAGTCCAAGTCTACTCTTAGCTTACAAAGTGTTGTGTTGATCTTATTGGTCCATGAAAAATCTGTCTAACACAAAATAGACAGCTTTTGGACTATGCCTTTGAATTAAATCAACTTGCACATGTTTGTTCCTTAGCTTTTGGCCAAATAAGAAACTTATCCACTTTCACGCAAATATTCCTTGCCTTATTTGTTTATGATAACTGTTGTGATCTTGTGAGTTATTACCAAGGAAAAAGTGATTCTTTGTCTTTGTACAATGTTCACTTAGAAAAATAAGTGCTTAGTCATTGATGCTTGTTCTTGATTAATCATAAGCGTACATCCTGAGAACGTTCTGAGATCGTTCTTTCATTCTTGTTCATATTTAAAATAAATGGATGGTACTTGATGTAAATTGCTTAATTAATCCTGGCTTATTAGAAATACTCAAAAGCACTTGTTAGATAACAATGAGATCAGAATTACTCAAAATATAATTAAGATGTTTGTTATCTTTAAAACATCAAATTGGGATTTTGCGTCAACATCAAGTACGCTTGCTTATATTATTTCAATTGATTTTCTTTGCTCTCCTTTCTCTTCTTCTTGGTGAGTCCGCCCTAATTTTCTTGTAAGAAGTTTTCTTCTTCTTACTTCAAGAATTAAGGGAGTGGTTTTGGGTCATTCTTCGACCTGGAATTACCTCGTACATCTTTTCCCCTAGCTTTAATCTACATAAGTGGTTTTCACATAAATTAGGTTTTTTTATATATTTTATTTTGTGATTTCGTCGTTGATGACATAAAATTATATTATATTTTTAGTTTGTATTTAGGCTATTTTATGTAATGTTTAGTATTTTTTTAAGACCAAATCATGCAAAATACCTATAGGATTGAAGTTACTTGATGAAGAAGCAAGAGTTAGAAAAATCACTCAAAAGAGGGCAAAAATACCATCGTACCACAATGGAGAGTATCGTCCCATGATGCCATGAGATTGATATGAAGCAAATCTACAAAATTATAGAAGAAAATATGATCCCATCGTCCCACGATGGAAGGCATCGTGCCACGATGGATCATTGTGAGACATCGTGCCACAATGGGAATTGATTGTGCCACGATGGTGCGTGAAGTCCAAGCCCGAAAAGCCTATAAATAGAGTTTTTCTCCACCATATTATTCACACAATTCATAATATCATTCAGTGAGCTATTGTAGAGCAACAAGCAACACTTGTAACGCCCCGGTTTTAGAGAAATTTGATTGGCTAAACTATATATTTGATCCCTTACGTTTATTTTAGGTTTCAATTTGGTCCATTACGTTTAAAAAGTTTCAATTTGGTCCCTTACGTTATCAAAGTTTGCATTAGTTGGTCCCTTCCGTCAGATTCCACTGTTCCACTATTTCAATTGGACACGTGTCAACGTGTCCAGGTGTCAATCCACATGTGCAAACCGTCTGCCACGTAAGCAAACCGTCTGCCACATGTGCAAAAACTGACGGAAGGGACCAAATTGAAACCTAAGATAAACGTAAGGGAGCAAATTGAAACTTTTTAAACATAAGGGAGCAAATTGAAACATAAAAAAAACGTAAGGGACCAAATGTGTAGTTTAGCCAATTTGATTAAATTAGTTATCATGAGTTTTTTGCTATTTAAATTGTTAGGTGGGGTAGAGTTTGAGAAAAATAGAAAATATTGAGATATGGGGTGGAAATAATAATAATAATATGACAAAAAAATTATTGGATTAAGATGAGATTATTTGTTGGAGATTTGTTTGGTTGATGATGAAAAAGAGGAAGATATTGTTGGGATTTGTTTGGGGATTACGTGAAAAAATATAGGGAACCAAATTACCTTTTTGGAGAGTTAGTTGAGAAATATAACCATAACTTAGAATTATTTAGTTTAGTGAGTAAATTAAGAATGAGAAAAATAAAAGCGGGATTATTATGACTCTGAGAAAAAGAAATATAATTAATTATTGTTAGAAATAAACAGATAGAGAGAAAGAGAACTTTGTATTCAACTCATCACTTGTGTATTTTACATCATAGCAAGGGTCCTATTTATAGGATACAAGGAAGGAAGTGAAGAGACAAAGGAAATAAAGTTCCACTACTTAGTGGGAGTTATAGGTAATGGAAGAGGTAGGATTATGGACATCCACTTATTCTAATTATTCATAACACTCCCCCTTGGATGTCCATGGAGGATGTGCCTCATTAAAACCTTACTAGAAAAAAACCCAATGGGAAAAAATTCTAGTGAAGGAAAAAGAGTACAACATCATTTTACATTATATCTATTTATTTCTCCCCCCCAGCCATACAACCATCTCTAAGACGATGAAAACTCATCTTTTGTACCAGTTGTTCATAAGTTCTGCTTGAGAGTGATTTTGTGAAAAGATCTGCTATATTATCACACGAACGAATTTGCTGACTTTGTGACTCGTCTCTCCTAGCACTAAAGTTTCTTCATCATTTCATAAGATCTTCATGAATGATTGTACTTCCTCTTGTAATGAACAAATAATTTGTTCGTGATCGATACCATTACAAGTATTAGACAAATAACCTGCATATCTAAAATAACAAAATATATACTTGAAACAAATAATAGGTCAAATTTATATCATCATCATAAAAATCAATTATAACAAATCAAACTTTACAATACATGTATATCATCATTTCTTTTCACAAGTAAATTGATTTGTATCCCATCATTTCACATCTTCAGGTGTGTGGATTACTGGTCCAAAAATCATTTACTTTGCAAAGTTACTTTAATTATGTAGCAATTGCGCTATTTCATTTAGACAATCATTGTGTTGTCTATAATTCTCACCAGACTTGTGCTCATGATCCTCATTATCTATTATCTTATATAGCGCTATATTATATAAATAAACAATGTCAACGTTGACTTTCTTTCGGTTCCATCGTATTGCATTCATGACATAATTTGTCGAGATCTCTTTATTTTCATAAATTTCAGGTACCTGATAAGTTCTGCTGGAACTAAAAAAACAATTATGTCAAATGTTCTTTTGAGATTTTCATACCCTCACTTGGGTCATCTATCATTTTAGCTCCTTTTCTTAATTGCTTGAGGATTTTTATCATTGGAACCGACTAACCTACCACACTTCAGGGTGGTTAATTAAAACTCATTTGCAATATAAAACTGTCCGTCAGGGACATCCATTTTGATTGGAGCATTAGCAGCTGATAGTTGGTTTCATAATCTTTGCAAATGATTTATTCTTTGGAACATCTGATTCAAACTATTTTATACGAGAATCTGATGAGATGATAATAATTTATTTCAAGTGATTCATTTGAACTTCTGGTTCATATTTTTCAGCTGTTTCTTCTCTCCCCCTAATATTGGGAAAATTAATTCATCATTTGATAATCAGCCTACCGGGTAGCAGATAAGATACTCTCCAATTTTTAGCTCAAAATACTTTATAACATATGGAGATTCATATCAAATAAATTTTCCCAATATTCTCTAATAGTTTATCTTAATGCATTATATTGGAGCAACTGGAACATGCCAACACATCAAAAAATGCGTATATGAAAATTATTAGGTTATAAACTTAATTGCAAATTCAGGGGAGGAATTTCATATAATAATTTATTGGCTTGATGCGAAGTAAAAACTTAATATAAATGACCACATGTTCCCAATGTAGTATTTAAAAGTTATGGTATCAATCATATATTTAACTTTAGACGTCTAAAGAATGGATCTTCAAGTCCATATTTTTAATTAGCATATGCTGCAATATATTCAATATCAATTTTGATTTACATATGATACTTATCAAATACTTTCTGAAAATTTAGAAAATGAGCTCTTTGTCAAATTAGTTGAGAAAACAATTTCACAAACTTCTGGTTGCGAGTTGACTTACCATTTAGTTGATGCATCAATTAAAGTCATAAAATATCTATATGGTAATTGGTTAATTGATTTACAAATTTCACCTTATATACATTCTCAAATTGTGAGACTCAATTTTTCAAATTTTAAACTTCCTTTGGGAACTAATAACATTGGATTGAAGCATCTTCTGGCTCTTCAATACATATCCAACAATATAATAATTATTTTCGCATCATAATAGATCCGGGATGACCCAACCGGTCTTGCCAAAGACAAACTTAATATAATTTGTAAACTTCTGGTTTACAATCACTTATGTTTCAAATGCACTTATATAAAGGTGTTCAATATCTCCTTCATTTCATGTTTCAATTAGACGAATATCCTTGAAACTTAATAAATTTCTACGAGACTTGGGAGAGTATAATGCATTCTCGATATATATTTAAATTTGTTCCTCCACATTACATTAGCTCCTTCCGGAGCCTTCAATTAATTTTTGGGGTGGCAGATATAATGCTAACGACGGTTTCTCGTTTTACTATATAAGAGAAAAATATATTTTATTTTTTATTTTTAAAAATTGTATGAGTAGTTGCACTATCAGCAAGCAAGATACATATCTCTATTAGTACTTATTCTAAAATGAACAAAACAAAATATAAGTATAAAATTATTTAAACATAATATTTATCAATTAGCTATGTAAGAAGCAATGAAAGTTGAAAACACACTTAAATATAAAATTTATTATTATTAGCGTAAGAAAGACTTTTATTATCATAGGAAATTTAAAGACATTCTTAAATATAAAACTTTATTATTATTGAGATATTTATGATCTCTATTTATGGACACCGCCATCTCCCATAAGGTGGTCAATTTTTTCATCAGGATCAACAAAGAAGTCAACAACATCTAAGGGGGTAACATCTATATTACCATAATCAAAATCACCGCCATCACAAGCAAAATGACTCTCAACCTTTTTATCTTTATTTTTAAGTGATTGTTGGTAAAGATCGACAAAATGTTTTGGCGTACGACAAGTACGAATCCAATGGTCTTCTCCTCCACAGCGATAACAAATGCCGTCATTATTTGTGCTACTTTGACCACCTGCTTCATTCTTTTGAACACTTTTCAATTTCTGGTGAAAAGACGTGTTTTTGTAATCTCCTCTACGGTTATAATCTAGACTGCGACCACGACCATGGCCTTTCCCACGACCACGACCACGCCCACGAGTTTGCCCATAGTGGTCATGTGTTGCTACATTCACTTCTGGGAATGGAGCAGAACCAGTGGGACGAGCCTCATGGTTTTTCATCAAGAGTTCATTATTCTGCTCAGCGACAAGAAGGCAAGATATCAAGTCAGAGTATTTTTGAAATCCCTTCTCACGATATTGCTGCTGCAGGAGCACATTTGAAGCATGAAAAGTGGAGAAGGTTTTTTCTAACATATCTGCATCAGTCACATTTTCTCCACACAATTTCACCTGAGAAGTAATTCTAAACACAGCAGAGTTATATGCGGTCACAGTTTTAAAGTCTTGTGGACGCAAATGCATCCACTCAAAGCGAGCTTTTGGGAGGATGATTGTTTACTGATGCTCATATTGTTCTTTCCAAAGAACTTGTGGATCTTTTACGGTAAGGTATTCATTTTTCAAATCTTCATGGAGATGATGACGAAGGAATATCATGGCTTTCGCCTTTTCTTGATTAGAGGATTTGTTTCCTTCTTTGATAGTATCTCCATGACCCTTAGCATTCAAATTAATTTCGGCATCTAAAGCCCAAGCCAAATAATTTTTTCCAGAAATGTCAAGGGCCTCAAAATCAAGTTTTGTAAGGTTCGACATAGTGAGTACTATAACAAAAGTTTAAACAAAATTAGATAAAATATATAATACTTACAATATCTTACAATACTTAGATAAAGTTCGAATTAATAATGACCATTGCTTTTAAGGACTAAAATGAAATATTGATAAATGAAATGTCCTTTAAGTTAGCAGAAAATGCAAAAGGTATGAAGTGTATTGATAAATGCATATAAAACATAATTTGTAAAAATATAAACCGATTTACTATTAGACAGAATATTGACAACAAGAGAAATATTAAAATAGAAAACTAGACAATATGCAAGAATAGAAATATTAAAAGAGAAAACTTACATTGGTGCAATAATATACTATCATTATTGTTAATAAATTATACAAAAAAAAACTTGGAACACAAATATATAAAGATCAAATTATGTTAACACAATTTTAATATTATTATTATCCAAGCAAAAAAAGGGAAAAGAAAAGGAAAGTTTGGAGCAAAGAAGATTATACCATATCACTAGATTTAACCAAAGCATTTCTCAATATCTCATAACATTTATTTAGTTTGTGTTTATTAAGAATTTAATCAAACCATTTAACCAAAGCATTTCTCAAATATGAATATTATTACATGAATGGTATCAGAAAATAGAATTAATATCTGGAGGTTATAACATATTAGACAACAAATCCATTTAATCAAACTAGTTAATTATGAAAATCAACGTGGAGCAGGAAATAACACTGCAGTCCTATAAGTCAGTATTAAATCAACCCTTGATAAACCACAGCATTAGAAACTATTTCTAATCACAAAATAGACAGAACAATTTATACACATATGGTGAATGCATCAATGAGACCACGTGTGATATGAAGAGAAAATAATATTGCTAACTTGAACTTGTATTCCTAAAAGAAAAAGTAATATGAGAAGCTGATGTTTTTTAATTGGCTCCACTTAATGCATACAAATAGAAACGATGACATAAGATATATTATGATCCCATAACATATCATATGTTCTATGATTATACTGAACATTAGAGAAAAGACAGACATAACAATATATTGAAAAGGTTAATCAATATTACCTCAGTTGTTTAGAGCTTCGTGCTGATAACGTGTTAAAAATAAACAGATAGAGAGAAAGAGAACTTTGTATTCAACTCATCACTTGTGTATTTTACATCATAGCAAGGGTCCTATTTATAGGATACAAAGAATGAAGTGAAGAGACAAAGGAAATAAAGCTCCACTACTTAGTGGGAGTTATAGGTAATGGAAGAGGTAGGATTATGGACATCCACTTATTCTAATTATTCATAACAATTATCATAAATAGAATGAGAAACAAGATAATTAGGATTTAACCGCTTTTTATAAAATTAGTATAATTGAAAAACTTGGGAAAAGGGGGAGTTAGGGTTCTTGAAGAATGAACACAAAGAGAGCAACAAAGAAATCTAAGATTCATCTAACCTTCATCAAAAAATTTGTATATGGGTTTTTTTCCCATACATCCATGCTACGTAGGGATTATATTTTGAGAAGTAAGTAATTATATTTAAAATAGAATTCTCTATTAAAATGAGAATTTAATTAATTTAGTTAAGATAGGGGAAGAAAGTAGAAATAATAAGAGAAACAATGACGATTTGATTGAGAATTAGTTTAAGAGATTATTTGAGAAAATATAGAGATACGAATTGCTTTGTAGAAGATTTAGTTGGAAGATAAAAGATATAATTTTTAATTAAAATGGAATCTTTAAATAACAAATTTTTGATAGAGGTAGAATTCTTGTCGAAATAGGATTTTAATTGATTTTATAATTTAGGGGGGTGTATTGGATTGAGATTTTGAAAGGCTATTTTGACAAAAAAAAATCTTGAAGATTTTAAAAGATTTTGTATGATTACATTGACTTTGTGGGATTTGAAAAGTTTTTTTTAATAGACTTTTTACAATCAATATTCTTTACACGGGATTTGAACGGATTTATAACACAGACTTTTAAGATTTCAAAATACTTTATAGAATTTTAATATTTCAAATGACTCAATAAAAAAAAACAAAGTTACAAAAATCATTGAAAAATAAAAAATAAAAGCATACAATTTTCCTTAAAAAAATAACAAAAATGACAAAAAAATATAAATCATTTAAAAAATAACAAAAAAATATAAACAAATATAAATTCAATAAATCAACTTTAAAATATTAGACATCATAGAAAACAAATAATAATAACATGTTCCTTCACAAAAAATAAAATAACAATAACATTTTCCTTTAGAAAAAAAATAAATATGAAAAAATAACGTTGTGAAAAAATACAAGTTAAAAGTCAACAATTCAAAAAAAAAAAATCATAAAATAGAAAAAGTAGTAATGAATCGTTCTTTTTTGTTTGTTTTTGACAATAGCAATGAATTGTTCTCAGTGTTAATTGGTTCCAGACTTGTGATACTTGAAATGACTTTTTCTTTTTTGTTTGTTTTTGGCGTAGGCGTACATATAGGTTGCCATTCAGAAATCGATCAAAAACTGGATTATGTATGAATATAATAGCAAATTGCAACATAAGCAACGTGAACTTCAACCAGCCGACGACAGCAAAAAAAGTCTAGAAGTGTATGAAAAGTCTTGAGGGTTTGAGTGAAATTGTTGGGTGATTGAATTATTTATATTTTCAACTAAAAAGTCTCTCAAAATCCATTCCACTAAAGAATCCATCAAAATATGTATATTTTTGAATACCAAAAGACACTTAAAAAGTTGTGAAAAATCTCAATCGAATACCAACAGATTTTGTTGCCTTAAAAAAAATAAATCTTAATTATTTTAATTGAATACCATAAGACTTGTTTATATTCTATAAAAATCTTGATTGAATACCACATGACTTTTTAAACATAAAAAAGTCTATTAAATTCCATTGAAATCTTGATTCAATATGAAGGAAAAATGTGAGATAGTAATTTGGATCGAGGTATGGGCGTGGGTGAATTCATATTAAGATGCATGCTTTAACTAAAGGGGGTATATGAAGGTTCTTCCCTCGGTTTCTTCTTTTCCTTTAATCTGCAATCAATCTATGTTTCGTGCTTGTGTTGTTTACTCCCTCCATCCTTAATTATAAGCAAAAGTCAACTTTTTAAATTCATTGAAAAACTGATGTATCTGGACTATAATGTAGGACAAATACATCACTTTTTGAATGAATCTAAAAAGTGAACTTTTGCTTATAATTAAGGATGGAGGGAGTATTTGATTTAAAATTTCGTTTTATTTTAGAGTATTAATTTTGTGTCAATCGATTATGTGATTCTGTGTCTTTAAATCGAAATATGATGTTATTGGTGTTTTGTTTAAAAAGTAAAGAGTTGAATTAATCGGTGATGTTAATCACCAAATTGGGTGTAAATAGTGTTGTTTATGTCCATAGGATTAAGTAAAACATTTTTCTAATCACTTTGGGTGTTATGGGCTTTGAAATCGGGATTTTTGAGTGAAAATTATGTGAAACCCGTATTCGGGATATACCTCCAATCAAAAGGTAACAACTTTCTTCGTGTAACTATGATATGAATGATTCTTGAAGTTATGGAAACCTGACGAAATTCCCGTCATTTGAGTACCAATTTCATGAAATTTGAGTTAATTTTGAGGTATGTAGGAGAGTTTGAAGTCGAAGCTCTGATGCTGAAATTGTGTAGAACAACACCTTGCTGTATTATAAGTTTTGAGTTGGGGGTCGTGCTCGAACGTTCCAGAGCACCGTTTTCGATTAACACTTAGGATGCTAAATTATAAGAGGATTATTAGTGAGATTAGTCAAAATGACGAGTCCTAAATTAAGAGTTAGATTGATTAAGTTTGTCGATGTACAATTGTTCTACTGTTTGATGCTAATAATAGGGAGTTAGTTAGTTTAATAAATCTCACGCATAATATAAGGATTTATGAAAGAATTAGAGGTAGTAAGCTTAATTAAAAAAAGTAATTAATTAGTCGACTTAGTCAAATTTAGGAAGGGTCGTGCTGCTAAAGATTCTATTAACACCAACCCAACAACACAACCCTTCCTAAATTCAACTAACTCTCATTAATTTGGAAACACCAACCCAACAACACAACCCATAATAGTACCCTCGACATAGTCAACTAAATTTGGAAACTGTGCACACACCTCTCAGAATATAAGGACGAAATTCACATATGTTTCCACTAAATCCGAGTCCACTATATTCTCCTCTCCATGATATTTTTCAACACCTCATCCGCTTTCGGTTTCCCTTTCCCTTTTGTATGTTCTTTGACTTAGCATTTTTCAACACTTCATCCATGATATCTTCTTCGTCATCTCACGCACCAATATTGTCTCCTCCGTTTTAAGCTACTCTTGATATTTGTGACCCTCAAACCTTTTTGCCATTTTGTGATTGTGTGTCCCGTACATGACATTAAGACTCCACTGAATATAGATCAACATATAACTCATAAGCCTAAACGGACAATTACACTTTAAAATTGTTGTGGCTTCCCATTTCTTATTGATGATGCCCTACATTCGCCACCTATCTGACAACCCATCACAACACAAGTTTTTCTACTATTACCCTCATTGTCATAATTCGCAACCACTGCAATAAATCCTAACTTCTTCGCTTCGACATAAATTCATTGTTGCATTTTTTGTTGTGTAGTAAACATTCTAGCCGCCATGAAGTGTAGGCGAAAATCAACCGCAAGTTCCACAACCATCAGTTTCCAGTAACAAAGTGGTCCACTGCTTAAGTAGTACATTGTAATCCGATACTTAAGTAGCGATTCTGACCAATATAGACAACTCTAACGTGATTCAAACGAAATGACTGTGAAATTGAATGAGAAAAGTTTTAAATAAACATTATCTCTGCATTCGGCTCAGCGTAATATATGCAGAGTTCCTTGCTTTGGTTATGTGTTGAAAATTCAGAGGGTGCCAAAAAAAATTCTCATTTAAGTTTTGGATTGCGATGGCTGGACAGCATGGACCATGATTTATGTTTTTTTTTTTGGTAAGTTATGTTGTTTACACATGTGAATACACAAGTTGGTCTATGCCACATGTAATTGGACTTTTTGTTGGTACTTTCTTTGTTTGACGAACTTTTTAATTTAGTATTTATTAGTTGCAACATAACATCGTAATAAAAGAGTTAAATATATATTTTTTTTGGTAAGGCGTTAAGTATATATTTGATCCCTACTAATGGGAACTTTTAACTTTATTTTTTTATTTAAATTTTAATAAATATTTTGTTTACACAATTTTAACAAAAAGTTTATGCAAAGTTCTTACTAAAATAAAATTTGCTTAATTATCATCGAATTCTTAAATATTTTAATAATTTTTTGTATACATGTTTAGAATATTATAAAAGGTTTATCTGTTAATTTTTTTTAACATATTGACTTAAAAATCAAATTATAAGTCTATTTTTTACGGAGAAATTTTTTATAATTTTCTAAATATATCTAAAAAAATTTAAAAATACATGTTAACTCAAGGTAAGGGACCTACCTGCATACCGATAAAGGATTCTCTCAATTTGAAAAAAAATTGAGGAAATAATGTTGGTTTTTAGACCATTAGATTATAAATATAGAGCAATATTTAAATTGAAAAGAAATGAGAAAAAGTTGATTGATGGTTGAAATGTAAAAATTGAAAAAAATTGAGGAAAAGTAAATTGAGATGATCCATTCTCCTGTATACTATCATAAGTTTATAACTTTGCCAATTTTTAACAAAGTTAACAGTGCACAATTCCCAAAGGCCCGACATCCAAAAAAAAAAGCCAACAAAACCCAAGCTTGTGATAAGAAAACCCAGAAAGCGTTGAAGAAGTCCAAAATACCCTCGGGCTCAATTACTTTATACACACTTTCACTATTACAAGTTTCACCCCATAAACAAATAGATTTGACCAAAAAAAACCCAAAGCCAAAAAAAAAAAGGAAAACATTAATGAATTTTGTATGTAGATTTTTTTTTATCTATGTTGCTTGCTTAATCATCTTCTTCCTCTATCTTGCTATTATTAGGGTTTCTAAAATTTGCACTGAAACTTCAATTCTTCAAGTTCCTTGTTCTTACCAGAACAAATCTATAATATTACCAATTTATCCTTGTTTATTTGACGGATTCACCATTGTACCAACTCAATTTTTCCTATATTCAACAATACAATTGAACTTCTCAATTTCTCCGCGATTTCCTTTAGATATCTCATCATAGGGTATGGATTTCCGTTTTTGTGTTAGGATTTTGGATAATTACCATATAATTGCTTGATTATAGTAATATTGTTGACTAAGATTAAGATATTATTATAATTATTTTTTGCTTGGTGTATATTCATTCAACAATTACAAATAATTTTATTGTAGTGAATTTATAAATTTATAGTGATTTTTATTTTTAGGTATAATTGTATAGATAATGGTACCTAATTTTTGAAGATCCTTTTTACCAGATCTGTAAAGCTATTTTTTGGATTTTTTCAGTGATTGATGAATTGTTTTACACTTGATCTCATGATCTGGTTGTTGAAAAAAGTAATAATTAACTAAAGATCTGGTAATCGTGTGTTTTTAGACGATGCATTTGTTTACGTTTACTCGGTCCTTTGTTTTTAAATTATTATTATTTGATTAAATTACAATGACAAACACGAGTATATTGAAGTTTTGATATGCATTTGGTTTTTGATCTGGCACTCTTGTATGAATGTGAATCGCATTATTGGAAATTATTTTGTTGGACAAGAGTAAGGATAGTAATTTTGATGATATTGCAAAAGAAAAGTGTGGAATGTTAAGATATACTTTGTTGCATGTGAATATTTTACCTTAACTGAACTAGCTCTGTTTTTTCATTGTGACATGTTTCAGATTGGTGCTTTCGAGCTATTTATTAAGTTAGTGCAACCTTGATTTAGCTTCTATCGATTTCATTTATAGGTATGATTATGACTCTACATCTTTCATTTTATAAGTACAATTCTTATCGAAGTAAGTTTAATAGAATATATAATAGATGTTTGTGTGTATGTGGAATGTGTCGATTATGGTGTTATACTTATTTATTCATACAGGGAAGATAAATCAGAGACATTATTGCCGATTGCCTTTTGCATGAGGTCATTGATGGGGACCGAGCTTATGAGGATATGTGTTAAAGAAGATAATGACGATTTTCCGTCAGTTCCACCGGGTTTTGAGTCATATACATCTTTTGCACTGAAGAGAGAAGAGAATGAGAAACACAGTGATAAAAATTTGACCAGTACCTCTACAAGTGCTTTTGAATCGCAGTCAACTCAAGTTAGATCCCTTCGACGAAGACCGTGGATTAACCATGGACAGTGTGAGAATGGTTCAGAGGAAGACTGTGATTGTGAGCGGCATGATCAAGTCAGTCTCATGTGGATTCATTTTTTATTTAGATGTCTTGATTTTTATTGCAATGTATATCAATAGCTAAATATAAAAGTGTACTTCTGGTTAGTGTCTTACATACAAATATCAATGCAGAATTTCCCCTCGAGACCCTGTCTTCCTAAAGGAGTCATTAGAGGATGTCCAGATTGCCCTAATTGCCAAAAGGTGCTTTGCTTCTGTTTGCATTAATATTATTTAGCTTCATTAATTAATTAATTAACTAACTCTGACCAATCACAACTTCAATCTCCTTTGTCATTATTTTTGGTTACTTTTATTATTATTATTATTATTATTATTATTATTATTATTATTATTATTATTATTATTATATTAATTAATATAGGTATGTATATGTATATGATAATAATAACATTTTTTCATTACCAAGTTTTACGAGTTGGGATGTCCCGTATTTGTTGTATATTAAAATAAAAATAAAATGCAAGTTGCTTATTTACGTCGACAATTTGCAAAAAATTCTTTTTTATTAGGCAAATTTTTTCTTGATGAGTAATTGACAATTGAAGTTGTTGGCAGGTCATTGCCAAATGGCGACCAGAAGAGGCTCTTAGGCCACATCTCGAGGATGCTCCTGTTTTCTACCCCACTGAAGAGGTCTCACTCTTGTGGCACATTAGAGTTCACTTTTGTAACTCTCATTTATATGTTTACTTCTACAAGAAGCTTTATTGTAGAATATGATTTTTGACTTGTTCATAATTTTTCCCCAGGAATTTCAAGATACTTTGAAATATATATCGAGTATTCGATCCAGAGCTGAACCATATGGAATTTGTCGTATTGTTCCCCCGCAATCATGGAAACCCCCTTGTCCCCTCAAGGAAAAAAGTATATGGGAGGGTTCTAAATTTGCTACTCGTGTTCAAAGGATTGACAAACTTCAGAATCGTAATTCAGGGACAAAGAAGTCAAGGATTCAAAATAATTTGAAAAGGAAAAGGAGACGATGCACAAGAATGGGAGTGGATAATGGCACTGAATCAGATCCTAATGCGTTATTTTGTGAAGTTGAAAGGTTCGGGTTTGAACCTGGACCAGAGTTTACCTTGGAAACATTTAAGAGATATGCAGATGAGTTTAAGGTCAAATACTTCAGAAATGATAATTTATCTCATCCAAGTGCTAATACAACAATTGTATGTGGTACCTCGGAGCCTTCTGTGGAGAACATTGAGGGTGAATACTGGCGGATGGTCGAGAGTCCTACTGAAGAAATTGAGGTCACTTTCTATGTAATCTTAATTAATAAATTGCAGCTTCATTGCCCTTTGTCATGAACCTTTCCTTACATTTTGTTTCGGATATACTTCTAGGTGCTTTATGGAGCTGATCTAGAAACTGGGGTTTTTGGGAGTGGTTTTCCTATCAACTCTAGTCAAGTTTCTGATTCAAATGAACAGTACATAAAATCTGGCTGGAATTTAAATAACTTTGCAAGGTTACCTGGATCTCTGCTCTCTTATGAAACCAGTGATATATCTGGTGTTGTAGTGCCATGGTTGTATTTAGGAATGTGCTTTTCGTCATTTTGTTGGGTAAGGACAACATATTTTCCTTTTTTCTAGCACGTCTTTCATGTATTCTTCATCAACTCATGCTTATACATGTTGGAAAGTATCTCCTATTTAGGGAGAATATAATCTATTTAGTGTCATGAGAGTTAATGTATTTGCCTTGCATTTGTTGTCTATAGGACTCTATGCTTGTCCACGTGCATATTGTATTTGTATATCCTATCTATATAGAATATAGATTGTTGTTTCTTCATATGCAATGCACCCTTTGAGGGTGGGATGGGATGCTATGGGTGTGTACATGGTGAGAATAAGGAACCCATGTAGTTGACATTCTTTTGCCCTGCTTTTATTAGTAAACCACAACAAAGCTATTGTGTGTGCTATTTGTTGAAGTTTTATGTGTGTGTGAAATAGAGATTGCTTACATTGCATCTTTATTTTTAAGAGTTGATTTAACTTTTTGTTTTGGTTTAATTGTGGGTGCAGCATGTGGAAGATCACCATTTATATTCATTGAATTATATGCATTGGGGTGCTCCAAAAATGTGGTATGGCGTCGCTGCAAAAGATGCATCCAAATTGGAAGAGGTCATGAGAAAGCATTTACCTGAACTCTTTGAAGAACAACCTGACTTGCTTCATAAGCTGGTAAGTGAAAGTTTTTCTGCCACTGCACAAATTCATTTTGTCTAGGATGTTACAAATGGGGATCACATGTTTGTCTCTTGCTTCACTTGCTATTGTTCCTCTTGTTGATCATCTTGTTTGTTTTCTTTTCTAGATAGGTAACAAGATTAAAATTATTAGTATCTTGTTCACATTGGGTGGGGTGGGGTGAAGTTCTATTTTTATTTTTTACTTCTCTTCACTTCACCCGCCGGTCCATATTTCATTTATGAGCAGACAAATATCTCTCTTGGATTATCATGCTTTTTTTTTTTTTGGCATATATTTATCTGATGCTTAATTTCAAACTTTTGTTTACAGGTCACACAACTTTCTCCTTCTATTCTTAAGTCTAAAGGTGTGCCAGTTTATAGGTGTGTCCAAAACCCTGGGGACTTTGTTCTTACATTTCCTCGAGCCTACCACTCTGGGTTCAATTGTGGCTTCAACTGTGCTGAGGCTGTTAACGTAGCTCCTGTTGACTGGCTGCGCCATGGGCATATTGCTATAGACCTGTACCGGGAGCAGAGGCGCAAGACTTCCATATCTCATGATAAGCTATTGCTTGGGGCTGCTAGGGAAGCAGTACGAGCCCAGTGGGAGATTACTTTGCTTAAGAAAAACACTCTGGATAATCTAAAATGGAAAGATGTCTGTGGAAAGGATGGTCTTCTGGCAAACGCATTCAAGGTAAATTTTGTTTCTCCTTATAATATTATATAGAGGTATATGGTTTCATGTTAATTATTTAATTTATGACCATGACAATGGAATTAATGGTTAGGTAGTTTTGTGTAAGCCACCATGTAAAACTCATTAGTCGTCTTAAGCTATGTTCAGATTGCCAGAAAGGGATGGAAATGGAGTAGAATTAACTAAAATGATACTGGTATCCATTGTTTGAATTGTTTGATGTAGGATGGAATGGAAGTTGATGATTTGTATTCAATTCTATTTCATCTAATACATATTCTCTGCCCCACCTATTCAGGGGGTATGGAATGGAAGAACCACCCCCCCATTATAAAATCACAACCATTCAATTTTAGTCTCAATAAATTTTATTTTATTTTTAGTCTTTGTAAAATACATAAACCGGGTGTTTTTAGTTGCTGTCGAGTCATGGGACTAAAAGCACACTATTTTTGTTAATTTTAGGGACTAGAAATGAGTGAAGCTTTAATGGGTACTCTACGATCAATTTGCCTAAATTTAAATCCCCAACTACTTCCATCTTCTAATTAAAAGTTGAGTTTTAGTGTAAAGTAGGGGGGTAGTGTTCATGGTTCACTCTCTACGGGCTCTTAAGTGAGGGGGTGTGTTAGAGATAAAATTAAATCATTCTGTCATGTCATCACCTAACTGTTTAAGCTTTCAAGATAGTTGGCTCATCACTCATGACAGAATCTTTCACTTATAATATAATTAAAAAAAATTGAGTATACATATATTCTGTGATTCCTGAATGTTATTGACCAGTTCTCCCAAAAATTGAAGTTATTTAGGTGAAGGTTCTAGAATAATTTTATATATAACAATCACATTCGTTCAAGATTCCGTGAGGCTTTAACTGTAAACATTGCATGATTGGCGAAGTCCAATTCAATTTAATAAAAAGGGGGTACCAACACCAAGGATCAAACTGTCAACAATTTGGTCATGGCTGTTTGTATCTAACTTAACCAGTGCTACAGTTGTCAAGCGCTGACTTTTCTTAAAAGCTCTTATGTGCAGTCCCAATTTTGGTTTTATATCTTTTATGTGCCTCTCATGCAAGAGCCCATTGTGCTTTAAGTGTGGTCAGTTCATAAGCCTGTTTACCGTGTACGGATTCAACTTTATTAGAAGTAAGGGCAGTGGCAAGGATCAAACTGCTAACTATTTTTCTGTTCCCTGACAAGTTGAAATTAGATGGATGCCTGAGAATAGTTTTACTTAAGATATTCTGGAATCAGGATTCGACGGAAAAAACTTATTTGTAAGCCATGTGTTGGTTGTAGAGGGGCATTATTCTGATACTTTGTTCATATACATTGAATTTTTTATTTAACATCTAGAATAATCAATTTTATTTGTACTGATGTATGGTGTCATTTCTCTTTCTCATTCCATCATGTCCATTTGGAAGCCATGTGTTGGTTGGTCATTTAAGGCCACAATCCGTGTTAGTCACCCCCTCATATTACTTTTTACATGTCTCCATTGGGGGTGATAATTGACGGAAAAGGATCCTTTACTTTAGTCAGATTGTACCTTACTTCATTAGTTCATTTGATGGAAACAGTTTAATTCCCTAAAGTTGTAAACTGTGGAATTTTTGTGTTATTTGCTTTGAATTTGTGGATCTTGTTTTAATATTAAAACTTGTAAGGGGAAATTACAAGAGTAGTTGAAATTGATGCTCCTGATTTATGAGTGACCCTCCACACCTCACACTGTCAAAAAACAAGATGGTTCTGACTTCACAGTATTAAAATCAATATTGAATGCTGAATGAAAATATATGGGTTATGCTTTGTGAATACTTTCTCTTACTGTGTTTTGTTTTTTGTGTTTTCCCATAGACACGTGTTGAGACGGAGCGAGTAAAAAGGGAATTTCTCTGCAGTTCTTCAAAAGCATTAAAAATGGAGAGTAGTTTTGATGCTACAAATGAAAGGGAATGCAGTGTCTGTTTTTTTGATTTACACCTATCTGCTGCTGCCTGTCACTGTTCCACAGATAGATATGCTTGCTTGGATCATGCAAAGCAGTTTTGTTCATGCTCTTGGAGCTCTAAATTTTTCCTTTTTCGTTATGATATTAGTGAACTAAATGTTCTTGTTGAGGCATTGGAAGGAAAATTAAGTGCAGTTTACAGATGGGCAAAATCGGACCTTGGGCTGGCACTGACTTCTTATCTCTCACTAGATAAAAAAACAATAATTCAGGAATTGAAATTGCATTCATCCAACTCGCCCCATTCTTCCACAGGCAATGTGAATAAAGAGGTGGCTGTGCATCCATCAAATAAATTTATTGACAATGCTCAATCGGCAGATGTTCCAGTAGTGGATCGAGCAAATTTGGCTAATAGTAAGGATCTGAGCTCTCTTAAACAGAAGAAGTTAGCAGAAGCTGTGTCTCCTTTGAGTCACAAGAAAGAACTGTCAACATTTAATAGCTCTAAACCTACTCACGAAATGGCTAATCGTAAGATCCGTGTTATTAAAGAAGAATCTGTTATTTGCATATCAAAGCCGAGTGCCCCTGTTTGTGAGTTAAATCAAGAGGATTCTTCATATGCTTTATCTCCACCTTTAGCTCAACATGGAGATGAGAAAAGTTCACATTCCAAACCTAATGTTATACTTCTTAGCGACGACGAAGACGATGAAATGAAGACATCAGATTCAAATAGCAGGAAGGAGATTCCTCATATGCTTGCTGGTTCTAGAAATAAACCAAGCCCGTGTAGTGATATAGAATATAAAAGCCTGACCATTCCTGTGACAGATGCTTCTGTGACGGGTGAGAAGGATGCTACTGCAGTGCGTCGTGAAGATTCAGGTTCGAGTTCAACTAAGCTTTTGCATGTGAAACAAGAATATCACGAACAGAGAGGACCAGTTCTACCTTCAACCCCAGTAGATCTTTCTTTTCATATAGGTCTTACTAGTACAGAACCAGTTAGAAGTATTCCAGCTTCTTCCAGAGCAGATGCCGGTGGTCATAGTTTAGAATGTTCAGATGTTCGTCCTCCGAACCCACAACATTCCGGCCCTATTAAGGCCAAGAACGAGGATAATCATGAGAAGTTTGATGGATGTTCCACTTCTAATGGAGCAGACAATGCAAGAGCTGTTATTGGAAATATCTCTTGTGGTCCAAACATTCACCGTCAGAAAGGTCCTCGTATTGCAAAGGTTGTTCGGCGCATCAACTGCAATGTTGAGCCTTTGGAATTTGGAGTTGTGCTTTCTGGAAAATCATGGTGCAGCAGTCAGGCTATATTTCCAAAGGGTGCGTATATTTGGTCTATAATGACTTGTATGTCTATGTCACTGTTTAATTGAATTCGTAAGCTGATTATATCCTTATTTATGCATATTAAATTAAATGATGCAGGATTTAGAAGCCGTGTTCGATACATAAATATCTTAGATCCATGCAGTACATGTTACTATATTTCAGAAATTCTTGATGCTGGACGTGGTTCGCCTCTATTTATGGTACTTTCACCTTCTTATGTTTAATTGCAAGCTTTTGTCATGCAAATGATCTTAAAGTATGCACTTTTTGTCAGTGTATGTCTTGAAAAGCCTTTCATATTTCTGATGTAAATTTGTCATGCACTGTGCATTTAAATCCCTTTGCTGCTAAAATCTTGTAGAGGTTTATCCCCTTATTATGTTGGCAAAAATTTGATGGAAGATTCTTTGCTCACCTATTTTACAGTTCATGGCTGTACTGTCCATTTAAAGCAAAGTTTTGTTTTCTGTTCTTCCCTTGACATTGATGTTATAGAAAATTGTTTGCCCCTTTACCTAATCCCTGAGATGGATATTGTTCAATCACAGGCCATTATGGGCATCTAATTTTAAAAATTGAGTAGTGAGGTAAACGTGAACAAGCTGTTGTGGTCTGGTGTAATATCTTCATTAGGAGCAGTCTTATGTTTAACTTATTGGGTGACTTATTTCCTGTCAGATCAAAATTGAGATTTAAAAAAAAAAATAGATGTTTGAAAATTACTTTTGACATTGAGAGGACTGCTTTGAGTCAGTGAGTGATTCAGTTGGCTGGAATTGGAAATCGGTTACTTGTAAAAAAACTAAATCTTGATTTTCCTCCCAGGTTTCCTTGGAAAATAATCCAAGTGAGGTCTTCATTCATATGTCAGCGACAAAATGCTGGGATATGGTAAGAGAGAGAGTGAATCTAGAGATAGCAAAACAACATAAGCTGGGAAAAAAGGGTCTTCCTCCTTTACATCCTCCTGGCAGCCTTGATGGCTTTGAAATGTTTGGCTTTTCTTCACCAGCAATAGTGCAGGTAATTTTATTGTTCAAAACTCGTTTATAGTTCAAAGTGCTTCATTTGTGTATGACATGGGATGAAAGGGATTTATAAATGGATTTTTGTTTCTTCCACAAACCATGCATGCTCTTGGTAATTTCTTTACAAAGGAAAAAAGTAGGGGATGCCCAATGGTGAATATAGCAAGTAAAACATTTGCTTGGGCTCCAAATATTTTTCTCTTTAAACCTAATCCACCATCGCAGTCGCACTATGACTCTCGTTCATCATTAGTAATTATTTATCTTATTAATTAACTTTGATATTCTTATCTAATCAATCTGAAATAAAATGCATATCTTATATTATTTAATTATATAAAATAATTAGGCCTAAAAAACCTCTTGATTTTTCTATTATTAGCATTAAAATGTCCTCAGTTTAAAGTTTATTTTAGGCCAAAAAATATGCTGTACCGACCTGCCAAGAAGGAAAGGAGTTTGTTTGCTTAAATTTTTATTTTAAAAAAAAATCACTTTCCTTTATCAAGCCACATTTTACATCTGGCTTTTAAACATAGTCTTAATTTTGTTTATTCAGCCTGGTACACAAAAACAAACAATATTTTAGTCATTTAACCTGTACTTAATATTTTTTAACCTGGTTTTTAGGGGTGTAAAACCCTCTCTGGTTTGTAATTAGTTGTTAGTTTTGTAATGCCCAATTTGATTTTCTTTCCTTGGGCATAGTTTTGCTAGATCTGAAGGTATTATGTATCTGCTTTTATTTTTCATCAGGCTATTGAGGCACTGGATCGAAGTCGAGTTTGCAATGAATACTGGGATTCCCGGCCATTCTCTCGGCCTCAAGGGCAGCTTTCACAAGCTGGCCAGAGCACTGTAAATGGTGGAGGCGGATATGATCAAGGGGTTCCTGCGACAATTGGAGCTGTTGCAGTAATAAAGAGTCTATTTAAAAAGGCGAATGCGGAAGAATTGAACTCATTGTACAGCATTCTTACCGACAACAAGCCAGCGGCTGAACAGATCCCAATTAAGCAAATTCTCTATGAAGAAATTCACAAAACCCAACCACCCTAGCTGATCGATTATTTGGACATATTTTTTCATATGCCTAACCTTTTCTTGACATGTAAATTGTAGTAGTTCATTTGATGTTGCACATGCAACTTCATCCAACCATAGTCTTTGGTTTTTTCACGCCTGAATGGAGGTTATAGAGAAAGAAAAAGGAGAAAATAGGAAATAAAATTAGAAAAGGGAGAATGAAAGCTATTCCCCTTTAAATTTTTAGCTTATTTCAAGTGGCAGAGGGAATGGAAATTTATTTTATTTTATTTTTAAACAGTAAGAAATTTATTTCATTTCAGAAATCAAAATATCTATAATATAGCTTATGAAAAAAACTATAATATAGGTTAGACTCGAATAAAAAACTGTGTCTGGCATAAAGCTTTGACGCCCTTGCAAAATGAGCAACAAAGTTTGCTTATCCGATAACAAAACTAAACCTTTTTCATAGGCATGTAAAAGCTCCTTACAGCAACTATATTTAGGGCCATATATCCCCTTACCAAATTAAGATCTCCATTGATGTCATCAATCGCTAGTTTAAACCTAATTCTATGGTAATTCTTTGGATCTAAATCCTGTGACCAAATAATAGCTTTTCTTTTTTTGGTAATCATGAGGGCATAAGCCCAAAAGAAAAAAAGAAAGACTACGAGATAATCATTATCATTCTGGGAGTGGTAACTCCCATCCTATCTGCTTGGTAAATGTCTCTAAGTTGAGATGGACAATCATCAAAAACTATTATTTCATGCTTTAAGGTACTCCCGAAGTTAGCCATAGCATCGACACACTTATTTGCTTCCCTATAGGAATGAGCTATCTCAACACACCACTCCATATCCAATAACTTCCATATCTGTGTCACTAGATCTACACCTAGTGAGCTCTTGAGACGTCTCTCCTTCACTACTTGAACCACCGCTATTGAGTCGATACGAAGTTTCACTTTGCGAAATCCCAATCTTCTCACAAGCTTCAGCCCTTCTAACCAAATAATAGCTTAGTAATGTCATTGTTTCTACTTCAATGTGGTTCTAATTTAATGTGGTTTAGGGACTCCTTGATGGCAAAAGGTTAGCTTTACCATACTCTCCTCTCTCATTTTAAATTAAAATACCTACGGTAATGCCATTGTGAAGATTGGAGGATGTAAAGAAATATGTGCAAAGTTATTCGCTAAATTTGGTGCCTCTTCATAATACGGAATTCCTTACGAAAAAAAATATAAAAAATATAGGAGACGTGTATTATTAATGAATATATTATATATATTATAATAATTACGTGATAAATATTTATCATTGTTATTTAAAACGTTAAGGGACAAGTGTTAATCACGAATACATAAAAAATTAACATAGTTTTTTTAAATAAGATAATTAGTTCTTATCGATAAATATATAAAAAATACGGACAAATATTTTTCACTCATACATAAAAAATCTGATAAATATTTATAATTGATAATTATAATTTATGATTAAATATACACGAGAATATAACTTTAATAAAACAAATTTATTCATTTAATAAATTTACATAAAATTGCACAATTTATATTTTAAAAATATTTTATTTTAAATAAAGTTTATACTTTAGTATGATATCAATCTTAAATATAAAAAAAAATCAATGGACGTGAGCTTTCACAAATAGTTTTTTTTAAACAATAGAAGAATTAATTCTCAGCGATAATAAATATAAAAAATACAGGACAAATTATTTATCATTGATACATAAAATGAATTGAATAAATATTTTTTATTTTTTGACTGATTTTTATTAATAATTATAATTTATTACAAAAAATCATACACGGGACAATAACTTTAATATAAAAAGGCTTAAACATCATTTTCGTCCCCACAAATTCATAATTTTTTGGTTTTAGTCCCTGTATCCGTTTTTGTTGCAAATTAGTCCCTGCATGTACAAATCATTTTGATTTTAGTCCCTAAAGCTAAAATTTGCAGGAAACTTCGTTGTTTTCCTGTAGATTTTCCTGCGGATTTTATTTTTAAGGAGTTAAAACTAAAAGATTTGAACATACAGGGACTAGTTTGCAACAAAAAAAGATACATGGACTAAAACCAAAAAAACATGAACTTACAAGGACGAAAATAATGTTTAAGCCATATAAAAATTATTAATTTAATAAGTTTTACAAGAAAGAACAAATGGTTTCACTTATAACAAGAAAGAGCACAATAGTTTAATTTATATTTAAATTATATTTTATAACAAGTTTTGTAATCTTTTTAGCATACCTTGTACCGAGAAGATTATTCGGTTAATAATAGATATTTCATGAAAAAAAAAATTCAAATAAATTTTTATGTTAATATAATAATGAACCCTTATAAAAAAACATAAAGAATTTAAATATCAAATAAAATAAAGAACCGTGCCAATAGATGTCACAATTAGTTTTTTCGAAAAATAAGATAAAGTACCGTTTTTTTTTTTCGTTTAAATTAATAAAAGACCGATTTTATTTTAAAAAATAAAATGGTAAAAACGGTCGTAAATGAAACGCTGATTGTGTACGACGGAGATTTCACGCTTAAATTCAATTTTCAAATTCCTAGTAGTGACTACTGATTATTAGTGAAGGATCGCGATTGTGTGACTTTAATCCGGGAAAATCAGGGTGACTTTGAATTAATATCGATTGTTCGATTAATCAAGTGGACTAAACAACGCCACCTGTCCTAATTTTAAAAAATAAAATATTGAATGTTATTACCTTCAAATTAAAGAGAAAGATAGCAGAACCCCCTTCCACTGCCGTCACACCCACCTTCCGGTTATTCACTTGGTTGTGGTGGTCGGAGTCGAAAGGCGGCGGCGGTCGGAGTAGGAGAGCTTGGACGGAGGTTGCGTAATTTCCTGTCTTTCTTTTTCAATTCAACGGTTTGTTTTTTCAAAAATAATTAAGTGCCACGTGGCTCTATCTGGTTGCTCCATTTGATCGGATGGTGGAAATACAGCGAAAGTTAAGCTGCCTTTCGCGCGTTGAAGTTACACAATCCTTGTCGATTAGGGGCAGTGGCGATTATACCGGCCAGCATGCCTGGGCACGTGCCCGGGCTGCTGCCCCACTATTTTTTTTATAAAGTCCGGAAAGTAATGATCGTCGTTCCAACGGTATTTCATTGAGTCGAAAATAAATATTTATAGTGAGAATTTTTTAAGGCCTGAATTAGTTTTGTTTTTAGAACTCATAGTTTACTGCGAAAGTAGAAACACAGAGATACCGGTTTCAATTTGAAAGAATAAAAACTTTATTTGACCGTAGAAAAATTCAGTTTTTTATTCTAAACACTTCGAAAGCAATTTTTTATCAATTAGGAAAAATTCAGTTTTCAAAAAGGTAATTTTAAGAGTGTAAACGGACACGCGAGAGCGGGCGTTTATACGCTTAAAATTCGGTACCGAACATGTGACAGCTGACAGTACCTTTAAATTAATTTTTCTACATGAAGCAACTTTTTGAGTAATTAAAAGTAATTATTTTCATAAATAAGATTTTGTGTCGTAACACGTTGGACACACGAAAGCGGACAGTTAGATTACGTAGTTAAAATCTATTTTAAAACTTAACATTTTATTTACAAGAAAATATTTTCTCATTATAAATATAAAAGACGACTCAGGGAATACCAACGGTCTATGAAAGTTTCATTCCGGCCTTTAAAATATCAAAAAGCCTATCAACCCTTTAAAATATTACTGTACTCGAAAGTTGGGTTCATAGAATTTCCTCTAAAATTTTGCCCAGGCTCTCTAACATTCCTAGAGTCGCCACTGATTAGGGGAAGTGTGTCTGCGTAAAAAGTACTCCGTAAGTTTTTATTTTCTCTCAATATATATATATGTCTCTTCCCAATTTCACTGTGTAACCTATTTCTCTCTTATTGATTCGTTTCTCTGTTTCTCTTTCGTAAACCACAAGGTTCGTTTCAACCTTTTAATTCAACTTATTACTATTTACATTCATTCATAAGTGCTTATTCCTTTCTTGCATGTTTCTTGCTTTCGATTGCTTGCAGTTATTAGCGACCAACAACAACATTCCACGCCGTTGTATTGTAGAGAATAGAGATGTCTTGTTCAACAAATCCTAATCGTAAGTTTACTATCATTAAGCCTTGTTTGGATATTTGTAAAATGGAATCAAATTGATCATAACTATCTTTCACATTCATCACTGTTATATGACTGTTTGTTGAGTCGTTTCAGTGCATTAGACTTACTGATGATGAGTACTATTATTTTTCTGTTATGCAAATACTGTGATTTAATTATTTAGGGTCGACCGAATAACACGGGTCGGTCGGTTTCAAACGGTTTACGCGGGTTTGTCCACCCCTAATCTTCGCAGTACCTCAAAATCCGAAGCCAAACCCTTGCCTGTTTGGCTTCGGATTTCGAGTAGATATTTTATCGTATTTGCTCCGGTTGTCCATCCATCGTTTGTGATCTCAAGATGTCCACTTTATGTTTCCTATTCCTATTATTGTTGTTATTAATTGTTAGTATCATTTAAGTATTGCGAAGGAACTTTTTTTACTGATTACTTCAATAAACTATTAATTAATATATGGAAATTTTTTAACAGCTTTTGGGATGTCATCATCGCGCCCGTTTGGGGTATCTTATACTCCAGCCTTCTCTTCCAATACTACTTCCAATGCTTCGTCTTCACCAACTTTCAATAGTGTAATGCCTGCATTTGGGGTATCTTATATTCCAGCATTTGGGGGTTCAAGTAGTGCTTCTACTACCCCATTGTTTAGTTTTGGCACCTCCACTCAGGCTTTTGATCAGTCTAGTTCTGCATTTGGTACCAGCGGCCTATTTGGGAGTACAACCTCAATCTTTGGAGGTCAGAGTTCTGCATTTGGTGAGTTCTCTTCATTGTGATATATCTATTTTTAAGATTAAGAGACTTGAATAATTATTGCATTTTTTTTGGTATCTTATGTCATTGTAACCGAGAGTGATCTTTTCATATTTTCTTATGCAGGATCACAGACTCCCACTCCAGCATTTGAAAATACTGGTATTGGGCAGTCAGAATTTGGAGGTCAGCGGGGTGGAAGTAGAGTACCTAGTTACTCTACTACAACTGAAATCGATGGTGGCTTTGGAAAACTTGTAAAATATGAGTCCATATCAACTATGTCTGCATACAAAGATAAAAGCCATGAGCAGCTAAGATGGGAGGACTATCAATTGAGAGATAAAGGTACATCTTTTTTTAATTTTAAAATATGAATAATTTGATAATTCATGGCTTTTATTTTTGATGACCTTGACTTAATTCAAATTTAGGTGGACCACTTGCCTCGGCTCGTCAGTCAACTGGTATGGCAGGCTTTAATTCGTCTATGACACAGACAAATGCCTTTTCTCCTTCACCTGCATTTGGTCAATCATCAGCCAATCCCTTCTCTAGCACAACACCTAATTCTAACAACCCATTTGCACCGAAAACTTCAACGTTTTCTACTGGATTTGGTTCAACTCCTGCTTTCAGTTCATCGGGATTTAACTCTTCTACATCAGCAGCAGCGCCATCTATTTTTGGCTCACCCTCATCTCCATTTGGAGCCAACTCTTCGTCACAGCCATTCAACTCATCCACATCTCCATTTGGGGCCAACACTTCATCACAGCCATTTGGGTCATCTAAGTCTTCCCCATTTGGCTCGAGCATTTTTAGCAACACCCAGCCGTTCCCATTATTTAACTCTTCTGCCCCTACCAATCCACAGTCTGGTTCTACTTTCGGTCATAATACCTCCCCCTTTGGGCAGTCTAGTGCTTTTAGTCAATCAAGCTTGTTCAGTTCACCTTCGTCTGGGCTTGTTGGAAGCATTTTCTCAAACAGCGCATCACTCACATCAGACAAATCATATGCAACACAGACAAATCTCATTTCTCCTTCACCTGTATTTGCTCAATCATCAGCCAATCCCTTCTCTAGCACAACACCTGGTTCTAACAACCCATTTGCACCAAAGACTTCAACATTTGCTTCTGGATATGGAACTTCAGCTCCTGCTTTCAGTTCATCAGCATTTGACTCTTCAACCACGTCTGCATTTGGGACCTCCGGCTCTCTTGCGTCTGGTGCTTCTAGTATCCCTGCTTTTGGTTTTTGCTCCTCTACTGAAGCTTGTGGTCAGTCTAGTTCAACCTCAGCCTTTGGAGGTCAGAGTTCTGTATTTAGTGAGTTCAAGATATATCTATTTTTAAGATGTTCCTGACTTGAATAATTATTGCAATTTTTTTTTATCATATGTCGTTGTAATTGAGAGTGATGGTTTCATATTTCTTATGCAGGACCACAAAATTACACTCAAGCAGTTGTAAATACGGGTTTTGGGCAGCCTAGATTTGTAGGTCACAGGCGTGGAAGTAGAGTAGCTAGTTACTCGGCTACTTCTGAAGAGAATAGTGGTACCTCTGGCCAGATTGGAAATTTGAATTCCATATCTGCCATGCCTTTTTACAAAGATAAAAGCCATGAGGAGCTAAGATGGGAGGACTATCAATTGGGAACTAAAGGTACGTTTATTTTAATTGTAAAATGTAAGCTTATTACACTTGCCAGACAATAACCAAAAGTAGACAAAATACCCATTATTGGGGTATAAAATATTAGAATTAATGCAAAATCAACAACTAAACTTTAAAGCACTAGACTTGCTTCTGACTTAACTTCTACCGAATTAAATGACTACGCTATCCTAGCTAAAGGCACAAAAAATCACCGTTTGGGGGGTATAAAAGTGTGTGTTTGGACCAAAATTGCAACAAATGTGATACTTGAGGGACCAAGACAGTTTTAAAATGAGAGGACTATATTTTTAAAACTGGAGCGGAACAAAATTGAATAACTATCACATTCCATTCCATTGTTTATGGAACGGAATGAAATCTATTATAAAATTTGTATTCCTTTTTATCTTGTTTTTTTGTTTGTAGACTAAGTGGCAAGCACCTCTCGAAACTCACATTCTCATGTTTGAATAATAATAATAATAATAATAATAATAATATCGCTATTGATAGTTGAACAAGACCTTACGGACTTTTTTATCCTGGTTCTTGTTTCATAATACTATAATGCTATACTTTTATACATATAATAAAATAATAATGGGAGCAGCTGGATGTTTCCAACTATATATATATATGAGGAGTGGCAGTTTGTGTTCATCTCTTGTTTCAAAATTTTATAGCTTGTCTGGTGTTTCATAATCTGGCGTCTCTGGTAGAGAATCTTATTTGTGGTATTCAACCTTGTGCTTTTATTTTTGGATTAAGAGTATTTCTTATTCTTGAGGTTTAGTTTGTTGAGTCGTCTCAGATTAGACTTACCGATGAGTATTACTTTTTTGTTATCATGGTAGTATCTTAAAATCTTTGCTTGTTTGGCTTCGGTCTGGAGTAGATATTTTATCTTATTTGCTCTGGTTGTCCATTGATCGTTTGTGGCTTGGAAGGAGATCCCAGGATGTCCATTTTGTCTTTCCTATTGGATTGCATATGTCAAATATTCATCGAGGGGAAATCATTGCAAAATAGACTAAAGCAATAAAAGTGATGGAATGATACAATTTTGTTCCATTCCATCTTATTTTAATATATCCAAACAAAAGAATATACCATGTAACCATGCCACTCCATTCCATCCATCCCATGAATCCAAACATAATTTGCAATTTTTGTTTGCTTATCAAACCATTTATTCGACTGATTACTTATTGGACAATGTTTATTTGTTTGGCATTCTATGTTATTGTCATTATTATTGTTGATATTAATTGTTATCATTAAATATAGTGAAGGAACTTTCTTTACTGATTACTTCAATAAACTATTAATTAATATATATGGAATTTTTTAAACAGCTTTTGGACAGTTGTCGTCGCTCCCGTTTTGCTCCTCCCAGTCAGTGTTTGGGCAGCAAAACAATTCAAGTAACAATCCTTCTGTTTCTAAGCCATTTGGTAATTCAAGTACAACCGCAAGTGTATTTGGTGCAACTCAAACATTGTCACCCTTCTCTTCCAATACTACTTCTAGCGCTTCGTCTTCACCAGCTTTCAATAGTTCAATGCCTGCATCTGGGGCATCTTCAACTCCAGCTTTTGGTAATTCATCGCTGCCATTTGGTGGTAGTCTTTTCTATGGAATTCTTGTTTTTTTCATTTATTAATTGTCTTGCTATTTGTAGCCTTTGAAACCAGTTTATTTATAGTGTTATGCGATTTGTGAGAAGCACCATATTTTAAAGAAGCAAAATACCAGTTTCATACAACATAGATTCTTTGTAGTGTGTAGCTAATGCTTTTAGGAAGATTTTGTTTCGTGGAGGATTTGCAAATCAACTGTCATGCTTTGCCTTATTATGAATTTACTACTATGG